>OY757906.1:131059217-131091717 GCA_963585895.1 Sepioteuthis lessoniana
GGCCCCTCCTCTCAAACACAACAGCCACCTCCTCCATCTCCACTTCTGCCTCCACCACCATTTCCCCCTCAAATCATACAACCTTCACAACCTCTCCATCAAATAGACACTCTCTCCCCCCAGCAAGAACTTTACCTGAAAAATACCGCCGCCCATACCAAATCCCCCTCCCAAGATCACAACCAGCAGATCGATCCCAACCATTAAACTTGACAAGAACATCATCCCTTCCCTCACTTAGCCCCTCTGCAATATCGTCCCAGGAACTTTTTCCCGCGACACATAAACATAAACATGACCCTCCTGCTGGCAAAAAAACAAATCGGCAGGAGGGAGAACAATTAACAATCCAACAGATCCAGCAGGCAGTGAGTGGCTTTGTGCTCAGTAGAGCTGGAAGCAGTCGGCGACTTCCAGCTACGAAAGGCACTAAAGCCGCTGCTGAGTCTGGACAAAATAAAAGAATTGAATGTTTCTAACCCCGCAAATTTCCGGAGTGCAGCCATGGTGACCATTTTGGCCGGTCAGCTGGCGATCGTACCAAGGGTGTGTGGAAGTTCTTGAGTTTGGTCTGTCAGACTGATACGGGCATGAAGTTGGCGGAGTTGGAGCACTTCTCCCTAAAGAAATGTATTACCTTTTGTTCGGAGAGGGTCCCTATCTTGGTTCACCCTTCTCTTTATAGGTCCCTAAAGTTGCGGTTCCCCATAGATGTCAGGGAATCACCAGGGATAACCGAGTTACCACTAAACTCGGCACCGGTTCCCTGCGTCAGGCCGTCGGCATCCTCACCCCGAAGGATTTCCGGCCCGTAATCGACGATGAGTAAGGTAAGTTGGATTGATGGCTTTAAACCCTGCCAGTTTGAATGTGAGGGGACGGAGGGATTCAAGCACGTGTGCGCGCTTGCTTGGTTAACTCAAGAACCTCGGAGTAGATGTTGCTGCAGTGCAAGAGATCCACTTCACTTGCGATGCTGACTGTCGGGTGCCGGAAAAAGACTTTAACGTTTTCTCAGCATGCGGCAGCCGCGTCAGCGCTGGGGTCTCCTTGCTAGTTTGACGCAGCCTTGATGCTGATGTTGACGTTGTTTTTGCAGATGACGGGGGCCGGCTGGTTGTGGCCGATGTTGCCGTGGAAAGTTTCAAGTTTCGTCTGGTTGCGGTTTATGCGTCCAATATCGCTGCGGAGAGGGTTTCCTTTTTTCGTCGGTTGGCGCCGTTCCTGGACGATACGAAGCGGCTAGTCTTAATGGGTGATTAGAATGCAATCCTTGATCCCAAGATAGATAAGGTCGGTCGGGGAGATAGTCGTGCGGGAAGGTGTGATGGCAGCCTTGTCGGCTTCGTGACTCGTCACGGCCTCGTCGACAGGTTTCGTCTAGATCACCCAGGGCGGGAGATGTGGACGTGGCTAGATAGCTCGCCCTCTGCCAAAGTAGGTTCATGCTTGGACAGAGTGTTAGACGAGCTGACATTGATTTCGTTAGTTGTCCCACGTTCCACCTGATAGCGTGGACTGACCATAAGCTTGTTAGGGTCAGTCTGCGGTTAGCAAATAGGCCTAGTCTGGCCGGCTACTGGAAGTTCAATACCTCCTTACTGGAGATACGGGACTTCCGGGATCGGCTAGAATCCCTAATTCAGCGGGCGTTAGTGGGGGCGGTTACCGGGAATAGGTGGTGGGTTTCTCTCAAATATAGGATTAGAGACTTCGCCACCAAATACGGTCAACAGCTCAACCTAGATAAGGCCAAGCAGGCGAAGTCTATGGACGATAGACTTTCCTGGGCGGCGGCTGGGGGGGGGACTCCCTAGGTGTAGAACTAGCTAGGAGGGACCTTGAGCGTGAGAATAGCGAGCGCTACAAGGGACACGTACTTAGATCTAGGTTAAATAGAGTTCTCTACGGAGCTGTGAAATCGAACGCGACTGCGCGTGAAGAAGAAGTGCGAAGGTTCCCCGATCGGTACATCGCGTCGGTCAAGACCGCGGACGGGCGACTGCTGCGATCGAGTCGTGAGATGCGTGATGCCTTTCGGGTGCACTTTCGGGATCGCTTTGCCCGCTGCCCTGATCTCCCGGTCCGGGAGTTTCGTAGCTATCTTGCCGACTTCCCCCGCCTTGGGGTGGCTGAAGCGGCTAGCTGCGAGGGTGTGGTTACGGAATGCGAAGTCCGTGATGCGTTGAAGCGGGTCAGCCTCAACAAGTCGCCGGGACTAGATGTTTTGCCCTACGAAGTGTACTTGAGGATGTCGCACATGTTTGTCCCTATTCTGACGGATGTGTTCAACCATTTGTTCGCCCAGAGAGCCATCCCTGGTTGCGTTACCAAGGGCGTGATCACATTGCTGAAGAAAGGTGGCAGGCAAGTTGGGGACGGTTTAGATGACTACAGGCCCATAACTCTGCTTAACACAGAGTTAAAGATTTTGGCCCGGGTCTTAGCGAATTGTTTACAGCTTGTCATCAGTGATCTGATCGGCCCTGAACAGACCTTTGCTGTGAAGGGAAGATCGATCCAGGACAATCTGCGCTTGATTCCCGAGGTCCTAGAGGGGATAGAAGACGACACGGAAGCCGCGCTGATCAGTTTAGAACAGTCCAAGTCCTTCGATAGGGTTGACCATCGGTTCTTGGCGTCTGTTTTGGAGACTGCCGGATTCAAACCGGAGTTCCGCAGATGGATTAGCATGATGTACCATAACCCTCAGGCAGTGGTGCAGGTGAACGGAAGGCGTTCGAGGGTATTCACGATCGAGCGTTCGGTCCGGCAGGGCTCCCCCCTGTCTCCTCTTCTCTATGTCCTCGCGTTGGAGCCCCTCCTGCGCAGGCTTAGGGATGAGAGGACAAGTCCGTCCCTACGCGGTGTCCCCTTTGCTGGCCCTCTTTCGGCAAGAGTTTCCGCGTTCACTGATGATATCACAGTCTTTGTATCCCGCCATCTGGATTTAAAGTCTGTGAAAGAGGCGGTTGTCGAGTACGAGCGGATCGCAGGAGCCAAGGTCAATTTTGACAAAAGCGAAGGTTTGCGGCTCGGTGCTTGGAGGGGTAGCAATACTCTTCCAGGGCCCTTCCGCTGGAGTGGCGGACCCATCCGCATCCTCCAGGGTGTGGTTCGGGCCCGACCTCCAACTGGAGTGAAATTGGTCGGAAGTACAAGCTAAGGTGAATGCTCGGGTGGGAATCTGGCTTTCAAGGAGGTTGTCCTTAAAGGCCAGGGCGGAGGCGTGCGCCACGTACGTCTTCCCTCTGATCCTTTACCGATTGGCTGTACTTCCTCTGCCTAAGGCACGTCGGTTGGCACTGCAACAATCCCTCTCCAGATTGCTCTGGGGTGGTGCAAGGCCGATGGTCCGTAGGCAGGTCTGTATCCAATGTCCACGCAACGGGGGTCTGGGTATGCCTGATCTGGAGAGCCACTGGCTTGCTGAAAGACTTGCATACCTGGGCCGGTCCTTGACGGGGGACTCAGTGTGGAGACGAAAGGCGAGTCGGACCTTTCCTTGCCTCCAGTCAGACCTAAAGGCCGAAGGTCGACGCAGGTCTTTGGGCGAAGCACTGTTTGTCCGCGAGTGCCGAAAGGCCCTCCGTAACCTTCTTGCATCCAGTGACCTTTCACGGCCTCGGAAAGAGCTATATCGGGTTAGTGGTGGGTTCCGCTTCTGATCCTCTTAGCGAGTGGCGAGGCTGGACGGCGGAGGAGATCCACTCTCACTGGAATTGGGCGCCAGGATCGAGCTTCTTGAACAACTCCGAGTTCTCGCTCACCTGGCGACTTGTACGGAATGCGTTACCCCTTCTCGGCTTGAACTACAAAGCGGGGATCTGGCAGACATGCCTGATTGTCCTCGCTGCGCCAGTGGATTAGAAGAAATGGCTGAGCACGCCTTATACTACTGCGAGCGAGTTCGCCCGTTTTGGGATCACGTCGGGGAGTGGACGGCTCGCATCGAACCCAAACAGCTCGTGCTGCTCGACGTTGGTTACGTCGTGGACAACGTTCTTCCTCCGTTTCAGGGCGAGAAGCGTGTGGTGTTTCTCGCGATCTTAGCTGTAGCTCGAATGGTGATTTGGATCACGCGAAAGAAATGATTGTATGACGATGCAAGCTTTTCTCATCGTGATCTGGTTTTGTATTTTAGGCATCAGCTGAGGGTCAAAATCAGATGCGATAGAAAACGCTTGGATCGCATAACATTCAACAAAAGGTGGGTGAATGCAGCGAGCTTGGTGGTGCGAAAGGGGGCAACGTTGGAGTCATCCTTCCCTCCTCTGCCCGCCCATGGCGTCTACGGTACGGGTCCTTCGGGACCCCACCCCCGGTAAGTAGGCAATGTTTTCCCCTTGTAACCTAGTAAGCAGTATGTTGTCAGTCATTGTCTCTGTCATCTAGTTGTTAGTTCTCAAGATCTTCCCCACCCCTATTATTTTTGTACATCCCAGTCCCCTTTTTCTGAAGATCTTGAATATTCATATGTATAAAAATCATTAACTGCTTGTATCGACCCATACCGCGCCCGACCCTTTATTTCTTTTACCCCAATAGATTAGGATCCCTGTACCACCTAGGGTAGGTCCGCTTTGTTTCCGGTTCTTTCGTCCCGGAAAACAGTCGGCCTCCAATTTTATAGACGGGGGGATGGGAGGGCAACCAAACAGGGGATTTTTCCTTTGTTTTTTGCTTTTGTATATATTTCGGGGTTTTTCTCCCATCCCCATCATATGAATTCATTTGTAAAAAAATCACAATTTGTAAATAAAATCATGCATCACTTCCGGGGTTTTAAGTAGGTCTTTCTTCATAGAGCAAATGTGGTATTTTGGTGGTAGCAGCGCGTATGGCGATGAATGAATGGTTATATATTGTATTGTTGAATGGGTCGGCGATTGTGGCTAGCTAGGTTCCCCTTAGAAATTTTAGTTAAAGCAAAGACCATTCCTTTTCCCCTACCCCAAAACTCCAAGGCCTTGTGCCTTCATTATTGTAATAATAATGAAATAAAAAGAAAGACTGCACTGAGCTACGACCTGCTTTATTTTTGTCTGCCAGCTGGACGCTTTACGGAGGTATGTGTTATTGTTATTCTACACTACCAGGATGGCATAACGATTACCCAAAAACAATATCTAGCAAAGGTCTTCGACCAGATATTGTTCGTCTGTCAAGGGTAAACCTTAAAACCATCGTGGTCGAACTATCTATTCCATATGAAAACCGGATGGATCAAAACCACAAGTATAAAACCAGCAAATACGAAGATCTTAAAAAAGAACTGGAAAAAGAAGGGTATAGCGTGATCTTGAAAGCTGTGGAAATAGGAGCAAGAGGTTTTGTAGCAGGCACACTGTACCAGTTACTGAGTCAAATCGGAATCAAAGGACGTAATAGAGCTAAATGTATAAAACGCCTCATAGAAATAACAGAAAATAGTTCTCTGTGGATAAGAAACAAAAGAAATATTCCGTGGAACAGTTCGAAATGAAGTTCCTTAAAACCACATACAATCGCAAACGGGTTACGAGATTCACGCAATATTCTCATAACATACAAAGTTGTTTTTCAACTCACATTCGCCGTTACACTTCTGAGTCAACCCCTCAGTTAAGCTTAGTAAATAACTAACAGGGCCTTAATACATTTATATTCAGTGAGGCGGGGCCCGTGTGATTATAAAACCGTTGAGAGGAAGGTCCCGAAATGGTGCACATTCTTTACTGATGAGCTTCATACGATTTTTACGGAAAAGAAAAAGATTAATGCTAAAACTTTCATTCAACTAAGAAAATCCCATTATGTAAAGTTACTTCGTGGAACGATAATGGCAAGAGTAGCATCTGTCTGTCCGCTCACGTTTTAGAGTGTATAAATTACTTATTCAATGTTTGATGATGTCATTGACGAATTATTGACGTTTTTTTTTATGACGTAATTGAAAGAAAACTTATTATTTTCCCAAAAACCAAGTGACCTTTCACGGCCTCGAAAAGAGCAATATCGGGAGCTAATGGTGGGTTCCGCTTCGGATCCTCTTAGCGAGCGGCACAGCTGGACGGCGGAGGAGGTCCGCTCTCACTGGAATTGGGCGCCAGGATCGAGCTTCTTGAACAACTCCGAGTTCTCGCTCACCTGGCAACTTGCACGGAATGCGTTACCCCTCCTCGGCTTGAACTACAGAGCGGGCATGGCAGACATGAACAGTGGTTTAGAAGAAACGGCTGCGCACGCTTTCTACTACTGCGAGCAAGTTCGCCCGTTCTGGGATCACGTCAGGGAGTGGACGGCTCGCATCGAACCCGAGCAGCTCGTTCTGCTCGGCGTTGGTTACGTTGTGGACAACGTTCTTCCTCCGTTTCAGGGTGAGAAGCGAGTGGTGTTTCTCGCAATCGTAGCTGCAGCTCGAATGGTGATTTGGACGACGCGAAGGAAGGGATTGTATGACGATGCAAACTTTTCTCATCGTGATCTGGTTTTGTATTTTAGGCATCAGCTTAGGGTCAAAATCAGATGCGATAGAAAACGCTTGGATCGCATAACATTCAACAAAAGGTGGGTGAATGCAGCGAGCCTGGTCGTGCAAAACGGGGCAACGTTGGAGTCATCCTTACCTCCTCTGCCTGTTCATGGCGTCTACGGTACGGGTCCTTCGGAACCCCACCCCGAGTAAGTAGGTAAAATCTTGAAGCCTAGTTAGCAGTATGTTGTGAGTCATCGACCCCGTCATCTAGTCGCTAGTGTCCAAGATCTTCCCCATCCCCAATATTTTTGTTCCTCAACCCTCACTCCAGCCCGCTTTTTGCTGAAGATCTTGGAATTTCAGATGTATGTGTCATTTAACTGCCCACACCGCACCCAACCCTGTACTGTTTTTTGCCCCATTAGGCTAGGATCCCTCTCCCACCTAGGGTAGGTCCGGCTTGTTTCCGGTGTTTTCGGACACCCGAAAACAGTCGGCCTCCATTTCGTAGACGGGGAGATGGTAGGGCAACGAAACGGGGAAAATCTTTTCCTTTGTTTCGTTTTTTCGTTTTATTGTATTTTGGGTATTTCCCCCAATCCCATCATATGACATTCATTGTAAATAAATCATAAATTGGATATAAAATCATACATTACATCCGGGGTTTTAAGTAGGTCTTTTTCTTAGAGCAAATGTAGTATTTTCGTGGTTGCTGCGGACATGACGATGGATGAATGGTTATATATATTGTACTGTTGAATGGGTCGGCGAATGTGGCTAGCTAGGTCCCCTTAGAACATATACTTAATGTATGACCGCTCCCTTCCTCCCATTCCCCACAAAACCTTAAGGCCTTCTGCCTACCTTGTAACAACAAGGAAATAAAACTCAGTTATATTTAGTTTTTCGTCTGTATATTTCTAAAACACATTTTAGAATCGCTGCTGTTCCAGAAAACATGGAGGATGTTCTGGAAGTGACACAACCCCGGTGGAATTTAGGTAAATGTACGTTGCAAATATTCTATCATAAAAAATACAAAACTGTAAAATTCTTTTCGATTCTTTAATACCTTTTGGTAGTATAACCATATTTCTTTCTTTTTTAGTATTTATTTTGTAACTGAAAAAATTTATATAGATGCCTTTGTCATTTACTATACAATTAAGGGAGGACTATCAATTCCCTTCAAAATGTGAAGAAAGGTTTGGCTATTTTGACAAATTTGCTAAGGCATACAAGAATTTTGTTTTACAACAGCAGCCAAAAAAAAAAAAACTCCCAAAAAAACAAGAGAAACGCCCCGAAGAAGATCGTAAAATTAAGCTTCACAGAAATTGTTGGTGAAATGTTTATAATCAAAGAAACGCATAGTTAAACCAAAAATATGCCGTGGGGTAATGGTTATTGTTGTCGAAAATGGACACGAGTTCAAATCCTGCTTGCATTTTCATATTACTCTAATACCCTTGGGAAAGCTATGAATCTAATTATTCTCCCTTCTGCTATGCGTAAATAGTAGGGCAGACTGGCTCCTTAGCTTTGTCTTAGTAACCAGTCTATGAGAAGGAAAACTGTATTCATACCTATTAAATTCCGCTTGAAAATTGATTCTTGTGTCACATCCTGTCCGTGCAGCAGGGGCTGGGTTAATAGATACAAGAGAAAATTTATCTGGAGAGGACAAAATGCATGGTGTGATGGTTATCGCCGCTGTAAATGGACTCGGCAATCCGTGTTCAAATCCTTGACGATGCTCTTTGGATTTTTACATTGCGTTAGTGCCCTTGAAAGAGGTATGCATCCAATTCTTCGCCCTCCACCTATGGGTGAATAGTAGGGCAGACTGGACTTTTAACCTCGGTATGACAACTGGTCTAGGAGAAAGAAAACTCTGAATTCATACCTTTTAAACTGCGTTTAAAATAATTGACTTTGTGTCACATCCTGCCCTACCTCGTGTAAAGGGGTTGGGTAAATACATATTACTCATTCACAGATACTTTTGGGTTAAAGAGTTGCTGTTTGTTTCGTTGCAAGTTATGTAAAAGAAGCAGGTAACGTGTGAACAGAAACAACTGTCACGAGGTAAAAATCCCTGAACTTTAAGAATCAGGTTTTACAAGTATGCCCGAAATGTAATGATGATATAATCAATGAAGTAGCAATAAGAATTAAGTCATGCCAATCTGTTGAGGCTCGGTACCATACTTCTTGCAGAGTTGAGTTTATGAAACCAGCAAACGTTTTAAGGCAATGCTGTTGAGGAACGGTACCATACTTCTTACAGAGTTGAGTTTATGAAACCAGCAAAATTTTTAAGGCAATGCAGTAGAGGAAAGGTGCCATACTTCTTGCAGAGTTGAGTTGATGAAACCAGCAAACGTTTTAAGGCAATGCTGTTGAGGAACGGTACCATACTTCTTTTAGAGTTGAGTTTATGAAATCAGCAAAAGTTTTAAATGTTAGATTACTTTCCAGGACAGCAAGCAGAAAATGAAAAAAATAATTAATTTTGACTTTTGAGGGTAGATTGAGTAAGTTGAAGAGTGTTACACAGTCAGAGAATTTTACCAAAAATAATCGAAATGAGAAACTCTACAATTCTATACTCAACGAAATGGTTGTAAAAGAAATGATAGAAAAATTCTGTAAGGACGTATTTTTTGTTAAATTGAAAGGTAGGTCAGATGTAGTGTGTCTAAAAGACTTAACTCTTTTGAGTGGGAATAATTCATGGTATGAACAGTATGAGGAAAACTTAAATAATCGGAAAGAATCACTAGTACTGATGTGAAATTAGTCCTCTCTGATCTTACGTCTATGAATTTAGAAACTGACTTTTATTTTCTCGCGAATGAAATCAGGACATGAGAATCTTTATTGTCTGAAAGTTTCAGAATGTTTCTCGAGGTGTTGATAAAAGGTAGATTAAAGATATCAGAGGACAAATTATGATTGGCTGTGTAAGGTCAAAATATGCAAAATTTCTCATACCATTTGACAGGGAATTGAAATGAATAACAAGCTTTGGTTACGCTAGTTGATCGATGAACTCTCACAAAGTAACTTTTTAAAAATTTCATACGATGGAGATAAGCTCTACAAACACTCAGTCTTAGCAAATGATGATTCTATGAACTAAATTTCACTACATGGATCGGAGATAATGTTGATCATAATATTTTAACATTAGAGGAAAATAAACACTTTCCATGGTATTGGAATCATCTCAGTATCAATTGAAAATTCATGCTATGATCCCGAGAAAAGGTTAGAAAAGTTAGTGATATATCAAAGTCTAAATGTGTTTCCAATAAGAGATAAATACACGAAGAAATATTGCCCAGCAGGCTGGGGATGTAGAATACACCGACTGCTTCTCTGCAGAGGGGTAAGAACCTCCCCCGCCAACGAGTGTCCTGGATATGACACTAAACAATCTGATGATGAGGTTCCAGTAGTGCTGGAGCTTTGGGGGGAATGTGGAGTACCTCTTCATTGCCATTGCACCCAGGTCCACTCTGGCCCGGAATGGAAGCACCTGATAGGGCCCTATGTATGGGTTAAATAGAACTAACAGCATTCTTATGTTAAACTGAATTGTTTGAGTAAACTGAATAGCTTGAAATAGAAACGTTTTTGACAATTAAACCGTACTTACATTTAAACTGCGTGCTTATGCTAAACTGAATTATTTGAAATAGAACTGTTTTTTATATTAAAACTGTATTTACATTTAACTGAATTGTTACATATATCTGCTTGAATAGTTTTAAATGTAAATGTTTTTGACAGTTAAACTGTGTACTTATGCTAAACTGAATTGTTTTAAATAGAACAGATTATTTACATAAAAATGGATTTGGCGTTAAATAACCTACACAGGTTGATATGCCATAGAACCCCAAAACAAAACCAAACCAAACGAAGAAACTGAAACTTCGGCTTTGATCAAGCTCGCCAAAATCAAAGATGATGATACAAATAAGTTAAAGAAATGACCTATCTAGCAAACACAATACTTATTTTTTAAGAAAGAACAGTCTCATTATTCAAAAGTACATCACTGACGAGCACTCTGCAAATGTATCATTAATTTCCTTCCAGTCACCAATATAAATCCTTCAGATCAATCTTGCATATTTTCAACTTTGCCATTTGCAATAGGACAAGCTGACCAACTTAAAGTACAAACACCATCATCATATTTAACCTTTCACTTTCTATAAAAGCATGTGAAATTGGAAAATAAAAGGACATTAAAATTGTTGTTCATCTTGGAGGATTTCATTTTTAATGTCTTTCCTTGGAGGAATTATGGAGGATCCAGGGTTGCATGAAGCCAAGAAGACTATATAGTCACCGAATACTGTTAAACACATGCTGGATGGCAAACCTTATGTTAGGTACATTCTGTTTATTTCCTCAAATTGACATTAAGGAAGCCATGAAACCTATAAATTTTATGGAAGGGGTAAGGGAGTGGTCATGTATTTCTATATAATCTAAGGGAACCTAGCTAACCGCATTCGCTGACTCATTCAACAGTACAATATATAGACAGTCATCCATCACCAATCACGCTGCAAACACCAAAATACCACATTTGTTCTGTGAAAAGACCAACTTAAAAACTCCGAATGGAATGAATGATTTTATTTACAATATATGGTTTATTCACAAAAATGTTATATGATGGGGATGGGAGAAAAAAAACCCTGAAATATACAAAAGACAAAACAAGGAAAAAATTCCCCGTTTGGTTGCCCTCTCATCTCCCGTCCACGAAATGAAGACCGGCTGTTTTCCGGTGTCCGAAAACACCGAAAACAAGCCGGACCTACCCTAACTGGGACAGGATTCCTAATTTAATGGGGCCAAAAAAGACATGGTTGGGCGCGGTATGGGCAGTTAATTGCAGGTAATATGAATTTTGTACCCGTGAAATTCAAGTAGAACATCAACATTTTGGATTTAGTGCCTATACTGCGTAGATCTTGTCAAAGATTTTTTTTCAGCGTTAAGGGTCGATGTCTTGTCTCTTCATTTACTTGTTGTTAAAAGCATGCTCAATCTATATGCCGCTTCTGGTTATATAAACTATGTTAAGAGTGCAAGTGTAACATTCTAGCTTAGCTGACGACGATGAACTTAGCAGATTAAATGCGGTCGCAAGATAACATCAACAAAATGGTCTCACATGAAAGAGAAAAATAAAAGATGATGGCGAGAATATAATTTATTGCCAATGGATAGAGTGACAGATATTTCCGTTCGCAGATAAGATCAACAAATTACCGAAAAAATGCAAGTATGTAAGTTCCGATAACCAGCCATAAACAGAAAGTACGTGAAACGAAGATGATGCTTATACTTCCGCATGGGACTTGAAAAGACAATATAAGGTCTGTAATTTTGGACTGAAGAGATCTGCTGGTCACTTTAGCGAAAGGGAAAGATCCGCTGATCTCTCAAGCGAAGGAGAGACCCGTTGGTCACTCAAGCAGAGCTGTCAGCTCCCAGTGTGTGTCCTCCAGCCGTCGCACTACTTCACAAAAAGGGTCCCCGCCACAGAAGAAAGATATGTGCGAACTCTCTCTGACTGTATTCCTACTACACACAATCGTCGCCGTCGAAGAATAAAAATATAAATTATATCTTTATACATATATATGAGTCCTTCGTTGTTTGTCTAGCGGTGCGATATGCGACAAAAGATTGTATATTCAAAGCATGATGGAACTTCCAGAAAAACATTCTTGGCTTCATCAATAGTTCCAGGCGTGATCGATGCTGACCTGACCTCTGGTCACACCTGAGAATAAAGCAAGTGTTGAGGTAAATGAAAACTTGTGGTGGGTTAGCAGAGAGAGAGAGAGAGAGAAGGAGAAAGAGAGGGAGGAGAGAGAGAGAGAGAGAGAGAGAAGGAGAAAGAGAGAGGAGAGAGAGAGAGAAGGAGAGAGAGAGTGGGTATGAGTGTGTTGTTACTGCGTGGATTCACTCAATGAACTCCGTAGTTAGCATCGACGGCTCTTTGTCTCCTGAAACTGACCAGGTCCATGTAATCCATGAATAGCATGTAGAACTCAAAGAATTCTGTATCGATCAAGATATAGCAGACCTTATAACGATACAAACTTGTTTCGAAGATCAATTACGATTTAAGGGTGTAAAAGAATCGATACTCTTGACAAATTGTAAAATTGCTTTTAAGAAATTCCTAGTTAATTATAAAAAGTAGAAGGTAGAAAGATATTAAAAAACCGTTGATAATTTGGATTTCAAAGGCAGCAAATTCAAGCAGGATAATGAAGAAAAAACTTTTACAAGTCTTCAATCGGCTAGCAAAATAGCCAATGAAGAAGTTGACATCGATCCCTTGACATCGTTTACCTATTTAATTGCTTTGGCACTGAGAGTGGACAACATTGCATGAAACTATTCCCAAGATTTTTCACCATATCCATTTTCTTTTCAAGAATGGAATATTACAAAGGGTAGGAACAATTATTCCATAAGCTTTGAAACGATTATAAAAACTACATCCAAAAATGAGTACCCTTTATAACCTGTTTACAAAATAAAAGAAATAGAATTACCTACGTAATTCTGATAACAAACTTTACTTTTTTGAGGAAGTTTGATTTTATGGCATATCAAACGTTTTATTTTTGTGGGTTATTCAATGCTTATTTCTGTTTTTACGTATATGTTATATATGATTAGTAAGCGAATATTTGGTAGGTAACATTGGAACTTATTTGTTTGCACATAGTTCAGTGTTTTCAAGTGTTGCTATTTAACTCTAATAATTATATTTGACTTAAAGATGGGACTCTAACAAGTACTACCGATCCGACTTGGTGTGAACCTGGGGGTTATGGCAAAGAAGGGGTATTCTACTTTCCCCTTGGCTCAAGGACTGGAGCCTCACTATTAGATGCAGTTTAGTGTCATCCTCAGGAAACTAGTTCAATTTGACCCATAGACTGGACTCTAACAGGTACTACTGCTGTGGGTCAGAGTGTGCCTGGGAGTAATGGCTATAAGCGGGTACTTCACATTATCCAAAGCTCCAGAACTAGATCCTCGCTGTCAGATGGTTTAGTGTTATAGCCAAGATAACGGTGGGGGTGTTACCCCTCTATATTGATGCAGTAGTTAAATTCTACAGCCCCAGCCAAATGAGCATTCATGAGGAAGAAAAGGACGACCAAACATGGAAAATTTCTTGCATCATGTCTTTTTTCCTTTTCACCGGCTAAACTTCTGCATTCTCGAACTGGTTGTTCCAAAATTTGAATCATGAAGTGACTTAAAAGTTTATTTTTCAAAACGAAAGGTATACTTTTCCCTTCAAACAAATATTCCAAATGAATATCTTTACAAAATTTCAGAATTTTACTTAATCCTACCCACTCTTGTTGATAACAATTTCGACATTTCAAATTCAGAATTAACAGGTTCTAAATTTAAATCAAACTTTACATAAACAATATTGAAATTACTTTCAGAATAGATATCCAAAAGAAATTTATTTTTCAAAAAAGCCATATTAGTTTGAAAGAAAATTTAAGAATTAAATAGTTTCTGATTTAAAATGTTTTAACGTCGAAAACATATATTCGTAATCACTTTATGAATATTTCATTCTGCTCATTTTTTTTTCTAAAAAGAGAAAACCGATTCCTCTGAAGAGAGGTGTCAAAAGCAGGGGGTGGGAACCGATACTCAAATCATATTGCCGGCTAAAAACGCGTATCCCCGAATGGTTCGTTAAACGGTTTTTCTTTTTGAAATTTTTGCGGTAATATATCTGATAGAGCAAAGAAATCTTTTCACTCCTTGTTCCATAACGGTAGAAAAACATTTCCTTATATGGAAACACTGATACACTATTTATAAAATGAAATAAAAAAAAAGAGAATAAACGTCTAGTGAAAATAAAATCTTTCACAATCTTTTCTCTACACTCCATAAAGGTAAACAATTACCATATATGGAATAGTACGTAATTCAACACTGGTAAAATATTTATGGAAAAAAAAAGACAAAAAAAAAGGAAAATAAGTAAAAGTGTTTGGTAAAAACATTTTTTTATGAATTGATTTTCAGTCACTGTAAATGCTGTACATATTAAATTTCGTTTAAAAATTGGCCTTGTGTCGCATCCTATTCATGGTGGAGAGATTGGGACAATAAATATATGCTAAAGATGTTGATATTTTCTCCATGTTGATGCATCGCTGTAAAAAACCTTTGAAGTAAATTGTACTTCCAAATAGTCAAGAGAAATGCTGGATATAAGTTATAAATATCTCTGCCTCTCACCAGATAGGATATGACACAAGGTCTTTTTTATCGTTGGGATTTAGGGGAGAGGAAAGTTAAGCATGAGCGGAAACTCCCGCCCCTGCAGGACTATGCTTGATATAGGCTCACTGTATGCAATGTGGAGGATGTAAGCCTTTGTTAAGTTTCCCTGTGCGAAGCACAGTGACCTAACTGGTTGTAGTTTCAACCAGACCCGAAGATCTAGTCAGTGATTCTTCGCCCACCAGAAGGTGGCCCGATCGGAGTTGGGAGCCATTTGGTTTCGAATCTATCATTGACATGATATTCCATCAGGCACCAATGCCAAACAGGCCAGCTGAACAGCCAGGGAAGTATATATATATATATATATATATATATATATATATATATATATATATATATATATATAAGTTTATAGATCTATACGTGTATGGGCCATTTCTTCAGAAATTTGTGAAAAAAAGGTCAAATTTTGGTTTATATATCATCGTCAATCATAACTTTATAATAGCATTAAATTATAAATGATGCCATCAAACCTTACGTATTTTTATACGGTGTTTATGATTATATCATGGTTATTGTGTTCAGATTTAAAATCAATGGCTTGTGAGATACAGATTTATAGAAAAAATAAGGTTGATCACTGGAAAAAATACAAAACCAACTAAATAGCCACTTCTCATAACAGATCAGTCAGCTGGGACTGTAGAACACACCGATTTCATCTCTGCAGAGGAGTAAAGTCCCAAAGAGAAGTGTCCTGGATAAGACATTATACCATCTGATAGCGAGGCTCCTGGCGTGGAGCTTTGAGGAATGTGGAGTACACCATTCATTGCCATTGCTCCCAGAAACCATCTGACTCGGAGTGGTAGCACCTGATGGGATCTTGTCTTTGTCAAATAGAACAAATTGTGTGCAAACAAATGACTGATGTTAAATTGGGACTGTTATATAGCAATACTTGAAACTATTTAACTTTGAGTAGAAAACAGCACAGGCTCGTTTAAGAATGTTATCTACAAAATGTGTTTACAAATCATATATATTTGATATATATGTATAAAGAGGATTTGGCATAAAATAACCTACAATGGTTGATATGCCATAAAACCAAACCAAATTAAACAAAACCACCTCTCGCAATTTAATTCTGTAACTTTTTTTGCCCAAGGATTCAGGATAGACGCAATAGAAGTACCTTTCCAATGATTCCCAATTTATCTCTGAGAGAATTAATTCTCGGTATTATCATATTTACCAACCCCTCCGCTCGGGCAGGATATTACACATGGTCAATTTTTAAGCAGAGTTTAACAGGTTTAAATTCAGAGTTTTCCTTCTCTTAGACTAGTTGCCTCACCAAGGCTGAAGAATCCAGTCTGTCCTACTATTTACCCATAGCTGGAGGGAGAATAGTTGGATTCAAGGGTATTAGTGCTATGTGAAATGTAAACAGTCTCGTCCAGGATTTGAACTCGAGTCACCGTATCCATTTCCTACGACGATAACCATTACACCACGGGCACCTCCAATTATCGGCATTATACTAACTCTCGCCTAAAGCCAGTTCTTTGAAAGTTGTTTTTTTATTTATTATCTTGAAATTATCTGATAAGTAAAATTAATACAAATGGGATTTACGTCTAGAAAGTAGTGAGACAAATGCTATGAGAACTTTAATTTTACCTTCAAAATAGTTTTCTTTGAAAGTCACTACCTGTTAAAAAACATCTTCCCATTCCCGGAAACAGTTGGGAGTCTTCAAATGGCACTGCTTTCAGTTGATTCATTATATTCTCACAAAATATGTATGTATAAACAAGATCTGGCATAAAATAACCTACAATGGTTGATATGCCATAGAAACAAACCTAGCTAAACTAAACCATCTCTTGCAATTTGGTCCTGTAATTTTTCTTGCCCAGGGATTCAGGAAATTGTCACCAGGGTACAGATTAGAGGAGTAAAGGGCTTGTAGCACCACAAGAATATTCTTTTTTACTAAAGGCTTGTTTATAAAGAGTTCTATCTGACAGACTGTTTTATATCCTTGTGATTTCACTTCCATGTAATTAAACAAATGCACTTGTGGGAGGTCGTCGTGGTCGGCATGCTGGACTTGCCGCATCGTTGTAAACAAGTTTGAACCTCCATCGAGCTTTTAAGTTCACTTAAAGACAAATATTCTTGGGTTAAGTATAAATTCCTTTATTCCCTGAGCAATGGGTTAAATAATACCACTGATATTCTTCAAGAAGGATAGATTTAGCATTAAATAACCCATGAAGGTTGATAAGTCATAAACCAACCAACCAACCAACCAACCAACCAACCAACCAGCACACTTGTAAATACGCAAACTCAATGTTAATGGTCGTCATCGAATCGATAAGTGAAAATAATTGTTGTATAATAATTTAAAATCTTCATTCTAGAAATTTTGAAAAGCTTAAACTACCAATTAGAATGAATAAAAGTATTGATACATTTGTCAGATAAATTTTTCCCGTCATACCGGCCCATTGGCCCAGTGGGTAAAGTGTTCGCCAATGCCCCGGGAAACTGGGGTTCAATCTCAGGTCGAGTCATAACCATATTTACCAACCCCTCCGCTCGGACAGGATATTACACATGGTCAATTTTTAAGCAGAGTTTAACAGGTTTGAATTCAGAGTTTTCCTTCTCCTAGACGAGTTGCCTCACCAAGGCTGAAGAACCTAGTCTGCCCTACTATTTACCCATAGCTGGAGGGAGGATTATTATTAACTTCACTTATTATAATTGGAGAATAGCAAATAATGCCACATTATTTGAATCGCTTTTCACAAGAATTATCTTTTTGCTATGATGATATAGTAAAGTAAAGTTGGTGACCGTAGTCGAGGACGACCCAAAGGCTACTACACCGAGATGTAGGGGAGGGCGCTACTCTTTTCCCTGGATTGCTCCACTTTACCCTCGATACGTACCTTATATTGTTGAGTATTAAGCAAGGAGGTATCAAGTACCATTTCTAAAGTCTTTGGTATGACGCGACCTGGGATTGAACCTAGGTCTCCCAGATCATTGGCGAACACTCTAACCACTGGGCCAATGTGTTGAAAAATGCAATATGATATTAGAACTTAGTAGTTGTCCTTTTCTAAGTTTGATTTCGTTAAGTACAACGCCAGAGGTGAAAATATAAATAATACAATTTTTGATTTTCTGATTACCGGGGAAAGCGAGGATAGATAAGACGCAACAAAACAGTAAATGTAGGCTATGCGGTGACAGAGACGAAACGATCAATCACATAATAAGCGATTGCAGCAAATTAGCACAGAAGGAGTATAAGGCGAGACACGACTGGGTCTGCAAGGTGATCCACTGGGAAATGTGCAGGAAATTTCAATTCGACCATACAAACAAATGGTATATGCACAACCCAGCACCTGTCCTAGAAAATGACACGCATAATCTCCTATGGGACTCAAACATACAAACGGATCACATGATCCCGGCCAGAAGACGAGACCTCATGATAATCAACAAAAAAAAAAAGAAAATTTGTAAAATTGTCGACTTTGCTGTCCTGGCGAACCACAGAATAATTCTGAAGGAAAGTGAAAAGAAAGGTAAGTACCTCGACCTTGCTAGAGAATTGAGAAAACTGTGGAACATGAAAGTAACGATTGTGCCAATTGTGATTGGTGGGTCAGGCACAATAACTAAAGGATTATTAAAAGGCCGAGAAGACTTGGAAATTGGTGGACGGGTAGAGACTATCCAAACGAAAGTATTGCTAAGCACGACCAGAATCCTGAGACGAGTCCTGGAGACTTGAGGAGACTTGCTGTCACTCAAACTCCAGTGTAAAACCATCAGTTAACGCCGATATGAAAAACTCTAAAAGAGTATATGATAAGAATAATAATTTTATTAATTTTTAAAAGAATTATGAAATCTTTCAAGTGATTCTTGGAATCTATACATTTTCTTTCTCTTTTGGGCGCCTCTGGTGGTGTAAATGTTAGCAAGTTAGACTAGCAAACCCTCACGAATGAGTTCGAGTCTCATTGGGTGCCCTATTCATAAAGCCTTGTGCTAAATCTAAGCAAAAAACTTTGTAAATTACATTTTCTTTCTTTTTTTTTCTTCCAATCTTTCTCTTTCCAATACTTTGTACTTATTTTATTTATGAGGAGATTTTAAAATAAACACAACACAAATATTATAAAAAATTTCAGGATAAGAAAACTGAATGAATATTTTAACTAGTTGTATAACCTTTCACAAACTTTTCACTTTTTATATTTTATTTTCAATACTTCATTATTCATAAAAAAAAACTAAAGTATACTTTATCGTATGCTGAGAGGAGTTATTGTTCTTTGCAAGTAAAATATGGATTTGCTGTATTTGCTTATTTTGAATCTAATCAATTTTCCCGGGCTGAAATTCAAAGACTGTTTAAGATAAATATGTATACTGCTTGAAATCGAGCACAATTATGGTTGTTTAACGTCTTCAGATTTTTTTCACAGGCATCTTTACGATTGATTTCAGTTTTCGTGATGAAAAGCAAATATATAATTAATAAAGTGTAAACATTCATAAAATAAGATATTATTCGTGCGATAGGTTCTGCTTCATGATATGCACTAGCTACGTAACTATTTACGCCGGGTAAAAAATCAAAACTTAGTTCGAAGCTCATAATAAAACGATGCTGTTTTCTTCCATTTGAATGAGACTTCAGAGATTTATCAATTTAAATAATTTCTTTATAGATTGTAAGAGTTTTGGCTTAGTCATGGCTTACGAACTTCATTTGTTTTCATACAGTTATATGGTTCTAAGTATTCCTATCTAATACTAATAATTTGCAAGCAATTACAGATTTTCAAGTAACTAATAATGATAATAAAGATAATAATAATGCACAAATAATGTAATAATAATAATGCACAACCCAGCATCTGTCCTTGAAAATGAGACTCATAAACACCTATGGGACTTTGACATACAGACGGATCACCTAATCTCGGCCAGAAGACCAGACCTAATAATAATCAACAACAACAAAAAAAGAGAATTTGCAAAATTGTCGACTTTGCTGTCCCAGCTGAGCACAGAATAAAACTGAAAGAATGTGAAAAGTAGAATAAGTACCTCGACCTTGCTAGGGAATTGAAAAAACTGGGGAGCATGAAGGTGACAATTATACCAATTAATTGGTGCTTTGGTACAGTAACTAAAGGATTACTAAAGGGCCTGGAGGACTCGGAAGTTGGCGGACGAGTGGAGACATCCAAACTACTACATTATTGAGAACGGATAGAATTCTGAGAAGAGTCCAGGAGCCTTGAGGAGACTTGCTGTCACTCAAGCTTCAGTGAAAGGACATCAGCTAATGCTGATAAGAAAAACTCTAAGGAATAATAATAATAATAATAATAATAATAATAATAATAATAAGAAGAAGAAGAAGAAGAAGAAGAAGCAGAAGAAGAAGAAATCGAAAACAGAGACAAGTATTTGGATCTTGCCAGAGAGCAAAGAAAGCTATGGGATATGAGGATGACAGTGACAACAATTATAACTGGTGCCCTTGGAATTGTCCCCCATATGCTTGGACAATCGAGAGAATCCACGTTACAAAATGGTTGAGATCGGCCAGAATACTGAGAAGAGTCCTGGAAACCTGAGGAGATTTGCTGTCACTCACACGCCAGTAAAAGACCATCAGCTAACGTTGATGTGAAAAACTTGCAAGAAGTAGCAATAACAATAATAGTCGTTACCAACCTAAGTCGAGGGTGACCAGAAGGTTCCCTTTTCAATAGCTACTACACCGAGTTGTAGGGAAGGGCGCTACTCCTTTCCCTGGATTGTTCCCATTTACCCTTGATGTGTACCTTATAATGTTGAGTAATAAGCAAGGCGAAATCAAGTACCATATTTGGTCTTTGGTATGACGCGACCTGGGATTGAACCCAGGTCTCCCAGACGATTGGCGAACACTCTACCCACTGGGCCAATGAGCCGGTTATAATAATAATAATGATGATAATAATAATAAGGAGCAAACTTGTACAAAATAAGTACAAGACAAGGTACAACTGAGTGGGGATGGTGATCCATTGGGAATTGTGCAAGATATCAAAATTTGACCATACTACCAAATGGTATATGCACAAACCAGAATCTGTCCCAGGGAATGAGATGCATAAACTTCTCGGGGACTTTGAGATACAAACAATCCCCTAATCTTGGCTAGAAAACCAGACTTAATATTAATCCACAAGAAAAAACTTATCATCAAAAAGATTTTAACGTTCTGGTAGACCACAAAGTGAAAATAAAAGAAAGCGAAAAGATAATCAAATACTTGCACCATGACGGAGAACTAAAAAAAGCTGTGGCCCATGAGGAAAACGGTGATACCAATTGTCTTTGGTGGACTTGGAGCGGTCCCCAAAGGATCGTAAAGGAGACTGGAAAATTTGGAAGTCGGAGGAAGAATCGAAACCATCTAGGCCACAGCATCGTTATCATCGGCTAGAATACTGAAGAGAGTCCTGGAAACCTGTGGAGGCTCGCTGTCACTCAGACTTCAGTGAAAGACCACTAGCAAATACTGATGTGAAAATAATCCCTGGCGTGAAATAATAATTCCTAGTAAAAGATTGCAGCTTTAAGAAATAAAGAATATTCATACTGCTGTATGATATCAAGTCTTCCGAAAATAAATAATTTTCACTTTGTTGTATGATTTCAAATATACCTCTCAAATACAAATAATTTATACACAATTAAATAGTTTAAAGTGAATACTCCAAATTAATAATAAGCATTTATTTGTATACAATTAAATGGTATCAAGTATTCCTATCCAATACAAATAATTCATGTCCAATTATATTGTTTAAAGTAACTATTCCTATTTAATAGTAATTATTTGTTTGTATATAGTTAAATGGTTTCAAGTTACTACTACTAAAACTAAATCCACTTCAACTACTACTACTCCTACTACTACTAGGGGGTAGTAATAATACTACCGATTGTAATTTGTGCGATCTCGAAAGGCTTGGTAAAGAAGTGGAAAAGTTGGAAATCAGAGGACGAACAGAGACCATCCAAACTAGAGTTTTGTTTAGATCGGCCAGAATACTGAGGAGAGTCCTGGAAACCTGAGGAGACTTGCAGTCACTCAGACTCCAATGATAGGCTATCAACTAACGCTGGTGGAAAAAAAACTCGCAAAGAATAATAAGTAAATTTGGTGACCGTAGTCGAGGGCGACCAGAAGGCTCCCTTTTCAATAGCTACTACTCCGAGGTGTAGGACAGGCGCTACTCCTTTCCCTACTTTAACCTTGATACGTACCTTATATTGCTGAGTGTTAGGCAAGGCGGTATCAAGTACCACTTTTAAAGTCTTTGGTATGACGCGATCCTGGGATTGAACCCAGGTCTCCTGGACTATTTGGCGAACTCTCTACCCACTTGTCCAATGAGCCGGTCAATAATAATAATAATAATAATCTTTTGTAAACAAGTATAGAATCAATTATTCTTAGAAGCAATAATTTTCAAACAGTTATTTGGCAATAAGTATTTCTATCAAATATAAATAATTATTTAAATGAACTTTTAAACCCATAAATGCGACTCAAACAGTATGTATTTGTTATTTTTTTAGATAGTTTAAAGAAATTGACATATTACTGATTATTCTCCTTCCAATAATGGAATTATCTTGTCCGGGTCACAGGGGATCAGGGAAAATAGAAACAATGCTGCAGAGAGCAGGGAGGCGAGCCCGAATAACTTTATTAACAAGTAAAGTGAATTTTAACGGAAATGGATTTTAGAAGAATGACTCAATGCACCATGAAGGGTGAGAATTGAATGAGTCAGAAATACGTTACTTTGGTGAGAAAAGAAAACATAGAAAAATACATTGTTATTATTCGGCTGGAAGTAGAGAGAGAGAGAGAGAGAGAGAGAGAGAGAGAGAAAGAAGCGAAATTATTGTGAATAAAAAATTGCAATGGCTTGATTTGTTAAGAGAAATATTATTTTGATTGTTCCCTAGCTAGCGAGCCGACAAGCGGGTTCACTCCGGGAACAAAGCCTAAAAATGATGACAGCAGTGGAGCAAGTACAATTGTCATTTCGGAAACGAAAAAAAAATCATAATTTTTAAAATTCGAAGCCGTGGGAAGCCGTTATGATTTTTTAAAACTGTTGTTGACACCGACAACTATCTACCGGGAGGAATGGGTTAGAGTGAAATATTGAAGAAGAAAGGAAAAATAAAGGCCTGCTTCTTTTTGGGTAAATGTGGAAAGAAACCAAACACTGAAGGTAGAAGGCAGAATGTAAAAGGGTGGTATTAATTAATGGAATTTATTTTAGGAGAAAAATGATGTTATAAATAGCTTCGAAAACCACTGCCCCACCATCGAGAGAAAATGTATATAAGCTGAGATTTTCGTTCATTGCCATAACCCGGCGGAAGGCATCTACGAGAACCCACGTTGCTATGGGCCCTGTCAGTGCGCCAGCTTGCCTTAGGTGGAGATGTAGAGAAAACCTGAGATAATACGATACTTTGAGATGACCTTGTACCAGACTAGCAGAAGATGAGGAGCGAGCAGAAAATAAGAGAATACGATACTTGAGATTGACGTGTAAGAGACCAGCACAGAAAAGCAGAGACTCCATGTTTCTCTAAGTCCTGACTTTTCACCAGACCCCCTAACGCAGAAAAACTGAGAAGACCGAACATAGAACGCTATTTGAAATCACCTTGTGCCAGACTATCAAGATGCAGAGAATCTAAGAAAAGCCGGAAGCAGGAGATTAAGAAAAGCTAACATAAATGCTACTTGAGATTACACTGTAGCAGATTATAGAAAGCAGGAAGCAAAATAAAGTATAAACTTATACGAACAAATTGAGAGGCCTTGTGCCTGACTCTGAATGCCGTGAAATTGACTAACTATTAAATCGTAAGCTAGGTCTCCGGGTAACATGTCTACTATCCATTGGGTAGGGTGAATATATGTGGCATTTTAAAGACACTTTATTGCTTGTTACTAACGCCGTGTCCAGTTATCTGTTGGCGTTCGACTGATCCCTTTCATCCGTCCATGCATCGAGTGGCTACTCCAATTAGCGATCGATCTGCTGTCTGGATCGAAAGAACAACGTGAGCAGAAAAACAAATCGATCGTAATCTCGGGGACACAACAAGCCAAACGGAAAAGTCAGCGAAAACCCCTCAACGATTGAGGAAGGTGGGTTTTGGGGCGCAATAGAGGTTAATATTTTATAGAATGCAAGTAAAGTTGGCAACTGCACTAGAGGGTAACCTCATGGCTCCCTTTTCAATAGCTACTACACCGAGTTGTCGGGAAGGGCGCTACTTCTTTCCTTGGATTGTTCCCATTTACCCTTGATCTGTACCTTATAATGCTGAGTAATAAGCAAAGCGGCATCAAGTACCATTACTGAATATCTTTTCAAATGAATAAGGGAATAACATTTTTTCTCTTTTTATTGAAAATATTTTGGAAGTGTTCAAGATATTGAGAAACGATTTGCAAAGTGGACCTGTGGGAACTAATTTTGTTTAGATCATCGTAGGAACTGGAATGAGAGACCCGAGTTCAAATACTGGACGAAGCTGTTTGTATTTCACTTCGTACTCATGCCACTGAGAAAGGCATGAATCCGTCTGTTCTCCCTCCAAATATCGTTAAATAGGAGAACAGTCGGGGTTATTTAGCTTTGGCAAGTCGACCAATCTGGGAAATGGAAAACAATTCAAGCCGATGGAAAATAAATCAAGCCGACCAATCTAGGAGATAGAAAACAATTCAAGCTGACCAATCTAGGAGATGGAAAATAAATCAAGCCGACCAATCTAGGAGATGGAAAATAAATCAAGCCGACCAATCTAGGAGATGGAAAATAAATCTAGCCGACCAATCTAGGAGATAGAAAACAATTCAAGCTGACCAATCTAGGAGATGGAAAACAATTCAAGCCGACCAATCTAGGAGATAGAAAACAATTCAAGGGGACCAATCTAGAAGATAGAAAACAATTCAAGCCGATCAATGAAGGAGATGGAAAACAATTAAAACCGACCAAATTAGGTGTTGGAAAACAATTCAAATCGACCAATCAAAGCAATGGAAAGCAATTCAAACCATCTGTATGTATCTATCCAACCCCTTCACCCCGGACAGGATTGACCCAAGGTCAATTGTTTTATAGCGGAGTAAAGCTGATTTTGAATTCAGATTTCCTTCAACAAAGCAGATGGTATAATCTGGCCTAGAACCCAATTTGCCTTAATATTTACTCGTAGCTAGGCGTGGGATTGGAGCAGAAAAGATTGATTTACGCCTTTCCCAATAGTGAAGTGAATCTCAAACTGCATTGCACAGGATTTGAACTCGGGTTGCCGATAACATTTACTACGACGATAAGCGTTATGATTACAGTTATTTCGTTTCTTGGTCGAGCCCAGGACTTTTCATCAGCCTTCCCACTGTAAAATTTATGCTACTCTATTCTTAGCAAATTCTATGAGAGAAAGGCACTTAACAAAATTATGTCTGTGTGTCACGGAGTATCGTATTGAATGCACCTACTTAAATACTTCATATTGTTTAATGAGCTGCGTGCTTGATACATTTATAAAGTATAACGATTAGAATGCGTTTGAGTTGACATCGTTTGTTTATTAAAACCAAAACCGGAATCATTTTCTTTAAAATCGGAGCACGTCCTAAAAACGATCGAAACCTTTGGAGATAGAGACATCATTGACTTGATGACTTTTAGTAAAGTGGATGAAAATTGTATTCGAATTAGCGTCACTTTCGATATTTCATTCATTCGTGTTTTTTTTTTTCTTTTGAAACATGAATAAAAGAATTTTAACTTTACCGACGAAAAAAAAACTACAAAAGAAAGTTTTTCGTTAGCATTATAGTCTCTAACATTTTAAAAGTTAATTAATATTACCTTAATAACAAAAAAGGGAAATTGAGAAAAAAGTATCTGTTTATATTTCTGAGATGAGGTATGACGTACATTATTTACATTTTTCGGACTAATGTCCATATCTTTGTCGCCATGTTTATCACGACGTTTCGGTCGTTGTACGCTCCGGCCTTCTTCAGGTAGTTGGAATGTCGTACTTAACCCTTTATTTCGATTACCGGGGTAGATTATTCTAGTTCCACGAGCCATGTCTAATGGATGCCAGTTATCAGTTAATTTCCCCTCTGAAAGTTCTCCACTACCTTCACCGCGCATTGAACTCACGCTCTTTGGATGTGTCAATGGATTTAACCAACGCCTTTATCCACTGCGCCATATGTCCTTAGGTGTTATAAACCTAATGTCTTCACCAACCATTTTTACCTGAGCTCATATTGGAATTTTGCGGTTATCATTGCATTTTTTTTTACAAGAGCTCATATTGCTACTTAGTGGTTATTTTTAAAAAATCTTATTCCGATTGTGAATACAATAGCCTGACTAGAGTTTGAACTTATCAACTACGATGTCGCAAAACAGTATGTTAACCACTTCGCTACAGAGATTTCCCTCCCCCATTTGAAGGTAGAAGATGTGAAGTTTGCTCCAATTTTGTTGTACTGATGTACTATAGTCACAATTAACGCCATGTGCCAAATAGACATATAGTAATTTACGAAGGTCTTTTGCTTCGATGTGGCACAAGGCCGAATGAATGGGGCACCCAATGAGACTCGAATTCACTCGTGTAAGTTTGCTAGTCAAGCTTGCTAACCATTACACCACCAAAGACATATAATGTTCATGACGGTAGAACATATAAAGAACATAGAAATCTCGAAATTCGAAAACACGCAACGACTTCTTGTTCAGGTACGAAACCTTTTTATTAACTTTGAGTAAAAAGGTTTCGACATAAGTAGGAGAGACACAATCTTCTATTCTGTCTTATTCATTTGGCCCCCATCTCGTACGGCCCCCATAGGGCGCAAGTTCGCCTCGCGTCTGCGAGCTCCAAAAGTCGAACCGCCCCGTTTGGCATCTAGTACTCAACTCTCTTTCTTTCAATTCTCCACAAACCTCTGCGCGCTTCCGGTGCGTGACGTCACCCGCACCCTGTCACCCCGTTCCGTCATCTCGGGCTATTGCGACATCTCTGAGTGGCACGTCCGTTCAGTGCACACACGCGCGTGCGTGTTAACACGTGCATCAAGTTTGCACGTAACTAACCCATGTGCTGAGCCAAAACGTTCTCAGCCTAACTAAACTCAAAGGCATGAACCGAAACCCCTTGGCCATTACGTTACACTGAGCGAAAGATGGTGGGAAAAGTAATTATCTAAAGTTTAACATTTTGTGACAGAAATTGACATCGGAATCATGTATACTCTTCGATCCTGTGGTAAAAAAAAAACCCTGAAGTATATTGAGTCGCTCGAATAGAACTGAGATAATTGTCTCTAATTGGAGTGTCTGTTAAAAATGGAAGTAAGAAAGAAAAATTAAATGGAATGAAATTGAATCCAAAATGTAGATAAAAGAAATCAGAAGAATCGAAAGATAAATCCAGTATCTCCAGAAATGAAACTGCGACAGATAAAATAACAAAGAAAAAATATAATGAAATTAATATACATTTATTCTGTCTGTCTGGTCACGTGATCATGCTTCCCAAGCGAGTCTTGCAGACTAATTACATCTAAATAGTGAGTTCATTCCCAAATAGCTGCCTCATACTTGTAGCCTTATGCCAAACTTAAGGTACGCTAATTTTTTTTACAACTATTGGTTGAGTGATTTTAACAGCTGTTAAACCCGACTAGGGATATTTTATGCCTTAGTGTTAGGGAACCACTTTCATATTTACATTTTTGTGTTTGTTGGTTGTGAAGAATTTTTTTTCGGCACACATTCCTATCAAACATAAAAATGGCACTAAACTGCATCTGAATTTTTAAAAGTTCCCTATCAGCGGTGTAGTGGTAAACAAGCTAAGCAAGCAGATCTTTGTTTGTACGAATCGTCCTGGTTGTCCCATATCTTTGTGTTTGTGCCAAACTAAAAAGAACCTATTAAATAACTGTTTAGCTGTGTTTAGTTTGACAAAAGGACACTCTTTAATGAGTGAAGAGTGACTTCTCGATAAAGAAAAATAGTTTAATAACCACACCTTTATGGCAAGGTATGTTTTTACCCTATCCTTTTGACACGGGTTGTCTATGGTACAAGGTCAATTTTTCAGCGGAGTAAAGTTGGTTTGATTTCAGCGTTTTCTTCTTCTAGGTTGGTTGCCTCACCAGGTCTTTCTTACTAATTACCTATAGCTCGGTGGGAGGCAACATATAGATTTATACTTCTCACAAGGGTATTAAACACAAACAACCTCGTCCTGGATTTGAACTCGATTCGCCGATTTTACCTACGGCAAATGCTGTTGGTAACTTAAGATCTGGGTGCCAGGATAATCAAATTTAATTACAACACTGGCAAAATGACACTTTGGCACAATGAAAAGTAGTCGGTATGCAGCTTATATGACTGAGTTAATTTATTTTCCCCTCAAAATAACTCAAAATATAACCATTAAAAACTAAACTCCTGCCAACAAAAGTGAGTACACCCCTTAGGGAGAGTTGTCAATATTAACATACACAATGTCAACTGTCAATATTTTGTGTGGCCACCACCATTATCCAGAACTGCCTTTACTCTCCTGGGCATGAAGTTTACCAGAGCTTCACAGGTAGCCACTGGAATGCTCTTCCACTCTGCCATGACGACGTTGCGTAGCTGGCAGATATTTGAGACTTTGCACACCTCCACCTTCCGCTTGAGGATCCCCCAAAGATGTTCTATTGGATTCAAGTAAGGAGTCATGCTTGGCCAGTTCATCACCTTTACCCTCAGCCTCTTCAGGAAAGCAATGGTCATCTTGGAGGTGTGTTTGGGGTCATTGTCATGCTGGAACACTGCCCTGCAACCCAGTTTCTGGAGAGAGGGGATTATGATCTGCTGCAGTATTTCATAGTACATGTTGGAGTTCATGTTTCCCTCAATGAAATATAACTCTCCAACACCTGCAGCACTCATGCAGTATTAGACCATGACATTCCCACCACCATGCTTGACTGTAGGCATGACACACTTATCTTTGTACTCCTCTCCTGGTCGCCGCCACACATGCGTGAAGCCATCAGAACAAAACAAATTAATCTTCATCTTATCAGACCATAGGACATCGTTCCAGTAATCCATGTGCTTTGTTGACATGTCTTTAGCAAACTGTTTGGAGGCTTTCTTGTGTATCGTCTTCAGAAGAGGCTTCCTCTTGGGGTGACAGCCATGCACACCAATTTGATGTAGAGTGCGGCGTATGGTCTGAGCACTAACAGCTGACCCTCCCCACCTCTTCAATCTCTGCAGCAATGCTGACAGCACTCCTACACCGATCTTTCAAAGAAAGTATTTGGATGTAACGCTCGGCACGTGCGCTCAGCTTCTTTGGACAACCTACCCGAGACCTGTTCTGAGTGGACCCCGCTCTTTTAAAACGCTGGATGATCTTAACCACTGTGCAGCAGCTCAGTTTCAGGGTGTTGGCAATCTTCTTGTAGCCTTGGCCATATTCATGTAGTGCAAAAATACGTCTTTTAAGATCCTCAGAGTTCTTTGCCATGTGGTGCCATGTTGGAACTTTCAGTGACCAGTATGAGAGAATGTGAGAGCTGCACTACAAATTTGAACACACCGGTTCCCTATGCATATGGGCCTAGTAACACAAGCGCCTAGTAATGCTAATGAGTCAAATGACATTTTGGAGGGAAAATGACAAGCAGTACTCAATTTGGATATTTAGGGGTGTAGTTTCTTAGGGGTGTACTCACTTTTGTTGGCAGGGGTGTAGCTTTTAATGGTTATATTTTGAGTTATTTTGAGGGGAAAATAAATTAACTCTGTTATATAAGCTGCATACAGACTACTTTTCATTGTGTCAAAGTGTCATTTTGTCAGTGTTGTCCCATGAAGAGGTATACTTAAATATCTGCAGAAATATGAGGGGTGTACTCACTTTTGTGATACACTGTATATGTGTATGTATGCATATGTGTATGTGTCTGTGTGTGCATATACATTTGTTCGTATATATGTATATATATATATATAGATGTAAGTACACACACCCACACACACATATACATATATATATATATATATAGTGAGATGTAATCAAAAATTTGAGAGAGGTTTCAAATAGATACAAAGCAACAACTAGAATATTGATTGCCTATATCATTGGAAGAAATGAAAGTTATACCGAAAAACATACCTAATGACCCTATGAACAAGGGTTTTGGTTTCACATTTCTCCACTAACTATAACATAAAAACTTTGCTAAATCAATGCATTTTGCTAAATCAATACATTTTTGTTGAGTTAATAAGTTGTAGATAATTATTATGGGGATAGTCCCCGTGCTCTCGTAGCTAATGTGCAGGACTACAACATCAAAGTAAACGATTTCGAACTCCTATCATATTATTGGGTTCAATTTCAGATTACAACCCTAAGAAAAGGCATGAACCCCTTATTCCTCCAGCTATGAGTTAAATATTACCAGTAATGTTCTACAAGGATAACTTTCGCATTAAATAACCCACGAAGGTTCAAATACCAATAAACAAAGAAAATAAACCATATCTAACATGGAAGCAAAAATACTGTGCTTGTACAGAATCGTGCACTGACCACTTAGCACATATTTAACACGTGTCTGCGCATGTTTATTTCTATAAATGCAAGCACACTAAGGCCAAACTTAAGTGTCTCTAAGTAGACTCAGCATACTCGCTGTTAGCATCTTGTTACGTCCAAGAATTAAAAAATAAAGAAGTGGCCTATAAAAAGTGGCACTTCCTCCCGGCCTTGACCATATGACCAACAAATAGACTGACCAGTGACAAATGGCCTTAATCAGTTTTTTTCTATGTAAAGTGTAAGGGGCATTTATTTTAAATTTGTGTCAGCGTATGTGTGTTTTATTTATTCTTCATTTTAATTGTTTACAGAGAGTGCTACGAATGCGTGGTTTATTTCCTGGGGTTCTGTCGGCGGGACATAGAATAAAGCGATTGCAATCCTGAAATGGGATAAAACACATACTGCCCGCAAAAGATGTCCTGGGTATAGTACTAAACCATGACCTGTAATGAAGCGTGGACAAATATCAGTAAATATTATCATACTACATGGAAATATTCAACGATGCTCTTCTGCATTCACCAGCTCTGTCTTTGAGGCTAAGAATACGCTAACTGTATTCAGTGGTGAGGCTACATTTCCGAGATCTGAAGAGTATGGAATTAATTCTTTTCCAGTGATACAACTCCCACTTTCACTCAGAGTAAGAATACCTGTTAAAGCCCCATCTATAGGTCAAAGGGGTCGTTCACGTTGTGTAGTGGTTAACGTGCCGGAGTGCTGCATCGTAATAAACGAGTTCGAACTCCAGTTTCGTTATCACATTCACTTACAAATTAATGATCTTGGGTTAAGCGTGAACAACCTTCCCCCCATCTATGGGTTGAATTGTAGCACTATTGTTTTTTTATAAATATGTCTTTGGTATCAAATAACCACGAAAGTTGATATGCCATTAAGGAAAGAAACCAACCAAACTTCTATTGGTTAAAATAGATCGATTAGAAAATTATCTATATTATATAGGAATATTCGGAACCATGATCGGGTGCAAACAAATTATCATACTTAATCTCTCTCTCTCTCTCTCTTTCACCATCCGTCTCTATCATCCATCACTTCCGACAAGTTTTCTCGGCTTCTTCCTGTTTCCGTACAGAGCTGTTGAAGATAAATTCTCACTGGTTGTCCTGCACTTACGTGTCCGTGTGAAACAGTCCATAGGAGAACGTCGCTTATAAGTTCGTCCTTAATCCTCCAACATTGTCCTGCATGTCTTGTTTGTCTAGTTTGGATGGAATTCGAGATGTATGGTTGGTGGCCGTACAGCAGCTGTACAGCATCTATACTCATCATCATCATCATCATGTCACGCTATCAGCACGGATATCCCTGACCCTCTCTCACCACCTCTCCCTATCAACAATTCCTTCCGACATGTCTTCAGGGCTACATCGTCCCTACTTCTCCAACAGTGTCCTGCATGTCTGGTTTGTTTAATTTTGATAGTTCTCATGACGGGTGGTAGGTGGCTGGACAGCTGCTGCTTTGTGGGATGCTGTCTCTAGGACTTGTTCAATATTGCTCGTAGCATTCTTGTGTCGTTACCGTCAAGCTTTTTCTCCATCCGTTTAGTTAGCGTCCATGTAGTGCATCCCTTCAGCAGTAATACTAGATAGGATATGCAAATTATTTCTTTTTACAAAATTAACTTGAAGGTAGAATAATTAACAAAAGATTATAATTAATTTGAAACTATATAATTTTACAAATTATCAGTCACCCAGTCAGAAGACTTAGAATATTCCGATTGCATCTTTAGCAGATGGGTACCCCACTAAAAAAGGAAGTATGCTGGTATGATAATAAAATACATCCGGCAGTGAGATTCCAATTCTGAGGCTCAGGAGATTATAAAGTAACCCCTTCACAGCCATTACTCCCAGATCCACTCAGAACTGGAAT
>OY757906.1:131096717-131161717 GCA_963585895.1 Sepioteuthis lessoniana
TTTTCTACAGCCACAGCCGACAGATAACTAAAAATATAAATAATTAGTTGTCTAAAAATAGGCACACTTCATACATATTCATGCTATTCTGTGTTTGGTCCTTAAGACGCTGAAATTTGCATATAAAAGATTTAAAAGATTTTACACGTAAATATAAATAAAATCAACCACATTATTAAATGTATATTGATTACATTCTAACAAGCTGGTTAGTTGGTTGGTTGGTTGGGTTTGATAGCATATTAACCCTTGTAAGATATTTAATCCAAAATCCTATTTATACATACATATATTGAATTGATTATTTGTAAACACATTTTGGTGATAACATTTTTAAACGAGCCTTAGTTCATTTTTTGCACAGAATTAAGTGGTTCCAAGTATTGCTATATAACAGTCACAATTTAACATCAGTCATTTGTTTGTACACATGGTTTGTAGGTAATTCTTCAATGTGTTAGAATTAATTTGTTCGCACTCTGTTATTGTTGTTCTTTTTATACAATTAAATGGTTTCAAGTATTCCTATTTAACACAAATAATTCTATTTGATATGAATTAATTGTTGCACATAGTGAAGTGGTCACAAGAATAGCTATTCAACACTAATTAGTTTAGTCAGAATTTTCTAGATGAAGCTTGACGATTTGTATCATTAAGGGTTTTCGGACAATAGTCTTCATCTTTATTATTATTTCCAGCAGGATACATAGCGTAACGGTTATAGGCATTGGTTCCCTAAGCTTCTAAGGAGACAATCATCTGGAGGTTGCAGGTTTAATTCTGACTGCAGGCGAGTAACAATGCAGGAATACTTAACACTTGTACCCGGTTATTGCTAACAGAATCAGAACAGGCGACCCCCGTGGATTCAATAAATGATGTAGTTCGAAGTTCTATGAAGGTTACCGAGCTCGACAAACACCTGAAGAAAGCCGGAGGACATATAGACTGAAACGTCGTGGGAATAACAATAAAGATGAAGACAATAGCCCGAAAACCCTTGATGATTCTAAATAATTAATTCTACACTATTCATTTATTTCCATACAGTCAAATGGTTTCAAGTATTGCTATGTCGTACCAATAATTGAATCTAGGCGCACAGTTAAAGAGTTTGAAATATTGCTATTTAACACTAATAGTTCTATTCAATATTACTCATTTGTTTGCACACAGTTAAACGTTTCCAAGTATTTCTATGTATCACTTACAATACAATTAAACATGAGTCATTTGTTTACAGACAGTTAAATGACCAAACAGTTCTATTTCTTATAATTCAATTTAGCATAAGACATTAGTTTGGACGCAGTTTAAATGTCAGACAGTTCTTTTTAACCCATTGATAGGACCCTATCTAGTGCTACCATTACAGGTTAGGGTTGACCTGGGAACTATGGCAATAAAAGGGTACTCCATACTCCTGAAAGTTCTAGTAGTGGAGTCTCACCATTTGGTGTACTTTAGTGCCATATCCTAGACGCTTATTGGAGAGGAGTAAGACCCCACTACAGAGATACAGTCGGTGTATTCTACAGTCTAAGCCGACTGGGCTGTTTCAAACGAATTTTTCTCTTCTTACTTAATTGTTAAGTTCTGAACTTTTAGACAGGAAAAAAACTGCGGTATGATTGACAGCCATTGAACTCTGGGTCAACCTGAAATCATGGCTCTGATTGGATGGTTTCAGTTCAGTGATCGAAATGATTTCTGTGTTAGAAATAGTTAGCGACTGAAAAACTCTCAACACGAGAGAGTGAACGTTCTATATTGCACTTACTGATTCGTCGTTTAGTTCGCAGGGAGTAACGATTAAAAGTCACCAATAAATAGAAGTAATATGTACACAGGAAGCTATGGTCGCGTTATCATTCCTCATCAACAAATTAGAACAAAGATATCAACTCGAAAAAGACATCTAGACGCCCGAGGCCACAAAGTGACCAACTGAAGAAGAGACGAAGGAAAAATGAGCTGAAGTAAGGTGAGGAGATGGGAGTTGACCAAAGGCTCATATAACATATTCATATTTCATAGATCGATCGATTAAAAGCCGATGCAACACTCAGAAACTTTTATTGGAATCGTAACTATAGCAACTGTTGTTTCTGAACAACAGGTTTTTGGATATAAATTATTCTACACATGAATGTATCTTTTGGAGTAAATAAAACAGAATATATTAACAATAACTTATTTTGATGAATTTAACTTTTTTCTTAACTTGAAAGTTTGATAAAATATTTTCTCTTAAGTATAAAATTTACTCTTCAAACAAAAACTTGAGATGTGTTTTAAAAAAGATTGATTATTGCATATTAATTCAATTTCATATTATTAAAATCCAATAATATACTCACTCAATACTGTTAATGAGTAGAAAAATATATTAAATTACAAAACTCAATAACACCTACAATTTTCTTAAGAAGAATAATTTTATCAATTTAAATTGAGAGAGAGAGAGAGAGAGAGAGAGAGAGAGAGAGAGAGAGAGAGAGGTGCCCGTGATGTAATAGTTATCGTCGTTGGAAATGGAAACAGCGACACGAGTTCAAACCCTGGACGAGACTGATTGCATTTCACATAGCACTAATACCTTTGGGAAATGTACGAATTCAAGCTATGGGTAAATAATAGGGCAGACTGGGTTCTTCAGCCTTGGTTAGGCAACTAGTCTAGGATAAGGGAAAATCTGAATTCAAACCTCTTAAACTCCACTTAAAAATTGGTAAATATGGAGATAGAGAGAGAGTAGTAGTAGTAGTTGTTGCAGCAGCAGCAGCAGCAGTAGTAGTATTAGTAGTAGTAGTAGTAGAAGAAGAAGAAGAAGAAGAAGAAGAAGAAGAAGAAGAAGAAGAAGAAGAAGAAGAAGAAGAATATTGAATATACGCTTAAAATATGCTTTAATACAAATCTGATGAATTTGATGCTGTATATTCCAGCAAAAGCCGAAGAATAATTGTTGTAATTATGTCATTCCATACATGTTTTCTATAATGGTATCTTAGAAATTCTATTCTTAAACCTGAATCTGCTTTGTGTTTGGGGCTTACAACACACTTACGGTATCCCGTACAAAGAGGTAAGACACCCCCCCTCTCAAAAATGTTTCTTGGTTATGACACAACACAGCATCTGGTAATAAGGCTCCAGTTCTAAATATCAGGTGAGTGCAGGGCATTCCATCATTGCCATTACTCTTTGAGACTCCCCTCGATGGGTCAAATAGACATTTTCTAATTATTAGTATTAGATAGGAATACTTCATATCATACAATTCTGCGCCAAAACTCTTTCAGAAACTGCACACAAAAAATGTAAATACAATTGTACAATGTACGCAGTTCTATAGCTTCTGGGTATAAAATAACCCCAGATGTTAAAAGTAACCACCCACCTAATCAATGTAGATGAAGATTATTCAGAAAGGATGATCATTAACGAAATAAAAGAAAATAGTAACTAAAACAAAGAAAAAATTTATAATATCAAAATCACAAACCAAATCCTTTTATCAAATAAAAAAAGACATCATCTTGACAGTATGGTCAGTATTGTCATTTCCTTGCACCTCTAGAAGGCCATAAGTAGTTTAATAAATCTGAAGACCAACTTGAAATAAAGTCTCGAAATTACCAGAATCTCAATACTTGCATCGACTCTTATAATTTGTAAAACAAAAGGCAGAACAGAAGAGTAGTGACAATATTATATGGGGATATGATATCATCATAGAAAGGATGAAGTTCTGATTGTTTTGGTGTATTTATTTAACGTTATGTCAACTTTCCCTCCCTCAAAAACTGGTGGACATGCGAGATGGGAGAAATATCTAACGTTATGTCAACTCCTTACGGGTTGGGTTTGACTTGGCCTGGTTAGTTTGGTTTTATAACATATCAACCATTTTAGGTTATTTAATGACAAATCCATTTTTATACATGTAAACTGTTCTATTTCAAACGCTTCAGTTTAGCATAAGTACAGTATAAAGGTGAAAACAGTTCTATTTCAAAAAATTCAATTCAGCCTAAGCACAGTTTAGTTCCATTTGACCCATAGATAAAACCCTATCAGGTGCTACCACTCCAGGCCAGAGTGGACCTGGGAGTGATTGCAGTAAAGGGATATTCCTCATTCCCCAAAGCTCCAGCATTACAAGAACTTTATCATTAGTGATTCGTTGGGGGAATCTTACTGCAGAGATTTAGTCGGCGTATTCTTCAGCCCCATCCGACTGGGCCAAGACCCTTATAGGTTATTTAATACCCAAATTTGATTTATAAGGGTTTGATTATAACTGTTCCTTGATATCATTCTTTTTTAATTACTGAGTTGACAGGTTTTACCGAGTAAATTCGGTTGAGGAGTTAAAATAGATTCTCTTTAACAAAAACAAAAACAAAAAAAAGAATATAACCTACCGGATCTAAAGTCAATTTATCCAGATAAAAAAGGCGCCAAAACTCGAACTGACAAATCGAATACTCCTTTATAGAAAGCGGTTTAACAGAACTCGAAGGCCATTGGTCGGTGATGTAATGGAAACTTAAGGTTACGGAACAACCGAGCGGTGATAATTTTCAGTAACGAGGGCTAAATTTGCAAATATCTGCAACTAGAAAGAAAACTGGGGTTCAATCATAGGGAAGGACTATGATGTCGAAAGACACGAAAATTTCCAGGATCCCAGGACACAACATTACCGACAATTCTCCCATGTACACCAAAAAGATGTATTTTGCGAAATTTATATTTTCAACATTTCATTGCAATAATTTTTTAAAATCGTATTTTATATTTGTTTTAATATTCGTTTGTTTGCACACAATTACATGGTTTCAAGTATTCCTATCTAATACGAATAATTTGCACACATTACATGGTTTCAACAATTCCTTTCTAATACAAATAATTTGCACATAATTACATGGTTTCAAGTATTCCAATCTTATACAAATAATTTGCACACAGTTTTATAGTTCCAAGTATTCCTATCTAACACTTATGATTATATGGTTTCAAGTAAGTCATTTTTTATATACAGTTACATGGTATCAAGTATTCCTATATAGCACACACACACACACACACATACGCTCCCCGCGGAGGTTGAGCACTCCGGTGAAGGTATTAACAGCTGCCACTCGCATAATGCAAAGCTTTTCTAATGAATTGAGCAGTCTGGTATCCGTTAAGGCAAAATGTAAACAAAGGAAAGCTACTACATAATGCCTTATGTCACGTGATATCCCACTGAGACGATGGAAGTGGGATGACTGCTGTTTGAATTAACAGTAACCTGACTTGGGTGACATCTAGTAGCCCTAACAAAATCGCCTGACCAGTGGGGAAGAAGGTAGAAGCCAAATGATTGGCTGGGGCCCTAAAACGGAAGTGGCACCCTTCTCCCCGTCGGCGAAAAAAACGAGAAGAAATGTGAGTTATTGGAAGGGGCTCGTGGCAGACAGACCCATAGCCATTTACTCCGGGTGAAGAAGACAAAAACATATCTTGGACACGAGGGACCCCAGGTTCTTCAAGCCAGTGTAAAAAAAATAGCATAAAGTCTATTAGCCAGTGAAAGAAGAAAGATTCTCCAGTGGAACCCCGTCGAAAAATAAGATATGTAACTTTGGGACTATTTCTCCTTTATACCCAAATTATATATACCACTCTCTCTCTCTCTCTCTCTCTCTCTCAATTTGAAGAAACGAAAGAACAGAAAAGAAGAAAGACATTTATGTCCATAGACTGTTCAATTCATTATACATATTTGACACTTTGAAAGTGTATCTCTTTGTATAGTAAAGGATTCCTGTATTTTTATGTTACCACGTGGTCTAAGTTGTTCTTGGCAGTTCTGCTACGAATTTGTTGGGTCACATTTCCTTTTCAGCTTCTATTCGCCTTATGTTATCTTGCTTAGAATTGTCCAATTAATTCCTTTAAAATATCACACGGGAAACCGGAGTTGCCGACTACTACAATATAATATTATTACGACTAAAACCTATAGGTCCATATCTTCTGTTGTCTAGGGGAGAAAGTTTAGTGGCCTTGGTGGGTGTGTGAATAGTGTGAAATTTGGAACCCCTTGCCAGCGGCGGTCAGGCTGACCCTAAATTAATCCCTCACGTAATATGCCAGGTCTTATATGCCTGAGAGAAAAACTCTGAACGAGGACTTATTCTATAGGGGATCAAGTGCCAACCTGCCCCGTCTTCACACGTGCAAAAATAAAGTCCCGTTTTGGGATTTTAGTCGATTTGCCGTCACACTTATAATTCCCGAGCTAATGTGGGTCGCCAGGTGGCTGAACGGTATGATACCAAGTCTAACGTAAAGTTGTGTCTAGCCACATTGAAGAGTTGTGATACAACGAAACAGTCTGTCTGCGGATGACAACATATATATATATATATATATAAAGAAGAAATTTCAGGAAGTCTAAGCTTTTTAGTATACTATCACCAACAGCAGAATTTTTAGAACATGCATGTTTTGTATCTTCTGTGCCTCTCTCCAGTAATTATTCAAGTAGTAGTCTTGCCATACAAAATTGGAGTTATATTGGTTCATATATACCAGGAAAAAAAACGGCATGTCCTAACGAGCTTTCTATCGAAACGATAAACTTTAATACTTAATGTAACCTTGCGGGGTCACGACGAAAATTGGCAGGGACAAAGATTCGATAAAGAAACAATGACAAGTTCACATGAAGAAAATGAAAAAGTCAGACACGTGGGCACGGAGAAAGTACCATTCACTTTATAATCGAATTTGCTACTCCTCTTAGGAGCGATCTTAAAAAGACAAAGACGTTAATTGGAATTGATAAAAGAAATATTTATTGTTCGATAAATCGTAGTCGTCCCCTAGTGTGGTGGGGGTGACTGTTTCACTAATCCTGAATTTTCGTGGTTATTTCTCAATTGGTCAGTCACTAACTAGCAGCGTGGATTTTTAAGAAAAATAACCTGACTCTTATGTGTTTCTCGTAAATACCGCGAGTGATCATGTGGTTGATCCTTTGTTGTCGGTCTTACTGCTGGACACCAGGTTCACTGACATTAGAGGCTGCCATTTCATGGCATTTAATGTAGAGAATTAAGCAATTCCCAATACAATTTACAACTGATTGATAATTTTGTTGGGTTAGCGCTTGCCTTGAACTTTATACTCGTAATTTCTTTAAATTGTTGTCATGACGCAAATAACAATGAAATAGCAGCTAAAATCTTTCACTCTTTCCTTGGAAGAATTCCTTTTTTTTTTATCAGAGAGATCAGCTTTCTAAATGATCGATAACCTGTCAATGGTTGTCCATGTCTTTCCTATGCGTATGTTGACTTCGCTTTCAGTTGATGAGATATTGCTAACGAAGTATGTGAACTAGTTTACCAGTTTCAGTGTAATGTCACGGGTTGCCCTTACAATGAAAACCCCAAACGTTTACTAATCCTCTTAATCATTTTAATAGTGTAAACTTTCTTAAAAGCAAGAATATTTCAAAAATGTTCAAATCTTTTCTTTTATTCAATCTTTCCAGTGGATTCGCTAAAGTTTAATTTTATGTCCAAAGATCGAACTCCACTTGAAAATCAGATTTGAGGTTGATTAATTCATTTGATATTTCGTCCTGTTTTTCAGATAATCCATTAAATTGTTCGTTTTTTTTTTCTAATTCTTTTCTCGTGAATTTTTTAAAATGTTGTCTTGATTTCTCTGCCTGTGTTTCAGTAGAATTTTCTTTGGAATGTTTTTATTCTTTCAAATTATCACTTGCATATTTAAATTCACTGATGGCTTTTCATTAACTTTTAAAAGATACAGTTTTATTATCTAGAGTCATGATCAATGTCTCTCTTCCCGTAAAACCTTTCCGTTTTTTTTTTGTCCTTCAAGGCCTTAATTACAAATAATTTTTTTTTGTATTTATCCCTTCTATCAACAATTCTTTTCACATTTTTTATTCGTCATTTAACGAATTGAATTTATCGTTACATCTTTTCATATTTGAATTCTATTGAACCATTTTATTCTTTTCGGGGAATTTATCTTTTTCTTGTCAATTAATGGTTATAATTCATTAAAATGTTCCTATTTTTTTATTCCTGTCTTTGGTTCTTCATTTAATGGTATCTGATGAAGTGGGGTCCCTTTTTTTCCCGATACAAACTCTAAGTACTTCTGAGAGACTTTTAAAGAACCGTTGAACAAAATATTTAATGACTTTATTTGTTTCCCTGTTTTTATGGAATATCTCTATTTCTGGATTTTTGGACTACAGGATGGAACGATAAAATTGTCGCCCTAGAAAAGACGACATGATTTGTTAGATGTTAGAAATAGAATTGCTTGATCATTTAACTGTATGTAAACAAACGAGTGATTTAAATTGAATTGTTCTATTTAACCCATAGATAGGGCCCTATCAGGTGCTACCACTCCGGGCCAGAGTGGACCAGGGAGCGATGGCAATGAAAGGGTACTCCACATTTCCCAAAGCTCCAGCACTGCTGGAACCTCACCATCAGATTGTTTAGTGTCATATCCAGGACACTCGTTGAGGGAGTCTTACCCCTCTGCAGAGAAGCAGTCGGTGTATTCTACAGCCCCAGCCGACTGGGCAATTATATACTTCTAAGTAATCACTTCTCTTTAATAATGATCCTTCATTTGCACATGGTTATATGATTTCAAGCAATAATAACCATTCCTAGTAAACATAAATAAATTTAAATAACTATTTTAACACGGCTCTTTGGCCTAGAGGGTAGAGTGTTCACCAATAGGCCGGGAGCCCTGCGTTCAATCCCCGGTCACGTCATACCAAAGACTTTAAAAATGGTACTTGATACCTCCTTGTTAAACATGCAGCAATATAAGGTACGTATCAAGGGTAAAGGGGAGCAATTCTGGGAAAGGTGTACGCCCTTCCTACACCTTTGTGTTTTAGTAGCTATTGAAAAGGGAGCCTTCGGATCGCCCTCGACTACGGTCGCCAACTTTACTTTTAACTGCAGTGAGGTTGACTTGTGGTGTAATGGTTAAAGTGCTGGACTGCAGTGTTGTAGTGAGCGAGTTCGAACTCCAATGGTGCTGTTACGTTCACTTTCAGACAAATACACTTGAAAAAGGCATGAGCCCTTTTTTCTTCCCAGCTATAGATTAAATAGTACCATTACTGTTTTTCGATATTGGTGGATTTAATAACCCAATAAGGTTGATATGCTATAAAACAACAAAATTAACCAACTACTTTTAATACAAATAGCAGTTATTTGGTTTCTCGCATTCCTATCCAATAGTGACAATTTTCAAACAAATGTATGTAACAAAAAGATTGGACAACCAACAGGTATTACCACTTCGTTTCAGAGTGGGCCTGGGAGTAATGGCAATGTAGGAGTAGTTCTAATTATTGAAAGAGCAGAACTGATTTGAGATTGTTCATAAAATGAACTTTTTTTAAATTAAAACTGACAAGTTTTATGTAATAGGAGGTAGGATTTAAAATCCTTGGATCTCTAACTTTGGCACGTGGTGGGGGGCGTTCTCACATTTCACCAGAGAATGAAGTCCTCGTATTCTAAACCACATCGACTGGGCAGTACGTATGAATGTATGCAAGCATTTTTATAAACGCATTTGACTGGTGTCACATTTAAGATTTGGCACAAGGTCGGACTTATAGAGCACCCAATATTAATTTGGCTGTTTGGTGAAAAAGTAATTGTGTATTTAAACCATAATCAACTTATACGTATGTATTTATCTAACCCCTCCGCTACGGACAGAAGTTAATTCTTAAGCAGAGTACAGATAATTTATCATTTTCCTTCTTCTAAGCTGGTTGCCTAGCCAAGGTTAAAGAGTCTACTCAACTATTTACCAATAGCTGGGGGCACGAGGGAATAGTTGGATTCATGCCTTTCCAAAGTGCATCAGGCAGAAGTGAAACACAAACATCCCCGTCCAGGTTTTGATGGTTTGGTTGTATTTTATGGCATATCAACCGTTGTGGGTTATTTAATACCAAATCCTGTTAATACAAATATGTGTGACTTGTAAACGAATAGCTTGTAGGTAACATTATTTTTGAGCGAACGTGTTAAATGCATTCAATTAGTGTTATTTAAAGCAGGAGACATTTCCACTCTTGAGGGAACCTCTCTGAAACTGGGAGACAAAATCACCTACAATCACATGAAGAAGGCCAGAGGTGAAATTTGGCCGAAACGTAGTGAAAGAAGAAACAGCACAAAAACTACCAAGATGAGGACAAAAAGTCCACAATAAATAATAAAAAATTTAATTCTCAGATTAAGAAGCCTTATCTCAAAATGATTCCAATTAAGACAAGTATTAATGGGGTGTCCTCGTAGTGTAATGGTTAAAACGGTGGACTATGGAATCGTAGTAAGTGAGTTCGAACTCCAGTCCAACTATTACGTTCACTTTCGGACAAATCCTCTTGAGAAAGGTATGGACTTCCTTGTCCTCCCAGCTATGCGTTAAATAGTACCAATGGAACAAATCCTACTAGCATACATTGTATGGGGCTAGCACGCTAGCCCCATACCTCTTTATCATCTGTCTCGACTACGTACTTAGAACATCGATTGACAAAATCTGAGAGAACGGCTTCGAGCTGACAAAGAAAAGAAGCAGAAGGTACCCCGCAAAAACAATTACCGACGCCGACTACGCCGATGACATAGCGATACACCCAACCAAGCCGAAACACTACTGCATAGATTGGAACGAGCAGCCGCAGGCATAGGCCTCTATATCAATGCACACAAAACGGAATATATGTGCTATAATCAAACGGGTGACATCTCCTCTCTAGACGGAACCCCTCTTAAACTAGTTGACAAAATCACTTACCTAGGAAGCAGTGTCGCATCGATTATATGGAAATCAGACCTAACGCAGTTTCTTCCAGGCAGTCGCATCGATACTGCTATATGGATGCACTACATGGACTCTAACAAAACGGTTGGAGAAGCTAGACGGCAATAACACAAGAATGCTGCGAGCAATCTTGAACAAGTCCTGGCGTCAATACCCCACAAGACACCAACTGTACGGCTACCTGCCTCCTATCACGAAAACTATTCCAGTTAGACGAACCAGACATGCAGGACACTGCTGGAGAAGCAGGGACGAACTCATCAGTGATGTACTCTTATGGACCCCCCACACAGGGCCGAGCAAAAGCAGGACGGCCAGCACGAACATACATTCAGCACCTATGTGAGGATACGAGATATAGTCCAGAAGACCTGCCAAAGGCGATGAACAATAGGGAAAAGTGGCGAGAGAGGGTCAGGGATATCCGTGCGACCAGCACGACATGATGATAATGATGACTGTTCTCCTAGGAGAATAGCTTTGTCATTAAATAACCTACAAAGGTTGATATGCCATTAAACAAAGAAACCAAACCATCCTGCTGATGCACAATTTGTCAAGATTTTTCTCTGTTGACGCTCCTACTACCTTAAAGTAACAAAAATCAAATTCGCCGCGTTGTTAGGGCATATCAACCCTTCTCTGTTATTATATATATATATATATATATATAATTTGAAAGCGAATAGTTTGCCCAGTCGGCCAGGGCTGTAGAATACACTGACGGCAACTCTACAATGAGTGTCCTGGATATGACACTAAACAGTCTGATGGTGAGGCCCCAGTAATGCTGGGGCTTTGGGGAATAAGGAGTACTCCTTCATTGCCATTGCTCACAGGTCCACTCTAGCCCGGCGTAGTAGAACCTGATAGGGCTCTATCTATGGGTTAAATAGAACTAACGACATACTTATGCTAAACAGAATAGATGGAAATGGAAAAAAAATTGACCATTAAACCGTACTTATATTTAAACTGCGTGCTTATGCTAAACTGATTTATTTGAAATAGAACTGTTTTTTGACACTGAAACTGTATTTACACTAAACTGAATTGTTTAACATAGAACTGTTTTGAACATTAACTGTGTGTATACAAAATCTGTACTCATACTAAACTGAATTAGCTGAATTATAACTGCTTGAATAAAATGAATAGCTAGAAATAGAAATGTTTTTCACAATTAAACTGTACTTACATTTAAACTGCGTACTTATGCTAAACTGAGTTGTTTGAAATTGAACTGTTTTGACATTGAGATTGTACTTACACTAAACTGAATAGTTATATATAACTGTTTGAATAAACTGAATAGTTTGAAATAAAAAGTGAATAGTTTGTTGGTAAGATTTTTAAACGAGCCAGAGCTTACTTGTTGGCACACAGTTAACTGTTTTCTAGTATTGCTATCCAAAACTAATAATTCTATTTGATATCAATTTGTTAGGGCTGCAGCGGAGTAAAACCACCCTGCCGAAAAAAGGGAGTGTCCTGTGTATGACGCTAATATCAATCTGATGGTGATAGTTTTGAGTGTATGGTACTCCTTTATTTCTTCCAGGTCCACTCAGACTCGGAATGGTTGCACCTATTATGGTCCCATTTTGTCCCATCAATGGTTCAAATAGATTTGTATGAAAATTATCTTTGTAAGATAAGAATACTTAATACCACATAAGAATAAATCTTATGTATTAAGAATAGTTACTTAAAGCTTTAATTGTTTACTATGCCATCCTTGAGGGATGTCTTCGCGGTGTAATGGTTATAGCGATGGAATGCAAAATCGTAGTAAGTGAATTCGAACTCCAGTCGTTCTATTACGTTCACTTTCGGACAAATATTTTTGGGAAAGGTCTGAAGTGTCTTATCATCCCAGCTATGGGTGAAATAGTTCCACGACTGTTCTTCTAGAAGAATAGCTTTGGCATTAGATAATATACAAAGGTTGATATGCCATTAAACAAGGAAAACCAAGCCATCTCACTGATATATACTTTTTCTTTTAGATTTGGTGCAAATATCTAACAACCTTTGATTGATTTAGACTCACTTCTTTTGTAGCCCCACCTGATTTTTGCCCGTGTCTGTTGTGACCCTCAGCTGCCTGGTGAAAAACGTAGTAGAGCGTCCCATCTTCGATCAACTTTCTGCTCAAGGCTCTCCAAATTTCTTCAATGTTAAGCAGTACATCAATAAACGGTTTTATTGAGAAATGCCCCCCTTTTTTTCCATATATAAGGCAGTTACTACTGGTTAGAGTGCTCACCAATGGACCCAAAGACCAGGGTTCAATCCCAAGTCGAGTCATACTAAAGAGTCATAAAATGGTACTTGATACCCCCTTGCTTAACACTCAGTATTATAAGGTGAAGAACAAGGGTAAGTGGAGCAATCCAAGGAACAAAGTAGCATCCTCTCCTACAGCCTTCGGGTTCCCCTCAACAAAGTTTCGGCCAACTTATTATAGTCTAAGATAGGAATCTCATGAACATAGTTGAATAATAATAGTCTAAGATATGTATCACCAGAACATATTAAAATAATTTAAGTCTAAGATATGCATCATATAAACACAAATAATAATTCTTTAAGATATGCGTCACAGTTTAAAATAACTGGTTTCGACCAATGGAATGTTTATTTTATTTGTTTATCTAAAAATGTCATTAAAATAATTATTCTTTCATCCTCATATGTTCAATGTTCCGATTCCTCTTTATCAAAGTGCATCTAAAATCGTATTAAATGAAGATTTTCTCAATTTCCGTCCATTGATTTTCAGTTGTTTTTTTTTTGCAATAACAGAGAGAGAGAGAGAGAGAGAGAGAGAGAGAGAGAGAGAGAGAGAGAGAGAGAATATATAAACTAAATTCAATGTACATTTTTTGAACGAATTCACGCTAAAACTATATATATATATATATATATATACGAGGATCATTAAATAAGTTTCCAGACTTTTTTCGTATAGCCACTTTTATTGATAGTACACACATGAAACTCTAGTCCCCTTCGAAGCAATCTCCTCCGGCTGCAATCCACCTGTTGTACTGTTCCATCAACTTCTGGAAGGCACCACGGAAGTCCTCTTTTGTGAGCGTGTCAATGACCTTCGTCACAGCCTCTTTCATCTCCTCAATTGTCCCATAACGACAGCCTCTGAGCTTAGGGAATAACCAAAAGTCACCGGGAGCAAGGTCTGGACTATAGGGAGGGTGACGAACTGTCTTGATGTCCATCTTGGTCAAATAGTCTGTGACAAGGATGGAGTTGTGGACTGGTGCATTGTCCTGGTGGAAATGCCACTGACCCGATTTGAACAGTAGTGGCCTCTTCCGATGGAATTTAATTCTGAACTCCCTTAAAACCTCAACATAGTAAACCTAACCCTAACCATTTGGCCAATCAACTCTGGTCTATTGACGTCCTTACTCCCCCCACACATCTCACCATCCCTCACAGACTCCCTGCCTTCCTTGAATCTCTTATGCCACTCAAAAACTAATGCTCGCTTCATGCAAGATGCCCCCAAAGCAGTCTGAAGCATTCCATACGTTTCTGTGACATTTCTTCCAAGTTTAAAACAGAATTTTATTGCATATCGTTCTTCTGAAGTGTCCTTAGGTCCAGATTGCATTTTTGAAAATCACCAGCTATCAGGCTTTAGTAGGGTGTATTCCAATTCCTGCTGTTGTTGTTCATTTGAACCTGAAATAATAGAAATTGGTCAGTCATCTCATAAGATACATAGCAATAACATATTGAATGTTCAAGAGTCTACGACAATTTTAAATGCCTGTACAAAAAAGTCAGGAAACTTATTGAACACACTATGTATATATATATATATGTGTGTACAAATATTTATGTATATATATATACATATATATAGATAGATAGATAGATAGATAGAGAGAGAGAGAGAGAGAGAGAGTGAGAGAGAGCAGAAAAATGATGTCATTTGAGCTTCGAAAAGTGACAGATGACCGGCGCACTCGTAAAGTTTCTCAATATAAATATCAAAACTGTAACAGATGTAGTTTTAGAAATTTCTGAACGTCCTCTATTCCACCCTCTCTACTTTTCTAATCATAAGTCCAAATATTTACCCAACTCCTCCACCTAGGGCAGGATGTGACACAAGATCAGTTTTTTAGCAAAGTACTGCAAGTGTTGTTTTACGGGGTTTTCTTCTTCTGCTCTTGTTGCCTAATCGAGGTTAAAGAACACAGTCTACCCAACTATTCACCAATAAATGGAGGTGGGGGAGAACAGATGGATTTATACCTTTTTCAAGGATATTAGCGTGAAGGGAAGCATACAGATTCGTCCAGGATTAGAACTCGGGCTGCTGATTCAATTTGCAACGACAAAAAACGTTTAGTGTGCTAATGCCTGTGTGCGTATTAAGACATATGTTTGAAAGTATCAAGCTATTTAATATTAGCGAAAAAAGGCCAATCAATGGCAATTACACCTTTCAGTATACTCGCCTCGGGAACTCATTAGCATATTCCATTTCATACGACGAAAATTATTATATTAAGTGCGTTTACGACAGTCAAATCATTCATAATTTGTCAAGACTTCACTTCATTTTCTTTTTGATTTTATTTCAATTTTAGATTACACAGATGATCTGGCACTTTTTGCAAATATATTTCCCTAAGCCGAATCTCTGCGACCTAGCCTGGAGCAGACAGCAAGCTGTATTGGCCTCTACGTAAACTCTGATAAAACAAAATTCTTGTGTTTTAAGATCGAACCATTTCAACGCTAAATGGAGACCAGTTCACATCCCACGGTAGCAAAATCTTATCAATTAAAAGTGATATCAACATAAGAAATGGATGGACTAATATTAACAGGTTATTGTTTATATGGAATTCTGAACTCTCCTCAGTTGTAGCCGTGTCAGCACTACTGTATGGTTGCACTATCTGGACTCTAAGTCTGCAGTTTAGAAAAATCCCGCGAGCAGTATCCTGTAAAATAGCAACTATTGGGACACTTGCTTCCTATTTAACTAACCATTCAAATGAGATGAGCCAGATACTGGGTACTGCTGGAGAAAGCTGGGGTAAAATTTTCTCTTATGGATTTCAGTGGATGGACACACCAGTGGATGGCCGACCGGAAAAGACTTCCATACAAAACTGGATGCAGTCGAGATGACCTACCAAGAACCATAGCTGATGAGAACGGATAGAAAGAGAGAGAGAGGGGGAGGGGAGAGAGAGAGAGAAGGGGAGAGAGAGAGAGTGAAAGACGAGGAGGAGGAGAGTCAAGTTAATCAGTGCAATCAGCATAATTTGATGATGTTAAGGTCGAGAATGCTTGCCTTGAAAATCAGCATTCATTGTTATCCAAGGAAGCCCATAGAGAGGGAAACATCATTAGAAATACCAGGCTGAACCAAAAGTGGGTACATGGACGTTTAATTTCAAATGAATTTTATTTTTTTTCAATCATACATCTAGATACATCAGGGAGGTCTTCAGTGATGCGCTGTCTTCATTGCCGATTTCGGGTTATTTCTGCATCATATCAGCTCCGACAGTAACCCCGGCTTGACTCTGAAAGAGCCAAGCCGCCTCCGTGATCGCGACGTGCTACGCTCGTGCCTCTACCAAAACAAAGAAAAAAGTAAATAAAAAAAACCGGACTTCGGCCGTTCTTCTAGACATCTGTCTTTTAGTAAACAGCCAATGAAAACAGGGCATTCCACACTCCTCTGCTATATAGTACCATCTTTTATTGTTATTGTGAATAACAGTAAATCATTTGAGTGAAGAACAAAGAAAGTTAATTCTATAGGAGAGACTGGAGAACTAAATATGTTGAGCCGGTGCTTAGAGTGTATTAAAATGAATCTGACCCTCCTTCACTAACACAGCAAACAATTGAAAAAAAAAAAATTATTATAATATGTGTATCTATTTTTAGACCACTCAATATATAAACACCGTATCAAATTTAGTTTTCATGCTTTTCTTCTAGTGTAGTCACTGAATGCGTAGAAATTTTAAACTTTTAATGTTTGTAGGCATTTATCAAGATTACTTTAGTCTGGTGCAGAGTCAGAGTCGGTGAAGGAGGTCTGGCTTGAAAATCAATTTTAAAAATTCTGATTTTTTAACATGTTCGAACATCAACCGCTCCCGTCGAGACGAAGCGGAAAACCAATCCAACCAGAAGACCTCTTCTGTTAATGTTTCGATAAATAACGAAGCAGCGATACATACTGTCGACATTTACCGATATGTAAGACTGCAAGGGTAAGGCTCCAGCCATGGAGTTTGGAGATTGTGATACCCCATCATTACCATTACTCTCAGTTCCACTCTGACCCCGAGTGATTGCACCTGTTAGGGTCCCATCTATGGGTCAAATAGAACTGTTCAATCATTTACTTAAGAATATTATTATTAGTTATTTGAAACCATAGAGTTGTGTGATATTTATTTATATTACATAAGAATATTTGATAAATAGAATTAAATTAAATAGAGGTGTCCGTGGTGTAAAGGTTATCGTCGTAGGAAATGGACACGGTGACACGAGTTCAAATCCTGGACGAGTCTGATGCATTTCAAATAGCAGTAATACCCTTGGGAAATGTATGAATCCAATTATTCTCCCTCCAGCTATGGGTAAATAGTAGGGCAGATTAGGTTCTTCAGCCTTGGTGAGGCAACTATTCTGGGAAAAGGAAAACTCTGAATTCAAACCTGTTAAACTCCTCTTAAAAATTGACCTTGTGTCATATCTTGCCCCAGCAGAGGGGTTGGTAAATATGGATAAATAGAATTAACAATATTCACTAGGATATGGGAAATTATTTCACAGTAAACAAAGAAGATTAATATTTAATAGAATTATCAGTATTATATAGGAATTACCATTTAATTGTGAGAAAATAATTTTTTATATCAATTAGAATTAGTCGTGTTAGATAAGAACAGTTGTAACCATTTAACTGTAAGCAAACTAATGAATAAACTGGTTAAAAATTGATTTATATACAATTTGACAAATTATATATATATATATATATATATATATATATATATATATATATATATATATATATATAGGGTGTATCAAAATACATGCAACTAATTAATATGATAATGATTTATTACTGAGACAAACGCAATGGCTGTCATTTGGAACCCGTTCTTTAAAAATAATTTCTTAGAGTTAGAGACATCAATGATTTTTTTAATTGTTATTATATCAGTTTCCAGGACATGTAATCTTTTTTTGAGTCTCTTATCTCAGTAATAAATCATTATCATATTAATAGGTTGCATCTATTTTGAGATAGTTTTGAATGATTTTGTTTCCAAATAAGTAGTGACGCAAAATTTTTTCTTCTCTTGTCTAAGGTATTGGGATCAAGGATTAATAGTTGTTATAGTATACTGTTTTCAAATCTGAAACAAAAAAGAACAGAGAATTTTTATTAATAGAGTTATTAGTAGTCACACGGGACCCATTTATATTGAAACACCTTATATATATATATATATATATATATATATATGCAAATTTCATTAAACATAATAGACATTTTATGTCTACATATTTTCTTCTGGATCCGTTCGAATTCCCCCCCCCCCGAATACGATAAAAGTAATACGGGAATTCGAACGGATCCAGAAGAAAATATGTAGACATAAAATGTTTATTATGTTTAATGAAATTTGCATTAACGAAGAAATGCTGCCTATATATATATATATATATATATATATATATATATAAACAAGATATTTCATTAAATAAACCAAACAGTTTGATATGCCATAAAACATCAACAGACCTATAGATATATTAATATAGAATGAGAAATTCATGATAATCTTTATGGCGATGTGATTGAGAAATGTTTTTCAAAAAGTTCAAGCGCTGAAATGAGAATTTAAAAAAAGACTGGTGTATGAAAAAAAAAAAAATCATATTAAAGCTGTAGAAATGCAAGCAGTCTTCACCGACTATTACGACGTGGGTGGTTTAAAAATCATCTAGCAAGTCTCGTCTTTTAGATTCTACAATAGCGGATAAAAGTCTTCTTAGAAATGGTTTTTAATTACTTATTAATTATTGAATATGTAATTAAAGCATAAATTGTTATTGTGACGTATATTTTAATTTCGAATTTTGAAATATCATTTTTGAACCCTTCAGTGAGATTGAGTCTTGAAAATAATTGAAGATTAACAAAAAAAATATGTAGACAAAAATGTCTATTATGTTCAATCAAATATGTATCAATGAAGAAATGCTGGGAAAATATACATATTTAAACATGTATATGTATAAATAGTTATATGTATATAAATGTGTGTGTGCGTGTGTAGTTAGGCAGCAGTCTTTCATTGATGCATATTTGATTAAATAATAAAGACACATTTGTTTCTATAATTTTATTAAGATCCTTTTAATTTTCCTGATAAGTGTCTTGGTTTTAAGTTGGAATTGGTAGATGGATTTACTAAAATTGTCTCGAGTGCTTTCAGAACTTTCATAGGCCGTCATCAAGGGTTGTTTGCATGTGTAAAGAATGCTTTCGAAAAGGGTTTTTAAAAAGATTTTTTATAGCATTACAAAATCACGTAAACGCAAAGTTGGATAAAACTGAGATGCCGATGACATCTAACGAATTTAAAACAGAAAGCTACCAACGGAAATAGAATATTATCGTGAAAAATAGAATATAAATAAATAATTAAATAAGTAAAAATAAAAAAATAAAAGATAAAAATAAAATTAAAAAAGGACTAAAGGCATTTAAAAACATTGTCGCCATTTCCAAAGTTTATTTTTACTAATTTTTGGCTTTTTTTTTTCTTTTTTTTTTTTAGGGTTTCTAGGATTTGCAGTCGTATCTTATAAATTTTGTGTGCTATTATAGTGGTGTTTTCAATAAGGATTTTTCGAAATTTGGATTTGGGAATAAAGTTGGAATATATATATCTATATATATATATATATATATATATATATATGTGTGTGTGTGTGTGTGTGTGTGTGTGTGTGTGTGGTTAGGCGGCAGTCGTTCATTTTAGTATGTTTCATTAAATGGTAAAGATACATTTTGTCTGTATAATTTAATTAAGATCCTTTCGAGTTTTCTGATAAGTGTCTTTGTTTCAGGTAGGAATTGGTGAATGAATTTACCAAAATTATTCCGCGCGCTTTCATCATCAGGGGTTGCCTGCTTGTGTAAAGAGTGTTGTTTTTTAAAATGAGTTTTGAAAGGTTTTTGGTTTTTATAACATAACAAATATACAAACGCAGAGTTGGATAAAACTGAGTGGCTGATGATTTTAAAAAACAAAACGCTATCAACGGAAATAGAATACTATCAAAGAAGAGAGAATATATATATATATATATATATATATATATATATATGTGTGTGTGTGTGTGTGTGTGTGTGTGTGTGTGTGTGTGTGTGTGTATTTCTTTTAAGAATACAACAATCGGATGAAGATAATACGTTTATTTCCATCCTTGATATAAATCAATGCTCTAAAAATTAACAGGACTTCTTCAGATCAAACAAGAGATGGATAAAAATATTTTTTTTCAGATTTACCACCAGACTAAGCCCCCCAAACTCCCACCTCAACTCCTATGTATCAAAGTAACAAACCTTCGAGTAACAATAAGTGTAGAGGTGGTATGTATTTAGTTATTTCAGTAGATATGCGTCTGTATTTTATGGCTATTGCTCTCGATATTATTTCCTCCCCAGATACAACACAAAACTTAACAATCGCGTAAAAGATATGGAATAGAACACAACGAACATTAAATAACAAACAATTTAATATGTATATCACAGAATGTGGAAACAAATAAAAAAACATGATGTGTAAATGGCCTTTTGGAAAACAAAGTTTAGCAAGTTAGAAGAAAATAAATTCGTTTTCACGTGTGTGTATATTTAGATGTTAACAGAGTTTGTAAATAAGTTACTTACATTAAGTTCATATTGTGTTTTATGATTGCGGCGACAACGTGTCGCGTTGATGAAAGAAAGTTTGTCGGTTTTTTCCTTTTGAACGTGATTCGCGGCCATCTGTACCTAGGTCATGAATTTTGGATGTGGAAGAAAAGGAATTTGCCGGACTACTGCTTTTTTGACTTAGTGGCTTAGTGAGATAATCTCTGACATGTGTGTTACTTATACCCTAATAGTGGATCAAAGAATCGTCCTCAAATTTTGGCGCGTAGACATTTATTGACCAATCAGATTTGTATTTTACTATTTTATTTTCGAGCCTAAATATTTTCTGTTAGTTGACTTCCGATCCTATTTTTCTAGAAAAATGTAATTTAAATGCTAATGCAGTTTTGATCCTAAATTTTTTAGAATGTTCTTATGTATGTTTTTACTGCTTATTTTAAGACTAGAAAAAAAATGTGTATCCTATATATCCCCCGCAGATTCATAAATGTCGAAAATATTTATTAATATGTAACATAAGTCTTAAAATGCTTCGGCCAATGTACCTTTCTTCCAGATTTTGTGGTGATGTTTGCAGGTGTATTTGTCAGCGTGGAGATTGGTTTGGACAATGTGGTATTTGTTGTGGTTGTAGAGTGTTCGGTCGTACTTTTCTTTACGGGTAAGTCTAAGTTCGCTGGTTTTAGTCTGTATATGGAGACAATATCAAATTTGCCTTTTATGGTGAGTTTAAAATATTTGGGGTGTCTTTCAAGGTTTTTTGTCTGCATCATTTCGAATAAAAACGTATTTGCAGTCGTGAAGGTCTTTTGGTGTGTGAAGTTCTTTTGTTTGTGTTCTTGTGGGTGTGTAAACTAAATCGTTCATTTTCTGTTTAAAATATTTTACAGAAGTTGTAGTTGGTTGTAAGGAAATGTTTTTTTTCACAAAATTGACCTGGCAGTGTTAAAGATGTTCCAGAAACCATTTCGGAAGTTGTACATCCCAGATCTTCTTTGATAACATTCCTTATTGACAATAAAACAAGAGGCAAATTTTCAAACCATGTTCTGGAGTTGTTGTCAGCTGTTAAAGCTGTTTTAAGTTGTCTATGAAATCTTTCAATTAATCCATTTGCGCAGGGGTAATATGCTGTTGCTTTTATATGTTTGACTCCCCATAACTTTGTAAATTCATCGAAAAGCGTTGATGGAATTTGGGAGCCTCTGTCTTGTTATTACTGAAGGACAACCAAAGACTGCTATCCATTCTCGTAATATGCTTTTAGAGATAGTCATTGCTGATATATCTTTAAGTGGGACGGCAACAGGCCATCTTGTAAATCTGTTAATGATGGTAAGTATATATTGACAGTCATTTGCTATTGGCAATGGTCCGACAATATCGATGTGTAGGTTTGTGAACCTACCATCTGGTTTTTTTAATTGTCCTGGAGGAGACTTTGTGTGTCTGTTTGTTTTGCTCTTCTGACAATTCAAGCAGGTTTGAGTCCAATTTTTTTAATGTCAGTGTGCATATTGGGCCAAACAAAACGGTTGCTGATAAATTTAGTGGTTTCTCGGCGTCCAGGGTGTGAAAGGTTGTGAAAATGTGTAAATAACCTCTTTCTTAGTGATGGTGATATATAAGGTCTTGTGTAACCTGTTTTGACATCTCAAATATTGTTTTCGTTCCAAATAGAACGGGATGTTCCTTCGGGAAGTGTCATTTAGTTTGTCTAATGTGGCATCTTTTCGTTGTTCATTTGCAATGAGCTCGAAATTGAGATCTACCGAATCAATAGACTGTATTGTGGAGCATGAGAGTGTATCTACCACAATATTGTCTGAGCCTTTTATGTATTGGATATCCGAGGTAAATTGCGATATATAGTCCAGTTGTCGAGTATCTCTGGGCATATATTTCTCGGTATCTACGTATAAGGCGTAAGTGAGTGGTTTGTGATCAGTGAAAACGGTGAAATCTCGTCCTTCGAGTAAGTGACGAAAGTGCCTTATTGACAAGTAAATTGCCTGTAACTCCCTTGAGAAGGTGCTGTATTTTCGTTGTGTGGTGTTCAATTTCACTGAGAAAAAGGATATTGGTTTTTCTAAGCCATTTTGTTTTTGTTGTAGGACTGCTCCAATTGAGTCTCCTGAAGCGTCTGTTGTTAGTGAAAGTGTTCTAGTGTTGTCATTAGAGATGTAGGAGAGCTTGGTAAAATCTGCTAATGTTTTTTTAGCATTGTGAAAAGGAGTTAAAGCTTCTCCTTTGATTTGAATTTTTGTATTTTTATTTTTTTGTTGTTGCAACATGTATGTGAGTGGGGTTAATATTCTGGAACAACCTGGAATAAATCTACGGTAGTAATTTACCAAACCGAGAAATCTCTGAAGTTGTCACAGTAATGTTAGTTGTGGGAAATTTTGTATGGCTGTCACTTTTTCTGGGACAGGTGTGATTCCCTGTTCGTCTATCATATGGCCTAAAAAGTTTAATTTTGAGACAGCAAAATCACATTTACTTATGTTGATTTTCAAGCCGAAATGTGCAAGTCTCTCGAAAACTTGTAACTAGTGGTCTTGGTGTTCATTGATGTCACGGCTAGCAATTAGGACATCGTCGATATTGGCAAAGGCAAACGGTAACCCTCTCAATACCTCGTCAATGAGTCTCAGGAAAGTTTGAGCGGCATTACGTAATCCAAATGGCATTCTGGTGAATTCGAAAAGTCCAAAAGGAGTTGTAATAGCTATGTTTTTTTTATATCTTCCTCTGCTACTGGAATTTGGTAGTAAGCTTTTACCAAATCCAGTTTTGTGAAGATTCTGGTTCCTTGCAAGCCCATGGCGAAATCGTGTAGATGTGGGATTGGATACCTCTCAGGAATTGTTTTTGCGTTGAGGTTCCTGAAATCCCCACAATGTCGCCATGCGCCTGTTTCTTTCTTCTGAACCATATGTAGAGGTGAAGAGTATGGACTACTAGAATGACGTATCATGCCTAATTGTAACATGTGCTGAAATTCGTCTTTTGCTACTTTATATTTCCCTGGATGCAGTCTGCGTGGTGATGCATGTGTGGGTGGTCCAGAGGTTGTGATATAACGTTTGGCTGTATGACGAACTTCATCAGAATGTTTAAAGAGCGTAGTAAGAGTTGGAAATTTTGTAATCATATCTTGTTATCCATTCGCATCTGGTATTGCCGCTCAAATTCCTGTTGACTGGTAGATTGAGGTGATTTCCTTTGCCGTTTGTTCTGTGTTGCAATCGACGAGAGATCGCGTAGCCATGTTCACTGAAGCGTTAAAATAGGACAAAAAATCAACTCCAAGAATCAGTGTTTTTACTTGGGCTATTGTGAAGATCCACGAAAAGATCGACGTAAACCCAAATTGAGCGTTAGCGCTATCTCTCAGTTGGTTTCAATTCTTGATCCATTTGCCGATTGCAGTGTGAATGAAGATAGTTGGCGGTTTGCTTGATTAGTGTTTAATGGCACATCAATGCTTGTGAGTTAATCAATGCCAAAATATTGGTCAGACAAATTGTTAGGACGAGAGACGTGGATGAATTGTGCTTTACAGTCGTATGCTCCGTAGGTGGTCTTGTCTTATAGATGTATCTTATATCTTTTTACTTATATCTGGAAGATTGAAGTTTGCAATCATGTCATTTTCATTATTTATGTTTTCTAGACCCTTGAATCTATTTAGGGTTTTGTTTGATCTTTGGGAGTTCCGGTCTTTTGTTTGTTTGTATGGTCTTTCTCAATAATTTTTTTAGTGATCTTAGTTTTTGATGTTGAGGGGTCTCTATTTTGAGATGAGCGCTTGCTATTTTCAGGCGTTAATACACACACACACACACACACACACACACACACACACACATATATATATATATATATATAGTCGTATTTAATGATATGCTTCATCGAAATACATTACAGAAATAGATAAAAAAGCTTCGGCTCCCACCTTTCCAAAGAAAGGCAATCTGAGACTCACTAAGAACTACAGAGGCATAATTCTTACTGCCTTTCTTCCCAAGATTTATAATGTCCTGATTCTCAATTGAATCTGACTTGAATTTGAAAAAAAAAATTAAGCGAAAAATAAGAAGATTTTCGGAAAAACCCATCCGCGACTACTCAGATTCAGACAATTCGTCAGTCCATCAAAGACATAGACAAAAACATCTCAGGCACCACTTTTATCTGTAGAATCCTCTGAAGAATTTTCCTTTATAAACAAAGGAAAGATGAGACAATACTTCTAGTATATATATGGTTTCCTCAAAGAAACTGTTATTGCTATTATGGTAATCTTCAAAAACTTCACATTCTTTGAAATTGTTGCTGCAGACTTGCAAGGAGATACATAAGTAGCATATCTATTTATTATCTGCCTAGATTATGCACTACAAACGTCAATGAATCTCGTGAATGAAAATGGTTTCACACTATAAGGCACCTGATATACAATGATATATCGCTGAAACTATCATGGATACGGACTATAGAGATTCTCGCAAATACACCGGCTGAAGCCGAATCACTGCTGCATAACCTGGAGCTGGTAGCTACAGGTATTGGCCTCTTTGTGAATTTAGATAAAACAGAGTTCACATGTTTTAAACAAGATGGGTGCAGAAGCAAGATATGATATGATTTTTAAAACGTTTTTAGTCTGATTAGTCCAATTTAAAGAAATGCGTTAAACTTAAATTTTCATAATAAGCTCTTTTATTCAAGCACCTTTTTTTAAATCGAAATTCAGCCTAATATGAGTGAGCAAGAAAAGAAACGACAAAGAATCTATTATTTGCTTAACGTCGAAAACAAGCTAAAGTTTCTTTGTCTACCGTATACAAGGCAAAGAAAAAATTACAGAAAAGAGCTTTTTAAGGAAAGGTGGGAGTGGAGGATTGAACAAAAAATGAAAAGAAGGCTTTTTAATATAACATAATGTAACATATTGAGCTCCGACCCAGTCGTCGATCAAGGAACAGGTGCATCCGGTCGAAGATATCAGAGTATAGCCTTGACCATGGACTGGTTGAATTCGGTGCAAATATGACGCTCACAGGAATCAGGTCGATGTCAAACAATGATATAACCCGGTGCGACAGGAACTTCAGTTAGTTGGAGTCAGTTTGTTGCAGTTCGAGGCAGTGAGAACTAGCTCTCAGCAGAGGGCTATGGGCCCTCAGGACCCCCGATTGAGCAGTCCAGCAGAACGAGAAAGAAGTGGTGCTAGAGACGGAGGAACTGGGGGTCAATATATCATATTTACCAACCCCTCCGCTCGGGTAGGATGTGACACAAGGTCAATTTTTTAGCGGAGTTTAACAGGCTTCAGTTCAGAGTTTTCCTTCTCTTAGACTAGTTGCCTTACCAAGGCTGAAGAACCTAGTATGCCCTACTATTTACCCATAGCTGGAGGGATAATAATTGGATTCATACCTTTCCCAAGGGTATTAGTGCTATGTGAAATGCAATCAGTCTCGTCCAGGATTTGAACTCGTGTCGCCGTGTTCATTTCCTACGACGATAACCATTACACCACGGGCACTGGGGGTCAATATATTGCAGTCTTTGTTCAGCCTCCAACTCACCTCTTACACATAACTCTTTCGCAACCCTTTTGAATAAAGTGAGAGGTATATTTTTCTAAAGAAGTATGTTCGCTCGTCGTTATTGTGTTGATCAAGTTTCCGCATGTATATGTGTATTGTTGTATATGTATTACGGATATGCAATATTACGGCGAATAAGAAGGACTCCACAACGTCAATAAGAAAGCATGCAAATGAATTTAAAGTACATGAGAAAACTGTGAAAACATTAATTAAACAAGATTTAAGCCCCGACATTAACACCCTTGATTACGCTATATTGGACGTTTTAGAAAACAAAATAAATGCAGGTTCCCATCGAAATATTGGTTAGCTTAAGACTGCTCTTGAGATGAAATAGAATAAGATATTTAAAGAATTTATTTTGAAATTCTTTCAAAAGCGTTTTGATACAATAAGAAAAAAAAATAGTGGTCATATTGAGTAAATTTACCTTTTTGTGTTTATCTTCTTATTTTGTTGTTGTTTTTTTAAATTAGAATTAATCTTGTTTTATAATAGAGATGTTTATTATTATACTAGGATATTCCTAATTTTACTTCTGCTTCCGGTACATTAAATGACAAGTCTCTGAAATTAGTTGACCATTTCCCTTTCCTCAGTAATAAAATATCACCCATTAAAAGAGATGTCAACCGACGCCAAAACATACACCCCAAAATAAAATTCACAATGAAACACAACTCAAAAGAACTATCACTTTTAGACATCCCCATTAAAAAAAACGAAAATAGCCAAATCACCACAGATATCTACCACAAACCCACAGACACCCAACAATACTTCCATTTCAATAGCCACTTCACCAAAACTGTACAAAATCCATCCCTTACACTCGAGAACATGGAATATACACCATAATCACCGATAAAAAAACCTTCGAAAAAATCGCCTTAAAGAGCTACACATGTACCATAGCCAGGTACGGCTATGTGTGAAACGTACATTAGAATGTTCATAACATATATACATAGAACATAGGAATCTCGAAACACGAAAAACACTAACGACTTCTTAGTTCAGGTACGAAACTTTTTATAACCTTTGAGTTTAAAGGTTTTTCGACATAAGGAGAGAGATACACATACACCCCCCCCGGCTTGGCTTCGGCGAGCAAGCGAAAGCCAACCGTCTTCTCCCGAGGCAGAACTCAACTCTACTAACTGACTTTTTCAAAATCCCCCAAATCCTCCGTGCGCGCGGTTCCGGTGCATGACGTCATTCACATTCACTGGTCAACCTTTCTATCAAATTTTTATTTTGACATCTATGAATGACATATCCTCCCCACACGCGCGTTAACACCTGCACTCAAGTTTGCACCTAACCAATCCATGTGCTGAGCCGAAAGGTAATCAGCCTAACTAAACCCAAAGCCATAAAACGAAATCCCTCGGCCATTATATTACACACACAACCCTACACAAGAGAGGATACCCAACGATACTGATGAATAAGGGAATCGAATTAGTAGAAAAAGCACCATAAATAGAACAACGAATCACGAAAAAGCATAACAACAAGAAACTCCAAGCGTACGTCGCAACCTACAGCAAAAAACAACCCTGAACTATTCACATAAATGATAAAAAATATAGAACTTAAAAACAATGACAAAATCAAAGAAATACTTGATATAAGTAAAGTTATTAAAAGCCAGAGACAACCAAAAAATCTTAAAAGAATATTCACCTCATCTACATTCGGGAAAAATACAAAGAGTTACCAAATGCAAGAATTAAAGATGTGGAGTATGTGATATAATTATTGAAGGAAAATCCTATACCTTCAAAAAACTGGAAACGAAATTCAGAATAGATAGACTTAAACTGCAACTTAAAAACTATGTCGACATAATCGAATGTAACTAATCTAAAGAAATATACGTAGAATCAACACAAGCCCTCAATATCAGGATGTCACTCCACAAAAGCCATATTAAAATACCAGAAAATAGAAAATTAAATGTATCTAAACACCTATATGAATGTAATCAAGATAAATTTAGTCATGCCCATCTATCAAACTGACGATTATTCATAATTTAAAAAAAAAAAAATTCATAGATAAATTCAAACCCACGTTGAATAAAACATAAATCATACACACACACACACACACATAAACAGAAACACACACACACACACACATACATACACACACACACACACACACACACACACACATATATATATATATATATATATATATACAAAAAAATAATATTAAGTAATTGCCAGTAAATTTTAAACCGCACTACTTCAAAAGAGAAGAAAACACAAGACCAAAACAATACCCTCGCCACACACACAGAAGAAAAATTAATGTTATATATGCATGTATATTGTGATATATGTATATATAGATGTCGATGTTTATATATAGAAAGAGAGAGAGAGAGAGAAAAAGAGAGATAGAGGAAGCGAGAAGAGAGAGAGAGAGAGAGAGAGAGGGAGTTATATATGGATATATATAGTTATGAATATTTGTATATGGTCATTTACAAATGTCACTATATTCATAGTCATATATGAATATATTCAAATAGTTATATGTGCATACATATATATATTATATATGTATTCTGCAGCTCCAGTATTGCGTTTACTAAACAAGACTTGGCTTGATCTGGTTTGGTTTTATGGTATATCTAATGCAAAATCCAATTTATACATATTAATAGTTCAATTTCAAACTGTTCAGTCTAGCTTATGTACACAGTTTAGTTCTATTTGACCCATAGACAGGTGTTACCACTCCAGACCACAGTGGAACTGGGAGTGATAGCAATAAAGGAGAACTTTGCATTCCCCAAAGCTCCAGTATTACTGGAGCCTCACTCTTTGATTATTTACTATCATATCTCGGACACTCGTTGGGGATGTCTTACTCCTCTGCATAGATGCAGTCAGTGCATTTTGAAGCCCCAACAGACTGGGACACATATATATATATATATATATATATATATATATATATATATATATGTTTATATAAGTAAAGATATTTTTCGTGGTACAAAACTTACTGAAAGCAACAAATAGTCCCAAGAATTAATGCATAATGTGAATCAAATCTTCAAAAGAAAATAAAATGACAGACTGACTAACCGGTTTCGATCCTCGCTTAACAGAGCGAAATCGAGAATAATAATGAAGATAAAACTATGGGAAATATGTAGGGTAAAAAATGTCAGGATATATGGATATACACAATCATATATGTAAATGTGTACTTTTATATGTATGTGTATATATATGTATATGTATTGTTTTATATGTATATTTAGTTGTTGATGCATTTACATATATAGATAGCAAAGGAAAGAGGTTATATATATATATATATATATATATATATATATATATGTGTGTGTGTGTGTGTGTGTGTGTGTGTGTGTGTGTGTGTGATTATTTACAAATGTTACCACTTCTATAGTAGAGCGTTCATAATATGATTTTAGACAGTTTCCTCCAGTTGAACATCCTCATCTTTTCCAGGTGGTTTCCATCATATCAATTCCATTTCTTAAGATTGCGTGAATTTTTTCACTGGAACTGTGAACAGTTGTGACTGTTTTAAATCATAACATAAAGTTTCACCAAAAGTCAATTGACATTTTTTTTTAAATCGATCCCTATATATATATATATATATATATACGAAAATTCAAAATTCAAAATGCAAAACATCTTCCTTTTAATCAATATTAGATGTAAAAGTAATATGGGAAATTTTATAATGCTTTATTCATAGCTACTACACCGAGGTGTAGGGGAGGGCGCTTCTCCATTCCTTGGATTGCTCAACTTTACCCTTGATCCTTACCTTATAATGCTGAGTGTTAAGCAAGGCGGAATCAAGTAACAATTTTTTGAGTCCTTGGAATGTCTCAACCTGTGATTGAAACCCCGGTCTCCCAGATCATAAGCGAACACTCTACTCATTAGGCCAATAGTTATTTCAACGTTGCGTTTGTTGCCTGGCGATCCGTGTTCGATCAAACGAGTGGGTATCGGCACATTCTTTTTATATAAAAAGAAGTGTTCCGGTGATGCAGTGGCTAACATGTTTGAACACGAAATCGTAGTAAGCGAGTTCGAACACCAGGAGTGCTATTACGTTTAATTTCGGACAAATACTTTTGAGAAAGTTTTGATTTTCCTTGTTACCTCAGCGATGGGTTAAATTCTATCACTGCAGTTCTTTTTCAAGGATGACTTTGGCAATAAATAACTCACGACGTTTGTAATGCCATTAAAAAAAAGCAAATCACATATATTCACTGTTGCTCTGTTATATGACGTCAACCGGCCCTTGGACACTAATTGGTCTTATGGGTAGAGTGTTCGCCAACGGTCCTGAAGACCTGGGTTCAATACCAAAGACTTTTAGAATTATACCTGATACCTCCTTGCTTAACACTCAGCAATATAAGGTACGTATCAAGAGTAAAGTGGAGCAATCCAGGGAAAGGAGTAGCGCCCTCCCCTACACCTCGGTGAAGTAGTTATTGAAAAGGGAGCCTTCTAGTCACCCTCGACTATGGTCGCTAACTTCACTTTTTTTACTTAGGTAATTAATCATAATTTATAATCGCCATTTTTTCGGAACGTTTTACGATTTCAAGTAACAGATAATAATAATCCGCTGTTTGGTTTGGTTTCTATATTTAATGGTATATCAACCTTCCTACAAGCTACGGCCTACCAAAAGAAACCGTAGCAGCAATAATGATTCTCTACAGAAACACCAAAGTGAAAGTACGTTCACCAGATGGAGAAACGAAATATTTCGACATTGTTGCAGGAGTACTACAAGGAGACACGCTAGCCCCATACCTCTTTATCATCTGTCTAGACTACGTGCTTAGAACTTCAATCGACAAAATCAGAGAAAATGGCTTCGAGCTGACTAAGAAAAGAAGCAAAAGGTACCCCGCAAAAACAATCACAGACGCCGACTACGCTGATGACTTGGCGTTACTGGCGAATACGCCTAATCAAGCAGAGACACTACTGCATAGTTTGGAACGAGCCGCAGCAGGCATTGGCCTCCATGTCAATGCACACAAAACTGAATATATGAGTTACAACCAAACGGGCAACATTACCACACTAGACGGAGCCTCTCTGAAACTAGTAGACAAATTCACCTACCTAGGAAGTAGCGTCCCATCAACCGAAAAAGACATCGACACATGACTAACGAAAGCATGGACAGCTATCGATAGGCTCTCAATCATATGGAAATCAGACCTGACCGATCAAATGAAACGCAGTTTCTTCCAGGCAGCGGTTGTATCGATACTGCTATATGGATGCACTACATGGACGCTAACTAAACGGCAGGAGAAGAAGCTAGACGGCAATTACACGAGAATGTTGAGAGCAATATTGAAAAGTCCTGGCGACAAACCCCACGAGACACCAACTATACGGCCACTTGCCTCCCATCACGAAAACTATACAAGTTAGACGAACCAGACACGCAGGACACTGCAGGAGAAGCAAGGACGAGCTCATAAGTGAAGTACTCCTATGGACCCCCACATATGGCCGTTCAAAAGCAGGACGACCAGCTCGAACTTACATACAGCAACTATGTGAGGACACAGGATGTAACCCTGAAGACCAGCCAGACGGGATGAATGATAGGGAGAAGTGGCGAGAGAGGGTCAGGGATATCCGTGCTGGCGGCACGAGATGATGATGATGATGATATCAACCTTCGTAGGTTATTTAATGCCAAACCCATTCTTCTAGAAGATCAGTGGCGGTACTATTCAACCCGTAGCTGGGAGGATAAGGAGGTTCATACTTTTCCCAAGGGTATTTGCCCGAAAGTGAACGTAATAGCGCGACTGGAGTTCGAATCCGCGTACTACGATTCCGCAGTCCATCACTTTAACCATTACACCACAAAGACCCCTCCTATAAGACTTAGTAAACAATTAAAGCATCAAGTAACCATTTTTAATGCATAATTTTTTTTGTTATGTGGTATTAAGTATTTCTGTCTTATACAGATAATTATCATACAAATCTATATGAACCATACATGGAACTATAATAAGTGCTACAACTCCGAGTCTGAGTGGACCTAGAAGTAATAAATGAGTACTGAACACTCCTCAGATCTCCAAAGCCATCACCATCAGATGTACTTTAGTGTCATACACAGGATACTCCCTTTTTTCGGCGGGGGTGGTCTTACTCCTCTGCAGCCCTAACAAATTGATATCAAATAGAATTATTAGTTTTAGATAGCAATACAAGAAAACATTTTACTGTGTGCCAACAAATGAGCTCTGGCTCGTTTAAAAATCTTACCAATAAACTATTAGCTTTCAAATTATATATATATATATATATATATATATATATATATATATATATTGAGAACCAGAGAAGGGTTGATATGCCATAATAACGAGGCGAATTTGATTTTTGTTGCTGTAAGGTAGTAGGAGCGTCTACAGATGCAGTAACCCATATATCAGACAGAAGGTTAAAGTACACTAGTAATTAAAACAAGGTGTATTAGTTGTGCTTTTTTTCTTTAAAATGTGCACCTGCTGACATCCTTTCAGGTTCTCATTATGTGTGTGTGTGGGGGTGTTTGTGTGTCTGTGTGTGTGTGTATGTGAACGATAATACTACCAGTCAACAGACGACTCTATTTACTGAAGTTGAGATGCATTAGTTATAGATGTATCGTAAAACTGGTCCATAGAATTTTTCATTATCTTTATTTTCTTTTGAGCGAATGTGTGTACGCACATACACGTACACACACACACACACACACACACACACACAGAAACTTACTATAATATATTAGCAAAGAAGAAAATTCAATGTCTTTCACTTCTTTCTTTGATTAATTTCCTTCTGCCAACGTGAAAATCAATCAATTACGTCATTTTAATCCAACTGATGAGAAAATCTGAATAATTCCAATTAAGTCTATTCTCCATTAGTGCAAATTGTTTTTAATTGTAATCATTATAAATCGAAACATCGACCATTCACAAGGAAATGACGCTAAGATGATTTATTATATACATTCTTCTGAATTATATATATATTACATTTTAATGTTCGTGACTCTGAGTTTCATACTTTCTGCATTCGTTAAAGAGAGTAAAGGTTTTCAAATTGCCAGACACTACTACGATTGCCTAATAGGTAGAGTGTTCGCCACTGGCCCGGGAGACCAGGGTTCAGTTCCTGGTCGGGTCTAACAAAATATGGTACTTGATACGTCCTTGCTTAACTCTCAGCATTATAAGATTAGGATCAAGGGTAAAGTGGAGCAATGTAGGGAAAGGGGTAACGCTCCTCTACACTTAGGTGTTGTAGCTATTAAAAAGCGAATATTCGGATCGCCCACGATTGCGGTCGCCCATTCTATTTATATATAGTAAAGTAAAAGTTAAGATGGCGACCGTAGTCGGGGGCGAGCCGAAGGCGCCTTTCAATAGCTACCAACACCGAGGTGTAGGGGAGGGCGCTACTCCATTCCCTGGATTACTCCACTTTCCCCTGATCCTTACCTTATAGTGATGAGTGCTAAGCAATGCAGTATTAAGTACCATTTTTTGAGTCTTTGGAATGACTCCACCTGAAATTGAACTACGGTCTCCTGGATTATTGGCGAACACTCTAACCAATGTAACATCTCTATCATTGATATTGAGCACTATTTAATAATATTGTAACATTTGGTCCTCCATTAACTCACCAAGTGCGCTAGTAAGAACAATGAACTTCTTATATATATATATATATATATATATATATATAATTCAGTTTGTTATATCAAAAATAGTGTTCAACATCGGTGATAGAGTAGCATAGACATAGAGTCAACGGTGATTGGTGATTTTCAATTTATTGCCTATGTGACCATCAGACCATAGGCGAGAAACTGACTGTCATCAAGCATCGTTGCTTTTGTGTTGACGTTATTCAGGCATGCTCGTGATATAATAGTTACTGTAGTGTCTCTAGAAAGGATACAACTAGATAAGATGATACCTGAGTGGAAAGGAACAGTCAACACGTTTGTAGAATTAAGAAAGGTTTTTTTTTTATTACAAGAGAGATACAATAAGTAAGACAAAGAATTGTGCAGCATGCTACTAATTCCCGAAGCAAGGATAGGTATAATGCCGGGCTCACTATATATATATAGTCACTCCACATGACTAAGAGGGATTATGGGATATTCCATTACAATGACTACCGTTGAAAAATGGAGACGGCAACCTTAAATCAAATCCTGGGGGATGCTTTTTATATTTCACGTTGCGCTAATGGCTTTGGGAAAATATGAATCCAACTACCCTCCCTCCAGCTATTGGGGAATTATAAGCCTTGGTATGGCAACCAAACTAGGAGAAGGAAAACTAAAATCAAACTTGTTAGATTTTGCTTTAAATTGACCTTGGGTTGCATCCTGCTTGCCCCGTATACATGTATATATATATTGACTTTCAAGATAACGTGAACTACCTACCAGAGATGATATAGGCTTATATGAAGATAATGTTTTAATGGTACTTAGCAGAACTACGGGCTTCACCAAGAGGCAAATTTTAAAGTTGTTCAAAAATAGAAATCGATACTTTAGGACATTGCGTTCCATTTTGAAAATAAATAATTCCTGGCGTTTGTAAAATACTTGGGGATTTTAGTAAATTATTTTAGGCATAAATTCTTATCTAGTTAAGCTTTTAATTCGTAGTTGCGGGTTTTCGAGTTGTAAAGTTCAAAGGGCTCAAATAATCCTTGCTTTGTGCAAACGTGTCAATCATGTCATGATAAGAGTGACAAGTTTGTTTTAGAATCAGCTGTTAGCAAAACATATTAACATAAACAATTAGGTAGATATCAGCTGATATTTATCAATGACGTGTTAATAAAACGTTTTTGTGTTTACAGCCATAGTTAAAGGAATATATGAAGCAGATATATAAAGAGGTGATTTCGAAGACACGAGCAGTTGCCGTTGGAGTCGGAGTCGGAGTCAGGCAGTTAGAAAGACTAGAGACGTCAGTCGACGAAGAGGCCCCGATAGAGATGGGGCCTGATCAGCGAAGAAGAAATGTCTTAAGTATGTGATTGTCCATTTTGTCTCGCATAGTATATAGTCTCTCTTTATCTAAATCAGTTGACGCATTCTTACTTTCTATCTCTCTCGTTTCGGCGACGACTGTGAAACGAGTCGTTGTAATAAAATTTCGTATTCTGAAACCAAGAGAGTCGTTTATGTATTGTGTTGTCTTACTACTTAAGATATGGTGCCATAGTGCTACACGTAAAAAAGTCTAAATAAGGATCTTATTAACATAAATGTTTCATCGAACCAATCTAAATTTACAAGAACCTACTGGCAAAACCATCTCATTTCATCGGGTATGGATTCTACCACCAAAGAATTTGAATTAGGTCACAAAGATTACATACGATCATTTTTGGAAAGTAAAATAGCAGTCACCTAATGCTGTTGATTCTAAAACACAGATACACGTACGCGCACAGAAAACCCATGTAAAATTAATGTTTGACAATGGGTAATGTCATAATAAATCAGATATGCGATTTTGTCTTCTAGTGTAAGAATTAAGGGCCGAAAAACATAAAAGGTTAAGTTTAAAATGTTTTATTTAGTTTTCTGCAAATTAATAGTTTTTCATTGGTTAAGCTGCTGGTGTATTCTTCGAGAAAAAGAGGCTTCGATTTCGAATCATATTCAGAGCTCATTCTTTATTCTCCTTATTGTTTAACGGACCGAGTGTGTTACAATAAAACGATACAAAACATTGGCATGAAAGAAAACACTATTTAAAATTAATGATTAATAGAGTTTCATCTAAGAATACCGTATCGCATAAATAAGGAAACTTTCGAGTTAGTTTGAAAGCAGAACAGAATCTTAAGCTCATCAATGCAATGTGGTATAATAAATTGTGTATAATACGCACTTGTATATAAGATGCACTCATAATTTCGTAGCACGAAATTATGAGAAAAATGTTTCATATATAATACGCTCTAACATTTTAGAATTTGTTTCAGTTAACTTTAACCTAAATCAAAAAAAGATTTAGAAATATGTCAAACCGTCTAAGGTTATTTTTTGCTTGGAGGTTAGGGAATTATGTACATCGTAGGTTTATATGTATATATTTTTATGCAGTTATGTTAAAAGTGGTTTGAGTGTGGGTCATGGTTATCTTTCGATGGCTGTTTTTATTCTCATCTATAGAAGCCACTCTTATGGATGAGCAGCAGTAGTTCCCTGATCGAACTGACGATCCTGAGCGTTAACCCGCAAGAGTCACACGTCCAGGACCAGGTTAGGCTTCGCGTTTGGCCGTCAAAGGGTTTATTCGCATACCTTTACGTCCATCGTGTTGCTTCCCATGTGTACGTTAAAAAAAGGCGGTGGGGGGCTTTTCTCTTAAATCTTAAGTCCAGGACTACCCTCACATATGGACGAACAAAAGCAGGACGACCAGCTCGAACATACATACAGCAGCTATGTGAGGATACGGGATGAAGCCCTGAAGACCAGCCAGAGGGGATGAACGATAGCGAGAAGTGGCGAGAGAGGGTCAGGGATATCCGTGCTAGCGGCACGACATGGTGATAATGATGTTAAAAGTTCTTTTTATTCCACACGGCATTATCGAATGTGAAGATTTGGTTTGCTTTGGTTTTATAGCATATCACTCATTGTAGGTTATTTAATTCCAACTCCTTTTTATACACATACATTGAATGTATGATTTCGAAACATTTTGTAGATGACATTTTAAACGAGCCTGAACTCATTTTTTTCCATACAGTTAAATGGTTTCACTTATCACAATCTAATTCAAATAATTCTATTTACTATCAATCAATTGTTTGTGCACCGTTAAAAGGTTCCAAGTATTGCTATTTAACAATAAAAATTCAATTAAACACCAGTCATTTGTTTCTACACAGTTAAATGATCAAACTGTTCTATTTCTAACAATTCAGTTTAGCATAAGACAAAGTTAAATAGATCCAAGTATTGCTATGTATCACTAACAATTCAATTTAACTTTAGTCATTTGTTTACACACAGTTAAATGATAAGCAGTTCTCTTTCAAGCAATTCAGTTTAGCATGACATTTGTTTGCCCTCAGTTTAAATGTCAAAATACATAGTTTGAATATAAAACAGTTCTATTTAATCCTTAGAAAGGACCCTGTTAGTTGCTACCACTCCGGGCCAGAGTTGACCTGAGAGAGATAGCAATGAAGAAGTACTCCGCATTCCTCGAAATTCCAGCATTCCTGGAGCCTCACCATCAGATTGTTTAGTTTCCTATCCAGGAACCTCGTCGTGGGGGAGGGGTAGTATTACCTCTCTGCAGCGATGCAATCGGTGTATTCTACAGCGCTAGCCGACTGGGCTATCAAATGCGTAGCATATTTAAACTGAAATATTTGACCCAAACATGTGACCCTAACACGTACTACCACTCCAGGTCAAATTGGAACTGGGAGTAAAGTTAATGAAAGGGTAGTCTAAATTACCTACATCTCCAGAACCGGAGTCTCACAATCAGCTGGTATGTTGAATATTTCACCGAGATAAAGTGGCATCAAGCTTGAAACATATCTTATTCTTCATTAGTTCATTTTTTTTCTTTTGCAAAATTTCGGCTAAAAAGTGCGTATTATATACGTGTAATTACAGTATTTACTGGCTTTGAGTGAGAACGAGGCTCTCTTATAAAATCCTGTGTGATTGAATTCTTAGTAATCTAATGGAATGTTACTTTGGTAAATATATAATCAAATAATTATATTTAGACGCCAGCTGGGAAACGGCTAAAAATACTCAGGAAAGGTGGCATAAGCAGCTTTGAATAGTATCATGCTGGTTACATAATTCAAGATGACAGAGCATCCTGTTAACGTCCAATAATCATTTCCGGTACGAAGCAAACAGATCAGATACACCATGGCTGGATATCAATTTTCTTGCACTGAAGCTACAACTGCAGTATTGCACAAACATAAGTACAATTCTACAATTTTATTTTTTCCTTATCATCATCATCATCATCATGCTGGCGCTCGTGATGTAACGGTAATTGACATAAAAAAAAGGACACGATGACCTGACATTAAATTCTGGACGAGGCTTTTTGACTTTCACATAGCACTGATTTTCTCAGGAAAGGTTTCCCTCTAATTATTCTCCTTCCAGCTCTGGGCAACTAATCTAGTAGACTGGACGCTTTAACTTTGGTATGGCAAACGGTCTAGTGTTGTATTTTGACCATTTGACCCGGCCCAAAATGCCATTCAAGGTGATGCACCGGAAGGAAGTGACTCATTCTGATGGCAGTTAGGAGAGGAAATTGCGTGGGCGGAAATTGGCTGATGAAATGGGACGAGGTAAAAAAAATCCCATGATACTCTCATAGACTGACGCACCGGAAGAGAGTGACCTCTGAACTGCATGACAGTTATTTCCGCTTGATGACGATTAAACATTCGATTTCAAAGACCGAGTGGGCGTCGAACGATTATATAATTCAGTTGAGTTCGACGAGCCAGTGGAGTTGAAGTTCCAGGCCAGTTGGAGTCAAGATGTGGTAGGAAAAGCCACACCTGGCCGAGGAACCCCGATGGAGTTTGGGGACCTGAGAAGTTGCTGATAAGATGTAGCAGATCACCCAACAGAGTGAGCCCCTAGGCCTCCGGTTGAGCATCAAGAGAACAAGAAAGACACAACGTGACGGCCATAAGAGTGAGGGGTCAAAATATTGCAGTTATGTTTGATCTCCAGCTCCTTCTCACAGTAAAACCCCACACAACCTTTTCGAACCCTTGCAATAAAGTGAGAGGTAAATTTTGTTAAAGAAGTCTTCCTGCGTCTTTATCATTACCTTTGCGTCTGATTAATTCATTGTGTCGGTATGTATCCAGCATATATATGTATATTTCTTCATGAATCAGCAGATGACAATATAACACTAGGAATAAAGAAAACATTGAATTCAGATCTGTTAAACTCAACCAAAAGTTAACCTTGTGTCGGTTCCTGCTAGTGCAGGGAAATTGAATAAATATTGATACCAAGGCGTACTGACAGGGCGGACTCTGTTGACACTCTCGAACCACCCGTCCCTATCGGTTGTCGCTCTTAGTGTATCTTCATCTTCAAGGTGACATACAGTGTCTACAAAGAGCTAATAGATATAAGTTTTTGCTGGTGGTAAGACTTCAAAGGAGAGCGTCGCTCATGAGTTCGTCCTTAATTCTCAAACAGACTACATGTCTTGTTTGAAGTTTTCGTAAGATGGGAAATAAGAAGCTGTTTTCGTGGCTGCTGCATCCAGAATTTGTTCACAGCGTACACATATAGTTCCAATCTATCATTGTCTCGAGACGTTTCGATAGAGTTCAAGTGGTACAACCATACAGTAGTACTAACACGACTACAGTATGAACGTACAATGAGCGTGATTCCAGATCGTCAAGGCATAAAATAACCAACGAATCAATCCTCTATTTCTATGTTTCTTGTAAAGTAAAACTTTGGCGACCTTAGATGCGGATAACCCAAAGGCTCCTTTTTCAATAGCTACTATACAGAGGACACTCCTCTGCAGAGATACAGTCGGTGTATTCTACAACTCGTTATGACTGGGTCATCAGTTATCTTTAAATGTAAAAACAGTTCTTTTTCAAACAATTCAGTTTAGTACAAGTACACAGTTTTTGTTTATACACAGTTTAATGTAAAAACAGTTAATTTCAAACAATTCAGTTTAACGTAATTACTGTTTTAGCAGAGTTTAACAGGATTGAATAAAAAATTTTCCTTCTCCTAGACTAAGAGTCTGTTTTGAGGGTTTGTGAGATAAGAGTAGAAGGCGTTACTCCAATCCCTGGATTGCTCCACTTTAACCTTGATCCTTACCTTATAATGCTGAGTGTTAAGCAAGGTGGCATCAATCTGGATTGAACCCTGGTCCCCAGGACCATTGTACGCATTTTATATTAAACGTATTTCGTTTGTTATATCTTAGTTTATCATTATCTTTCAGTCATCAGATGTTAATTTTATTTGCTAAAATAGAATTGTCAGTTAAATATTTTTGCTAAGCCTAAATAATTGCAATTTCCAAAATACCTTCTATACCACCTGCTGAATGTGGGATTAAAAAAATGTAAAACAAAGGACTACCACCACCGGGATCAGAGACCACACCCTTAAATCTAGTCTCTTACAATGATAACTCTAAAAGAATTTCCAATGATAACAACTGCAACAAAAGTTCTGATGAAAATGGCTCGTTTTTGCTTTGGCCAATTGATCAGACGATGAAAAGGAGGAGAGAATTAATTCTGAATCTCCAAGATTGTTTCCTGTTTTATTTTCCAGTCATGAATTGACGCTATTTATAAATAATTACGACTCTGTGGCAGTTTTGATTATATAGTCTCATAGTTCTGCAAATCGAAACGTGTCAAAGAAGTCAGCACATTTAGTTCGGTTTGATTATTCAAGGAGTGAAATTGACAGGAGCAGATTTTGTTCTAGAAGGAAGTGGATGCGCATGCTCAGATGATGTTTATTTTCGACGAGTTGTCGCAGACGAAACTAAAGTTAGTTCCATTATTTTCTCTCTTTGCTAAATATATTTTTCTTTTTAGCTTTGCGTATCTTGTCGAAATATTTTTTTAAAATTCGAAACTTTTATAAAATATAAAATTACTCAACAATAAATCAATTCTTCTTTACTTGATTTTAGAATAAGTTAAATTTCCCCAAGAGGCACGTATATAAAATTTTACGTTGTTTAAACACACTGTTAGTGTCGATTTATTAAGCGTTTTATAATGTACCTATGTGTGTGAATATATATATATATATATATATATATATATATATATGTTTATTTGTGCGTTTTATATATATATAATATGTACACGGTAGCAGCGTTTTCTCTTTTAAACACGTTCGATTAAATAGGACAGACATTTTTTGTCTGCCTATTCTGTATTTGATAAGTTCAAGTTTTTGTATGGGTCGTTTGACTTTTAGATTGAATGGATTTTGGAAGGTGCTGTATATTTCCCAAGTACTTTCTGTCCAAACTGTAGCCATCTTCATAGGGGCTAATTAGGAAATGACCAACACAATGAAGTCATATAACATGTTGTTGAGGCAACTAGTCTAGAAGGAAAACTCTGAATTCAAACCTGTTAAACTCCGCTTAAAAAATTAACCTTATGTCATATCCTGCCCGAGCGGAGGGGTTGGTAAATATGGTTATTGTCGATTACGAGGTTAGTTTGTATTAAATTTGGGATATGATGAGTTTTATTGTTATGTTACAGTTGGTAGGGGAAACGTTATAAAGTATGTTAAAATTATTTCTTTGAATTTATAGTGTTTTTGCTCCTAGTAACGAAAAAAGAGAGTAATGTGACTGGATTTGTTGTATATCTTATTATTTCCATTGTAATTAGATTTGATACCTTTAATAGCGCACTTTAATTGTATAACGCTACAGCAACACTTCGAAAGTTGCTTAAAGCTGATTTTAAAACAAACCTGTAGCGCTTATTTGACATGACTGACATTTGTAAGTAAAACTAGGTCTATGAAAGTCCTGACCTTTCCAAATCGAAAACCTGCAACTACGGATCAAAGTTCAGCCAGAAAACAATTTATTACTATAATGATTAACTAAAATACTTAATTATTTTATAACTGTTGGTCAGCAATCTGATCTGGAAACTTCGTTAATGAAGGTTTGTTTACTGTTTGTATGTTAAAAGTAGAAGATTGTTTTAGAGGAGAATATCAGATTGGTTCGATAAATTAAATTTTTAAGTATTGCTTTTTATATTGTTCAGGGCGTTCACTTTTATAATTGAGAGTGCAGGATTGGTACTTGCAGTAGGTTTTTTGTATGGGAAGGTAGTGAAAGTGTTGCTGTTTGTGTCGATTTAGACATGGAAAAAAATATGAGTTTATTATTGATTCATATGTAAAATTGTATTCATATGTAAAATTGAGTACGGAATTGTTTTGGAAGGCCAGTTGTAGATTGTGTAGTTCATTTGTGTTGATGATGACAAGTTGAATATCATAACGTAAATAATTATTTTGATATCGTTAAAAACTTTCTTTTAAAGATGAGCAAAGTAGAAATTGCTGAAAGTAGGTCCAATGGTGGACCCCATCGTAATACAGTCATATTGTATGAATATATTGTTGCGATGGTCGTAGAATGGAACTTCAGTTGGAAAACTTAGAAGAATCTACTCTAGAAGTATTGAGGTTAATTTTTACTGGAGGATATGGGAGGTTATTACTGTGGGGGTCGTAGAAAAAAACTTTAATTGGACAACTTAGGAGAATCTTCTCTAGGAGTATTTGAGGTTAATCTTTATACTCGAGGATATGTGGGGTTATTGCAAATATTATGCATAATGATTTCATAAGTTTCTTTCACATGAACATTGGTGAAAAGATTGGCATACTGTTAAAATCAACGAATCAATGATTAACTTATATCGTATAAGTGTTTTACAATATGTAGGAAAAGACAAAAAGAAAACGGATATTAGAGTTAGCACAGGTAATATCTACCGTTTTCGTTGGCAAGGAAAATTATTAGGTACAGCTTCAGTGGTTTTGCTGGAGTCGTCCTCCTCACCCAGAAAGCACCTACATGATAGTGGATTCAGGGTGAGTTAATGATTTCTGAGATTCTCCATTAAGGTGAATGTTGATAAGCTTCTGAAAGTATACACCGGTAAGCGATAAGGTTCTTACAGTAAGAAAATCCCTTATTTCAAACCTGCTTAGTAGATAATACACTTTAATATGAGAGGCCAATTATTTGGGGATTTTATATCCTTAACAGACGGCTATAATGATATCATTTGTAAGTGCGTAAATTAGCAATGATCTTAAGTATGGATATATCGTTTATTTGCCACGTGATTACGTATTAAGATGTTCAGAAAATAATGACGGATTTTAGAATAAAATTTTACTCCTGAAATAATGAATTTAAACAGTATTTTAATTAGTTAAAATACGATCACTGAATATCTGTGCATTTCTGCCATCGATTAAGAAGTTTATTAATGCCAGAGCGATAAAATTCGAATAGAATTCTAAAGGTGTACATAACAAGAAATCTTTAAATGCTGTCACTACTTCTCTTTTAGAATGGGGTGTTATTTAGCGTAAAAATATCGAGGTACTGGCAGTCGGTGGGTGATAGATCAGAAGAATATATTCGTATTCATCTTCATATATTTCATATTCCAAAACAGTGAACTTCTGCAGTGTCACCCTGGCTACATGTATAAAATTTGACCTCTTGCATTGACCAGTACCGGTCGCACTTTGTTTAACTGAACATTACATCTCTATTCTCTGGATATTCAAGCTTCGTATCCCTCTAAGAAACTTCTAAAACCAGTGCCGAACTGTTCGATAACCAGTGGGTCACTCTGCGCATGCTCTGTTGATATTAACACCTGTTAAATCTTAGGCATCATGACCGAGTTCGAATTCATACAAAAAATGTTGATGATCCAAATTAGTTGCTGAAAGAAGTAATGGATAATTAAAAAAGAGGACACATTATCATTCAGGGTTTTCGGACTTTTGCCATCATGTTTATTGTTATATTCGCAACGTTTCTACCGATGTATCTTCCGGCCTTTTTCAGGTGCTTCCTGTTGAACTCGGGAACCTACACGGAACTTCGAAACACATTCATTATTTAATCCTTGGAGGTCGCTTACTCTGATTCCGTTAACCATAAACTAGTGCAAGTATTAAGTATTCATAGATTGTTACTTGCCTGCAGACATGATTGAACTCGCGACCTTCGGGGGATTGTTACTTAGTGAACCAATGGCTATAATCGTTACACCATGTGTCCTGCTAGACAGTGAAGAGTGAATTTTTGGGACTTATAAACTTAATGTTCTTACATCACTATGAATTACTTTTATTATGTATGTTTTTTTTTTACCTGTGGTCATATTACGATTTTTTAAAAATTATTGTTCCATATTGTATTCATCTCTATACATGGTTTACTCAACGGGTCATTGTAGCCCAACATATGTGCTAATTATTTAAGGCGTCTAATTCTTCTATGTTCTTTTCTATCAATTATTTCAACTTCATACCATCAGGGTAGATGGTTTCCCTTTTCCTTCCATATATTGTCCGTCATACACGACTTCTAAATTTCACCTCATTCTCCAGTTTTTCGATGTTATTCTAGCCTTACTTTTTGTGGGCGGCATATCCCACCTTGGTAAACTTTACCACAACGGCCAGGGATGGAGTACACACAATTCTTGGTTATGTTGAATTCTGTTGGGGGCTTGACACGGAAGACATACTTCTGGAGAGTCGAATCACTTGTGAATATTGTTCTGATATCATATGGACGATATATCTTTTGCTCCTTTCTGGTGGGCCTTTGACCAAGTGCAGATATACTGTGGTGAGTTTTCGGGTATCGTCCTACACTTGAATCATTAGAAATGTGAATGTTTTATGCAACTACTTTTAAAATAATGTTAAAAAAGAATATAAATCGTTTATAATAAAGTCGGACAGCATTTTCCGAACAAAATAATAAACGTATTTATTTGGGGAGAATTATTGTTGCCTTCTGGTTAATGAACGCTTGTAATATTAAATAAAGGACAAACCACGATATGAGAGGAAATAGAGATATATTCTCAGGAAAAAGTATATACAAAAGAGAGACTATTAGTAGACAAGAACATAGGATTAGTGAATACAGAATAAAGATATAGTCCAACGATAGTATTGGCTTCCGTTATTACGCTAGCAAGTAAGGTGATCTAGTTCGATCTCCAGTCTCCAATGCTCTAATACTATTCCTATAAGAAGCTGCTCTTCACTTTCTACTCTGCCCTGGTATTAGTAGCTAATGCTATATATGGCAGATGGACTAGTTCATTGTGTGGAAAAAGGTGGGTGATACCCAACAATTATCATACACTAAAAATCTTCTCAGAATTATAAGTGTTTTTTCTGTTATCACAAAAGGCAATTCTTAGTGAAAAGTAGGTAATCATACTCCGGAGATAAGTGGCAGTTGTTCAACAACTCCGGCATAAATCAATAGGAACGGAAATGTGTAGAGTGAAAAGAAATAGCTTGCACTAAATTGAACTAAAATGAAGGCAAAAATGGCCGGAGTTGGTGCTCTACCATCGGTCAAAATCTCATTAATTGGCTGTGAATAGGAAAGAGGATGTATCTTGGGATTTCCTGAATGGAAAAAAAAGTGGATGTTTGAGCTGACGGCATAAATGCAGCGAATATTGAATCTTTTCAGAAAACTGAAAGCGAAAAGGAATTTAGAATCTCTCTCTCTCTATATATATATATATATATATAATCTTGTTTATCGCTAAATCTACTCATTTTGCCCTCACATACAATGTCTTAAATAAGCACTTTCATATGTGAATTTTTATCGATAATATGAAAATAATTGATCCTGTGTGTACGAGGTCAGCCATGAGATGATCGAACCTTCATTATTCTTCGAATAGCTGTTATGCAAGTATTTACTATGATCTTTAGTTTAAAAGAAAATGGACTTTTCTTTTAATACAAAAATTGTTTTAGAAGGAATACATGAATAATCTTTCAGAAAGAAAATCAACCGCTAAAAGCAAAAAGAAAAAAAAGCAAATTATTAATTGAAAGAATGAATAAATCAATATGAAGATAAGGATAAAAATAAATTTTAAGAAAATAAACAAAACATACAAAAACAAGTTGATTAACTGATACATCACAGATTTTCTTAATAATAAAAAAATTATTGATGAAATCTTAGCCGATCAAATGTCTCGTTTGCGTTTCCTTTCGATAAAATCAATATTTCTTTTTCAGTTTTGCCTTATTATTCAGTCAACTTTCAAAATTCACTAAGGCGATGATCTTTGGATTACTTAACAATCCTTATCACGCACTGATCCATAATTCTTATTCAATTAAGTATGACCGGCATTAAATGACCCCTTGTGGTTGATATGCCGTTAAACAAAACAAAAACAAATCTATTAAGTATGAAGTCTTGAATATTTTCATTAGTAATCTTCATGCCTCTGACATTAAACACACACACGTATATATATATATATATATAAGTTCGTTGTAGTTGGGTGAAAAATAATCAGCATATTTCCATGTAGCCTTTCTCTCAGGTAGAACGTGGCCTTGCACCTAAAAGCAGTAAAGTCCATCGCTCCCGAGAGGTCTTCCAGACTGCATCCTGTATCAGTACAGAGCTGTTGTATAAAGGTTCTAGCTGGTCGTCCTATCTTTGCTCGTCCATGGGAAGGGGTCCACAGGAGTATGTCACTTATGAGCTCGTCTTTACTTCTCCAGCCGTGTCCCGTATGTCTGGTTCGTCTAACTTGGATAGTTTTCATGATGTGTAGTAAGTGGCCGTACAGCTACTGCTTTGTGGGGGTGCTGCCCCCAGGACTTGTTCAATATTGTTCGCAGCATTCTTGTGTAGTTGCTGTCAAGCTTTTTCTCCATGCGTTGAGTTAGCGTCCATGTGGTGCATCTATATAGCAGTATCGACCCGACCGCTGTTTGGAAAAAACTACGTTTTATTTTATCGGTCAAGCCTGACTTCCATATGACCTATAGTCAATCGATTGCTGTCCATGCCTTTGCAAGTCAGGTGTTGATGTCATTCTCGGTTGATGAGATACTGCTTCCGAGGTAGGTGAACTTGTTCACTAGTTTCAGAGGACCATCCCTTAGTGCTGAGATATCACCTCTTTAATTAAAGCATATGCATTCTATCTCGTCTGCGTTGACATGGAGGCCTATACCACCTGCTGCTCGTTCCAGACTATGCAGCAAGGATTCGACTTGGGTAGGTGTATTTGCTAGAAGCGCTATGTCATCGACGTTGTCCGCGTCCGTAATAGTTTGTGCGAGGTATGTTCTGCTTCTTTCCGTTGCCAGCTTGAAACCATTTTCTTTCATTAAATCTATAGACCTTCTAAACATGTAGTCTAGGCAGATGATAAACAGGTATGGTGTTCATGTATCTCCTTGCAGCACACCTGCTACAATGTTGAAGTAGTCTGTGTCTCCATCCGGTGAGTGGACCTTTACTTTCGTGTTTTCATATAGCATCATTATGGCTGCAACGGTTTCTTTGAGGAGCCCGTAAGTGTGAAGTATATGCTCCATCTTCTCTTTGTGAATGGAGACAAATTCCTTGAAGAAGTCGACGAATAATATTTTTGCCTCAAGGTTTTGTACGTACACTTTGTAGAATTCGACGGATAGTCAAAATCCGTGATATCGTGTATAGGTTTTCCGAAAGACATTTTGGTTCTTTCTTTGTATTTTCTCAATTTTTGGTTCTATGCGGTGCATAGTGAAGCCTTGTAGATCTTAGCCGCTATGGACGTAAGGCTTATACCACGGTAGTACTTGGTTATTCCGAGGTCACACTTTTTAGGGAAAGGGCAGATGCATCCCTTAGTTCATCTGTCTATTGTGATTTAGCTACATTCGGATTTACAGTGTCGGAGCAGTATGTCGTCCAATACTCTGGTCTTCCATACTTCTAGGGGTATTTCATCAAGCCCTGCTGCTTTCCTATTTTTAATTTTTCTTAGTACTGAGTCGAGTTCTTCTTGTGTAAACTGTTCTAGTTTGATGTCTAGTTGATTATTAATCATTTTTGTGATTGGTTCATGTGTAACTTTCGGAGGGTTTCCGAGTAAATTCTCGAAATGTTGTTTCCACAAGTGTATTCGGTCTTCTTGGCTGGTAGCTTTCCGTTTAGCTCTCGCAGTACTCTTCCTTCTGCTTACTTTGTTTACCGTCTGCTTTGCTATCCTAGATTGTCTACCTTCAACCGAGTTTCTAATCTTTTTATCTTATTTGGTATGTATTCTGTTTGTTCTTTTAGGTATACGTTAATTAATTCATTTTGTGCCTTTTTTAGTTTCTGTGTATTGATATTGGTTGGGTTCCCTCCATTGCGTAGGGAGGCAGTTTTCGCGTCTGGGCCCTTTTTTCTAACCGCTAATGTCTCCCATGGGACTCTAGATTTAGTTCTTTGCTTAATTGGCATGCATTCTGCTGCCGTTTCTAAGTAGGCATTGACGTAGTTCTCATATTTGTCATTCGCAGTATGTGTTTCTGATATCTCCTGAAGTGCATCGAATTCGATTCTTAGTGTTAAAGTATATTTATCTGTAATGTCTCTGAACCACAGCGCAACAATCCTCCTGCAACAGCTCTACCAATGTCAGTGAAGAAACTGACCTCATCGCATTCTATAACGAGCAATCCTCCCTTGTTCGCAACATCCCAAAACACAACGTTCTTATCATTGGTGCAGACATGAATGTCCAAAGTGGTAAAAAGTAAACAACAAATTCACCTTGTACAGCTCGTCAAACAGAAATGGGGAACATTTAACAGATTTTACACTAGAAAATAGATTAACATGCCTAAATATTAGATCTTAGAAAAGAAGGGGGAAACTACGGACCTACACCTACGCAAACAATGCTAAAACACAGATAGACTATATCTGAAATGAAATAATAGCACATTGAATTGCGAGGCATATTCCTTTGTCGAGGGTGTGTCCTCCAATCATCGAATTGTCACAGCAAAGATACGAATGAACCTATGAAAGAATCCAGTCTGAACAACCAACTGGTGCAAATATAGTTTAATTTAATGAATACTGATCGTCTGAAGAATCGACACTTTCATGTGATTATTCTTGAAATAACCTCTGCAAACCTAAGTGTATTTTGTATCGTAAATCATAGTTCCACTGAAATGAAATTACCCAGTCGGCTGGGGCTGTAGAATACACTGACTGCACATCTGCAGAGGGGTAAGACCCCCCCCCAAACGAGTGTCCTGGATATGACAATAAACAATCTGATGGTGAGGTTCCAGCAGTGCTGGAGCTTTGGGGAATGCGGAGTACCCATTCATTGCCATCGCTCCCAGGTCCACTCTGGCCCGGAGTGGTAGCACCTGATAGGGCCCTATCTAGGGGTTAAATAGAACTAACAGCATACATATGCTAAAATGAACTGAGTAAACTGAATAGCTTGAAATAGAAACGTTTTTGACAATTAAAACGTACTTACACTTAAACTGTATGCTTATGCTTAACTGAATTATTTCAAATAGAACTGTTTTTCGACATTAAAACTGTATTTACACTTAACCGAATTATGACATATAACTGCTTGAATAGTTTGAAATGGAAATGTTTTTGACAATTAAACTGTGTACTTATGCTAAACTGAACTGTTTTCAATAGAACTGATTATTTACATAAAAATGGATTTGGCGTTAAATAACCTACAAAGATTGATATGCCATAAAACCAAACAAACCAAACCAAACTGAAATGAAAGCAAAAATTGTCTAGACGTAAGGATTATGGAAAAGGACATTTTTGCCAAGGTATCTTCTGACTGTTTTACCACGTACTCAAACGTTACTGTTCCTATCATCAATCACAAGAAAATCCACATAATAGAAGATATAACCAAAACACCCGGTATCGCACTCAAACACACCCATAAACGAACGGAATTACCAAAACACACACTTTCAAACACGAAACACTCACACACACTCACACACACACACACACACACACAAACACACACACACACACACACACACACACACACACACATACAACACAGATTGACCACAATACACACTATCATACAAAAATGACTCCATACATAAGCGCATACAAACACAATCACATACACAAAAAAAAACTGAATTAATTGCCAAACACTCAAAAATACAAAACGAACCCTCAACAAATAACCAGCCACAAAACAACTGACACTTAAACACAATCGAATACACCAACCCATACAAAGAAAATTATATCTATAAAACACCCCAAAACAGAAATAAATACAACTATACAAATCACCCAAGAATTTACAACTACAAAATAAAAATACTTTTCTTTAAAACATAGCGCAATGTACTAGCTTAGCTAGCAACAGAGTACCGTGGATGAACTTGGCAGATTCAATGCGGTCGCAAGATAACATCAACAAAGTGGTTTCACAGGAAAGGGAAAAATAAAGAAAATGGTGGGTATGTGATATATTGCCTGTGGACAGATATTTCCGTTCGCAGATAAGATCAATAAATTACCGGAAAAAAGCAGAAGTACGTAAGTTCCGATAACCAGCCATAAATAGAAAAATACGTGGGTGAAGAAGCGTATTCATGGGACTTAAAAGACAGCATAAAGTCCGTAATTTGGAACTGAAGGCAGAAAGCTGTTGGTCGCTCAGGCGAGCCTGTCAGTTCCCCCCGTGTGTGTTCTCCAGCCGTTGCATTACTTCACAAAAAGGGTCCCTGCCACAGAAAAAAGATATGTGCGAACTCTCTCTGACTGTATTCCTACTTCATCAAACGTCGCCGTCGAAGAATAAAAATATAAAATAATTTTTTATATTTCTACGAGTTTTTCGTTGTTTGTCAAGTGGTTCAATATACAACAATAGGCCGAACCAGACGACAAATATAAATCACATCAAACTAAAAATAGTCAAACTTTCAACTCATTAAATGGACAAAGGTCAAATCAACAAATTTGAATTAGGCCTGAAATTCTGCCCCACCTCCACAAGCAATCTGGAGGAACTAGAAAGAGACCTTAAAAAATTCGAACGTAAGTTCAGATTAATTGAAAAATTCCAGAACCAAAATACTGCTGATGATTCCCTTGAGAAAAATAAAACCAAACTCTTCCCAGAAAGGTGTAAGAGCGATTTAAACATATTTTTCGATAAACTCAGGAAAATTAACAGCAGAAAAAAGCAAACACACACTACAAACTTTCACATAAATAAAAAAAAAAAACGAAAAAACATACTAGAAATCAAAATCCAAGAAATATCGAATAATGAGACCACCAATGAACCAATAGATACGAATATAAACAAAAATATCATATAAAAAAACTCTGCACAACACTCAAGGAGATACTAACTAAAAAAAGAAAAGGACTTCCTTGGCAAGTTCCATCCAAAAACTAGCAACTTTTACGGACTACAAAAAGTTCACAGATCGGAGGAAATCAAAACGGCAAGTAAAAAACAAAAATCAGAATATATAGAGATCCCTAACGCCAGTGACCTCAGATTTACACACATGGTAGCAGGATTAAAATGCTCAACCAACAGAATTAGCAAATAGACATCCTACTACATCTATTCCAACAGAAAATAAAAAGCTATATTAGAGACGACATCCTATTCTTAAACTACATACCATAAAAATACTTATACTGACACGCTCATGGTAACATTTGACATCACTAGTCTATATATCAACATCTCCCACGAATTGGAAAAAAAAAGCCATTTCATTTTAGATAGAAAAAACACCGTGAAATACTGCACCCAAGTTTCAGTGAAAAATATATCACAGATGGCGTAGAGCTAATTCTAAATAACAATTCCTTCTAATTCAACAACAAAAACTACATTCAAACATTAGGAACTGCTATAGAAAGTAAAAGGACTTCAATATATGCCACCGTAACCCTCTTATATCAAGACGAACATCTATTAGAACATAGGATATAAATACGGCAACGACACCAAAATAAATTTCATCAGATCATTGAATAGATAGCAGGATGACTACTTCATACTCTGGAAATGCTTACGAGGTGATATCAATGAAATACATAACCAACTACAAAGCCTACAGGTTAACATAAAATTCACCATGGACACCCTACAATATCTTCACTTTAGGAGTCACCACCAAAAAAAAGTTGCATAAAATCCATCCCTTGAGCACTTGCATGCAAAACATGCGCAATAGTCACAAATCAAAAACCTCCGACAAAATCCGCCTCGAGGAACTACATAAAACCCTCCTTCAGAGAGGTTGCCCCACAACACTAATTAACATCCATCATTAGGAACTGCTATGGGAATTAAGAATATTATAAATTTAATTCGAATGAATATCACTAGAACAACCACGAACCCCTAAAAACACAACAATTAGCTTCACCTAGCATATGTCTCAACACACAAAAACAACCCAGAACTGATCACAGAAATACTAAACCAATTCGAAAGCGATGATAGAATTAAGAACAAAGTAATTACAACAAAAATAATTAAAACTAAAAAGCAACTAAAAAACCACAAACTATACAAACATCATACAAGTTTGGAAAACACACACCACAGGAGGGGTCTCAAATTGCAAAACCAAAAAATGTAGAGTATGCAAACATAATTATAGAAGAGTAATTCAATATTAAAAAAAATATAATTTTCGAAGAGAAATTCAATATTAAAAAAATATAATCATAGAAGAGAAATTCAATATCAAAAAAATATAATTATAGAAGAGAAATTCAATATTAAAAAAACATAATTATGGAAGAGAAATTCTATATTAAAAAAAACCATAATTATAGAAGAGAAATTCCATATTAAAAAAAAAACATAGTTATAGAAGAGAAATTCAATATTTAAAAAATATAATTATAGAAGAGAAATTCAATATCAAAAAAATACAATTATAGAAGAGAAATTCAATATTAAAAATACATAATTATAGAAGAGATATTCTATATTAAAAAAACATAATTATAGAAGAGAAATTCAATATTAAAAAAACACAATTATAGAAGAGAAATTCAGTATTAAAAAACATAATTATAGAAGAGATATTCTATATTAAAAAAAAACATAAATAGAGATTTCGACTGCTCGTCCAGAAAAGGTAGTTTATATATTAAAATGCACAAAGTGCAAACAAACTTACATCGGATGCACATTTTTAAATAAAAAGATTGCATTACTCAAAAGCAACATTGAACTTACAACCAAAACTTTAATGTGTTAAAATATTTACATGAATATAGTAACAGTCATTTCAGAATGATGCCATTATATCAAAATGATGACTATACACAGCTTCTAATCAAAGAAAAGCATTTCATAGACAAATGCAAACCTACACTTAATAGAACTTAACTACCCAAATACACATACAAACACGGAACAACATTACTACACTCACAGACATGGTTTATACAAACTAAAGACATGTGAATAGAATAAAATAATTCTTACCAAAATTATTCCAATAAACATTATAATTTAGGTATACATATATGCATACATATGCATGTGAGTGTCTTCGTATGTATACCTATGCATATCCCTTCCATGGGCATAGATATACTTAAACAAGACAGAGCAGCAACAGAACAACACAGATTCGAGCTAAAAACAACATAACAATATATATACATACATATATATATATATATATATATATACAAACAAAAATGGAAGAACAACCCATCAACACCCGCATTGAGGAAACACACACACATACACACACACACACACACACAAGCCTCCAAGTCACATCTTAATAAAAAGTATATCGTAAACCAATAAAACAAACATAAAAAAAAAACTATTCTACAGACCTTTTTTATTACAAAATATTTACTTTTTTCTCGTTGGTTCTACAGCAACACTTTCCACACACACACACACACATACACATACATATATATATATATATATATATATATATATATATATAGTGACTGCCATTCCTCTGCAGATGATGATCATTTCGATTCACTAATAGTTCTCCGATGAGCGCATGTGACTCCCCAGTCCAAGTATCCAAGTCCTATTGCATGCACGACAAATGGGTTAGCTGTTGTTTTTTTTCTTGACTGAAATAACACCCGAGCATCTTCATATGGTTGGTCAAATCTGCTGCAAACCCACATACATTGTCACAGAAATGACACTAGTTTCCTGCTGATTGCTGCTAGAATACTTTTACACAGTGAATCTTCGAGGGTTTGCTGTTATGAGATTTCATATGACCAGCAAGTTCGGCTTTGGACAAACACTCAACAACAGATGTTATAAACATGTTCAAACTGTGTGGGACTGAGTTCTGAAGTGTTCGTTTTAAATAGGAAAATTCGATTCTCTATGCTTTAAATACTTTATAGATTTTGTAGATCACTTTCTTACATGTTGATCTATTTGTACTGCCTATACTCAGCCCCTGGCTTTCTTGTTGATTACATCATTAAAATGTTTCTTAGATTTATGCCTTGGGCGTCAACCACGTTGCAACTCCCAATAGTGCAGCTGCTTATGTAACTTGAAGTCCTTCATCCTGGTAAGGTGTTTATCCTAGTGCATTTGATTGTGTATGATGAGTATTTCAATGCTAGATGCATCAGCTCGCTGGAGGGCAGATATTTCTGCTTTCATATATATATATATATATATGTGTGTGTGTGTGTGTGTGTGTGTGGTTACCCAACCATGGCTAGGCTGTGATACAAGGTCAATTTCATGGTGATTGAGAGGTTTTAAAGAAACATCTTTTTGAAACAGTTATTTGAAATTGGAAACACTGAAAGACGAAAGCTTACGAAAATAATACTGAAAGGTAAGGTACTATTTACCAACCCCTCCGCTCGGGCAGGATATGACACAAGGTCAATTTTTAAGCGGAGTTTAACAGGTTTGAATTCAGAGTTTTCCTTCTCTTAGACTAGTTGCCTAATCAAGGCTGAAGAAACTAGTCTGTCCTACTATTTACCCATAGCTGGAGGGAGAATAATTGGATTCATACCTTCCCCAAGGGTATTAGAGCTATGTGAAAATGCAATCAGTCTCGTCCAGGATTTGAACTCGTGTCGCCGTGTTCATTTCCTACGGCGATAACGACTACACCACGGGCACCTGGTAAGAAAGGTAAGGTACTTGTGTTCAAACTGCAACAATGTTTGAATATTCCTTTCGTCCTTCCTTTTAACCTTTCTTTTCATTGCCAACCAAATCCGTCTTTGCTTTCTTGTTCACTGTCTTACTTTTTATAGATATATAATCGAGAATTATAAATCTATCACCTGATAAGATAGATAGATTGGTAGATAATGATGGCATCTATGAAGATTTAGATTAAAAAGATTAAGTTGTATACCTTTGGTTGGATTCATGTACCTTCAAAAAACAGTTATTACTTCAGCATATAGAATGGCCTAGTTGACTAGGGCTGCATTATACGCTGAACACGTCTCTGCAGTGGGGTAAGACTTCCCCAGCGAATGTCCTGATATGACATTTAACAATCTAATGGTGTGAATACGGTAATGCTGCAGCTTTGGAGAGTGCTGGCCACCTTTTTATTGCCATCACTCCCAAGTCCACTCTGGCTCTGAATGGTAGCACCTGATAGGGTCCTATCAATGGATTAAATAGAGCTGTTTGACATTTAAGTTATGTACTAATGCTAAATTAAATTGCTTGAAATAGGACTGTTTGATCATTTAACTCTGTGTAAAAAATGTCTGATGTTTAATTGAATTATTAGTAATATATAGTTATACTAGGAAATCATTAAGCTGTGTGCAAACAAATCATTGATAGGAAATAGAATAATTCGTATTGGATAGAAATAAGTGGAAAAATTTAAATGAGGGAAAAAATGAGCTTCGGCTCGTTTTAAGATGTTATCTACAAAATAAGTTTAGAAATCATATATTTGATATATATGCATAAAAAGGATTAGGCATTAAATATCCTACAATGGTTGATATACCATAAAACCAAACCCAATTTCGGCGTTGAAAGTGCATATCGAATATAAAATACGATCTGGTTTCAGAGTAAATTTTTATTTTATCTCTTTTACGAATGTGCTTTAAATTAAATATTTAATTTTATGCTTTGAAGTTAGTAGACCAGTTCAGATGCAGCAATATATTATCAAGTGAAAGTTATGTCAATATATGCCTCGCGAAGGCGTCGAGCGCTATTGACAGATAATCGATAATATGGAAATCTGATCTCTTTGATAAAATAAAACAAGAATTCTCCTAAGCTGTAGTTGTTTCCATAAGTTATGGATGCAGCACATGGACATTATCGAAATGCATTTAGGAAAATCTGGTTGAAAACTACATAAGAAAGCCAAGTGCAGTTTTGAAAAATTCTTGGAGCAGCACTCCATAAAACATAAGTTGTATAGTTACTGACCTCCCATCATACAAACAATCCAATCAATACAAACAGAAGTAGAAGAAAGAACGAACACATAAGTGACGTTCTCTTACTCATACAGTTGGATGTGTCAGGATTGGCCGACCAGCAAAGACTTACAAACATCAACTCTGTGCGGACACTTGATACAGTCGAGAGGATCTACCAGGAGTGATTTAAGACAAGGACTGATGACGAGAAAGAGTCAGGGCACTCAGCGCTGTCAGCTTGACTTGATGATGATGCTACTTGATATATAATCAAGAATTACATATCTATATATTTGTAAGACTAATGTGATTAGTATCAGATAAATATTATTAGAATTAGATTGGGCGAAAATGAAATAGGTTTAGTTTCTCTATTTAATGGCATATCAACCTTTGTGGGTTATTTAATGCTAAAACCATCCCTGTAGAAAGATATTAGTTGTACTTTCTAACCGTAGCAGGCAGGATAATTTCAAACTAATACCTTTCCTAATGGTATTAGTGTCTCAATCTAGTCAAGATTGATAGATGATTAGATTGAGACGAATTTATATATATATATATATATATATATATATATATATATATATATATATATATATATATATATATATATATATATAAAAGATCTGAAGAAGTCCTGTTAATTTTTTTCGTGTTTTTGGAAATTTCAAAAATGCGTAACAGGATGGAAATAAATTTGTAATCCTATGTGACCGGTGTTGTTGTTTTTCTTAAAGAATATATATGTATGTGTGTGTGTGTGTGTGTGTGTGTGTGTGTGTGTGTGTGTGTGTGTGTGTTTAATTTTTATTGGCTAGGTTTCTTTGTTTAATGGCATGTCAACCTTCGTGGATTAGTCTAAAAGTAAATGTAATATCGTTAAAAGTAAATGTAATATCATTCGAAGTCGCTTCGATGCCACATTCCTGCACTTTGGATAGATAGATAGATAGATATTGGACAGAATCAAATAGATAGATAGATAGATATTGGACAGAATCAGATAGATAGATAGATAGATATTGGACAGAATCAAATAGATAGATAGATAGATATATAGATAGATATTGGACAGAATCAAATAGATAGATATATAGATATATGTTGGACAGAATCAAATAGATAGATAGATAGATTGATTGATATTGGACAGAATCAGATAGATAGATAGATAGATATTGGACAGAATCAGATAGATAGATAGATAGATAGATATTGGACAGAATCAGATAGATACATACATAGATAGATTTTTTTATGAAATAAAGAGAACTATAATTTTCAGTTATCACCATTAAATCATGGATTATTCAATTTGAATGATCGCTGGAATAATGAAAATTCCATTATTACTTTTAATTTGAATGCGTCTATTGTTTTTGCATAAGAGAAAACCAGATTATAAACCGAATTAAAACCTCAACTATTCAAGTCGGCTGCCTGCCATCTAAGCCAAATATGCCAATAAACCCACACATGAGAGAAATTAATTCGATGCTTGAAGAATTAGATAACTTGTCAAAGAATAACACCATTTAAGAATGGAATAGCTCACTTTCTCCAACAATTAGTTAACTTGAAAATTTAAATAAATAAATTTGTCGATCTTTGGTCGAATTCAATTTTCTGTTTTTGAAGTTAGATTAAAGAGAAGATCAATGTAGGTCACAATTGATAGAAAATTAGATTAGAGAGATAATTGCTTTTTAGAAGAGATTAAGACTCTGCAAAACATAATTTAGACTTAAGGTTTCAGAGAGACGCCATCTATCACAAAGAAATGTAGGCGAATGTACGGATCACAAGAGGAGAAAAATCTTTCAATTATCTCCCTTTGTAGAATATAAAATATGATATGATTTCGGTCGAGAATCGGTTTTATACTTTTTACAGATTTAGTTAGTGTATTGTGAGAATGGCTGATGGATGAGAATGGAAGGAAAATATAAATACAGAATGACTGAAGCAGATACAATAGATAAAAGTAAAAAACAACTATAAAATTGACTCCGATTGAAAAAAGCAAAAAACAAAACACAACAACAATAGAATAAAATTTTAAAAAATGTGATAGAAATAGGGTGAGATTAATCTGACACAGAATCAGACATTTTCAAATTAAATAAAACGAGTCAATTGCGAAGACTTATGGTAACTGAATAGGCAAACAGTTATAAACCTTCCGAGAGAGAGAGAGATAAACAGATTGGTATATATATATATATATATATATATATATATATATATATATATATATATATATATATATATATTGTTGGTCTAATTAGTGAAAAAAGTAAATATCTTAAAACAAAAAATATCCACAAAAGACGACGGAAAACGTCAGAAACATGTGTTGAAGGAACAAAAAACTAAGAAAAACTTAAAAACAAATCCCCTTGTCGACCTTTTAACTTTGATATATATATATATATATATATATATATATATATATATATACGTCATTTCAGTCCTATCTAATATATATATACCCAATTTCTGTCCTATTTAATATATATATATATATATATATATATATATATATATATATATATATGTATATATATATATACGGGGTGCCTTCAATAGGTTTACAGACTTTTTCGTACAGGCATTTAAAATTGTCGTTGACCCTTGAAAATTCAGTATCTTATTGCTATACACCTTATGAGATGACGGACTAATTTTTATGATTTCAAGTTCCAATGAACAGCTACAGCAGCAACTGGAATACACCGTACTAAGCTACAGCAGCAACTGGAATACACCGTACTAAAAACTGATTGTCAAAGCTAGTGAATTTTAAAAATGCAATCTGGACGTGAGGACACTTTAGAAGAACGATATGCAATAAAATTCTCTTTTAAACTAAGAAAAAATGACACAGAAACGTATGGAATGCTTCAGACCGCTTTTGGAGCATCTTGCATAAAGCCAGCATCAGTTTTTGAGTGGCATAAGGGATTTAAGGAAGGTAAAGACTTTGTGAGGGATGATAAGAGGTGTGGGAGGAGAAAAGAAGTCAATACACCAGAATTGATTGGCCAAACGGTTAGGGTTAGGGTTACTATGTTGAAGTTTTGGGGGAGTTCATGAAGAGATTCCTTGGAACGAGGCCAGCAATCTTCAAATCAGGTCAGGGGTATTTCCATTAGGACAATGCACCAGTCCACAACTCCACCTTTGTCACAGACTTTTTGAGCAAGATAGGCATTAAGACAGTCTCTCACCGTCCCTATAGTCCAGACCTTGCTCCCTGTGACTTTTGTTTATTCCCTAAGCTCAGAGGCTGTCGTTATGAGACAATTGAGGAGATGATCGAAGGTGTGACGAAGGTCATTGACACGCTGACACAAGAGGACTTCCATGGGGCCTTTTATATGTTGGAACGGTACAACGAGTGCAATGCAGCCGGGGTGATTACTTCGAAGTGGACTAGAGTTTCATGTGTGTACTATTAATAAAAGTGGCCATGCGAAAAAAATCTGGAAACTTATTCAATGATCCTCGTATATATATATATATATATATACACCTCATTTCAGTCCTATCTAATATATATATATATATATATATATATATATATATATATATATATACAAGAGTCATTCAGTAAATATGGTGGATTTATTTAAATAAAAAAAAGACTTTTTCAAATGTAAATTCTGCATTGTTTGGAATTAGTATATAGCAAAAAATGATTTTAATCTTGCAAAAATATTTGTTTTGAGGTAATTACAAATGGCGGCGAATCAAAATGTACTTCAGGCTTGAACAGATGTCTGTCATCAAGTCTTTGATGGGTGATAAAAACAAACCATGTGAAATTTAGAGAAGAATGAGTGACGTGTACGGAGAAAAATTTTTTTTAGATAAAAATGTTTACAAATGGGTTAAACATGAACCTGCCACTACGATCCTAAGTTATAAAGACAGTTCATGGAGTGGAAACGCGTTGACTTCCAGGTAAACAAGCACTTTCCGAAGCAGCGGTCAATAAAGAATGTGATGCTTACAGTCTTTTGGGACGTGGAAGGACCAATCACAATTGATTTCGTTGAAAAAGGTGTAACTGCTAACAGTATTCCTATAACCAACTCCTTTGGCAATATTTCATTTTATTCATTGAATGATTCTTATATAAATCTACTTGCATATGCTTGAATGTATATTATGTGATTTACACGATCGGCAATATACGGAAGAGGAGATTTCATTCCTTATTCAATTTCTGTTCTCACCTGTACTCCGTGTCATATTACACCATGCACATGCGTAGGATCAACACATGTATGTCTGCATGTGTAGGAAGAACGTACATATCTGCGCATGCGCGCACATTTCTTTCAGCATTATTACGTTTTCTATTTTTTCGCTGTTAGGAAACTGAACTCAAAATTCAAGCAGGCACGTTATTTTATTTTTTCTTTATGAATGCACTTATACAGATATGCATAGAAATAAAGAAGCTTTATCGTGCAAACCTTGTCTTTTTCATTTCTATCTCAGTCGATTTCTCACGCGCAGAAGACAAAATTGGCAGAGCACTTGACTTGATTCGACACCGGTGTATAAATCGAGGCAAAATTCGCCTCATACAGATCTCCTTATTGTGCTTCCATAACGAAGCTATAAAAGAAAAGGCACAACAAAAATGGCTGAAATGTCCATTCCTTTGCTTTTAAACTTTCGGGCAGAAAAAAAAAAGTTAATAACATTTGTCAATACTACTTTACCCTTCTATGTTTTGGGCATCTTTTTCCCTCGTCTCTTTTCAGTTTTGATACAAATACTCATTTATCTCGATATACAAGGAGTTGCCGGAACATTTCATGGATTTGAAGAGATTCCTCTGTTAAATTATGAAGATTTTCACCGCATCTTTACCAAAAATTGCAGACTTCTCTCGAATGGCACTTGCAGTAAATAAGAGCCTTTTTTATAATTAACATTTTCTTTTTTCGAGATGGTAAAGAATGAAAGTGATATGGGCTCACTGGCAAAAACAATTATTCTTGTCATCCATCTCATATATTTATATATATGATTTTAGTCAGGCATTTGTTTCTAAAGCTCGGTGTTTGAAAAGGGAAAAATATCTATTTGATTGGTTATATCCAGTGCTACCGAATTTCTTTACGTATATGTCGACCAAAGTATATATTTAATAATCCCCGCCGAGTTCAGGATACGACGCGGTCAATTTTTGAGTGGAGTAAAACTGCTTTAAATTCAGAGTTTTCCTTCTTATAGACTGGTTGCCACACTTACGCTAACGAAACTAGTCTCTCTTATAATTTACCATTGCCCAGTTGGCTGGGGCTGTAGAATACACAGACTGCACTTCTGCAGAGGGTACCCACCCACGAGTGTCATGGATATGACATCAAACAATCTGATGGTGAGGTTCAAGCAATGCTGGAGCTTTGGGGAATGCGGAGTACCCTTCATTGCCATCGCTCCCAGGTCCACTCTCGCTCGGAGTGGTAGCACCTGATAGGGCTCTATCTATGGGGTAGAGAACTAATGGCATATTTATGATAAACTGAATTGTTTGATTAAACTGAATAGCTTGAAATAGAAATGTTTTTATCAATTAAACCAAACTTACATTTCAACTCCGTGCTAATGCTAAACTGAATTATTTGAAATGGAACAGTTTTTTCACATTGAAACTGTATTTACACTAAATTGAATTGTTTAACATGGAACTGTATAGACAATTAACTGTGTAAACAAAATCTGTACTTATACTAAACTGAATTAGCTGAATTAGAACTGCTTGATTTTACTGAATAGCTTGTATTAGAAATATTTTTTACAATTAAACTGTACTTACATTTGGGCTGCGTACTTATGCTAAGCTGAATCGTTTGAAATAGAACTGCTTTTTGACATTAAAACTGTATTTACACTTGACTGAATTGTTACATATAACTGCTTGAATAATTTGAAATAGAAATGTTTTTGACAATTAAACTGTGTACTCATGCTAAACTGAATTGTTTGAAATAGAACTGATTATTTACATCAAAATGCATTTGGCGTTAAATAACCTACAAAATTTGATATGCCACAAAACCCCAACAAACCAACCAACCAACAAACAATTTGCCCATAACTAAGAGTGGAAAAGACGGATTCATGCCTCTCATTACCGCAAAAGTAAAGCACAAACAATTTCGTCCAGGGTTTGAACTCAAGACATCTTATCCATTTTCGAAGACGATATCCATAAGAACACGAGTTTCCATATCTCGCAAGCTTTATGAATAGATAAATAGTATTAAGATATTTCACACTGATTCAATTGATTGACTAGCCTGATTGATTGAATTTAATGGCATATCAACTCTTTTGTGATTATTTAAGGCTTATAGCCTGGAAAATTGCGTAAATTGTTTATATCTACATATGTTATAGTTTTTTACGTGTTTTTTTACACTTGGTAATATACATCAAGTATGCCTTTCTGACAAAAAGAATTTTAAGCAGATCAATTCGACTGATAGATTGGACCCTAACAGGGACTACCAATCCGGGTCAAAGTGGACGTGGAAATAATGGAAATAAATGGGTACTCTGCACTCGCCAGAGCTCCAGAGGAAGTTTAATACAAACTATTTGTATTAAGAATAATTAGTTAAAGATATTATTGTTGATGTTTGGTTTTGGTTTCTTTTGTTTAATAGCATATCAACTTTCGTGGGTTATTTAAGGCCAAAACTATACTTTTAGAAGTCATCAATGATACCATTTAATCCATAGCAGGAGGATAAGGGGGCTTATATACCTTTCTCACGGGTATTAATCCAATAGTGAACGTAATAGCTCGACTTTAGTTCGAACTTGTTTGCTTCGAGGCCATCGTCCTGGACCTTAACCACTACACTCCGAGGACTACTCCTTGTAATTGTTTACAAATACATTATTAGTTGATTCCTCATCACGATAGGACGGATTCACTTGACTCTCTCTTTCGTCATCCGTCTCTATCAGGCATTGTTCTCCTCTCAGGTTCCCTACTTAGCATCCAGTATCTGCACAGAGTTTTTGTTGGTCTGCAAACACTAGGGTATCACTATGTAAGAGCTCTCAGGAAAATATCGTTTATGAGTTCGTCTTTGCTTCTCTAGCGTATCTTGTTTGACTAAAGTGGACGGTTTGTTAGATGGGAGGTAAGTGGCCATACAGCTGCTCTTTTATCGAGTGCTACTTCCTGGATTTGTTCAGAAGAGCACGAAGCATTCTTTAGTAGTTCCCATCTCACTTTTTTCTCCTGGCGTTTTGTAAAAGAATATATTTGGTTTGGTTTCTTTCGTTTAATGGCATATCAACCCTTGTTGGTTATTTAATGCCAAATCCATTCTCCTAGAAGAACAGTGGTGGTACTATTTAACCCATACCTTGGAGGATATGGGGCTTCCTACTTTTCTCAAGGGTATTTGCCCGAAAGTGAACGTAATAGTGAGACTGGAGTTCGAACTCGCTTACTACGATTCCGCAGTCCATCGCTTTAATCATTACACCACGAGGACGACCCCTGTCTTGAAATACTTGGAATCCTATAATTGTATACAAATTATTAGTATTAAATTAGATTGGTTGGTTTGGTTGTTTGATTAGGTTTTATGGCATATCAAACTTTCTAGGTTATTTAACGCCAAATCCATTTTTATGTAAATAATCACTTCTATTTAAAACAATTCAGTTTAGCAGGAGTACACAGTTTAATTGTCCAAAGCATTTCTATTTCAAACTATTCAGTTAATTCAAGCAGTTATATATAACAATTCAGTTTAGTGTAAATAGTTTCAATGTCAAAAAACAGTTTTATTTCTAAGAATTCGGTTTACCATAAGCATGAAGTTTAAATGTAAGTACAGTTTAATTGTCAAAAGCATTTCTTTTTCAAGCTATTCAGTTTAATCAAACAATTCAGTTTAGCATAAGTATGCCGTTAGTTCTATTTAACTTATAGATAGGACCTATATCAGGTGCTACCACGCTGGGTCAGAGTGGACCTGGGAGCAATGGCAATAAAGGGGTACTCTGCGTTCCCCAAAGCTCCAGCATTGCTAGAACCTCACTATCAGATTGTTTAGTATCATAATCAGGACACTCGTTGTGGGGGGGGGTCTTACCCCTCTGCAGGGAAGCAGTCGGTGTATTCTTCAGCCCCAGCCGACTGGGCAATATTAAATTAGAATAATTGAAACTATCAGAGTGCATCAAAGTTATTTGCTGTAATGATAGTTTCTTGAAT
>OY757906.1:131166717-131474217 GCA_963585895.1 Sepioteuthis lessoniana
ACAAACTCGTATTTCAAAAACCACGTCTTCGAAATGAAACTTGAAACTAAGTTTTTTAATAAATCAAAATTTCGGCATCTAATTTCTTGGAGAGTCTTTTAACAGTCGAAGTTCTTGATGACAAGTCTGCATCTAACTTGGTCAGCCAGAAAATCTCTCAGAAAGCTACCCTACCCATTCATTAGGCCTTAGAATATGCCGACTGCATCCCCTACACCTGAACCAAACTCTTCATAAAGTCCTGACTCTGATACTATACTGCTTCTGGTAGTGAGGCTCCAGTTCTGAACATCTGGGGGATGTGAAATACCCCTTCATTATCATTACTCCCAGGTCCACTTTTAGAGTCCTATGTATGGTTCAAATGGATCTTTTTGAAAATTATCACTATTGGATAGGACAGAGTTCAAAAACCTTTGAAGAAACTTCACAAGAAATGTATATATAAACATACAATGTACACAATTCCCTAACCTCTATCCTTACAATAACCCCAGACAGGTTGACATGTCATTAAGATCAATAAATCAATTAGTAATTAGAGAATTATCGCAGATCATCTACATAGTTTTCTTTCTTTGATTAATGGCATATCAACCTTCTTGGGTTATATAATGTCAAAGCCCTTCTTTTACAAGAACAATATAGGTACTATTTAATCCGTGGCTAGGAAGCTGGGGATAAGATGGTTCATATCTTTTCTAGATAAAAACGCAACTCCGGTTCGAACTCGGCTACTACTATTCAAGTCTAACACGTTTGTTACAACTTCACGGGGAAAGCCGGCAACGAAGACGTTGTTTCCACTCCTGGAAAGAGTGCTGAATGTTTTCAACGAATTGGCCCTTCAGTTTCTCAGTTCCCAAATGGCAAGCAAGTTTCGACATGTTGGGACCGGATATAGTTACAGGAACTCAGATTAGAGGAGAAAAAGGCTGAGGGATATTTTTTATGGTCTTTCTCGAAAAAGTGATTTGTCAGATTCTTTGAGTCCAGATCTTTTCTTCTATTTTTCAGGTTGGTACCTCTGATTGAAAATCAAATAATCAAATGTAATACATCACCAATCGTTTTCACCATGAAACTTTCAATTACATCGGAAGAGTTGGGGCTTTTTTCATATTTTCTTCAGCACATGAGGTGACCAGTTAATCAGAATAGGGTTCATCTTTTGCAGTCACAAGATTGTCTTAAATGTCTCTAGAAAGTAAAAAGAGTAATCTTTTATTTTTTTTTTGGTTGGTAACCCTGATTAAGATTTTAATTTATAACCAATCATTCTCACCATCAAACTTTCAATTGGATCTTATGAGTCAAGACATCTGACACATTTCCCTCAGCTCACGAACTGACCAGTAAATAAAAGCAATGTTCATCTTATACAATCTCACGGTTATCCAAAAATATCTCCCGAAAATAACGAGACATTTTTTAATTTTTCAGGTTGGCAACCCTAACTGAAAATCAAATGATCAGATTTACTTCACCACCAATCAACATAACCGCCCAACATTTCATTCGTGTGTCAACTTTTTTCGAATTTACTCATTCTTGGGATATAACTACATGTTCCTAACTATATCTTAAGTTATTAGGTGCTTCAACGCTTTATTCTGAAATTTAACGTAGAATTTGATGATCCCTTTTCGTGGGGATCACAATTGTTATAAATGAAGATTCCTTTGCTGAAGATAAATCATAAAAGGCAAACATGAACTCAGTTAGGGTTGCCAACCTGAAGAAAAAGGCTCATTACTTTCTTGATATACACCGTACACCAAAACAACTCATTTGTTTATATTTTCAGTGTAAGATTAATTAAAATTCTGCGAAAGATCCTTGCTTCGGAGCATGATTAACAGAATTTAATCAACTGAAAAAAAAAACCTTCATTTGTTTAATTATTTACCGATTCTAAATAGATTCTTTTTTAATTCCACGTTTGAGTCTGGCATAACGCATACCTCAGGTTTTATTATTTGTTCTGAAACATCAAACCAATTGAAGTCGCTGTAACTTCCATACTATTGAGACATGAATAATACATCTTTTACTGACGCTAAGAATTATTTGTTCTATTATCTAAAGGTACTTAGTCAGTGGACAAGCGTTAGAAAGAATTGTTTATTGAATGTAGAAATGAGACAAGTCATTAACGTTAGGAAAATGACTTTTTTGTCACAGTTTCTCTGGGTAGAAATGATAAGACCAACTTTGACTGCTACATCTACAAAAAGGATTCAGGAAAAATCAATAAAAGTTGTCTGATTATTTAGTCTATTTACAATGATAAACTAAGGAACATACAATAAGTATGCTTTTATTTATTTTGGTTTCGTTTGGTTTTATGGCATATCAACCTTTGTAGGTTATCTAATACCAAGTCCTGTTTATATATATATATATATATATATATATATATATATATATCGTCTCGATACTGCTGTATGGATGCACCACTTGGACGCTAACAAAACGGCTGGAGAAGATAGACGGCAACTACACAAGGATGTTGCGACCAATATTAAACAAGTCCTGGCGGCAAGACCCCACAAAACACCAACTATAGGGCCACCTGCTTCCCATCACGAAAACTATCCAAGTTAGACGAACCAGGCACGCAGGACAATGCTGGAGGAGCAGGGACGAGCTCATAAGTGATACACTCCTATGGACCCCGCATATGGCCGAGCTAAAGCAAGACGACCAGCTAGAACATACATACAGCAGTTATGTAAGGATACGGGATGTACACCAGAAGACCTGCCAGAGGCGATGAACGATAGGGAAAAGTGTCGAGAGAGGGTCAGGGAAATCCGTGCCGGCGGCAAGACATGATGATGAGGATGATATATATATGATTTGTAAACACATTTTCTTGATACATTTTTAAACAAGCCTGGGCTCTTTTTTTACATCCAGTTAAATGGTTTCAAGTATTTCTATTAAATACCGATAATTCTATTTACTTTTAATCATTTGTTTAAACAAACTTAAATGGTTTCAATTATTGCTATGTATGAATAACAATTTAAGATCAGTCATTTATTTGCAAAAAGTTAAATAGAGGTACATGAATTGTAAGAGATTAATTTGTCGGTAATTTCATTTTCAAACGAGTCAGAACTAATTTGTTTGTATTCTAGTATTGTTATTGTCACAGTTAAATGGTTTCAGTTATTGCTATCAAACATTTATAATTCTATTCAATATTACTCATTTATTCGTGTTGCGTTCTGGTTAGTGAACGCGTGTAGTAGTGATAAAAAGACAAACCACGATATGTGAGGAAAAATAGTTATATTTACAGGAAAGAGTATTTACAAGAGAGAGACTGTTAGTAAACAAGAACATAGGATTAGTGAATTCAGAATAAGGATATAGTCCAACAATAGTATTGGCTTCCGTTATAAGGAATGGCTCTTCACCTGCCAGTCTTTTTATTTCGATTTGAAAACTCACGTTTACCAACATACTCACACACATCGTCTTGATAGGGATTAGAGGATGTTTATCCTATCAAAGTAGTGATGTCCTCAGCATGACCCTAAACTGCATCTGATATCAAGATTCCATTTCGAGAGATTTTGAAATTATGGATACCCCCTAATTGCCATCATTTCCATGTCCACTCTGCCGTAAGTGCTAATACATGTTAGCGTTCCATGTATTTCTCAAATAGATCTGTTTAAAAATTATTCATATTCGATTGGACCGTGTGCAAGAAGAAAAAAAAAACAAGAAAAGAATAAACAATAAACGCTAAATTCTTACTACGTTTTAATGCGTATTCAAAGGTTATACCCTCCCCCCGTTGATGGTCTGAGATGGGACAGAAAGTACTAAGGAAACAGTTAATTATGGAAGGTAAATTAACCAGTTCCGGACGGATATTACAACACTAATACGGCAACTTGAAAGGATAAATACAAAAATATGTAGACAAAAAATATCAACATTGTTTAATCAAATATGTATTAACGAAGAAATGCTAAACACACACACACACACACACACACACACACACACACATACATATATATATATATATATATATATATATATATATATATATATATGTATGTATACAATATTATTATTAGTTACAGAATTTCAACGCCAACTCTATCTCTGTAAAAGGGTAAGACCCTTCAAACGAGTGTCCTTGATATGATCTTTAAACATCTGATCGTGAGGTTCCTGTCTTAAAGCTTTGGGGAATATAGAGTACTTCTTCATTGCAATTAATCTCAAGTTCACTTTGACCCGGAGTGGTAGTACCTGTTAGGATCCCATCTAAGTGTAAAAAATAACTGTTTAATCATTTACTAGATTTGAAACCATTCATTTTGATTAGAATTACTTGTATTAGATAACAATACATGAAACTTTTTAACCATATGAAAAAAATCCATGGCTCTGGCTCGTTTAAAAATAATATTACCTACTAACTATTCGTTTACGAATAATATATATTTAATGTATATGTATAAATGTTGTATAGTCACAATACATATACAAATATAAACTTATATGCGGAAACATCATTGACCGGTAATGAACGTCTACAATAACGAACGAATACACTTCTTCACAAAAATATAAATCTCTCACACTTTATTTTCGAAAGGTGATGTTCTGTTGTGTGTGAGAGATGAGTGGAGAGAGGGACGGACTGCTATATTGACCCAAATTCTTCTCTCGACCATAGCAGCACTTCTTTCGCATCGTGGCTGGGGTTGCTCAACCGTGGGTCACTGAGGGCCGCAAAGCCCTCAGTCTGCAAGCTGGTTCTCACGCTGACATTCCTGTCTCAACTGACTGACGGCCGCGGGCATCCTGTCTATATTCTTTCTTAACGTCCACCTGCTTCCGCACTTCTTCGACTTATTTACACAGGTGCATCTGTTGATTGACGGCTCGGTAGAGGGTCAATATATTACATAAACAGGATTAGATAACCTACAAGGGTTCATATGCCGTAAAATACAACAAACCAACTAACCAACGTTTCAGCGCTATAGAGTTTTGTAATGAATAATTCTTAATATTTATAGTTTTGATTATATAAGTTTATCTTCGAAATAATAGAATCCTGGTATTTTTGGTTTGGAAAAAAAAAAGAGAACAGTTTTCATTAAAGAATACAGAAGTGTACACATTTATTGGTGATTATCAAATTATCAAACGTATTTTGATATCTAAAAAAACCGAAGTGTATTTAGTTTGTCATTCTTCTGTCATGACTTTTATGTGAGATATTACGATAAGTAACGTACACTGATTCTGACTATTCTAAAGTTTCTGCGAAGAGATGATTTTTTATGTATCTAGTAACATTTACTATTATAGCCCGGTCTTCTTGGGCTGGAGAATACACCGACTGCATTACTGTAGATGAGTAAGATCCCCTCCAACGAATGTCCTGGATATACCACTAAACCATCTGATGACAAGGTTCCAGCCTTGGAGCTTTGGGTAATATGGTGTAACCCTTTATTGTCATTGCTCCCAACTACACTCTGATCCGGAGTGATAGCAGCTGATTGGCTCATATCTATGGGTCAAAAAGAATAGTTGGACATTTAAACTGTGTGCAAACAAATGACTTACGTTACATAAAAAATATTAGGAATAGAACTGTTTAATCATTTAAGTGTATTCAAATAAATGACTGATATCTAATTTAATTGTTAGGGACACATAGCAATATTGGAACAATTTAACTACGTGTTAATGAATTGGTAACGTTGAATTGAATTATTAGTGTTGAATAGCAATACTTGAAACTCTTAAAATGTGAGCCTAATTGAATTGTTAATATTACATAGCAATGGTTGAAATTATTTAACTGCGTCCAGATAAAATTATCGATGGAAGATAGGAATATTTGAAACCATTTAAGTGGATGCAAACAAATGATTAATACTAAATAGAAATATTCATGTAAGATAGAAATACTTGAAACCATTTAACTGTGTACAAACAATAGTAATACTTGTGCGTAAACAAATTAGCCCCGAATCATTTAAAATAACATTACCTACAAACTATTAACTTACAAATCATATGTAAAATCATTTAACTATGTGCAAACAAATGAACTCTGGTCCCTTTTAAAAGTTATCTACACATTATGTGTTTACAAATCATAATATGTATAAAGAGGATTTGGCATGAAATCTCCTACAATGGTTGATAATCCTTAAAAACCCAATCCAACCAACTTATTCCTTCTGAATCGTCATCACATTTAATACATGGTCAGTTTCAACAGCCCTTATCTTCGAATATCTTTAAAATTTTAACTATACATCAAGTTTAAGAAAAGTCTGTTTCAAGGTCTTCATATTTTCAAATATTTATTCTGGGTGTACAGTAATTTTCAGATACTCATTTGTTTTTTATATAGTTTGATATTGTTTATATTTTTATTGGTTATGTTTTTAAATTTTTCCATGTTGGCCCACTGCATTTAGGAAGGCCATTATAGCGTTCACTTTTTTAAATAGTTCTTTCATACAGCTTGCTTTGTAAAATGTATTACTTGAAGGGGCCAGATCAATGCATTCAATGTTTTATCGTGTATGCAGTCTGGCAATAAAATACAAAGCAATCCAATCGGCTGGGGCCGTATAATACGCCAACTGCATCTCTGCAGAGGAGTAAGACTTCCTCCCGATGAGCTTCAGTGATATGACACTAAACTGCATCTTATGGTGAGGCTTTATCACTGGAGCTTTGGGGAATGTGGAGTATCCTTTCATTACCATAATTCCATGGTTAACTCCATGGTTAACTCCATGGTTAACTCCATGGTTAACTCCAATCCGGAGTGGTATTACATGTTAGGATCCCACCTATGGGTCAAATTAAACTGTTTGCACATTGAACAGTGTTCAAACAAATGACTGATGCTAAATTGAATCGTTGGTCTTAAATAGCAAGACTTGAAACCATTTAACTGTGTGCAAATAAAACTATTCGTTTTAGATATTAATACTTGAAGCGATTTAAGTGAGTGCAGACCAATGGTTAATACTAAATAAAGCAATACTTGAAACCATTTAACGGTGTGCAAACAAATAAGCTCTAACTCATTTTAAAATAAAGTTAACTACAAACAATTCCTTTACAAAATACAATGGTTAACAGAGAAAACACCGTTTCTAATTATTTATATACAAATGAAGAAAGGAACTCTCTTATTTAAAACCATCTTAGGCACCATGCGTATTGCAATGGTTAGCAAACCAGATCGTTGTCAATGAATTTGTTTCTCACTGATGCCCTACAGTCGATTAGAATCATTCGTACAGCGAAAACGTTCTTTCTCCGGTTTTTCATGAATCGAAAAATCGAAATTCAAAACTTTATGAAGTTATGATCAGAACTTTTATTTTAACTTATATTCTAACTTTTATACATAATCATTTATGTATTAAGAAAAATTTATTGTATTTCGAACAAGCAAGTTCATTTAAAGAAAAAAGAGTGACACTCTCGAGATGAATAACTCTTTTTAATATGTAGGTAAAAAACGTATTTTTATATTTATATATTTGTCTTATGTTTCTGAAATTCGAAGGAACCAAGTTTCATTTTAAAATGAACATCTCTACCAAGTTTGTTAAAGATGATAGTTTGAGATTAATTCTCTTTTTACAGTCGAAATGAAAAAGACAGTTGTCTAATTCCCGTTTCATTTGAATTATCTAAAATCGAGTTTTTTCTAATTGATTGCGTATAAGCAAACACAAACAAAAGGGAAAAACTTTTATAAAATTGTTTTTTTTTAAGATTATATAAACATTTCAATTTTGCCTTTTCCGATACCCTAAAACTGTTTATTGTTTATCTTTAAGATATCGTTTAAGAACTTTTATGCAAATATCTTTTCATATTTTTTGTGTTAAATAAAATTTCTTAGATTGGATTTCTTTAAATTTTTTTTTCATCTTAAAAACCTTCAACTGAATCGTCCGAATTTGCAGACGATCTTCATTTTATCAATATAAGAATTTATCTTTTATCTGGCTGATGACTTTTAACAATTAAATTATATCTTTTTCTGCATAGAAACTATTTACTATCTTTGTAAAAAAAATTAAAATAGAATTTATTAAGTTTTGATTTTAAAAAAAGACTTATCAAATTTTGCTTAAATATAAAGAATTACCTCATTTTTCTTAAAAGATTATTAAATTATCTTTATACGCCTTTGTTACATCCTAAGCTCCTACTACATATTGGCCCTGTCGGCTGAGGGGGAATGCATTTCTGCAAAGAGATAAGACTCCCACAACGAGTGGCCCAGTCGGCTGGGTCTGTAAAATACACCGACAGCATCTCTGCAGAGGAATAAGCCTCCCACAAAGAGTGGCCCATTCGGCTGGGGCTGTAATATACACCGACTGCAACTCTGCCGAGGGAAAACACTCCTCCAATTAGTTTCCTGTGACCTGTTGGGTGAGGCTGCAGAATACATCGACTGCAACTCTGCAGAGGGGAAGCACTCCCCCAATTAGTATCCAGTGGCCCGTTAGGTGAGGCTGCAGAATACACCGACTGCAACTCTGCCGAGAGGAAACACTCTCCCAATTAGTGTCCTGTGGCCCTATTGGCTGGGGCTGCAGAATACACCGACTGCATCACTGCAGAGGGGGAAGACTCTTCCAATGAGTGTCAGGGATATAACACGAAACAATCTGATAGTGAGACTACAGTAATGCTGGACCTTTGGAGAATGCGGAGTACCCTTTCATTGCAATCACTCCCTGGTCGACTCTGGCCCGGTGAGTTAGCACCTGATAGGGCCCTATCTATGGGTAAAATAGAGCTAAACTGTGTACTTATGCTAAACTGAATTGTTTGAAATAGAACTGTTTGACATTTAACTGTGTGTAAACAAAAAAACTATACTTATACTAAACGGAATTATTTGAAATAGAACTGATAAAAAATTCATGAGTAAATTCGAAAAAATGTCTGATGATAACAAAATATTGCGCTGTTGTATTCCACGTCACACAAGAATTAGTAGAAATAAGTAAGTTAATAAAGCGGCTAGATCTGCCTTAAGTATGGATCCTGAAATAAATTTTAAGATTCTATATACATACTTATAAATAAAAATAAACAAATGTATACAACATCAAAGGTAGCATCACTGGAGCAACAATAAATATATCAAACTTCTAGAAATCAAGCCAATATTAGGAGAATAGAAGCAAAACTTCAGAAAAAGTCAAAAGGAAGAAGTAGTATTATCCAGACTGCGCATAGGTCACACAAGGATTACACATTCCGACTTGCTTAAAGAAGAACAGTAACCAATGTGTCATGCATGCCAGACTGCATACACGATAAAACATTGAATGTATTGATCTGGCCCCTTCAAGAAATACATTTTACAAAGCAAGCTGTATGAAAGAACTATTTAAAAAGTGAACGCTATAATGGCCTTCCTAAATGCATTGGGCCGACATGGAAAAATTTTAAAACATAACCAATAAAGATATAAACAATATCAAGCGATATAAAAAACAAATGAGTATCTGAAAATTACTGTACACCCAGAATAAATATTTGAAAATATAAAGACCTTGAAACAGACTTTCATTAAAAGGACTTAATTTGGCGTTAAATGACCCGAAAAGGGTTAATACACGATAAAACAAAACAACCAATCAACCAACTACATATGTACTCATATATCTATCTATCAAAATTGTCTATCTAGGATCCCTCGGGGCGTCGTGTCTCACTTGCTGGACTGTGACATCCTAGTAAGCGAGTTTGAACTTACGAACTAAGAATGACCCTTGGGAAAGGCATCAACCTACTAATTTCACCAGCTGTGGGTTAAATAAATCCACTACTATTCTACGAGAATGACTTTGGCATCAAATAACCAACATAAGTTTATATACTCCTAAACAAAGATATCTATCTATCTATCTATCTGATTGTTGACTATTTATCTGACGAGACAGTCAGTTTATTTTCTGTCTCCTCAGTTTAATAATTGCATTCTACGATAGAAAGTTTTCCATAATCCCTTTGCCGACAAATATTTTCATTTAATTATATTAGTAGCTATACTCAAGTAGATCAATCAATCAATGCAATACAACACATATAACAAAATAGCTTCCTGAGAAAAATGCAATAACAACATTCCCAACTCGTTCTTATGGTTGGTTGGTTGGTTAGTTTTTTTATATAGGTTATTTAACGCCAAATCCATATTTATGAAAATAGTTCTATTTAAACAATTCAGTTTAGCATAAGTACGCAGTTTAAATGTGAAAAACATTTATATTTCAAGCTATTTGGTTTAGTCAAACACTTCAACAGTTAAATGTCAAAACAGTTCTATAATTCGGTTCAGTGTAAGTACAGTTTCAATGTCAAAAACAGTTCCATTTCAATCAATTCAGTTTAGCATAAGCTTGCAGTTTAAATGTAAGTACGGTTTAATGGACAAAAGCACTTCAGTTTCAAGCTATCCAGTTTAATCAAACAATTCAGTTTAGCATAAGTATGCCCTTAGTTCTATTTAAACTATAGATAGGGGCCCTATCAGAGTGGATTTGGGAGCAATGGCAATTTGGGAATGCTCTGCATTCTCCAAAGACCCAGCACCACTGGAACCTCATCATCAAACTGTTTTGTGTCATATCCCAGACTTCGTTTGGGGGGGGGTCTTACCCCTCTGAAGAGGTGCAGTCAGAGTATTCTACAGCCCCAGCCGACCGGGCAAAATTCGTTCTTATGAAGCTGTAACTAAGAAAAATAAAAAACTAAAAAAAATTAGATAAATAAAAAAGGTTCATTGTCATTAACTTTTATATAATATAACACCGATACATGCTAACATGTTTTTTCACTGGTATGGGTTGAATTTAATGTTTGACTCCACACAAAGATATATTTTAAGCTAGTCTGTGAGTGTATGCTAGATTAAGTTCTCTTTAACGTTGGTTGAAATCAATCTATGACGTTTTCTCATTTATTCGGAATAACAATTTAGGATCGATCTGCTATATTGGCATTATTTCAAAATCTACTTTGCTACATTCATAAAGTTGTTTTGATGCAAAAAAGTTTTTTATTTTCAGGTAATTTGATGGTTTCAATCCTTAGGATTTGCTGGATATTTTTCTGTAATATGTTTTATTTAGAATGACTATGGTGCTTCCGCTGTCTTCTTTTATAATTATGTCAGTGTTTTAAGGCTTGTTTTTGAGGAAAAGATTGTTCCGTGTAGTTTTGTCTTTTAGGTTAATGTTCCATAGCTTTTCAAGAATTCGTTTAATTCACTGTAATTACCTTTGTCCGGGAAGAATTTTGATTAATTTTTTCGTGTGAGTCCTCGATATTTTCTTTTATTCAGTTTCTCTATCTAAATTTTCGTTCAAATTCTTTGATGTCTCTTTTTAATTCTCCCAGATTGCTTTTTGGGGTGGGGCAAAATTTCAGACCTTGTTTAAATCAATCATTTTGATTTGTGCTTAATTTGAGTTAGATTGATTGGTTTTGCTACTTATAATACTGAGTCTTCTTGCTCGGCTTGTGTTTTCTAAAAATGGTTTCTCATTGTGTATTTCTTGGGTAATTTGGGTTGCTTTAGAAAATGTTTCTTCCCTAGTTGTTGTCATCCCTAGAGTAGTCTGTGTGATTTCTTCTCCTGTTATTGGGTGAATTGTAAGTAAAGTAAAATTGGTGTCTGTAGTCGAGGGTAACCTGATGGTTCCATTTTCATGAGCTACTACACCGAAGTGTCGGGTAGGGCGCTACTCCTTGGATTGCTCCACTTTACCCTTGATCCGTCGCTTATAACGCTGAGTGCTAAGCAAGGCGGCATCCACTATCAACTTTGTGTCTTTGGTATGACTTGACCTGGGATTGAACATTGGCGAAAACTATTCTGCATTTCTGGTTATGTAAGGTGGTTGGGTCAATTTTTTGTGATAGTATTTATTGGGATTAATTTTAATTTTATTTTTGCTTACACAGCGTTTTCCTCCAGATCGGCTGCTGTTTTAGGATCGTTGGTTATATTCTTTGCATGTGTTGGAATCTGAGGGAATTGATATTTCTTTGTATAGGGTTGTTTGTGTGTCTTGGTATTTGTTTTGAGAATTCAATTTGTTGCACACACACACACAGACAGACACACACACACACACACACACACACACACACACACACACATATATATATATATATATATATATATATATATATATATATGTCATGTCATGCAGCTAACACGGATTTCCCTAACTCTCTCTCTCTCTCTCTCTGCCGCCATCCGTTTCTATCATCCATCGCTTCTATCTGGTCTTCTTCTGTGCCGTTCGACCTGCGTGTCCGTGTGAAGAGGCCCAAAGGAGAACGTCACTGATGAGTTCGTCCTTGCTTCTCTAGCAGTACCCTGCATGCCTTGTTCATCTAATTTGGATAGTCTTCGAGATGGGTGGTAGGTGGCTGTAAAATTCAGTTTTGTGTGCATTGCCATGGAGTTCAATACCTGCAGCGGCTCGTTCCAAACTATGCAGTAGCGTTTCGGCTCGGTTGGGTGTATTGGCCCGTTGTCGGCGTAGTCGGCGTCGGTAATTGTTTTTGCGGGGTACCTTCTGCTTCTTTTCTTTGTCAGCGCAAAGCCGTTTTCCCTAATGTTATCGATCGATGTCCTAAGTACGTAGTCTATACAAATAATAAAGAGGTATGGGGCAAGCGTGTCCCCTTGTAGTACTCCTGCTACAATGTCGAAGTAATATGTGTCTCCATCCGATGAACGCACTTTCACTTTGGTGTTTCTGTAGAGAATCATTATTGCTGCTACGGTTTCTTCTGGTAGGCCGTATGCTAGTAGTATTTGTTCCATCTTCTCTCTGTGAATGGAATCGAAGGCCTTGGTAAAATCGACAAATAGTAATGTCACCTGTGAGTTTTTTGCCCTTACGCCTTCGTAAAATCCTTGTGCAATTGCCGTCAAACTTTTTCTCTAAGCGCTTAGTCAGCATCCAAGTGGTGCATCCATACAATAGGATGGACATGTGTGTGTGTGTGTGTGTGTGTGTATTTAGTAGCATGTATTTTGTTGTATTTTTTCTATTGAATGGTTTTCTTTGTGGGTAATAATTGTATGTGGTCCTTGTTCTGGGGGGTTTGTTTTGGACTCTATATATCTAGATTCCTTTTGTGGTTTTCAAAATATTATTTGCATTAGATTTTCATCCTTTTCTCTGTAATTTTTTCTTTTACTTTTTCTTTTTCATGTACATTCCTCGGTTATGTAATTGTTGTATACTCAGCTGTGTCTTTATGAACAACGAGGAACACGTATATATAAAAATATATCTCTCATTTTATTCTCGAAAGGGGCACACAATTTGTTGTTAGTTTGAAAGATAGATGGAGAGACATATACTCAGAGAGGGAACTTCTTCTTGTCCCTTATCTTCTCCGGGAGCAAGGGGGTGCCAACGCTTGCACCTCCTTGCAAGCCGTATCGGCTGCCTATCCCTGGCTCGACTCTTGATTCTGACTGCACTCTGTCTAAATATGACCATGTGGTTCTCATATCATGTGATCTCCTTCCGGTTGCACACCTGCTCGACCGGCCTGTCCCGATGCACTGCCATCCCCCTGTTTACTAATCACAACATGACAGCTTGTCAAAGCACACGGTGTCATTAGGAACGAACCCAAAATCCATGTCACAGTCATATAACATTATTATTTGTTCAGCATTGAAAAAAATTCTTCTTCCTTTTTGCAATTTATTTCCCACAGTGTTGATAGGAATTGATATGTTGTGGGCCGAAGTTCTTTGATATCCGTTCTTTCTCCCTGTTCTATTTTCAAATTTTTCTTTTATAATATAATCAAAGCCTTGTCTTGTAATGTTTCTATCAAAGATTTTAATTTTTTAAGGTTTAATTTCATTTTCATTTTTTCGGTTCCTCTGTGTCTTGCGTGATTTTTTTCGTTTTTTCTTATTGGGTGAAAATTTCATCCACTCCTGTGAAATCTTTGTGAACTGTTATTTCTTTGCGAACTGTTATTTCTTTGCTTTTAATTGCACTGAAGAATGCTATCGTTTTTGATTTAGGAGGTTTCTCCGCATTTTGAGTTTTTGATTTTTCGCTCTGTAGGCTTCCTCTTTTGTGTGAATTTCCTCTGCATCCATATTTTTTCAAAGTAGTGTATTAGGGACTTTGCGTCACTCCGGTTGGGTTCCATTTGTTGGGGTGTTAGGTGGTCAGAGATGGCGTCTATTATATTTTTTGTTTCCTTTTCGAGAAATCTCTGTTTTTCGTTATTCCTTTTGAACAATTATTTTGTTGTTGTAGCTATATAAAAAAGATTGGTGTTGTTCCATCGAGAGAAAAGTAAATATGTTCAATATGTGTTTCATATTTTACGTCTTCTTAAGGAGATATATTATGTTAGGGTGGTCAACAATTGGTGATTTATAGTGAAGATAGTAATGTGATCCTTCTCAATTTCAGGATTTGTGTCTGTGAAGTCCTATTAGAGTTAATATTCCTAGAAAACCTCTGGTTTCGGCAGATGTTTTTGTATATGTGAAATATATATGAAATTATAAAAAACCTAAATAGCAAATTCAGAATCACTTGCAGATCTATTCATTTCAACTCACGCACACACACACACACACACATATATATATATATATATATATATATGTTGCCATCCACAGACAGATTGTTTCGTTTTATCACAACTCTTTAGTGTAGCTCGATATATATGCAGGAGGCTTCAAGCTGGGATCGAAACACAGCCGATTTTAAGTCAGTCGGATATCTTATGCCATTCTCATCTCAGCGAAAGCGAAGGAATTTTTTGGTATATATTCACATATACGTTTATCGGCTACCGGAGTACTCAGTTCATGAGATGAGCTTTGCATTTACGCGTATGCAGCAGCCGGCCATTCACCACTCAAGTTCTAAAGCCACGAGAAGGAATATATATATATATATATATATATATATATATATATATATATATATATATATATGTGTGTGTGTGTGTGTATGTGTGTATGTGTGTGTGTGTGTGTGTGTGTTTGCAACGCGGAAAATGGTTCTGTTAGCTTTCTTGCTGCTTTCAAATTATAATTATAGGCGTTATCATTATCTTTTGCATTGAAGTGTATACGATCCCATCTTTCATAATCTCTTTACCCATATATATATATATATATTCTCCATAAAAGACACCATTTTCAATTCGATGTGTCAGTTGTAGGTGTTCCTTTTCCTTTTCTCGTATTTCAGAATATAATAACTTTCAAGACGAGGGAATCAAACAAGGTGACTAGTAGATATTAAGTTATGCTGGAAGCCAAAGCAACTAAATCGAACTGACCTATAAGTGGCCCGAACCGACATTGTCAGTATGGTTATAAATGAGTAAAAATAGTCATGTCCTTTCTATTGAATTCATTTAAAGAATCCTTTTCTCTCCGGAATGACTTCGTTCTCATCTGTCCAATACCATCAACAGGGGAAAAGCCTTGAAATGAATAGATTAAAAGAAAGCTCTTAGAACGGTGAAGCGTTAAAAGATTTGCAAATTTTCTCATTTTCACGAGTAATATCTAATTTCGATGACAATTAACAAACAAAAGGAATGAACCTGGATAAAACTGTGTTGATTTGTTAAATATGTTCATCGAATATGAGTTTAAATTGGAAATATTTGTGGCAGTCTGTTGGATTTGCAATAAGTGGGATATATTGATTACTAGGAGTACTGTTTCACTGGTTGACCTCTCTGTGGTAAAGATTTCGGTTTTAGGTCTGCCTTATTTGTCGACCAGTTTGAATCGTCAAGATTCTTTTTCCTAAAAAAGGTCATTGACACGCTCACACAAGAGGACTTCTATGGGGCCTTCCAGAAGTTGTTGGAGCGGTAAAACAAGTGTATTGCAGCCGGAGGAGATAACTTCGAAGTGGTCTAGAGTTTCATGTGTGTACTATCAATAAAAGTGCCCATACGAAAAAAAAGTCTGGAAACTTATTTAATGATCCTCGTTTATAGCAACACATGAGACTATTTAACTGTGTGCAAAAAAGAGCTCAGGTTCGTGTCAGAATGTTATCTACGAAATGTATTTAAAAATCCTGTATAAATTTAATTTATTTACATAAACAAGATTTGGTCATAGATAACCTACAATAGTTGATATGACACAAAACATTTCGCACTGATATTTCCTTACTCTTTCTTATTTTAGCACCGTCATCTGGGGTTACAGAATACGCCAACTGCGAATCTGGAAAGGGATTAGAACCCTTCCCACCAAATATGCAGGGTGTGACACTAAATCTGATGGTGATGTTCCAGTCTTTGAGCTTTGGAAAATGTGGAGCATCTCTTCATTGCCATTATTCCCAGGTCCACTCTGATCAGGAGTGGTAGTATCTGTTGTGTTCCCATTTATTCGTCAAAAGAAACATTTTATTAACTTGCTATACTCGAAACCATTTAACTTCGTGCCAAAAATGATCAATATCAAATTCAATTATTACTATTAGATAGGAATACTTGAAACAATTTAACTTTGTGCAAATAGAACTATCAGTGTTAGATCACAATACTTGAAAGCATTTAACTGAGTGCAAACAATAAATAGCAATACTTGAAACTATTTAACTGCCTACAAACAAATGAGATTTGGCGTGTTTAAAAAAACAAAATTACCCACAAACTATAGCTTATGAATCGTATATATATATATATATATATATAGCCACACTGATGAGTTCTGATAGAACGAAACAGATCTGTCTGTGGATTACGATATATATATATATATATATATATATATATATGAGGGGCATACGATAAGTATTCCAGACTTTTTCCGGATGGGCACTTTTATTGATAGTACACACATGAAACTCTAGTCACATTCGAAGTAATCTCCCCTGGCTGCAATGCACTTGTACCATTCCAACAACTTCAGGAAGAGCCCATGGAAGTCCTCTTGTGTGAGCGTGTCAATGACCTTTTTAATAGCCTCTTTCATCTCCTAAATTCTCTCATAACGACAGCCTCTGAGCTTAGGGAATAAACAAAAGTCACAGGGAGCAAGGTCTGGACTATTTGGAGGGTGACGAACTGTCTTGATGCCCATTTTGCTCAAATAGTCTGTGACAAGGATGGAGTGGTGGACTGGTGCATTGTCCTTGTGGAAATGCCACAGACCCGATTTGAAGAGTGCTGGCCTCTTCCCTAGGAATCTCTTCCTGAACTCCCTTAAAACCTCAACATAGTAACCCTAACCCTAACGCAAAAAATTCTGGTGTATTGATTTCCCTACTCCTCCTAAACCTCTCTTCATCCCTCACAGACTCCCTGCCTTTCTTTAATCTCTTATGCCACTCAAAAACTGATGATAGATTCATGCAAGATGGTCGAAAAGCAGTCTAAAGCATTCCTTAGATTTCTATGGCATTTTTTTCAAGTTTAAAACAGAATTTTATTGCATATCGTTCTTCTAAAGTGACAGATTGCATTTTTGATATTCACCAGCTGTGACAATCAGGCTTTAGTGGGGTGTATTCCAATTGCAGCTGTAGCTGTTCATTTGAACCTGAAATCATAAAAATTGATCAGTTATCTCATTAGATGTATAGCAATAACATAGTGAATTTTTAAGAGTCTACGACAATTTTAGATGGCCATACGAAAAACGTCTGCAAACTTATCGTATGCACCTCACACACACACACACACACACACACACACACACATATATATATATATATATATATATTAACTGAATTTGGCATCAAATAACCATCAAAGATTCCATTAAACTAAATAAACTAACACATCTTTCTAATTTTTCCTTCTTTGCTACACAATATTTTTGTAGTTATTTCCTTAATGAGAGGAAAGCGACGACTAAGTTGCAGAGAAGTAGTCCATTTCACTTATTTATTCATTTATCTATTTTTACTGAGAGTCTGTTGTATTATATTCCTCTTGGTTGGCGTTCACGTCACCTGATTTATTCTCAACCGACTTAAGGGGATTCGTAGATTTTTTCAATTTGCAAACTATTTGTTGTTTGGGAATTTTTTTTTAAAGCAGATTTATGATTGACAAGGAGATGGGAAATTATGTGTAATAACAAGTCCAAGCAAAGACACAAAGAAAAGCACTGAACAAAACAGAAGACATAAAAACCAACAGAATAACGTCAAGATGTTTGTCCGCGCACACTCACACAACCTTGTAAACACTTATATTACGAGGAAAAGTCAAAAGTTTTGTCTACCCAGTCAGCTGGGGCAGTAGAATACACCAATTGTATCTAGGCTGAGGGGTAAGACTCCCCCAACAAGTGTCCTAGATATGACACTAAACAATCCGATGGTGAGGCTTCAGTAATGCTGGAGCTTTTGGGAATGCGGAATACCCCTTCATTGCCATCGCTCCCAGGTCCCCTCTGGCCTGGAGTGATAGCACCTGATAGGGTCCTATTTATGGGTGAAATAGATCTCTTCGATATTTAAACTGTATACCTAGGCTAAGCTGAATTGTTTGAAATAGGAGTGTTTGATCATTTAACGGTGTGAAAAGAAATAACTGATGTTTGATTGAATTGTTAGTGATACAGAGCAATACTTGGAACAATTTAACTTTGTTAACATGCTAAACTGAAGTGTTTGAAATAGAACTGTTTGCTCATTTAAAAGTATGTAAACAAATGACTGATATTTCATTGAATTGTTTGTAATACAAAGCAGTATTTGAAAACTGTGTGCAAATATTATAATTAATGGAACTGTTCATATTTCATAGAAATAATATCAAATGTTAATTAATTTTCTCTCCTTACATATTCATATCTTGTTGAGCCCTTTGTATTAAATTAAAATTTATCCTCATAATCAATATGTTCATGATCAATTTCTCTCTCTTTCGTGCATTTTTTTTTCAAAAATATTCTATTATTTTGTGTGTGATCTAGCGGCCGAAACGTTGTGTGTTAACAACAATAAAGATGAGAACAACAGTCCGAAAAATCACTCACAAAATATTGCACATAAAGCCTCATCTCAAAAATTCAGACGGATAATATTTTTATCATCTTCTGTTATATCCCTTAGAAACCCAACAACAAATTTCAAACATCAGTCCACGTGCCAAGAACGTAATAATATTTTCAATAATAAAAACACTGAATATACCGCTGTGAATGTTTCTTTTTATTACACAGTTTCTTTCCTCCTATTTCATTAAATATCCATCGCTATGTTAACAGCACTTTTCCTGAACTTAAAATCCTGAAGAAGGTTATCATAACCGAAACGTTCAACGTCGACTTTCATAATCATCATCATCATGTCGCGCCGCCGGCGCGGATATCCCTGACCGTCTCTCGCCATTTCTCCCTATCATTCATCGCCTCCGGCAGGTCCTCCGGGTTACATCCCGTGTCCTCACACAGCTGCTGTATGTAGGTTCGTGCTGGTCGTCCCACTCTTGCACATCCATGTGTGTGGGTCCACAGGAGTACATCGCTTATGAGCTCGTCCTTGCTTCTCCAGCAGTGTCCTGCGTGTCTGGTTCGTCGGACTTGTATAGTTTTTGTGATGGGGGGCAAGTGTCCGTATAGTTGGAGTCTCGTGGGGTGTTGTCGCCAGGACTTGTTTAATACTGCTCTCAACATTCTTGTATAATTTCCGTCCAGCCTCCTTTCCAGCCGCTTCGTAAGCGTCCATGTGGTGCATCCATATAGCAGTATCGACACAACCGCTGCCTGGAAGAAACTGCGTTTCATTTTATCAGTTAGGTCCGACTTCCATATGATCGAGAGCCTATCGATAGCTGTCCATGCCTTCGTCAGTCGTGTGTCGATGTCTTTCTCGGTTGATGAGACGCTGCTTCCTAGGTAGGTGAATAAATTCAACAAATTTTGGATTATTTGTTTTTTTCCTACTCTTTTTTAAATGCTGTCTGATTTATTTTCCTTATTTGCTTCCATAGAATTATTCGTATTCGATAGCAATACTTGAAATCATTTAACCATGTGAAAATAAAATGAGATCAAGCTAATTTAAAGATGCTATTTACAAAATTTTTACAAATAACATATATATATATATATATATATATATATATATATGTGTGTGTGTGTGTGTGTGTGTGTGTGTGTAAATGTTTTGGTATTATCTAACTTAAAATAGTTGATGTGCCATAAAACCAAACCAATCCAAATCCTGCATATTTAATTTATATGTTTAAAGAGGATTTGGCATTAAATGACCTGGAATGTTTGCCATACCATAAAGCCCAACCAAACCAAATCTTAGATCTCTAATATATATATATATGTATGAAAAAGATTTGCCATTAAATAACCTATAATGGTTAATATTCCATAAAACCAAACCAAACCAAATCATATATATTCAATATATATGTATAAAGACGATTTGGCATTAAATGACCTGTAATAGTTGACATGCCATAAAGCCCAACCAAACCAAATCCTATATCTCTAATATATATGTATGAAAAGGATTTGCCATTAAATAACCTACAATGGTTGATATTCCATAAAACCAAACCAAACCAAAAGTTTTGCAATATTTTGATAACATGAAGCACAATTCGGCAGTTGTAGATGATCTTTACTGATATCGTTAAGGTGACGAAAGAGAGTGGACCGTGAAATTCTGAACTTGCCTGATACTCTCTGGAGACTACTCGTCTTGGTTGACTGCATGGTTTGGAGCACGACCTTAAAATCCACGGTTTTATGCCAGCCAAAGCTTGTCTGATCGCTGACGTTCTAGCAATCCTAGCAATATTTCTTCAACCATTTGGTTAGTGTAATGTGATCAGTTACGGTTTCACCTTTCTCGCAATAAATATTTTTGGTTGTTTCCGTGGCGTTATGGCCTAGTTCGAACCCGAATTAGACTTTCAAATCGCATCGAGAGAGAAGCAATTTTTAACGTGTCAGCACACCAATTAACACGATACTAACAACCACAGCGAGTACCTACTACTGTTTGAACTGCTTCCGTCTCGTGATATACAGGCCACAAACTAGCAAGTAACAAAATATTGTCCAAATTTTGATACGCCATTATTATATCTTTATCAATAACAGGAAAGTTGGTTTGTCACTCATTTTTTTTGATGGCCAAACGGTGTGAGGAAGAGTTATTAGTTAAGTCAAGCATACAATTTGAAAAAATATTCTTATAGCTTCTCTCTTTTTCTCTTAATTATTTATTTTGTCTCCTTCATTATTATTGCTTCTTAAACTTTTAGTAATATTTTTAATCTTTTTCTTATCTTTCCCGTGTCTGTTATTTTTTTTCTTTCTTTCTTTCATTCTTGTAATTTTTTCTATATTGTTCTTATAATTCTTTTTCCCCTTCATTATTATTGCTTCCCAATCTTAAGGTAATATTTTCTCCTTTCTTTTTCTTTTTTACTGTTCCTGTGTCAATGATTTTCTTTCTTTCTTTCTTTCTTTCTTGTAATTTTTTCTAACTTGTTCTTTCTTCTAATTCTTTCTTTTTCTTGTTCATTATGATTTCTTCTCAATCTTTTGGTAATATTTTTCCTTTCTTTTTCTTTTTTACTGTTCCTGAGTCTATTCTTTCTTTCTTTCTTTCTTTCTTTCTTTCTTTCTTGTTATTATATATGGCACAATTCTTTCTATCTATCTATCTATCTATCTATCTATCTATCTATCTATCTATCTATCTCATTCTGTTCATATCTATCTATCTATCTATCTATCTATCTATCTCATTCTGTTCATATCTATCTATCTATCTATCTATCTATCTATCTATCTCATTCTGTTCATATCTATCTATCTATCTATCTATCTATCTATCTATCTCATTCTGTTCATATCTATCTATCTATCTATCTATCTATCTATCTATCTATCTATCTATCTATCTCATTCTGTTCATATCTATCTATCTATCTATCTATCTATCTATCTATCTATCTCATTCTGTTCATATCTATCTATCTATCTATCTATCTATCTATCTCATTCTGTTCATGTCTATCTATCTATCTATCTATCTATCTATCTCATTCTGTTCATATCTATCTATCTATCTATCTATCTATCTATCTCATTCTGTTCATATCTATCTATCTATCTATCTATCTATCTCATTCTGTTCATATCTATCTATCTATCTATCTATCTATCTATCTATCTATCTATCTATCTCATTCTGTTCATATCTATCTATCTATCTATCTATCTATCTATCTATCTATCTCATTCTGTTCATATCTATCTATCTATCTATCTATCTCATTCTGTTCATATTTACTTTTCTCAAATATACCATAATACATATTTTTCTCACTGTCAATTTGCATCTATCTATCTACAATGAAGCAAAATTATTTTGATCAAGGGATTACATAACATTTAGTACTAACATACACACACATATATTTATATATACACTTACCCAAACCCTTACCTACGGCCATGGAGTGATACGCGGTCAGTTTTTAAGGATAGTTGTGGGGATTTGAATTCAGAGTTTTCTTTCTCCTAGATTGGTTGCTTAACCAAGTCTAAAGAACCCAATATGCATTTTTCTTACTCCTTGATTGGTTGCTTAACCAAGTCTAAAGAACCTAATATGCATTTTTCTTTCTCCTAGATTGGTTGCTTAACCAAGTCTAAAGAACCCAATATGCATTTTTCTTTCTCCTAGATTGGTTGCTTAACCAAGTCTAAAGAACCCAATATGCATTTTTCTTTCTCCTAGATTGGTTGCTTAACCAAGTCTAAAGAACCCGATATGCATTTTTCTTTCTCCTAGATTGGTTGCTTAACCAAGTCTAAAGAACCCAATATGCATTTTTCTTTCTCCTTGATTGGTTGCTTAACCAAGTCTAAAGAACCCAATATGAATTTTTCTTTCTCCTAGATTGGTTGCTTAACCAAGTCTAAAGAACCCGATATGCATTTTTCTTTCTCCTAGATTGGTTGCTTAACCAAGTCTAAAGAACCCGATATGCATTTTTCTTTCTCCTAGATGGGTTTCTTAACAAAGGCTAAAGAACCCAATATGCATTTTTCTTTCTCCTAGATTGGTTGCTTAACCAAGTCTAAAGAACCCGATATGCATTTTTCTTTCTCCTAGATTGGTTGCTTAACCAAGTCTAAAGAACCCGATATGCATTTTTCTTTCTCCTAGATTGGTTGCTTAACCAAGTCTAAAGAACCCGATATGCATTTTTCTTTCTCCTAGATTGGTTGCTTAACCAAGGCTATTGAACCCAATATGCATTTTTCTTTCTCCTAGATTGGTTGCTTAACCAAGTCTAAAGAACCCGATATGCATTTTTCTTTCTCCTAGATTGGTTGCTTAACCAAGTCTAAAGAACCCGATATGCATTTTTCTTTCTCCTAGATTGGTTGCTTAACCAAGGCTAAAGAACCCAACATGCATTTTTATTTCTCCTAGATGGGTTTCTTAAACAAGGCTATAGAACCCAATATGCATTTTTCTTTCTCCTAGATTGGTTGCTTAACCAAGTCTAAAGAACCCGATATGCATTTTTCTTTCTCCTAGATTGGTTGCTTAACCAAGGCTAAAGAACCCAATATGCATTTTTCTTTCTCCTTGATTGGTTGCTTAACCAATTCTAAAGAACCCGATATGCATTTTTCTTTCTCCTAGATTGGTTGCTTAACCAAGTCTAAAGAACCCAATATGCATTTTTCTTTGTCCTAGATTGGTTGCTTAACCAAGTCTAAAGAACCCAATATGCATTTTTCTTTCTCCTAGATTGGTTGCTTAACCAAGTCTAAAGAACCCAATATGCATTTTTCTTTTTCCTTGATTGGTTGCTTAACCAAGTCTAAAGAACCCAATATGCATTTTTCTTTCTCCTAGATTGGTTGCTTAACCAAGTCTAAAGAACCCGATATGCATTTTTCTTTCTCCTAGATTGGTTGCTTAACCAAGTCTAAAGAACCCGATATGCATTTTTCTTTCTCCTAGATTGGTTGCTTAACCAGGTCTAAAGAACCCGATATGCATTTTTCTTTCCCCACAGATGAAGTAAGAAGATATGTCTATATGCTTTTTCCCGTGTGCATTAGTGCGAAGTGAAATGCAACCAGGGTCATGTAGGATTTGAACTCGGGTCATCGATTTCATTTTACACGACGAAAAGGGTTACGCTGAGCGCACCTTGTATGTATGTATGTGTGTGTGTGTGTGTGTGTGTGTGTGTGTATAAAAGACGGAAAGAGAGAAATTTAAAAGCAAAGAGAAATGATGATAATATATTGCCGTTAGCTGATTTAGCAGAAAGACGATACTGTCTCTGAAGATTCCGTCTGCAAAAATATCATAAGGACATAGCGTTAAAGATATTATTTTTTTTTTGTTTCGATCAATAACCAATTGAAGACAAAGGTCAAATCTCAACAGAGACGGAGGCTTAAAAACCGACTGAGACACTTGTATACTGACAAAGAAAAAGAAAAGAAAAAGAATATCTGAAGAAAAGTGAAAGCCAAACAAAAGTATCAAAAAGACAAAACAAAAAGCAAAAAAAAAAACAACAACCCCCAAAACAAGCAAAAACAAACAAACAAAAGACTTAACGTGGGAAAAAATCATTAACAGAAAATACGTGTGTGAGTAGGTGTAGTTCATAATATGATGAAGTTGGCACACACACACACACACACACATGCATGCATATATATATATAAAAGCACACAGTTAAGCACCAAAACATACACACACAAACTAATACAAATACACAAACTTATCCACACACACACACACACACACACATATATATATATATATGTGTGTGTGTGTGTGTGTGTATGTGTGTATATTACAGCCGTTTGCAAGTTTTTTCCTCTAATACTGCTCCTTGATCAAGATAGAGCTTGTTTGGTTTGATTCCGTTCATTTGTTTAACGACATATCAACTCCTTATGGATTATTTAATGCCAAAATTTGATTCATTTGTGTTTCATCGTAATCATAACTATTTATATTTGATTTTGTTTATTTGTTTAACGTCATACAAACTTCTTATGCGTTACTTAAAGCTGTAATTTGAGTAATTCATAACTGCTTGATTGTAGTAATGTCTATATTCGACATGGTTTGTTTGTTTAAAGTTTATCAATTCCTCCGGAGTTATCCAAAGCCCAAATATGACATTACAATCATATCTATTTAATATTCTTTTGGTTTTGCTTGGCTCATTTGTTTAACGGCGTAGTAATTCCTTATGAGTTATTCATTGCCGAAAACTATCTGTATTTGATTTGGCTTGGTTTGGTTTGTTTAACGGCATATCCATTCCTTATGGGTTATTTAAAGCGGAAATTTGATTTATTTGTAAATGTTTGATTGTTATCATCTATGTTATAATCCTGCTTGTTCGTACAGACGTTACGCTCATTCACATATCCTCCCCGTAACCAAGTGGGATATTCTTTTACCTTTCTCAATCAATAAAGGAATTCTTAAATGCAGAGGCTTAACCTTATTTCTAGGCTTGACCTTGCCGATAAAAACACATTTTCGTGTCTAGAATTTAGGGGTTGATTATTACACGAATTCATTTATTACTCGATTATAAGCAGTAATTTTTACTCCAAGCAGACCCCATGGAAATTCCATAGAATGAAAAAAAAAAAAAAAAAAAAAAAAAAAAAAAAAAAAAAAAAAAAAAGGAGAAATTTAAGAAAGAAAGGATGATTTGCTATTTCATTACCTGTAAATCCTATTGTTGACTTATAATACAAAATATACAATAACAATCTATATAATAATTAATACCCTTTTTTCAGTATTTATTCTAAGTGAAACTACTTAAACAAAGCATAGTTGCATATTCTTTTTTTTATGGATAATGGCATTCCTGTACAGAAGAATCTTTGGGGCTCTTTTTCTTTTTTTCTTTTTAGCATTCGGCAGAGAGAGAGAGAGAGAAACAGACAAACAGACAGACAGACGGAGAAAGAGAGAAAGAGAGAGAGAGAGAGAGAAAGAGAAAGAGAAAGTCAAACATATCACTTGACGATGATAATGAAATATGCATATTTATGATGGTAATGAAATGTGCATATATACACACACACACACACACACACACACACACACACACACACACACACACACACACACACATATATATATATATATATATTAAACAGTGTATATTTAGGCAGCAAGTTATTATTCAAACAAGTTTTTGTTAAAGATGGAACGCTGTTAACTATTTTTACTTTTATTTTTTCAAGATCTAGAAGATTAAGAAATTGTCCTATACCTTCTACCCAAGAGCTTTCGACCATACTTTTGGTAACCATCAGAGGTAGTGTAGTTTATATATATATACATATATATATATATATAAGAAAACTAGAGATAAAAACGTCAGTACGTAAATAAAAAAATATTCACAGGATATATTCAAATATGTATATCTTTATATATATATATATATATGTGTGTGTGTGTGTGTGTGCGTGTGTGTGTGTCGATTGTTTAATGGTAATTTATTGCTAAATCCTGTTAATACGTATGATTTTTTAAGTAAATCGTTTGTAGGCAACATTCTTAAACGACCAGAGCTCATTTGTTTGCACTCGGTCAAATGGTTAAACGGTTATTTTTTACCCATAGATAGGACCTAACATTTACCGCCACTCCGAGACATAGTAGATCGTTTGGTTTGGTTTGGTTTTATAGCACATCAACCATTGTAGGTTGTTGATGCCAAATCCATTTTTATATTTATAAACAGTTATATTTCAACAAATTCAGTTTAGCATAAGTATACAGTTTAGTTCTATTTGACTCATAGATCGTACCCTATCAGGTGCTACCACTCAGGGCCAGAGTCGACCAAGGAGCGATGGCAATGAAGGAGTACTCCGTATTCCCCAAAGCTTCAACTTAACTGAATCCTCACAATAAGATTGTTTCGTGTCATATCCAGGATATTCTTAATGGGGGCCTTACCCCTCTGTAGAGATGCAGTTAGGGTATTTTAAGCTCCAGCCGACTGGGCAAAGAGTAAATCGTATGAGTGTAATTGTAATACAATAAAATTGAGACATCATAGAAAGATTATTTTATTACAGCAATATATTTAAAACTTTCAAAACTTTCCTGTTCAATTGCTAACTGAACGTCATTTTTAAATTGTCGATATCAAAAACACGACGAATAAAGATAATGTAAATTCGGTTTCTCCAATTGTATTTTGTACTTTTCGTCTTGTAAGAATTAAATAAGAATTGTCTTACTACGTATTGCTTTTTAGCTGCATGGCCTGTCTCCTAATATTTTTTTCTATCTATACTGCTACAGCAATCTGACGAGATAGATCGATATGATTTTATTATCGAAGTAATGCAATGTGTGCACATATTGATATCGATGTATGGATAAAAATAATATGCCCTGAATATCAAAATTCTTTTTTTTTCTTTTTCAAATGAATAAAAAAAGGCATCTGTATATAAAGTGAATATCTAGGCTTTAAAATTTTATGGATAGAATACATTAACAAAATGGCCGTCTTCATTGTTCATTTGTTAAAGGTGAATAGAAGGAAGAACATAACCAAACAATTTTGGCCAATCCGGACTGGTTCGTTGTTTTCACATCAACATTTTTATTTTCAAATTAGAAACTATTTTTTGTGATGTTCGCAGATTTATTCAAACTGATACAATCATATATAAAGTGGTAATAATATGCCCATCCCATTGATTGATGATGTCTGAAAAAGTTTATGAAGAATTGCAGAGATTTTCAATTGAAATTTCTCCAGTTCAATTGAACCTCCTCAAATTGAAAAAATAGTTGCTATTGGAACTTTTTAAATCAGTAGGCAATAAAAATAAGAATGGCGATAATGCTGTTTCAGAACATATCAAAATTGGGTACATCAAAGGCTTTTATACATAGAGTGAAAATAAAAGAAAGCGAAAATATTGACACATAGTTGGACCTTCTTAGTATTGCTAGGTTTTTGTAACCAACTTATATATATATATATATATATATATATATATATATATATATATATATATATATATATATTCAGGTGGCTGTATGTGTGCGTGTATTGATAGACAAGTAAAAATCTCCGTACGATATTTTATAATTTTTTGGCAAATACGATATGGTGTCAAGATAAAAATATAAAATACAATAGTTGTGCATGGTGAGTTCTTGAACCTCGCACAGGTTTGGGTCCTTAGTTTCTTATTTTAAAGGGATATCAACTTTCGTGGGTTAATTTACGCCAAAACCTTACTTGGAGAAGAACAGTAATGGTAATATTTAATCAGCAGGAGAGTTCCTACCTTTCCAGGTTATACTAGTTGAGTTTGGTTGGCGCTTCTGACATATCAACCATTGCAGGTTATTTAATACCAAGTCCTCTTTATACATATATATATATAATATATAATTTGGTTTGGTTGGATTTTTTTAAATATCAACAATTATTGGTTATTTAATGCCAAATCCTGTTTTTTCATATATATCAAATATATATGATTTGGTTTGGTTGGGTTTTATGGCATATCAACTATTGTAGGTTATTTAATGCAAAACCCTCTTTAAATATATATATGATTTGGTTTGGTTAGGATTTAAAGTATATCAACCATTGTTATTTATTTAATGCCAAATCCTGTTGTTTTTCTTTTCATATATCATATATATATATGATTTGTAAACACATTTTGTAGATACACACAGTTACGAGGTGCATACTATAAGTTTCCAGATTTTTTTCGTACAGGCACTTTTATTGATAGTACACACATGAAACTCTAGTCCCCATCGAAGTAATTTACTCCTGCAGCAATGTACTTATGGTACCGTTCCAACAACTTTTGAAAGGCCCCATGGAAGTCCTCATGTGTGAGCGTGTCAATGACCTTTGTAATAGCCTCTTTCATATCCTCAATTGTCTCATAACGACAGCCTCTGAGCTTAGGGAATAACCAAAAGTCCCAGGGAGCAAGGTCTGGACTATAGGGAGGCTAAGGAACTGTCTTGATGCCCGTCTTGGTCAAATTGTCAGTGACAAGGATGGAGTTGTGGACTGGCGTATTGTCTTTGTGGAAATGACACTGACCCGATTTGAAGAGTGCTGGCCTCTTCCCAAAGGACTCTCTTCCTGAACTCCCTTAAAACCTCAACATAGTAACCCTAACCCTAACCCTAAGCCGTTGGTCAATCAACTCTGGTATATTAATTTCCTTACTTCTCCAATACTTCTCATCATCCCTCACAGACTCCCTGACTTCCTTGAATCTCTTATGCCACTCAAAAACTGATGATAGATTCATGCAAAATGCTCCAAAAGCAGTCTGAAGCATTCCACACGTTTCTGTGGAATTTTTTCCAAGTTTAAAACTGAATTTTATTGCATATCGTTCTTCCGAAGTGTCAGATCGTATTTTTGATATTCACCAGCTGTGACAATCAGGCTTTAGTAGGGTGTATTCCAATTGCTGATGTAGCTGTTCATTTGAACCTGAAATCATAAAAATTAGTCAGGAATCTCATAAGAGTCTACGATAATTGTAAATGCCCATACAAAAAAAGTCTGGAAACTTATCGTATGCACATCGTAAATGATCAAACACTTATATTTGTAACAATTTAATTTAGCATAAGTCAAAGTTAAATGGGTCCAAGTATTGCTATGTATCACTAGAAATTCAATAAAACATCAGTCATTTGTTCAAAGACAGTTAAATGATCTAACAGTCTTATTTCAAGCTATTCAATTTAGCATAAGTCATTTGTTTGCACTCAGTTTAAATGTCACTCCGTTCTATTTGATCCATACATTGGACACGATCAAGTGCCACCACTCCTAATCAGAGTGAACCTGGGAGCAATGGCAGTGAAGGGGTACCCCGAATTCTACAAAGCTCCACTATTACTGGAGCCTCAACATCAGATTATTTAGTATCGTATCCAAAACAGCCGTTGGAGAAGTCTTACCTCGCTGCAGAGATGTAGTTAGTGTATTCTACAGCTCCATCCGACTAGGCTCGATATTAGTTCGAAACTCAACGTAATAGCGCGAGTAAGGTTCAAGCTCACTGACTATGATGTCGTTATCATGCACTTTAGCCATTACGTCACTGACACACCCACCATGAAGCTTCATTAGGCAAGCTGTTTCGAATAAGGAAAACGCTGTATTTCAACCAGCAGATTGCTTAAAAATTCATTTTGTCATGCAGTCTGCTTGCGGTGGAGAGAGATTTTGAGTTAGTGCAAACAAATATATTGATAGCGATTCAAATATAAAAGTTGAGTTATAACACAACACATCTCAACTATTGTTTTCTTGTTTTAGATATATGCACGACGTTTTGGCCACACTATCCCCCGGCTTTCTTCAGATGTTTTTTTTTTTAAATTTTACCCGATAATATTCTGGGAATTTCGAACCGAAAACTTTAATTCTTCAATTAGGTTATCTGAGACGTTGTAAATATTTTAACAAAGATGAGGAAAATAATCTGAAATATCTAGAGAGACTGGGCTAGTGGGTAGAGTGTTCGCCAAGGGTCCCGGAGACCTGGGTTTAATCCCAGGTCGCGTCCAACCAAAGACTTAAAAAATGGTACTTGATATATCCTTGCTTAACACCCAGCAATATAAGGTACGCAAGAAGGGTAAAGTGGAGCAATCTAGGGAAAGGAGTAGCGCCCTCCCCTACACCTGGGTTTAGTATCTATTGAAAAGGGAGCCTTCTGGTCGCCGTTGACAACAGTCACCCACTTTACTTTACTTACCATATCAGAAATTAAGATTGATTGATTGATTTTAACGGCATATCAATTCGTCTTGGGTTATTTTGTGTCAAGAGGTGAAGTAGTTACGTTCGTTATATATTATATTTATATTTTTGCTTGATTTGTTCCTTAAGACTTTTTGAACGCAGTAATATTGTATCTGGTATTTTTTTTTTCATATGATACTAATAATTTGCAAGTACTCATTTGATATCCAGTATTCTTAAAACACAGTTGTACGGTTTAAGCATTCTTATCTAATACTAATAATTAAAAAGAATCAATTATATATATCTAATTATAGTTATTTATTTGCATACAGTTATATCGTTTCAAGTAACTAAAATATCCTTAGTGAACAATTATAGCTTTAAGTAACTATTCTTAATACAAATAATTAACATTTATATAGCATCAAGTATTTCGATCAAATATCAATAATTTATAACAGATTTATTGAACACATAGATGGGACTTCAGGGTGAAGCGATAAAATTGTCGTCCAAAAGAAAACAACACTACAGCTTTATTTTAAAACTTTTATTGAAAAAATCAATTCAGCTAACTTGATTATGTAGTAGAGCTGACATCTACAGGGTGGAACGATAAAATTGTCATCCTAAAGAAAAGAACACTACAGCTTTATTTTAAAACTTTTATTGAAAAAATCAATTCAGCTAACTTGATTATGTAATAGAGCTGACATCTACAGGGTGGAACGATAAAATTGTCATCCTAAAGAAAACAACACTACAGCTTTATTTTAAAACTTTTATTGAAAAAATCAATTCAGCTAACTTGATTATGTAGTAGAGCTGACATCTACAGGGTGGAACGATAAAATTGCTGTCCTAAAAAAACCACACTACAACTTTATTTTAAAACTTCTGTTGCAAAAATCAATTCAGCTAACTTGATTATATCGTAGAGCTGACATCTATTCAATGTAGCCGCCTTCAGCCTTAATCACCTTAATCATGTTGGTGATGTTCTCGACGTATGACCAAACGAAGTAGTCCAGCGGGTTCAGGTCGGGGGAGGAGGGGGCAGTGAGAGAAGGGTACAAAGTCGTAGTACATCTGAAGCCAAGCCTGGGTCTCTTTGGACTTGTGGGCCGGCGCCGAGTCCTGCTGCCACACCCAGGGTCTGCCACCGGCCACCTGATTTCAACAGGGGATCCCACACTCTTCAGCACACCCAGGTACACTTTGATGTTGACTTTCAAGCCGACTTCGAAGATGTGAGGTGGCATGATGTGGCCCTCACTTGAAACCTCACCAAAGACCATGACCGTAGCCGGAAATTTTGTTTTTATCACCCTGTGCACGTTGAACCGTCCGGATTTGCATTTTGAGGGTACTGGCAATGGTCCTGTTGTCATAACTTGGATCGGTAGAGAGCATGAGTTGTATAGCGGCTCATCTCCGATCTCGCTCGTTGAACATTGTTTCTCTTTCAGACATGATAGAAGGCTCCTATCGCTCTTTGGATTTGTACACAACTGGCCAACTAGGAGATGGTCTGCAACAAAAAAAACAAAACCGGTTTTCATTAAACGGTAATGGAATCATGTCTTTTCTAAGGCGACAATTTTATCGTTCCACCCTGTAACACAGGTATGAACACTCTGACTTAGAGTGGACCTGGGAGATGTGGTAATGACATGGTACTCCATCCCTATTGCTTTAGAACTGGAGCCTCATCATTAGATGCAGTTTAGTTTCATACCCAAGAATATTCTTTTAGGCGAGGTCTTCCCCCTCAGCAAGGGATACAGTTAACGTATTCTAAGCCCTACAAACAGGGCAGTCCAAAAATTGAACAGATATATAAAATAATTTTCCATATAAAAAAGATTTAATTGCCTTGTGATTAGCTTTTTCCTTTTGGCCTCAGAGCAGCGGCTGGTGTTCAAGCCCAGGTAATGTCGTCTTTAAATGCTGCTTTATTTTCAAACCTTTAAGCGGAGGCACATAGCGCAACAGTTAATGTCTAAAGAAATGATCATGCCGAGCTGGGTTCAAATTCTAGACTAAACTGATTGGATTTCACTTTGCGCTAATGCCCCAAGGGAAAGTATGAATCTTTCCCCCAGCTCGAGATTAAATAGCAATATTACTGTCCTTCTACAAGGATGGCTTTGGTATTAAATAACCTACAATGACCTTTAACAAAGAACCCATGTGAATGTAGGAGTTTGCGTTTCAACCGGTATAGTTTTTTAGATTGAACTTTGCCTCTCACACCGGTCGCTTCTGGGTGGAAGATACGAGGGGATCTTCCGGCCTGAACACCAGCTGGCGCGAATTCGGTTTTTTTCAAATTGACCGGCATGCAAGACTGACGTTTTCCTTTGTGGGTCACTAGCAAGGCAAAAGAGGTAAACACGTGGATTCTCTTGATTGATTCGATTTAAATCATTACTTTCGCGGTGTGTTTCCTTTTATGGAACATTTATGAGTGCATTTGTTTTGTTTCAGTTTTTCACGTTGGGGAATGTATGCTTGCTTTACGCTGAACACGTGCGCAAATAAAAATATACATCTTCATCAGTTCGAGATTCCTTTATTGATTTTTGGCCCCAGTTGCTGCTATAACAACCCATAAACGAAACCAAGCCATGGGTAAATAGTAGAGCACCCTGGGTACTTTTGCCTTGGTGTGGCAATCAGTCAACAAGAAAAACAACTCTGAATTCTAATCAACACTACTCAACTGATTGTTGGTTTGTTTGTCTGGGTTTTATGGCATATGAACCTTTGTAGGTTATTTAACGCCAGATCCATTTTTATGCAAATAATTATATTTCAAATTGTTCAGTTTAGCATGAGTACACAGTTTAATTGTCAAAATCATTTCCATTTAAAGCTATTCAGTTTATTCAAACAGTTCTAATTCAGCTAATTCAGTTTAGTATAAGTACAGATATTGTTTACACACAGTTAAATGTCAAAACAGTTTTATTTTAAACAATGCAGTTTAGTGTAAGAACAGTTTCAATGTCAAAAACAGTTCCATTTCAAACAATTCAGTTTAGCCTTAGCACGGAGTTTAAATGTAAGTACAGTTTCATCATCATCATCATATCGTGCTGGCAGCACGGATATCCCTGACCCTCTCTCGCCACTCCTCCCTATCGTTCATCGCCCTAGGTAGGTCTTCAGGACAACAACCTGTATCCTCACATAGCTGCTGAATGTACGTTCGTGCTGGTCGTCCTGCTTTTGCGCGGCCGTGTGTGGGGATCCATAAGAGTACATCTCTTATGAGTTCATCTCTGCTTCTCCAGCAATGTCCTGCATGTCTGGTTCGCCTAACTTGAATAGATTTCGTGATAGGGGGCAGGTGGCCGTACAGTTGGTGTCTTGTGGGGTGTTGCTGCCTGGACTTGTTGAGGATTGCACGCAGCATTCTTGTGTAATTGCCATCTAGTTTCTTCTCCAGCCGTTTTGTTAGCGTCCATGTAGTGCATCCATATAGCAGTATCGATGTGACCGCTGCCTGGAAGAAACTGCGTTTCATTTTATCGGTTAGGTCTGATTTCCATATAGTCGATAGCCTATTGATAGCTGTCCATGCTTTCGTTAACCTCGTTTCGATGTCCTTTTCGGTTGATTCGACGCTGCTTCCTAGGTACGTGAATTTGTCTACTAGTTTAAGAGGGGTTCCTTCTAGAGTGGAGATGTCCCCCGTTTGGTTATAGCACATATATTCCGTTTTGTGTGCATTAACATGGAGGCCTATGCTTGCTGCTGCTCGTTCCAGGTTATGCAGAAGTGTTTCGGCTTGGTCAGGTGTATTTGCCAGTATCGCTATGTCATCGGCGTAGTCGGCGTCGGTAATTGTTGTTGCGGGATATCTTCTGCTTCTTTTCTTCGTCAGTTCGAAGCCATTCTCTTTGATTTTGTCAATCGATGTTCTAAGTACGTAGTCTAGACAAATGATAAAGAGATACGGAGCCAGCGTGTCCCCTTGTAGTACTCCTGCTACAATGTCGAAGTATTCTGTGTCTCCATCTGGTGATCGTACTTTTACTTTAGTGTTTCTATAGAGAATCGTTATTGCCGCTACGGTTTCTTTAGGTATGCCGTACGCTAGTAGGATTTGTTTTATCTTTCCTCTGTGAATGGAGTCGAAAGCCTTGGTAAAGTCGACAAATATTAATGTCGCTTGTAGGTTCTTTGCCCGTACACCCTCAAGGATTCTGCGGATGGTTAGTATTTGTGAGGTCGTAGATCTATTTCTTCGGAAGCCATTTTGGTTTTTTCTAAGTATGTTGTCGATTTTGGGTTCTATGCGGTTTCGTAGTAGGGCATTGTAGATTTTGGCAGCTATGGATGTAAGTGTTATGCCTCGGTAGTTTTTGGCTAATCCGAGGTCTCCCTTTTTAGGGAAGGGGAGTATGCATCCCTTCGTCCATCTATCTATCGGATTTTGATTGTATACTGCGTTGCAGTGTCGGAGCAGTATGTCGTCGAATTGTCTGGTCTTCCATACTTCCGGGGGAATTTCGTCCAGTCCTGCAGCTTTCCTATTTTTAATTTTTCTGAGAACCGAGTCGAGTTCTCCTTGTGTGAACGGTCCAAGTTTAATGTCTAATTGTTTGCTAATTATTCTGGTGATTGGTTCATGCGTTATTTTTGGTGGGTTTCCAAGTAAGTTTTCGAAGTGCTGTTTCCACAGTTTTATTCTTTCTTGTTGGTTTGCTGCTTTAAGTTTTGCTTTGGTTGTGTTCTTTCTTCTGCTCACTTCGTTTATTGTTTGCCAGGCAATTCTAGATTGTCTATCTTCTACCGAGTCTCTGATCTTATCTATCTGATTTTGAATGTATTCTGTCTGTTCCTTTATATATATGCCTGCTAATTGATATTGTGCCGTTTTTAGTTTTAAGACATTTGTGTTTGTTGGGTTTTTTCGATAGTTTTTGGAGGCTGTTTTCACTAGTGCACGTTTTTCTCTCACCGCTAAGGTTTCCCATGGGACTCTATATTTAGTTTTAATTTTTGTTGGAATGTATTTTGCTGCTGCCTCAAGGTGTGCATTGACAAAATTTTCGTATTCGTCGTTTGGTGTACTTTTTTCCGTCTTTTCTTGTAGTGTTTCGAATCTGTTTCTCAATTCTAATACGTATTTATCTCTGACATCTTTGTTGTTTAATAGGGCCCAGTCATAGTGTTTGGTGGTCGCTGTTCGTTTGTCGTTTTTTCGTAGGCTTAACCGTATTTTCGCTGTGACTATTCGGTGATCGGTGGACACACCCTCAAAAGAGGAGTATGCCTCGCAATTCAATGCACTATTCTTCCATTTCTTGTTTATAAGGACGTAGTCTATCTGAGCTTTAGTATTGTTTGCGTACGTGTATGTCCATAGTTTGCCCTCTCTTTTTTGGTAGTTTGTATTGAGGCATGCTAATCTATTTTCTATCATGAAATCTGTTAGATGTTGTCCATTTCTATTTGACGTGTTGTGGAGGCTGTATTTGTTGTTTCCGTTTTTCCCGATTTGTGCATTCATGTCTCCGCCAATGACTAACATGTTGTGTTTCGGGATGCTACGCACTAATGAGGATAACTCATCGTAGAAGGTGACTATTTCATTTTCTTCACTAACATTGGTGGGGCTGTAGCATGAGATGATTGTTGCTCTGGGGTTTCCGTTAAATGTAGCTACCATCATTCTAGGTTGTATTTTCTCTATGCTATTAAGCGTTTTTAGTGCTCTAGGTCCTATAAGCAATCCTACCCCTCCCATTGCGGCGTTGACAGAGTTTTTCCATGCGGATACAGTGGCGAGCGACCATCCATTGCTAGTTTCGTGATATTTGATATCTTCTGTGTGTGTGTATCTGTGTTCTTGTATGCATATTATGTCTATTTTATGTTCTTCGGCCGATGCGATTAGCTCTGGGAGTTGTCCTATTCTATTTAAGGTTCTTACGTTAAATGTGGCTATTTGTAGTGTTTGCTTGCATTTTAGTAGTATTGATTGTTTGAGCTCTGTAGCTGATTTTTCGAACACCGAGGCCAGGGCTCCAACCTCAGCAGGACGCGCCCCTTTTTTACCCGCGCGAAGAGCGATGCGGTTTGTGTAAGTGGTTTGAGTGTGGGTCATGGTTATCTTTCGATGGCTGTTTTGTTCTCTTCTATAGAAGCCACTCTTATAGAGGAGCAGCAGTAGTTCCCCGATCGAACTGTCGATCCTGAGCGAAAAGTCGTCAAACTCACGTCCAGGACCCATTTGGGTATTGACTTTGGTCGTCCATTGGTTTATTCAAATACCTTAACGTACATCATGCTGCTTCCCATGTGTACATAATAAAATAAATAAAAATTAAAAAAAAAAAAAAAAAAAAAAAATATATATATATATAAAATAAAAAAAAATAAAAAAATAAAAATAAAATAAAAAAAATAAAAAAATAAAAATATAAAAAAAAATAAAAAGGGGGGGATTTGTTTTAAGTTTTAACTTAGTTAAAGTCCAACATTAAGGTACTTTCTTATGACTTTCACTAATACTGACTTATACTTTTTTGCTGTATTGGGACTTTTCCAAGGGCTTTTCATTTTTTTTTTTTTTTTTTTTTTCTCCATCCTACAGTTGGGGACCTAGCAGGCTTCAGGAATTAGAGCTCTGTGGTAGAATTTGGCGTTCTAGGCTTTTTCTTCTAAACTACTGTTAGGGCTTTCTTTACGAATTTTTAAATTATTCGATAGAAGATATTTAAAAACATTCTGCCTTGTTCGCTGACATGTGGATAGGCTTAATATCAAATTGGCTTTACAGTAGAGTAAGCGTGCCTTTACATTTAAAACGCATAGTTTAAGCATTATTTTTTTTTCTATTTCAAGCTATTCCGTTTAATCAAACAGTTCTAATTTAAACAATTCAGTTTAGCATGAGTATGCAGTTTAGTTATATTTAACCCATAGATAAGGCTCTATCAGGTGCTACCATACCTGGGCTGAGTGGACCTGGGAGCAATGGCAATGAAGGTGTACTCTGCTTTCTCCAAAGCTCCAGCATTGCTGGAACCTCACCATCAGATTGTTTCGTGTCATATCCAGGACACTCGTTGTGAGGGGGTCTTACCCCTCTGCAGGGGTGCAGTCTGTGTATTTTACAGCCCCAGCCGAGTGAGCAACTACTCAACAGTAACATTGACCTCGTGTCATATCGTGTCTGTGACCAAGAGGTTGGATAATTGCATACAGTTTTAATATTGGCGCAACACAATCATCTGTTTGTTCCTGTCCAAGTCAGAACCGAGCTTGATAAATATCTACAGATATATATTCGCGCAGGAATAAAATATTAATACAAGTGTTACATTGTTTCATCAATTCTTGATCCAGCCCAGTTGTCAAGATATTAAGATACCATCACTGAAGACTTTGAGTCTGAAATCAAATATACGAGTACTATCGTCAAATGTAATTATTTGAGATTAAATGAAGCCAGTATCTTAAATAAAGCGGCTCAATGTTGGTTGATATAATTATTTGGGCGTCACTGTCAAAATAAATAGCATCAGTTATTATTGTTATGAGGACTTAACTCAGGCGACATAATTTCCATCCACTTCTGTAAGATATAGATGTTTTATTGCAGCCAGATAGAAAGATGTTATGATATGTAAAGACAAAGCAGACCATTTTTATTGCATTGTAGAACAAAAGAAATATACGGTACATGTCTGAAAATTGAGTATTATATTCTTCTAGGGTTATTTTATACCCAGAGGTTGAGGAATTTTTGTCAGTGTTCGTTTATATTTATTCTGTAGTTGTTCGTTATGGTTGGTAGGTTCGTTTGATTTGGTTTTATGGCACCACAACCATTGTAAGTTATTTAATACCGAATCCATTTTATACATATAAACATGTCTTTTTCTAACAATTCAGTTTTGCATAAGTACACAGTTTGAATGTCGAAACAGTTCTATTTCAAACAATTAAGTTTAGCAAAGGTTGACTGTTTACTTCTATTGTATCCAGAGATAGGACCCTCTCAGGTGTTACCACTCCGGGATAAAGTAGACCTAGTAGTGATGGCAGTGAAGGGGCACTCCGCATTCCCCAAAGCTTTAAATTTACTGGAGCCTCACCATCAGATTGTTTAGTGTCATATCCAGGACACTCGTTGGGGGCTCTTACCCCTCTGCAGAGATGCAGTCTGCGTATTCTAAAGCTCCAGCCAACTAGGCCCTATTTGGTTCGTGCTTTATGGCTTATCAACCTTTGAGAGCTATTTAATGCCAAATCATATATATATATATATATATATATATATATATATATATATATATATATATTATTTGAAAACGAATAGTTTCAAGGTTACTTTTTTTTAAACTAATAGTTAGAGCTGAGTTGTTTGCACAGTGTTAAATATTTCAAGTATTCCTATATAACACAAATAATCATATTTAATATTAATCATTTGTTTGCACAGAATTAAATGTTTCAAGTGTTGCTATTTAATATCAGTAATTTTGTTTATCAAGTATTCCTATCTAATACGAACAATTTTCACGCAGCTGTTTGCATTCAACTTATTACTAATAGTAACCCTTTGTAAATGATTGAGCAGTTATATATACCCATAGATGGTATCCTATCCGGATCAGAGTGGACCTGAGAGTATATCACACTCTCCAGAACTTCAAGATTGGTGTCTTACAGTTTAGACAAGCACATCCCTGGTAGTAAACGCCCCCTGCAGATTCTATCAGTATACAGGGTGGTCACGTAAAAGTGTGGAAAAATCTCTTTAAAAACTATACAAAATATAATCATATATGTACAATGTATGCAATTTCCTAACCTATAGGTATAAATTAATCCAAGAAGGGTTGACATGCCATTAAAATCAATCAATCAATTTATCGAAAAGTTAAATTGTACACGTTTAGTACTCATGTCTGTTTAGTTTTAAAATATTTATTAAGAGCATTAATTGCCTTTTGGTTTTGCTGTTATATCGATCTCTGGGCCCAAAACGTAATAATAAAAATACTATTTAAAAGAATAGGTCATGGAGGTGTTACTCATGTCTGGCAAAGCTCATCCCTCTCAGCATTTGGTTTAAATTCAACGTTTATCTTTCCTAGATCGTTTGCCATGAGTATAGAATTAGTTTTATTTTTTATTTTGTCGCGTATTTTCCTCTGTCACCAAGTTGACTTTGGTTGTCGTTGTTTTTCTTTAAATAAATAGAAATTGTTATTTCTTTTGATGCATCTATCAACATATGTTTACAGTTTGAGAGTTATCGATGCATTATACCTGGAGGCAGGACTAATAGCGAAATGTTCCAAAACATTACTACGCTAAGAGGTTTACTCACACACACTATCTCTAAAACCATCCAAATGAGACGAACAAGACATGCGAGACATTACTGAAGAAGCAAGGACGAATTCATAAGCGATGTTCTCCTATGAACCCCTTCACATGGACGTGCCAGTGTTGGCCAACCAAAAAGAATGTACCTGCAACAGCTCTGTCAAGACACAGGATGATAGGGACGAATGATGAGAGTGTAGCAGAAAGAACTTCGTATTTTTGTTTGGCGCCTAATTTAATTTGACCGTTAGGGTCGCTGCATATTTTCACCCAATCAGGATGACTTATGCTATTCAGCCCGGACCATTTTTCTGAGCTGTACCAAAAATTGGGGAAAGCCGCCAAAATCCTTTCTCTTCCTCAGAATTTTTCTATAAGAAGAGACGTGTTACTGTCTGCTCTTCAATAGCGGTAGCAGCATCATACCACTATGAGGAGAGCCATCTAATTTATGGACTCCTTGGGTCTGTTCTTCTAGACCAAGGGTTCCTAGTTGAATATGAATTAGACGATATTCTATAACAACTTCCAACCTTCTTTCCTTCGTACGAGACTTGCAGCATACCAGCGTAAACCCGTTATTTCATGCTGCCATTAAAACCTTCATATAAAACCTAACGACGTCTTCGTTATTCTCCACCGCCTTTATTTTCCATCAACATTTAGCGAGGGGATAACAACCAACGTAACACCAACATAAACCTAATAATAATAACCTAATAACCATCCCATCGGTAAAAGAGAGAGACTCAGGGAAATCCACACTAGCAGTGCGATTAAATGATAATGATAATGAAGTGTTCAACATACATCAGAGTGCATTGAGAAGTAATCCTCAAGATGTTGTTACACTGCTAAGGTCAAAAAACCTATTTACCTATATTGCATATGTGACAATATCCCCTCGGCCCCCCGCATACATCAACTTCTTCGAAACAATTTCAATCTTGGCCGGTGATCATCTAGTGGTTCCGATAGGGGCACAAAAAATATAATCAAGGGAGTGGGAGGAAAGAACAAAGAACAAACGAACAATATGGGCTTGGGTTAACTCAAGTGCAAGAAGGTTAAGTTGTGACACTCTGCATTCCTTTGTGCATCTGTAGACTAACGCTGACGTGCATCCTTCGCGAAATTTCTACAAAGCTCGATGAGTGCTGATTCATCTTGACTGGTCTTCCCTCACTGCTGCTGGACTCTCTCTCATGCCGACTGGTCACTCTGCTGTCCGGTGTCGACTGCCCAACTACCACCCTGCGTCTCCCGTCGCCAACTGCCTTCTCTGGGTTCCTTTGTCCAACTCCTACTGGCGTTCCCTTACCCACTTCCGGTCACGTCGAAGATCGTGGGCTCAGGCCTTTGTTTGGTTTAGCGCTTAAACAGACAAAGGGATCGTCTGCTTAGCTGACCACCCACATAGTGTCACAGATATTGACCTACGACCCAGCCAGCTGTCAAAATAGGAAATGCACCTGTGTAAATAACAGGTGCATCCGCTCAAGGAATATCAGAATATAACCTTGACCGTGGACGGGTTGAATAAGTACGATTGTGACGTCCATAAGAAGAAGGTGAACGTTGAACTATTATATAATTCAGAGCTCAGGAAATTCAATCAGTTTGGAGACCAGACCATTTGGAGCCACGATGAAGTAGAGAATGCCAGCACCCAACAGAGGGAGCCCTCAGGCCCCCGATTAATCTGTTGGGGATCAGACGAGTTGGAGACAAGATGCGGTAGAGAAAGCCAGCACCGACCAGTGGGAGCCCTCAGGCCCCCCGATTAATCAGTTAGGGATCAGAGGAGTTGGAGAAAGATGCAGTAGAGAAAACCAGCACCCAGACAGGCTGGGCCCCCAGGCCCCGGTTGAACAGCCCAAGAGAAGGGGAAAGAAACACGGTTATGGCCGGAAGAGTGGGGGTCAATATGTTGCAGTTCTGTTCGGTCTCCAACTCACTCTCACACACAACCCTTTCAAATAAGATAAGAGGTATATTTTTCTAAGAACTGTGTCGCTCGTCTTTATTATTGTGTCGTCGTTATGATTCTGCATGCATATGTAGATGTATATGTATTATGTGTCTGTATAGCTAGTCATGGTTGTGACTATACAACACCTATACCTATATTGGAGAATTCTGAGGAAGAGAAAGGGTTTTGGCGGCTTTCCCGTATACCTGGATGTGCCCGTAGTGTAATGGTTATCGTCGCAGGATATGGACACGGCGACACGAGTTCAAATCCTGGACCTGACTGATTGCATTTCACGCAGCACTAATACCCTTGGGAAAGGTATGAACCCAAATATTCTCCCTCCAGATATGGGTAAATAGTAGGGCAGACTAGGTTCTTCAGCCTTGGTCAGGCAACTAGTCTAGGAGAAGGAAAACTCTGAATTCAAACCTGTTAAACTCCGCTTAAAAAATTGACCTTGTGTCATATCCTGCCCGAGCGGAGGAATTGGTAAATAGGATACCTGGAGAGGTTTTTAATAATTAGATTAATACATTTCCCAGGGATATTATCACTACGTGAAATTCAAACCGTTCGTTCAGGATTTAAACTCGGGTAGCCGACTCCACATTTCACAACGATAACACTTACGCCAAGAACGCGTAACTTCTACGAGTCTAACTTCATTAAAGCAACAAAGAAGCATGATTCAATGGCCTAATAAATAAAATAAATACGGAAACACTTTGAGAAGAAAACTCTATTACTAGAGGTGCCTGTGGTGTAATGGTTATCGTCGTAGGAAATGGACACGGCGATACGAGTTCAAATCCTGGACCTGACTGATTGCATTTCACGTAGCACTAATACCGTTGGGAAAGGTATGAATCCAAATATTCTCCCTCCAGCTATGGGTAAATAGTAGGGCAGACTAGGTTCTTCAGCCTTGGTCAGGCAACTAGTCTAGGAGAAGGACAACTCTGAATTCAAACCTGTTAAACTCCGCTTAAAAAATTGACCTTGTGTCATATCCTGCCCGAGCGGAGGGGTTCGTAGATATGAGAAAACTAGATGGTAGATATCCGTCTGTGAAGGCGGACAAGTTTCACATGTAAAATTAAATTGACTGTAACGGCTTTAAAGTTTTCTGGGCAGAAATGACGATATATTATCGACCGTCATATTCTTCGTTCTAACAGAATGGAACGACTATTAAAAGAAATATTGAACTATTGAAGAAATATAAAGTTGGGTTAATTTTGAATGTCAAATAAATTCCGATGATAATGACGGCCAATGTGTAAAAAGAGTAACAAAGAAATGAAGTGAATAAAAGTATATTTCTCTGTTGGTGTGTGCGTATGGTATCTATGTGTGGGAGTAATTAATGTAACAGAAGGGAATAACAAAAGAGAGATTAACAAAGAGAAGAAGAAAGAGAATAAAGTGTCTGTGTGTGTTATGTGTAGGAATAAAAAAAATGAAAGTAAGCGAGAAGAAAGAAAGAAAGAAAGAAAGAAAGAAGACTGAGAGAAAGAAAGAAACAAAGAAACAAAGAAACAAAGAAAGAAAGAAAGACTGAGAGAAATAAATGAATAAATAAATAAAGGAAGAAAGACTGAGAGAAAGGAAGAAAGAAAGAAAGAAAGAAAGACTGAGATATTATGATGGAGAAATAAAAGAATAATTTGAAGAAATAAGAAATTGTCAAAGGAAATAAGAGAATATGTAGAAGAAGGAAAGAATAAGTCGGGGAAAAAGAGAATATTTAAGGGAATAATTGAGAGTAAAGAAGAACGCAATAAAGAAAAAAGTGTGTCTGCATGTGTGTGTTTGTATGTGTGTGTGTGTACGAATGTGTGAGTAGAAGAAATGAATGTATTGGAGGAAAAAAGAAAGAAAGAAAAAAGGAAAGAAAGAAAATCATGGAAAAAGTTGTGGAACGAACGAATATGTTGGAGAATGTGAGACACAGAGAAAGTATAAAAGTGAAGGCGTGAATATAAGAGGAAATTAGCGTGTGAACAAAAATGTGCGCGATTGTATGTGTGTGTGTATGTGCGTGCGGGTGAGAAGAAGTAATGAAAATAATATAGCAGAAAGAAAAAGGATCATAGAAAGGGTAGGGGAATCAGTGAATGAGTGAATATTAGAATGAGAGAGAAAGAGCGAGAGAGAGAGAGAGGGGAGAATAAAAGATAAGTGAAACCGAGAGAGAAAAGAGATGCTTGCATGTGATGTTTGGTTTCTTTGTTTAATGGCATATCAAACCTTGTAAGTTATTTAAGGCCAAAGCTATTCTCCCAGAAGAACATAGTGGTACTATTTAACACATAGCTAGGAGGAGGATAAGGGATTTCACACCTTTCCCTTAGGGTACTATTTACCAACCCCTCCGCTCGGGCAGGATATGACACAAGGTCAATTTTTAAGCGGAGTTTAACAGGTTTGAATTCAGAGTTTTCCTTCTCCTAGACTAGTTGCCTCACCAAGGCTGAAGAACCTAGTCCGTCCTACTATTTACCCATAGCTGGAGGGAGAATAAGGAGGTTCATACCTTTCCCAAGGGTATTTGCCCGAAAGTGAACGTAATAGCGCGACTGGAGTACGAACTCGCGTACTACGATTCCGCAGTTCATCGCTTTAACCATTACACCACGAGGACACATCCCAAAATAGAGAATGAATGCAATTCCCAAACTGCTAGGCATAAGATATTATAAGAAGGGTTTGACATGCTGTTAAAATCAATCAATCTATAAACCTTGTTTTTATTTAACGGTTTTATATTTGAAATCTTCCATGTGATGTGATGTGTGTAAGTAGAACCAATTAAAAAATGGAGGAGAAAGAAAGAAAGAAAGAAAGAAAGAAAGAAAGAAAAAGTATGATAGAAATGGTCGGAGAATGTGTGAATAAGAGAGAGAGAGAGAGAGAATAAATGTGGAGTGTACTCGAGAGAGATTAAAAGATTGGGCATGCATATATGGCTTTATATCTGAAATCTTCCGTGTGATGTGATGTGTGTAAGTAGAACCATTTAAAAAATGGAGGAGAAAGAAGAAAGAAAGAAAGAAAGAAAGAAAGAAAGAAAAAGTATGATAGAAATGGTCTGAGAATGAGTAAATAAGAGAGAGAGAGAGAGAGAGAGAGAGAGAGAGAGAGAGAGAATTAATGTGGAGTGTACTCGAAAGAGATTAAAAGATTGAGCATGCGTATATGCGAGTGAGCAATCATGTGCACATTCTGTATGTACTTATGCCAATTTGTATGTGTGTGCCTGTGTATATATGTGTGTGTCTATATGTATATATGTCTGCATGAGTGCGTGCAATGTGGGGTCTCATTCTTTTAAACCAAAATCTGCATTAGTATTTTTTTTACTGGGTTACAGTATCAATTTTCGTCGAGTTATTTTTTCGGTATTTCGAACGCCGTGACTTTAAAGGGATTCAATGATTCCTTTGTATATCTCTCTTGAATTAATCATAATTTCTTCATAATTTTTTTCTCTCCCTTGAACAGCCAGTAGAGCTTCGGGCTATAAGCAAATTGCAATCTTTTTATATGAAAAGACATCTTATTCATCTCTATGTCATGTATCTCTGCTTAAGCAAATAAATTCATTAAGAAGGAATTATAGGTATTTACATTCGGTACACAACATCGGTTTGCTAAAGAAACAAACAAAAAACATTAACAGTGTTGAGTTTGTTACTTATTTGAATTACTGGGGTGTCCTCGTGGTGTAGTGGTTAAGGTGCTACACCACGACATCATAATAAGCGAGTTCGATCTCGAGTCGCTCTAATCCAAGTAATGTCAACCTACGTCTCAAAACGTGACTTGACGATGATGAGGATGATAATGCTGAAGAAGCAAGGAAGAACTCGTGTTGTATAGCCACATAATACATATGCATGCAGAATCATAACAAGGACACAATAAAGACGAGTTCTTTGAAAAATCTACCTCTCACTTTATAGAAAGGGTTGTGTGTGAGAGGGAGTTGAAGACGGAACAGGACTGCAACATATTGACCCCCACTCTTATGGCTATAACCACGTTTCTTTCCCGTTCTCCTGGGCTACTCAACCAGGGGCTTGGGGGCCAAGCCTCTCTGGGACATGTTCCTCATCCCAGCATCTTCTCTCCAACTGCAACTGCTCAATCGGGTGCCTGAAGGCCCCCTCTGCTGGGTGCTGGTTTTCTCTGCCGCATCTTATCTCCAACTGATCTGAATTCCAACTGATTGAACTTCCTGTGCACCGAGTTATATAATAGTTCGACGTCCATCTTCTTCTTGTGGGCGTCACAAATCGTACTCATTCAACTCGTCCACGGTCAAGGTTATATTCTGATATTCCTCGACCCATGCACCTGTTATTTACACAGGTGCATTTCCAATTTTGACAGCTTGGCCGGCTCGGAGGTCAGTATACAACACTCGTACACATGGATGCACCAATGGCAGATTCGAGACCGAAAGGCCCCCAGTTTCGGCTGGGCCACTTTCTGGTGGGCCAGCAGCAACATTGTCCCCCTTGTATAGCACCGGACCTTGCTGTCCAGTTAAGGCTATAAGCTGGCACACGTGCCTGGACCCAGATTTGGGTTCAAAATCAGCTAGGCTCATCAGGCCCACATTGCACTAAGTGGGCCGATGAGTAGCAGGATTCGAACGTCGGCTCATGCTCGACCTTACTCTCCCCTAAATCTGCACTTTAAGTCGACCTTCGGGTTATTGACCTTGTGTCAAGTCCTGTCTGGTGGGAGGCAGTGACATATATAATGTCAACATACGTCTGGAGAATGCATAGACTGATATTGATCAATTATCGATGACCTCTTACCTCCCATCTTATAAACAATTCAAGATGATCAAGATATGCTTGGCACTGCTGGAGAAGCTGGGACGAATCATGCAATTGCTCTGTGTGAACACGATGCAATTTTGAGGACCAAAGAGAAATGGATTTTTGAGACGAATGTTGAGAAGAATCAGGGATCTCCGTGCCGTCAACATGACTTGACGATGATGAGAATGATAATGATTACAACTAATGTTCTTCTGTAAGAATGGCTTTGGCGTTAAATAACCCACGAAAGTTGATATGCCATTCGACAAAGAAAGCAGAAAACAATCATTGTTGCATAGTGACCATTGACAAAGGATTTCTGGAACAGAATGTTCCGATTGTGTAGACAGGAAGACAGTGATGCGTGGGTGTAAGCATCTCTCGTGGGTTGACAGCCGGAAGGAGAACCGGAAGAAGGCAAGGCGTTATCAAATTATGTATACACAGTTTACGGTCAGTCACACAGTCAGAGTTTTGATAATCACGCCCAGAGAAAGCTCAGAGTGGGTCAGTGGCCCACCACAGCTAAGAAGCAGAGAAATGCAGACAAGATCTTTAAACGAGCCTGAGCTCATATTTAACACAGTTGAATAGTTTCCTCTAATACGAATAATTCTATAAACTATCAATCATTTGTTTATACACAGTAAAATGTTTTTTCTAAATTCTATATATCACTAACAATTCAATTAAACATCAGTCATTTGTTTAGACACAGTTAAACGATTAAACAGTCTATTTCAAGCAATTCATTTAAGCATGAGTCATTTGTTTGCACTCGGTTTAAATGTAAAATTACGCAGTTTAAATATCAAACAGTTCTTTTTGATCCATTGATTGATACTTATCGGGTACTACCACTTCGGGCTGAGTGGACGAGGTAGTAATGGCAATAATTGGGTACTCCACATTCCCCAAAATTCCAGAATTAATGAAGCCTCACTATCAGATTGCCCATGGTGTAATGGTTATCGTCGTAGGAAATGGACACGGCGACACGAGTTCAAATCTTGGACGAGACTGATTGCATTTCACATAGCACTAATACCCTTAGGAAAGGTATGAATCCAATTATTCTCCCTCCAGCTATGGGTAAATAGTAGGACAGACTAAGTTCTTCAGCCTTGGTTAGGCAACTAGTCTAGGAGAAGGAAAACTCTGAATTCAAACCTGTTAAACTCCGCTTAAAAATTGACCTTGTGTCATATCCTGCACGAGCTGAGGGGTTGGTAAATAGGATCAGATTGTTTTGAATCATATCTAGTACACTCATTGAGGGAGTCTAAAGACTGGGCCAGAGAAAGACTGGACTCTCAACATTCTAGCAACGCGTCAGACGAGTAGGAGCATTTTGTTAAGCCTTGTATTGAGTTTAATGTACGATTCAGTATTCCAATTCAAACCAAATCATAATCTTAGAATCATAGAAATAAACTCTAAAACAATAACAAAATCAAACTCTTTCTTAGAAAATTAATTTTCAATATATTCTTGAATATTTTTGTAGTTATTTCTTGTGATTTGTATTTTGTTGATCAAAATTATTTCAAACTAGAGGCTGTTGTAAGGACCAGCTGTGCATGTGCTTTTCTGTTTTGAGCAATGTTAAACATATAGAAGATGTTATTTCAATTATTATATATAAATTTATCTCTTTTAATCATTTTAAATGCAAACTTCACTTGTTTCAGTAAGCGTATGTGAAAACGAGGCTCGAGTACGTCATTTCAGGAACAATCAATCGATTTTCAAATTTCCTATAAAAATATTTCTATGTGATTTCAGCTGATTCTAATGTAATTCTTTTCTTTTTGTAAATTAGAATTTCACTTTATTATTCTAGTTCTGGTAGCGGCGTAACACACATAATATAAGCTGCGTGATATGCAAGCACGTACGTTTTACGTAAACAATAAAATCATTTTCATCAGTTAGTAGGTTACTTGGTTGGGGTTTCATGGCATATCAACCTTTGTGTCTTATTTAATACCAATTCTCTTTCTCTCTCTCTCTCTCTATATATATATATATATATATATATATACTATAAATTGAATTACCATCTGGCTAGCACTGCGTGCGGCATACGGGACCACTGGACAGCTGTTTCGACTTTATTAGGTCTCATCAGCTATGTATACCATGACCCGGAGCAGTATATACCATGATCTCCCCAACTTGCGGAGATCAAGGTACATACTGCTGATGAGACATAATGAGGTCGAAACAGTTGTCCAGGAGGGTGTCCTCGTGGTGTAACGGTTAAACCGAATCTTAGTGAGCGAGTTCGTTCTCCAGTCTCGCTATCGTTCACTTTAGGGCAAATACCCTTGGGAAAGGTATGAACCCATTTATCCTCCTAGCTATGGGTTAAATAGTACCACTACTGTTCTTCTAGGAGAATGGCTTTGGTCTTAAATAACCTACAAAGGTTGATATGCCATTAAGCGATAAAACCAAACCAAACAGCTGTCCTGTGGTTCCATATGTCTCACGTAGTGCTTGTCAGATTTTTTGGTCATGGTAATTAAATTTATGGTATATAATTTCTCTATTTAAAATTATATATATATATGTATATATATATATATATATATGATTTTTAATCGAATAATTTTGGGGTAAATCTTATGGTAAAAGTGTTCCAGCTCATTCATTTGCACAGAATTAAATGGTTTCAACTTTTGCGATATGACACTGATAATTCTATTGAATATTAATCATTTTTTGCACACAGTTAAATTTTTCAACTATTGCTATTTAACATTACCAATTCTATTTATCAAATATCCATACCAAATATGAGTAACCAGTATGGTTTCAACTGACTAATAATGATAATAATACAACTGCTTACACCTTGCTAGAGAACGGAAAACGTTATGAAACATGAAAGTGACGGTGATACCAATTATAAATGTTGCACCCGGAACGGTCCTCAAAGGCTTGGTAAGGGGAAGTGGAATAGTTGAAAATCGGAGGAAGAATCGAGACTACCCAAATTACAATATTACTAAGATCTGCAAGAATACTGAGAAGTGTCCTGGAGACATAAGAAGACTTGATGTCACTCGGAATCCAGTGAAAGACCATCAGCTAACGCTGGTGTGAAAACTCGCAAGGCTTAATATAATAATAGTGTTAATCCTATAATAATCCAATAATAATAACCCCTTGTAAATGATTGGACGGCTCTATTTGACCTACATTTGGAACCCTAAAAGATACTACCAATCCAGGTCAGAGTGGACCTAAGATTAATTGTAATTAAGGGATACTCTGCATTTTCAAAACTTGAGGACCAAGGCTGCACTATAGGATGCAGTTTAGTATCATACTCCGAACGCCAGAAAAATGTTACAAAAGGATTACATGAGAAATAATAGCCGATAGTTTGGTTTGGTTGTTTGGGTTTTATGGCATATCAACCTTTGTTGGTTATTTTATGCCGAATCCATTTTTATACAAATAATCAGTTCTATTTCAAACAATTCAATCTAACATTAGTACACTGTTTAATTGTCAAAAAACATCTCTGTTTCAAAATATTCAGTTTATTCAAATAGTTATAATTCAACCAAATCAGTTTAGTATATGTATAGATTTTGTTTACTCATAGTTAATATATTCTATATCAAACAATTCAGTTTAGCGTAAGTACAGTTTCAATGTCAAAACAGTTCCATTTCAAACAATTCAGCTTAGCATAAGTACGCTGTTTAAATGAAAGTACTCAGTTTAATTGTCAAAAACATTTCTATTTCAAGCTATTCAGTTTTGTCAAACAGTTCTAATTCAAACAATTCAGTTTGGCATAATTACGCAATTTGATTATATTTAAACCATACGTAGGGCCCAATTAGGTGCTACCATTCCCGGCCAAAGTGCACCCGGAAGTAATGGTAATGAAGGAATACTCCACATTCTCCAAAGCTCCAGCATCACTGTAACCTCACCATCAGTTTAATGTCATACCCAGGACACTCGTTAGTCAGTGTATTTTACAGCTCCCCACTTATAACAGCTGACATCATAGGATTGATATTTTGCAAGTTTGATACGACACAAGGGCGTGAGAAAAAAATGATGTATCCATCCTCTGTGAAGGGGGAACTTGAGGTACAAAACTCTGTGTTACTAAATTTGATTGATTGACTGATTTTGACGGTATGTCAACACGTTTGGGGTTATTTGATGCTTTGAAGTCAGGAAATTGTGTTCATTGTACATTTATATTTCCATTTTTTTGCATAGTTTCTTTCTTAATAGCTTTTTGAACACACTTTTATGTTATCTAGTATTCCTATCAAGTACAAACATTTTAAACACAGTTATACGGTTTCAAGTTCTTAATAATGAAAATCCTTAGGAATTAGTTATGGCTTCAATTGATTATTTTTAATACACTTAATTTGCTCACAGTCATATGATATCAAGTATTTCAATCTAATGCGAATGATTTTAAATGAATCTGATTATTTAGAGAAAATATTCATGTCTAATATAAAATAATTTCCACATAGATGTATGGTTTTAAGTCTTCCATTTAAATTTAATGTTGGATAGCAACAGAAAGACTCCTTTGACATGCTGCATAAGTTGCGTTGATGGTATTTTCAAGGCTAAATAGGACAATGCCCAAGCGGAAATGACGCGTGGGTTGCGTAGGTGGCATAAAAGGATGTCCAATTATTTCCTCAAGTAAAAAGTACGCAGGTGTTCCTCAGTGGAAGTGCCACGTAAGTTACGTGGGGGGTGGCATGCTAGACAGGAGGTGTCATCACGCGCGATGCATGGGCGGAAGGTGTGGCCACGGTGATTGTGTGGATGTCCTGAAAATTATATAAACCAGGAAAGAATTCTGACCCAGGCAGAACGAAGAAGAAAGGCAAAGAGTTTTCACAGAAAAATGCATCGTCACCCCTGTCTGTGTGCATTTCAGCCATATCCGACTCTTAATCTCCCCATACTTACATTTCGGGTGATAAAGAAAAAAAAGCAAATTATATTTTTATACATCAGCGTTTTTGTTCTTTGTATTCAACATTAATAATTATTGGTATCATAATAATACTATTTAATAATCTCCATTTGCTTACACATGGATGTTTTTTTTTTCTTTATTTAATAGCATATCAACCTTCGTGGATCATTTAATGCCAAAGCCATCTTTGTAGAAGAACATCTGTAATAATATTTAAGCCATAGTTTTCGCAAGGTTATTAGCCTGAAAATGAACATATTAGCACGACTGGAGTTCGAACCCACGTACTACACAGCCAATTTCAAACACGTTAGTCCTTATGCCAAGTTATATGGTTTCAAGTAACTTAAAATCATCCTTAGTAAATAATTATAACTCCAATTAACTATTCTTAATAAAAATATTATACAGTTATATGGCATCGAATATTCATATTGACTAACGATAAGCATATACAGGTGTCTTTGACCCGTATATGGTACCCAAACAGGTACTACAACACCGTGTTAGAGAGGACCTGGGAGTAATGACAATTGATGATACACCACATTCTACAGAACTCAAGTCTCGCCATCAGATGCAGTTTAGTATCAAACGTAGCTCCGCCTTTTTTTTCATGGGGGTCCTTACCTCTCTGCAGTTGATACAATTAACGTATTCTTAAACTCACAGACTATGTGACAGTACCACTAGAATAAACCGATAGTGAATTGGGCCCCTTGGCAAAAAGCGTTTTTAGCCCCTTAACACAGATATCTAGAATCCTAATGGGAAATTTGTTTCTAAATATAAAATATAGAGCTTTCGGAATCACTGGTGGTATTTATTTCAAGTGCTATGACATTGTACAACTGATGTATGCAACACATTATATTAATAAAACAACAGTGAGTTCTTGTGTTGAGTTACAATGCGTTAATTCATTTAAGCTGACTAAAAAATGGACACTTTGTAAATTTGACTCTCTTGTTGCTTGGGACGACCAGTACAGTTACGTTATCATTCAGTCCACTTGAAAAACAGGGGTATTTACAAATTATTTCCAGACACTATCTATCTATCTATCTATCTGTTCCTGAGAACCCCAGAACTGGAGCCTCACCACCGTATACAGTTTAGGGTTCTACTGAGAACACATTTTAGTAGGTATGAAGGAATTCATGAAGGGGATGCAGTTAGCGTATTCTTGGCAGGAAAATCGGCTGAATGTCTATTTGGAAAACGATTCCCAATGCAACTTACTAGGGTGAGTCAAAAGTTTTACAATTTTCGTAAGTGATTGTTTGCGGCACGCATATAAAGTGACGGAAGCAGTTTTTGGTTTGGTTTGGTTTTGGTTTGGTTTGGTTTGGTTTGGTTTAGTTTGGTTTTGGTTTGGTTTGGTTTAATAGCCTGAACTCATTTTCTGCACACATTTAAATGATTTTTCTTATTAATCATTTGTTTGCACACAATTTAATGTTTTCAAGTATTGCTATGTATCACTAACAATTCAATTAAATATCAGTCATTTGTTTACACACAAGGATCAAACAGTTCTATTTCAAATAATTCAGTTTAGCACATGATTTAAATGCAATGCCAAATATTTCTATTTGACCAACAGATAGGACCCTATCAGGTACTAACACACTGCATTGGCAATAAAGAGGTACTCCGCATTCCAGCATAAGTGGAGCCTCACCATCAGATTATTTAGCATCATAAACAGGACACTCGTTGAAGGAGCCTTACCCATCTGTAAGAGATGCAGTCCAAGTTCAAGTCATGGCTGGTAACCATTGTATCGTGGTAGTTGGTGCGTTGACATGTTGTGCATTGCTCCACACCATGTATGATTTGAAAGCTGCACAAATGAATGTGCAACGGGTTTTTAATTCCGTAACTTATGCTTTAAGTGTTCGAACTGAGACATAATGCAGCCTTCCTCTCGCTTGTTCGACTTTGTCGGCGGATTAAAATTAATCTTCTAGTCACCCGGCAGTCGATCAAAAATCGCAATGAAGTGTGTCTCTTCAAATACAGAAAAAGGAAATCTGATTCTTTTAACAACCCTAAAGTATGCCGTTAAAGATTCACAAGTTGCTAAGAATGACGTACAATGAGATTAGTGAATTCTTTGGTCTTTTATCTGGTGCCTGACGACCGTCGAAATGTCCGGTTGAAGAAAAGAGAGTCGCATCCCCAAAATATACCGGAATCATCAAAAGAAGATCTGACAAATGGAATTTAGAATGACCAGCCCCCACCCTCTCTCTCTCTCTGTCTCTTGGATTTCTGGTCATTTTAAACATTCGTATAATTACTGCTTCCACGGTAGAGCCAAAATGTCCTTCTTGTCCAGATTGAAGACGCTCACTGGTTTTTAGAAATTCATTTGGAAAAGATGTTCCTTAACTCAACATCTATATTCGTTCCCCGCTTACGAAAAGTAAAAACGAACATTTGAAAGAAAGAAAAAAAAAACGCATACTTCTGTCAACCATGCTCCGAAACACAAAGCATACATATAAGTAATATTCATATTTTTTTCTCTTATTTCTTACCTCCAAGAATGCCAGGACTTGTTGGAAAATTATCGACAATTATTGACTGAAAAAAGAGTCGGCCGAGTAAAATGATTTTGAGGCGAGGGAATTTTCCCCCACTCTTGACCGTCGGTTGAGTGATTTCTTTTTCAAATCTCAAAGCTGTCCTAGAAGTCACTAAAAACCTTTGTAGTGCGAAACATGAATTTGAAAGAACGTAGACGATCAACCAATATCATATAGGCATAAAACCGTGGATTCCGAGGCCGTGCTCAAGGTCATAGTGGCAAGTAACATTCAGAGAGTATCAGATGAGTTCAAGATCTCACAAATAAGTGTGGTTCATCATTTTCACGATCTCAGTAAAAGTTCTTACGTACTACCAAAATATTGCAAAACTTTTAACTCACCGTAGTATTTTAATATAATTTTTTTCGGTTTATATTTTTGTTTAATTATCAAACTGCAACTGAATATTATGTACTTTTTTTACGCCAAGGGTTTGATTTATCTATTAAAAATCTATTTTTGTTCTTTTATATGTAATGGTTTAAGTGTAGATATAGGATGTCTCATATACATTGGACCCATTTGACTGCTAATAACTCTACTAATAATAATGTTTTGTTCTTTTTTGTTTCAGATTTGAAAATAGTATACTATAACAACTATTAATCCTTGATCACAATGCCTTGGGCAAGAGAGGAGAAATATCTTGCGTCACAACTTATTTGGAGACAAAATCATTCAAAACTGTGCAAGCAAAATTTCGCAGAAAGCTTAACGTTACAATTATAACCATAAAAGCCATATTTATCGTTGGGTTGTCAAATTTCAAGGCAAAGGGTCAGTAAATAACCTCAACGAGAAGGTAGAAAATCCCAGATCTGGCAGGTTGACTGCAAGATGTCCTGGCAATATGGATGCAGAGAGAAATTCTGTCGGAAGGAGCTCGAAAAAATCATTCGAAGACGTTCCCAAAAACTTTGTCTTTCACGCGCAATGTAGGATAAAGTCAATCAAATTCTACCGTTGTCATCTGACCTTTCTGAAGTGATATGATTGCTTTTTAAGACTCAGATGAAAGATGACTTGAACAATATAAATTATCACATTAATGGGTTGCATCAAACTGGGCCGTAACGCCGCGAAATCAACCAAAAATATTTGTTGTGTGAAAGGTGAAGACGCAGTTGGTCACATTACAGTAAGCAGATGGTTCAAAAAATTTCACGCAGGTTGCAAGAATCTTAATGATCAGGCAAGGTCAGACAGGCCAAAAATCATGGACTCTGATTTTGTGGTCAAAGCAAATCTAGCAAGTAGCATATGGAGAGTATCAGGCAAGCTTGGCATCTTACAGTCAAGTATAGTTCATCACCTTCAGGACTTTCACAAAAGCATCCATGGCTGCTATATGGTGCTTTATGCTACCAAAATATTGCAAAACTTTTGACTCACTTTAGTATATACAAAGAGGCTTACTTAAACTAATCTAAATATTTCTTTATTTGTAAAACTATTTTCTTTGTTTTGGAGTGATTGATGAGAAACTTATTTGATCTGCATCAACTTACTTTAATTGTAAATCAGATATTGTATTACATCACTCAAGACAATTTTTAAATGACTATAAAGACAATGAAATCAATGATTGTCCAAGAACAGCAACGAATATGATGCTGTATAAAAATTATAGAAATTATATAGAAATTACGCTTGGGTTGCAAGAACTTCGACGATCAGATAAGGTTAAGTAGGGCTAAAACCATGGATTTCAAGGCTATGCTCAAAGGTAAATCCGATGAGTAGAGCTCGTGATCTCACAGTCAAGCGTGGTTTGTCATTTTCGTGGTGGCAAAGACACCCTGAGCTTGCTACAGAATAGTGCGTTACGTTACTAAAATATTGCAAAACTTTTGACTCGCACTAATATTTAAAGCAGAAAATTAGTTCTTGTCTAATAAAAACGATGTTTTTGCTATCCCTACGGTAATTCACATGAGTTCGACATTCAGATATTTAGGCTCTCTTTCTCTTTTTTTTTTTTTTTTTTTTTTTGTTAACATCATAGCCTTCACCCTTCATTGATTCCGCTGAACAAAATCTAACTCATACAAGCCTTAGGCGTCTATCAAACATTTTCTTTCCTTAAATCGACGCTTTTTTTTTTCTGGCTTTGATTACGCAGACCTTGTAGATGCAGTCTTTTTGAATTAGCCTCTTGCGAGATTTAATAATTTTCCTATGTTCCGTTTTCAGTTCTGTTTTTGGATTGAGTTAATTTTTTTGTTTATATTTTGTTCTTCGGTCTTGCGGAAGACCTCCAAAATTTTCTCTTCCGCAATATAGACAGCCTAAAGTAAAAAAAAAAAAAAAATTATAAATACTGCATTTTTGATATGGCTGATTGGAATATTTCAACCCACGCTATACCAGAAAAAGAAACATCTAATACCAATTTTAAGGACGGTTTCGAAAAACAGATGAAACTATTCGCGATTAAATGGATTATTCTCCCGAAAAATACTTTTAACTAAGATTTTACAATTATATGTAAATAGTAGGGTAAGCAGATTTCTTTAACCCCCTAACCTTCCATACTCACCAGTGCTCTAGAACTGGACCCTCACTATCTTATTCAGTTTAGCATCATACATGAGATACCCCCTTTAACGGGGGTATCTTATTGGCAAGGGATAGAGTTAGCGTATTCTAAGCCTTGCTCAGTTGACAATTTAGAGGATGGGTGTAAATAAACAAAACATAGATTTTCTTTTTAATTTTGTAAAATAATTAGGGATTTTGGTAAATTATTTTAATAATTGTTTTCCAGTAAAACTTTGCGTTCTTCGCTGCAGGATTTTGATTTGTAAAGGTCAAAACCTTTTTTGCATACACATGTTAACACATGTCAAAATAAGATCGACAAGTTTATTTTAGAATCAACTCTGAGCTAAACAAGTAATATCTACAATTAGATAACTATCAACTGATATTTAGCAATGACGTGTCACTAATGCGATTAAAGCATTAATTAAAGAGGAGATTTCGAAGATATGAACAGTCAGAGAACGTACGGTCAGAAATACCAGACTAGACAGACGACGAAGAGTGTTTTTTCGAATTTATATTTTATATATATGCAAAAAAAAAAAAAAATAAATAAATAAATAAATAAAATTGGCATTTAATAACCAAAAACGATTTTTATGCCATAAAAACAAACCAAACAAAACCCAAACAGAGTAATATAAACTCTGTCGTTATTGTGGTTTTGGGAAAAGCACATGCATTCCAAGATATTTAATAACGCTCATCCTTCTAGACAGTTTGGTTTCTTTCAATATCTGTCTATATTTCTGATATCAGGTATTATATATATTATTTACATTTTCGGACTATTGTCCTCATCTTTGTCGCTATGTTTATCACAACGTTTCGGCTATTGTATGCTCCGGCCTTCTTCAGGTGGTTGGAATGTTGAACTTAACGCTTTATTTCGCTTACCGGGGTTGACTGTTCTAGTTCCACGAGCCATGTTTAATAGATGTCAGTTTTCAGTTATCCCCTATTAATTTCCCCTCTGAAAGTTCTCCACTGCCTTCACCGGGTATTGAACTCACACTCTTTGGGTATGTCACTGGATCTAACCAACGCCTTTATCCACTGTACCATGTGTCCTGGACACAGTCTACTTTGGTTTCTTTGTTTAATGGCATATCAAACTTTGGGAACTATTTAATGCGAAAGAAGAAAAAAGTGATACTATTTAATCCATTGCTGAGGGTATTAGGAGGTTCATATATTTCTTAATCCGAAAGTCAATGTGATAATAGGATTTGAGTTCGAACTCACTGTACTTCGAGGTTGCAGTCCAGCAATTTAGCCATTACGCCGGGGAGACCTTTTTGATAGATGTTTGAGTATGCTTTATAAATCAGTTAGTGAAACCTGATTAAGTATATTCCAACTGCAGGATTTCGTGTCAGTTCGTCTTTGTCCCTTAAATGAAGTCTTACTACTTCTCAAAGTCTTATTAATCAGTTCTTTTTTGAAATCCAAATTAACGCTGCACCTGTCTTTGAAAAGTGCAGTTAATTCAAAGTCTCCGACAGAAACCAGTTGTTCTCAAATCATCAACGATGCTGACTTGTTCTGTCGGTAATTTCGTTCTTATGCAAATTTGTCATTGCTCTCTTCCAAATTGAGATATTTTATTCTGGACACGCGTATTTACAGAAGTCAAATCTACAATTGAGCCGTTAAATAAACAGACACTGGCTATACAATTTAAAGCAGATTTTTTACTGATTGTCCTATGCAGTTCCGATGACAGATGGCTACCGTTAGGAAGCGCAAATAAAGACGTCTTACACGAGACAGTTAAAACTGTATAATAATAATGATGATAATAATAAAGATAATAGTGTCAACCGGAAATATATACGATGAGGGCGTGTTGAAACGTTTTCGGCCCAACCAGGAATGGAATAGACTTCTTTTTTAAGGATTAAAAAATTTGGTAACTATAATTATAATTATTTTAATATTAATCGGTTGTCAAAAACATTACATTGTGTTGTATATTTCAAATAAATGGAATTTGTGTGGTGTATCATTGTAAGGAGAACGCGAGACAGCATTAATAGAGAAACACATACGAATATATATATATATATATATATATATATATATATATATACAAAGTATTTCTTTCTCAACTGTCATCAACCTCATCATTAATTCCGGAAGTTATGGACTCCTTTTCCTTTGTTAGGTTTTCCAACTGGGAAAAGGACAGATCTGAAGTGTACATATATATATATATATATATATATATATATATATAACGAATAACTAAGTGTACTAATCCTTCATGGGTTATATATTTCCAAGGCTATCCTTTTAAAATATCATAGTTTCACCATGAAAAAATTGTTGTTGAAAATAAACAAAATTATTAACTTATTGATATCTTAATTGTAATCATTGTGTACAGTCTGTTTTTCATTTAAGAGCCTTCAGCAAAGTTATATTCTAATTGAAGATAAAATTTGTTATCAGAAAAAAAAACACTTTCTAATGAATCAAACTTAAAGCAATTTCAATTTATCAATCAATCTTCTCGCCTGTTGTAGTACACACACACACACACACACACACGCACACACACACACACACACACACACACACATATATATATATATATATATATATAAACTAATAAAAATAAATGTTTTCTCGTTTCTTTATAATAGTACCAGGCCCAGTCGGCAGGGGCTGTAAAAGACACCGACTGTATCTCTGTAGAAGGGGTGAGCCTCCCACAACGATTGTCCTAGTATGACACCAAACAATCTGATGGTGAGGCTTCAGTAATGCTAGAGATTTGGGGAATGCAGAGTATCCCTTCATTGTCATCGCTCACAGGTCCACCTTGGCTCGATGTGGTAGCAACTGCTCGGGTCATATAATGGGTCAAATAGAACTGCTTGACAATTAAACTGTATTATTATGCTAGAATGAATTGTTTGAAATAGAACTGTTTTTATGACTACAGAGGGATTTGACATTAAATAACCTACCATGGTTGATATGCTATAAAACCCAACTAACCCAAATCCTATATATTTTATAGAATTGTACGAGGATCATTAAATAAGTTTCCAGACTTTTTTCGTATAGTCACTTTTATTGATAGTACACGCATGAAACTCCAGTCGCCTTCGAAGTAATCTCCTCCAGCTGCAATGCACTTGTTGTACCGTTCCAACAACTTCTGGAAGTCCTCTTGTGCGAGCGTGTCAATGACCTTCGTCACAGTCTTTTTCATCTCCTCAACTGTCTCATAACGACAGCCTGTGAGCTTAGGGAATAAGCAAAAGTCACAGGGAGCAAGGTCTGGACTATCGGGAGGCTGAGGAACTGTCTTGATGCCCATCTTTGTCAAATAGTCTATGACAAGGATGGAATTGTGGACCGGTGCATTGTCCTCGTGGAAATGCCACTGACCCGATTTGAAGAGTATTGGCCTCTTCCCTAGGAATCTCTTGCTGAACTTCCTTAAAACCTCAACATAGTAACCCTAACCCAAACCCAAACCCTTTAGTCAATCAACCCTATTGTACTGACTTCCTTACTCCTCCCACACCTCTCATCATCCCTCACAGACTCCCTGTCTTCCTTGAATCTCTTATGCCACTCAAAAACTGATGCTTAATTCATACAAAATGCTCGAAAAGCAGTCTGAAGCATTCCATACGTTTCTGTGTCATTTTTTCCAAGTTTAAAATAGAATTTTATTGCATATCGTTTTTCCTCACGTCCAGATTGCTTTTTGGAAATTTACCAGCTGTGACAATCAGACTTTAGTAGGGTGTATTCCAGTTGCTGCTGTAGCTGTTCATTTGAACCTGAAATCATAAAAATTGATCAGTCATCTCCTAAGATATATAGCAATAAGATACTGAATTTTCAAGTGTCAACGACAATTTTAAATGCCTGTACAAAAAAAAAAAAGTCAGGAAACTTATTGAAGGCGCTATGTTTAAAGAGGATTTGGCATTAAATAACCTACAATGATTGATATGCCATAAAATCCAACCCAACCAAATCTTATATATTTAATAAATATTTGTAAACAATATTTAGCATTAAATAACCTTCCATAAAACCAAACCAAACCAAATCATATATAAGTGATATATATGTATTAAGTGGATTTGGCATTAGATAACTTACATTCGTTGGTATGCCATCAAACCAAAGTAAATCAAACCAAATTAAATATATTTAATATATATTTGTAAGCAGCATTTAGTCACCTCCAAGGGTTGATATGCTATAAAATGAAACGAAACGAAACGAAACCATAACAGGCCTATGATTATAACTTCGTGTATTTTTTAAAAAATCAATACAATCATCATGTGAAACGTCGGAGGAGAATGGACGACGAAAGGCGAAGAATCATCAGTGTAATTTTCATTTTCTACTCCTCTTTTTGTAAATACAGTCTCAGTTTCAATAATCTTTTATACACATTAGATGGTCCGGGAGACCTGAGTTCAATCCCAGGTCGAGCCATATCAAAGATTTAAAAAATGGTATTAGATGCCGCTTTGCTTAACATTCAGCATTATAAGATACGGATCAAGGGCAAAGTGGAGCAATCCGGAGAAAGGATTATAAACCTCCCTTTCATCTTGATGTAGTAGATATTGAAAAGGAAGCCTTTGGGTCACCCTTGACTACGGTCGGCCAACTTACATATAGATAAACATAATATATATATATATATATATATATATATAATGTGTATTATATATATATATATATATATATTTATATATATGTGTGTGTGTGTGTGTGTGTGTGTCCCTGTGTATGTCTGTGCGGATGTGTGTGCGTACTTTAATTGGTTTAAAAGTCTATTAGTTGACAAAAAATGCGTTAGTTATACCTTATTTTAAATTTTATTTGAACTCATTGGGAACAAAACATGAGATTTTGCTGCATTTCCAGTTGGAATTTGGCTTTGCTTCAGGTGGTAAAAAGAAAAACACACGCACCCACACACCAAACACACACACATAAGAAGTAATAATTTCTCTTCAAAGATGACATGCACGAGAAGAAAGGAACATTTTTTTCTTTCTTCAGCTAATTTTTATCATATTTACCAACCCCTCCGCTCGGACAGGATATAACACAAGGTCAATGTTTAAGCGGGGTTTAACAGGTTTTAACTCCTTTTCCTAGACTAGTTGCCTCACCAAGGCTGAAGAACAAAGTCTAACCTACTATTTACCCCTAGCTGGAGGGAGAATAATTGGATTCATACCTTTCCCAAGGGTATTAGTGTTATGTGAAATGCAATCAGTCTCGTCCAGGATTTGAACTCGTATCGTCGTGTTCAATTCCTACGACGATAACCATTACACCACGGGCACCTCCAGTGATAGGGTAACCATTTTAAAATAAATTTTATTCACAAGCGTATGATGAATAAAACTCTTTTTTCAGTTGTAATAAATATCATAACTTTGTGATGTTATCTAAAATGTGCAACCAGACTCGTCCAGGATTTGAACTCGTGTCACCGTGTCCATCTCCTACAACGATAACCATTACACCACAGTCACCTCCAAATTATCATAGCAATATCGGCAGTATTCTTACAGCGTCCATTTTTGCATTTAAAAAAAAAATGAAATTCGCATAATTAGAAAATTAATATTACGTTAATTTTTTGTTTTTTGTTTTTCGTTTTTTCCTAAGAAAAAAATAAGAATACACAAAGGACATTAGAAGAAATACAACAGTACTGCGGTACATCATACATCATGTGCTTCGACCAACGGAAAACTCGCTGGAATAATATTTTGATTGTAGCGAAAGAAGTAGCGCCCTCCCCTACACGTCGGTGTAGTAGCTATTGAAAAGGGAGCCTTCTGGTCACCCTCGACTCTGGTCGCTCACTAAAAAAATGTTCCATTCATTGTTCATTTCTTTCTTAGCTTCAGTTTTGATTCTTCTTGTGCACACACACATACACACACACATATATATATGCATGTACACACCTACGTGAACACACACATATATATGTGTGTGTGTTTGTGATTGTTTGCTTGTATGTGTGTCAGGGGTGGCATCAGGTCTATTAATCGACTGAACATTTTAAAGTTTTTTGTACTTTTTGTTTTTCATTTACAGCGAGCCTGAGGTGAAATTCTCGTAATTAGGAAATTAATGATCCATTCATTGTTCATTTCTCTGTTGGTAAATACAGATTTAGTTTCGATAATATAATTGGCTATAAGATCGATTAATAAACTTAAAATACTAAACATGTGCCTTACTTTAAATTTGATTCGAGCTCATTACAAAGTAATCTTTTATAGTTTCTTTTTCTGATAACAAATTTCATCTCCCGTTAGAATATGACTTTGCTGAAGGCTCTTTAATGAAAAACTAACGATAAAAGAACAGAAATCTTCCTTCAACAATTACAGGAATAACATATGTCCGTAAATTGATGTTTTCAATAACTATTTTTGCTTTGGGACGACGAGTTTTAAATTATTTTAGTATATTTAGTTATTAGTGCTATTATAGCGTTCATTTTCCCATTGTTTTATTTTTGCTCATTTCTTGGTACGCCTCAGGTGAAATCTGAATGAATATAAAACATTGCACTAAACTTTAATAGATTATGTGTATATAATTAAGTTTTGTCTTTTAGAATAATTTATATGGACAAGTCATCAATAGACATGCTACTGATAAAACAACAGGTGTCTTTGTACAATACCCATGATACGGAGATGTGTGAAATGTACATAGAATGTTCATTACATATATACATAGAACATAGGAATCTCGAAGCACGAAAAACACTTACGACTTCTTAGTTCAGGTACGAAACTTGTTATTACCTTTGAGTTTAAAGGTTCTTCGACATTAGGAGAGAGATACACATTCTTTCTATTCTGGCTTTTCCATCTCCCTCCCCCATCTCGTGCGACAGCTGCCCAAGGCCTCGGCGAGCAAGCGAAAGTCGACCCTTCCCGTTCGGTGTCCAGTTCTCAACTCAACTAAGTGACTTTTTCAAATCTCCCAAAATCCTCCGCGCGCTTCCGGTGTGTGACGTCATTTGCACTCCCTAGCCCCGTTTTCCATCTCGGGTTTCTATTGTGACATCTCTGAGTGACACGTCCATTCAGCGCGTGCGCGAACACCTGCACCAAAGTAACCCATGCACTGAGCCGAAAGGTTCTCAGCCTAACTAAACCCAAAGGCATAAAACCAAATCCCTCGGCCATTATATTATATCTTGCCATAAATGCAATCATCATATGAAGACCAGGGTGTTAGACATAATTTCAGGACCGAAGCATCCTTACCGCTTGCTTAGAGCGCACCATAAAGTTTTCAGCGATTTCGTTCTCTTCTTTAGAAAGACAATGTTAATTCCATTTTATTGTTCAGGCTTTCTTTATCTTTTTTTTTTGTCTGTCTGTCTGCCTGTCTCTACACACACACACATATATATATATATATATATGGGGGGGTGTATTCATATGAGTTTGTTCGTATTTGTGCTTGAATCTATCTCTCCTTTTTGTCCATATATCTCTCAATATCTCAGTCTCCTTCTCTTTCCTTTTTCTCTCTCACATTCTCTCTCTCTCCCTCTCTCTCTATATATATATACATGCGTATTTATATGTGTATGCATATAGGCGTATTGATGTGCGCACGTATTTAGGCTTAAACCTACACACCTCTCTATCTCTGTCATACACACTCACTCTCTCTTTATATATATATATATATATATATATACGAGGATCATTAAATCAGTTTCCAGACTTTTTTCGTATAGGCACTTTTATTGATAGTACACACATGAAACTCTAGTCCCCTTCGAAGTAATCTCCTCCAGCTGCAATGCACATGTTGTACCGTTCCAAAAACTTCTGGGAAGCTCCATGGTAGTCCTCTTGTGCGAGCGTGTCAATGACCTTCGTCACAGCCTCTTTCATCTCATCAATTGTTTTATAACGACAGCCTGTGAGCTTAAGGAATAAGGAAAAGTCACAGGGAGCAAGGTCTGGACTATCGGGAGGCTGAGGAACTGTCTTGATGCCCATTTTTGTCAAATAGTCTATGAAAAGGATGGAATTGTGGACTGGTGCATTGTCCTCGTAGAAATGCCTTTGACCCGATTTGAAGAGTGTTGGCCTTAAAATCTTAACCCTAATCCTAACCCTTTGGCCAATCAACTCTGGTGTATTGACTTCCTTACTTCTCCAACACCTCTCATCATCCCTCACAGACTCCCTGCCTTCCTTATGCCACTCAAAAACTGATGCTCGAATCATGCAAGATGTTCCAAAAGCAGTCTGAAGCATTCCATACGTTTCTGAGGCATTTTTTCCAAGTTTAAAACAGAATTTTATCGCATATCGATTTTCTTAAGTGTCCTCACTAAAGTGCTGTAGCTATTCATTTGAACCTGAAATCATAAAAATTGGTCAGTCATCTTATTGAATGTATAGCAATAACATAGTGAATTTTCAAGAGTCTACGACAATTTTAAATGTCTATACAAAAAAATCTGGAAACTTATTGAATACACCACGTTTAAAAGACGAAGATGCAGATTTATTGAAAAAAAACAAAAACGGTAGAATTTCAGTGCACTTATCTTGATTGAGAACCTTGCTCATGTCTTGATATTTCTCGGCTCAAAGTGACTAATATCTGAAAAGGTATTAAGATGTATTTCAATAGTAATAGCTATCATGTATAACTTATAAAAGAAATGATGTTCGTGTTTTTGTCGTGTGTGGTGATAGGAACGTTGGTGTATCCCATTACAAAGGAGTTACAGAAAATCAGCTATAGTACAAGGCCAGGAATTTCACAGCTCCCAGCAGAGATACACATTGTAGGGCAACCCCACCCCTAGACAATAGAAAATTGAACCAGTTTTTATCATTGTAACAAATTTAAACTTCAGAGCCTTAGCCAAATATAAAAGGTGATTGTTTTTCTTAATTATTGTTGTGAAAATTCCCTTAATTGTTGCGAAATGTCAGTATTTCTCGAAAAAAATCTCTGAAATACAAGTAGTATAACATTTCTTAGAATTTTCTTTTCTTTAATGTGATATTCTAATTCATGATTCGTTCTTTGCTCATGGCTACTAAGCTGTAGTCTGAGTTTGAAAAAATTGTGGAATAAAATGATTGTCGACTGTCACTTCGAGATATTGCAAAGAATTAAAATCGCCACCATTCATCAATCGATGTTTTCTGCAATATTTTAAAAAATTGACAATTTTGAGTTGTGGCAACAAGATATATTTCACTGAATCTGATAATACCAAATAATATCCGTTCCGAAGAAAATGACTTTTTTTTTATAAAAAATACTGAATTATTGGGAATACTTTAATACCTTCCTACCATCGTCAGCTGCCTTTCTTTTCGGTTGGTTGCCATGACACTTTGTGATATATCAATCTCACCTGATACTCTCCGAGTACTACTTGCCTCAATGGCTTGGAGAACGGCCTCGGAATCCACGATTTTTGGTCTACCTGATCTTGCCTGATCGTCGACGTTCTTGCAACCCTTGAGAAAATTTCTTGCATCATCTAGACTACTTTGCATATTCATTAGTGCAGCTTTCAAATTACACATGGAGTGAAGCAACGCACAACTTCCCAACGCACCAGCTACCACGATACCATGGTTACCTACGACTGAAAAACTACAGAGTCTTAAATAGAAAATTGTCATGTTACTGCTCCAAAAAGGACGTTGTACCACCACGTGCCCGAACTTATTAATGGCTGTATCTCCTCGTCTTTAGTAGTAGTTGGATCCTATTGTAAGCTCTTCATGGGAAAAGTTGACGAGCACTCAAAACTTTGTCTTAGTTCACTAACTCGAAAGTTCGGGAGACCGAGGTTCAATCCCAGGCAGAGTCATACCAAAGACTCAAAAAGTGGTACTTGATGCTGCCTTGCTTAATAATCAGCATTATAAGGTACAGATCAAGGGTAAAGTAGAGCAATCCAGCGAATGGAGTAGCGCCCTCCCCTATACATTGGTGTAGTAACTACTGAAAAGGAAGCCTTCGGGTCATCCTCGACTTAGGTCGCCTACTTACTTACTATTTAAATATATATATATATACTAACCTACTATCTACCAGCATTCACGGTTACCAGGAAAAAGAAAAAAACCGCCAGTATCTAGAGATAATAATATCTCGCATTACCGCTCGGGGGAAAAAGAAAAATATATCATGGGACAAAAAAAAAAAAAAAAAAAGAAAAGGCCAACTTCGTCACACCAGTTGAAAAAAATCAAGAGATATGCAAAAGAAAAAGAAAACCCACCGTAAAATGCTGTAATGCTACAATTACACAGAGTGCTCAATACAAAGTAGAGCCAATTACAAAAATTAAATCGTGAGTCGGGCCTTTCCTACAAAAGTTTCGCCTCACCGGCTCATCAGGGAATCTAGTACCGACTAGTCAAAAGACTAAAATCGAGATTGAATTATATATATATACATATATATCATCATCATCATCATGTCGTACCGCTAGCACAGATATCCCTGACCATCTCTCGCCACTTCTCTCTATCAGTCATCGCTTCTGGCAGGTCTTCAAGGATACATCCCGTATCCTCACTTAGCTGCTTTATGTATGTGCGAGCTGGCCGTCCTGCTTTTGCTTGGCTATATGCGGGGGTCCATATGAGTACATCACTTATGAGCTCGTCCTTGCTTCTCCAGCATTCTTGATTTTAGTCTTTTGACTAGTCGGTACTAGAGTCCCTAAAATCGAGATTGAATTATATATATATATATATATATATATATATATATAATTAAATCTTGATTTTAGTCTTTTGACTAGTTCCCTGAAAGACAAAGAACTTCTTTAAGATCTGTCAAACATGAGGAATATTTTACCTTACTTTGCCACTTTACTTTTACTTATATTATAATCAGTAAGGAATTTAGTTATATGCAAATACATAACTAATTTCTTTCCAAATAAATTATAAGAGTATCATAGAATAAAACAGGACTGCCTGGTTGACTTTAAGGGCATATCAGCTCATCTTGGGTTATTTTATGCCTAGAAGTAAGATAACCACGTTCTCTGGGGGTTGGTATTTGCATTTTTGTGTACTCGTTTTTTGAGTGCTTTTTTGGCACACGGTCCTAACACAAAAGTTCGGAAGACTGGGGTTCAATCCCAGGTTGAGTCATACCAAAGTCTCAAAAAGTGGTACTCGATACTGCCTTGCTTAGCACTCAGCACTATAAGTTGAGGATCAAGGGTAAAGTGGAGCAATCCAGGGAATGAAGTTGCGCCCTCCCCTATACCTCGGTGTAGTAGTTATTGAAAAGGGAGTCTTCGGGTCACCTTCGAATAAGGTCGCCAACTTTTTTTTTTTTTACACTTTTTTAGTAGTCGTCAGGAGAAGAACAGCGTATGAAAACTGAGTCGCCTGCGTTAGCTGGACAAAGAGAACAACATGTCATGAGGATAAAGAGAGTGTAGATACAGACTTTGAATTTTCCTTCTATTTTTCTGTTGTTATAACGTGCTTGTTCGCTGGTTCCGTCTTCGCATCTGGTATGAGACCCCTTTTCGAAGCCTACCGCAAAATGGGGGCTTCAACTTTCGACTATCCTCACATTATCCTGGTTAGCATTCATTCGCATCTTTACCTATTCGCGTCCGTCTATCTTTTGTGGGAACCTTACCCATCTTACCATAATGGACTCTTCTCACCGTAATTAGCACGGAGAAATTTCGCTGCCTGACGGGCAGATCAATATCGATGTTATCCGAACAGTACAAGACTTCTTACCTTTTCTATGTAACTCTATCTTTCTTGTGTAATATAATCTGTTATCTAATATCCGTGTTTGTGTTTTCATTAGTAGCCCTTTCCGGGACCACAACATTCTGGCGGCGAGTAACTCGAACGAAAAAAGGGACTCTCCAACAAGCAAAAGGGTTAATTGCACAACATACTGGCGAAGATACATCGCAACAACAAAGAGATACCCAACAACAAGTTGTTAAAGAATCTACAACAAAGTTCCAACATACAACGAATCGAACAAGATTTTTGTTAAAACAACTACAAGGTATCAAATTGTACAAACGACGGAGTGTGTCGGATAGCGGATATTTAAAAAAAAATCTTTAAGTAAGATTGTCATATAATCAAAAAGGGATTTTCATATTTTTCTTTCTTCCCACTTCAGAGAGAAAAATTTAATTCGGCGCTTACAGTTTATGTTGTACAAAAAACACACACAGTAATTATTCTTGATTTCTGGGGATATTGACTGAAGAAAAAAAAAATTGCCCCCTCCAGTAAAAAAATGGAAGACCTTAAAGAAATGTTTGCTCAAATGATGAAGTTCTAAATGGAGTCTCAACAAAACAATGAGGAAAAACTCCTTCAACTTCAGAAAGTAAACGAAGAAAGAATCTTATAAAACGAGGAAAAACAACAACAACTTCAGAAAGAAAACGAAGAAAGAATCTTAAAAAACGAGGAAAATCAACAACGGTTCTTCCTTGAATTGCAAAAACGACAAGGAGCACTTTTAAAAAGTCGAAGTAATAACCGGCCTACAGATAGTACTACTATTTTCACTCAAAATGCAATGTGGAACGCACTCGAAACATTTTCCTACGCACCAGATGAGGATAAGACCGTTGAGGCATATTACAGAAGATATGAAGATATCTATATTACCGATGGGCAGATTTGACTGATGAAAAAAAAGCTACGAACTGTGGAACACAAGTTCGTTGATTATATCTTACCGAAAAACTTACGAATTTGGCTTTTTAGAAACAGTTAAATTAGTGTCAGAATTATTCAGCTCCAAAATGTCTCTATTCCACAAAAGATGGAAATGTCTCAACTTAACAAAAAGGGACAGTGATGATTATTTAGGGTTTGCCTCGGTCGTCAATAAAAACTGCGACGATTTTAAACTAAGCGAATTGTCAGCGGATAACTTCAAATGTCTGATATTTGCACAAGGTCTACTGTCAGCAAAAGGCGAGAAAATCAGACGCAGAGTTTTTCGAAATTAGAGAACGAACCTAATCTCACACTTTAAAAACTGGCTGAAGACTGTCAGAAGATAGTGAGTGTCAGAAAAGACTCAAAAAATATCGAGGAGTCTGGTGTTGCTTACGTAAGGAAAGTCAAGCATAGATCCTAATAATACTCTCCGGTGAAAGAGAGAAAAAATATGATTACCCAAAATTTCAATACAGGCAGACTAGTGACAAAAAAAAAAAAAAAAAAAAAAAACACCCAGCGCTTGATACCGCAGTAGAAAATTACATTGGGCCAAGGACTGTCCCTATCGTACAAGAAATGTCAAAACTGCAAAATAGAAACAGAAAAATAATTAAAAACAGATTCAGACATACAAAAAGCGAGGACAAGTCAGACAAAGTCGTTCGTAAATACATAACAGTCAAAGTACTAAATAAGTCGGTAAGATTTCTGTTAGACTCTGGCTCTGATTTATCAATAATAAACTTACAAACTTGGAGAAAATTAAATAGGCCAAGAATAAAGATGACAAGCAAGACGGCACGAATGGTAACAGGAGACAAAATAAAATTTGAAGGCGAAATAATTATCCTAGAATCACTAAATGGTATAACAAAAAAATTAAGTCTTCGTTTTAAACTCTAGTCGGAGGGATCTGTTTCTAACCAATTATGTCTAACTGGATGTTAAAGAGTGTTCGTTATACATCCAGTATCAATAACTCACTAGTTAATCGATTCGAGATGCAGATGTCGATATCCAACTCTATATGCACTAAGACAATCCCTGTTGCAGATTGGAGTCAAGTCGCTAGAAATAGGGATTTTTTTTGTATCAATATTAACCCAGCCTAATAAAAAATAAATAAAAGTTAAGAAAACTAATTAAAAAAAGGTTAATACTATTCCATCAAGTCTGGAAAAAGATTTAAATCTTTTTTCCCAAATATTAATTAATTTTTAGGTTTTTTTCGAGGGCGTCTAAGACTTCTGAATGAAGCTGAAGCCGTCTTTCATACGCCACATTCGGTGTAAACAAAGCATTAACTCTTCGTAAACAAGCGATAAAAACAAATAAAACTTCGTTGTTTATCAATAATTATCCCAACCTTTAATAAAAGCAACTCCAAGTCCTCTTTTGAATAATGATTTTATTACAATTCATATCTAACATGGGTATGTACTATGAGTTTTTATCAAGACAAGACTATGTTATTTTCATTATAAGTGGTTTGGTTTGGTTTGGTTTTCATGTCATATCAACCATTGTAGGTTATTTAATACTAAATCCTGTTTACATATATCTATTCAATAGGTTTGATTTGTAAATACATTTTGTTGATAACATATTTAAAGGAGGTTAAGCTCGGTTTTTGTACACCGTTAAATGATTTCAGCTATTGCTACCAAATACAAATAATTCTATTTGCTGTTAATCATTTGTTTGCCCACAGTTTAATTGAATCAACTATTGCTACTTAACAATAATTATTTTATTCAACATAGCTCATTCTTTTGCGCACAATTCATCATCATCATCATCATCATCATCATCATGTTGTGCCGCTAGCACGGATATCCCTGACCATCTCTTGCCACTCCTCCCTATCGTTCATCACCTCTGGCAGGTCTTCAGGGCTACATCCCGTATCCTCACATAGCTGCTGTATATATGTTCGAGCTGGTCGTCCTGCTTTTGATCAGCCATATGTGTGGGTCCATAGGAGTACATTACTTATGAGCTCGTCTCTGCTTCTTCAGCAGTGTCCTGCGTGTCTGGTTCGTCTAACTTGAATAGTTTTCGTGATGGGAGACATGTGGCAGTATAGATGGTGTTTTGTGGGGTGTTACCGCCCGGACTTGTTCAAAATTGCTCACAGTATTCTTGTGTAGTTGCCGTCAAGCTTTTTCTCCATCCGTTTAGTTAGCGTCCATGTTGTGCATCCATATAGCAGTACCGACACAACTGCGTTTCATTTTATCGGTCAGGTCTGGTTTCCATATGATCGATAGCTTATCCATAGCCGTCCATGCCTTCGTTAGCCGTGTGTCGATGTCTTTTTCGGTTGATGAGACACTGTTTCCTAGGTAGGTGAATTTGTCTACAAGTTTCAGAGAGGTTCCTTCTAGTGTGGAAATGTCGCCTGTTTGATCAAAGGACATATATTCAGTTTTGTGTGCATTGACATGGAGGCTAATGCCTGCGGCGGCTCGTTCCAAGCTATGCAGTACTGTTTCGGCTTAGTTGGGCGTATTTGCCAGTATCGCTATGTTATCGGCGTAGTCGGCGTCGGTAATTGTTTTTGCGGGGTATCTTCTGCTTCTTTTCTTTGTCAGCTCGAAACCGCTATTTATCTCTATCAATTTAATTAAACATCAGTTTTATTTCAAACAATTCAATTTAGCTTAAGTAACTAGTTTGCTAAGTTTAAATAGTCAAACAGTGCTATTTGACCGATAGATAGGACCCTATCTGGTGCTACTACTCAGAGTGGGCCTGGGAGTGATGGCAACGTGCGGATACCCCACATTCCCTGAAGCTCTAGCATTACTAGAGCTTTACCATCAGATTGTTTAATGTTGTATCTAGGACACTCGTTGGTGAGTGGAGTCTTACTCCTCTGCAAAGATACAGTCGGTGTATTCTACTGCCCCAGCCGACTGGACTTTTCATCATAAATAATTCGGCTGAATGATGGTTTTGGAACTAAGATAAAAAGGGCAACATAGACATTATTCAAAAATTTACTTTTATAAAAGAAAGAACAATATTCATCATTTTCTTTTATCATTGTCATCGCTTCGTTTTAAAGTTTATATCGACCAGCTATTAGCAATCACGGGCTGTACATGAAGCCTCACTCTGGGCTCAATGCTCGCCAAGACATTGACACTGGAATTGCTACGGTTTCACGAATCTTTCATGTTGTCCTCGGCTTTTGTTTGTACACTGGGGTGTGTTCTCGTGGTGTAATGGTTAAAGCGATAGACTTCGAAATCGTAGTAAGCGAGTTTGTACTCCAGTCGCGCTATTACGTTCACTTTCGGACAAATACCCTTGGGAAAGGTACGAACCCCATTATCCTTCCAGTTATGGGTTAGTATCACTACTGTTCTTCTAGGAGAATAGCATTGGCATCAAATCAAATACACTGAGAAAGTAATCATTTATTAATATATCTAGTGAGAGAACGGACCATTTGATTTCACAAAGTTGTAGTGATAGGGTGATATTTACCAATCCCTCCGCTCGGGCAGGATATGACACAAGGTCAATTTTTAAGCGGAGTTTAACAGGTTTGAAGAACCTAATCTGTCCTACTATTTACCCATAGCTGGAGGGAGAATAATTGGATTCATACCTTTCCCAAGGGCATTAGTGAAATGCAATCAGTCTCGTCCAGGATTTGAACTCGTATCATCGTGTCCAATTCCTACGACGATAACTATTACGGGCACATCCAGTGATAGGGTAACCATTTTAAAATAAATTTTATTCACAAGCGTATGATGAATAAAACTCTTTTTTCAGTTATAATAAATATCATAACTTTCTGATGTTATCTAAAATGTTATTGCTGCTGCTACTGCTCAAAGACATACCTGGAGCCCATTCACCACTTCCAACATCTGCAGAGCATCAATTTTAAATCAGGGAGTTTATTCTGCCGGTCCTTCTGCAAATATGAAAAAATATTGGTACATCTTTTTTTTTCCCCGATTAATATGATTAAAGAATCTTTTTGCTGCCATTATAACCAGCTTTTCTCTTAAAATTCTGATTTTTCCGAATAACTTTCTTAGATTTGATTGAGAAGCAGAGTATTATAATTCTTAGTAGCTATAGTAATAATTGGTGATTCCGAAGTCGCCTTTCTTTGGATGCGTTACATAATCGAATAAGTATACTGTATGGCTGCAATTATAGTTTAACGAAACTCTTGAAGAAATGGGAACTACAGAAGAATGTTACGTATTCTTTTTAAAAATCCTGAAAGCAGCACCCAATAAAAATGCCACTGAACGGCCACTTACCTCCTATCACTGCTGGGGAAATAAAGACGAACTCATCACCGAGGTTCTTCTATAGACTCCCCCACATGAACACACTGGAATTGGCTGACCGGCATATACTTACATTCATCAGTTCTCTGCGGATACTGGGTACTGTCTAGAGGACCTGCCTCAAGCGATAACCAATACGAACGGATGTCGGCACGCCTTGATGATGATGATAATGATAATCAACTACGATGTTCGTTATTGCCGCTTACATGGCGGGAACAAGAACTTCAGCTATATGAGGGTCACGACTTTGAGTAGCGATAATTAAAACTCCTGTTTCAAACCTTTATTGATAATAATGGGTGCTCCGCGCTTTTAACTTTACTCTAACGAAGCTATGTTTAGAAAATCCCAATAATGATAGCTTAACGAACAGTGACGCAAAAACTATAAAAGAGCAGTCAATTATTACATCGATTTATAGTTTCCACACGAAGCAAAAACAAACAAGAAAAGGAAAAACTGATGATATAAAATACAGATTTTGACATTTATTACTTGCTCTGCAGGAAAGTTAATGGTGTCTACTGGCGTAAAATAAATCTATATTCAGTAAGTAAAATATATACCAACAAATTAGGTAGGCAAAAATTAAGTATTCAACAGGTTAGGGGTTGGCGGTGGGGGTGGGGAAATTGTACGAAATGTTTTTGCGCAGTTCGTAAAACATCAAGGAAATAGCTTTACTTTCTATAATTCTTTTTTTATTTTTAAATCTGTAAACTGATACTTTTCCCCGAAGAATGATTAAAAAAAAATATCATTAAATGCAACATTAGTTTTCTTCAAAATAAAACGCTTGTCTTTCAACACACTTATTCCAGCTTGTTTTCCATTGTCCGAGGCTCCTCTGGTGTATAATTAAGAGGTGCTATGGTATTTCTTATAAATATTTTATTTCTGAGGTTTAGGATTTTATTTCTTATTGTGAAGATTTTGTAATCGGTGTTGCGTTACGGGATGTCGACGAAAGTTGTTGAGAACAAAGACAAGATGAAGAGATGACAAATTCACATCAAGTAAAAAAGGTCATACAGGTGGTCACAGAAAAAATAACACTCATTCTATCACTGCTTTCCAACCTCCCTGTGAACCAGCCTCAAATCAGGAAGATGCGAAGTGGTATGGGTTCTTTAGTTTAATGCCAATTCAACCTTTGTGAGTTACTTAATGCCAAAGCCATCCTTTGGAAAGGATTATAGTGGTACTATTTAATATATATTTGTCGGGGGGTATGGGACAGTTCATACTTTTCTGATCGTAATAGAATTACTGAAGCTGGAACTCGTTTACTATGTTGTCGAAGTTAGCCACTAGGCCACAAAGACTCCCCGAAATAAAGTGATATTTTCGAATCTCTGAACGAATAGTTAAATCATATATCGATTAAAACATTTAATTTCTTCTTTTCATTCATTCATTCATTCATTCATATATATATATATATATATATATATATATATATATATATATATATACAGAGAGAGAGGGGATGAACTAAAAAACGACACACATAATTATTGATAAACAATTTTATTAATTTTTTAATTATTTCGACCAGTTTCAATCTTGTCAGCATCTGAGAGGGTTCTTTTAAGACAAATCAAGCTATCTGATTTATTTATTAATTCATTTTCGTCAGATGCCTCTTTGGTTATCCCCCACTTTTACTGTTTTCTCATACCAACCGTTGAAAAGCACAAAAATAAAAATGCACAAACCATACGGAAATACTGATACAGTATAAATATACAAATCCATCTCTGTTAAATAATTCATTCGATACTTCTCAAAAATGCAATTTTAACTTCCCCGTATCATTACTTTGGAATTCATCCAATTCAATCTTACATTATCTCATACTGTTGTTTTTGATCTGAGTAGGCAATTTATTCCGGAAAATATTATCATAGTAAAATATCCAAACGTTCAAATAACACAGTTTTTGAAATCTGGACAGAAAATTTTCAGTTCGAGAAGAAATATTTAAAAATATGTTCTACAATCATTAGAGAATCCTGTAATTATTTTATAAGTTTCAAGTAGATCACTCAACATAAGATCTAACTAAAACTTTCAAAACCATTTCAAACAGAAAATAAGGTTTATATATATATATATATATATATATATATATATATATATATATATATATATATATATATATATATAAGGATCATTAAATAAGTTTCCAGACTTTTTTCTTATGGGCACTTTTATTGATAGTACACACATGAAGCTCTATTCCCCTTCGAAGTAATCTCCTCCGGCTGCAATTCACTTGTTGTACCGTTCCAATAACATCTAGAAGGACCCATGGAAGTCCTCTTGCGTTAGCGAGTCAATGACCGTCGTCAAAGCCTCTTTCATCTCCTCAATTCTCTCATAACGACAGCCTCTGAGCTTAGGGAATAACCAAAAGTCACAGGGGAGCAAAGTCTGCACTATAGGGAGGGTGACGAACTGTCTTGATGCCTATCTTGCTCAAATAGTTTTTGACAAGGATGGAGTTGTGGACTGGTGTATTGTCCTGGTGGAAATGCCACTGACCTGATTTGAAGAGTGTTGGCCTCTTCCCTAGGAATCTCTTCCTGAACTCCCTTAAAACCTCGACATAGTAAACCTAACCTTAACCCTTTGGCTTATCAACTCTGGTGTATTGACGTCCTTACTCCTCCGACACCTCTCATCATCCCTCACAGACTCCTCACCTTCCTTTAATCTCTTATGCCACTCAAAAATTGATGCTCGATTCATGCAAGATGGTCGAAAAGCAGTCTGAAGCATTCCATACGTTTCTGTGGCATCATTTTTTCCCAGTTTAAAACAGAATTTTATTGCATATCGTTCTTCTAAAGTGTCCTCACGTCCAGATTGCGTTTTTGAAATCAACCAGCTGTGACGATCAGGCTTTAGTAGGGTGTATTCCAATTTCCTGATGTAGCTGTTCATTTGAATCTGAAATCATAGAAATTGGTCAGTCATCTCATAAGATGTATAGCAATAAGATACTGAAACTTCAAGAGTCAGCGACAATTTTAAATGCCTGCACAAAAAAGTCTGGAAACTTATTGAAGGTCTTATATATATATATATATATATATATATATATATATATATATATATATATATATATATCACTGGCGACTCTAGCCTATTTTTGCTACTCGTGCCCCCTCGCCCTCTGTCAATTTCAGTTCCCAACCCGTGGTCCGTGGACCCAAAATAAGTCATCATAGTTGCTATTGCGTGATTCTCCATTATATAGCACAGATTGACAAACGTACCTTGCATGGTGGTTTTTTGTAAACAATCAAGATACTATATAATTTGTAGTCTTGTTAATACAGTAGATAAGATAATTTTTTTCCTTTCAAAAGTATAGAAGAAAAGAGATGTTCATTACTATGACGAGAAAAATATGTTTATTAGAATAAAGAAATTGATGACAATATACACAGACACAGCTAGTAGTTTCAATTTCGCTTAAAATAAAGATTATTTGTTGAAAATGTATTCAAATAAACAAATTTTAGTTACAGAATGTAATATATGCAACATTCATTAAAGAAATAGAGATCTGTTAGTGAAAAAACGAATTAAAACACGCCGTTTAACCAACATTTACCATAGCGATGATGATGACGTCGGCGACGGCTATAATCTGCTTTTCCCCCCCTCTCTCTCTCTCTCTCTCTCTCGGTCCCTCTCCCTCTTCCCAAGACAGTTGTCAGCAGTCACATTGTGCTAATTTTTTGGAGCACGGAATTCTGACTTGCTATTTCTATTGGCTACAGCCAAAAGCGAGATTTTGCTAACATTACTGTTATTATAAGGGTCTAGTGCTGGGCACGGATTACGCGTGTTCAACATTATAGCCGATTTTATGGGATGTTCAATGGATCTGACGGTGGCCGGACAAAGACCATCCGTTCAAAACAGCATCGTTGTATTATTCCCAGATATATTTATGAACTTTTGGCTACTTAGTTATCGAAACTTGAATAGATACGTAATTTAATTGAAATCAGACTAAGTATGTCAGCTTGAAATTAATGGATGATTTTTGATAGATTTTGAATAACATTGACCGAGTTATTGGTCGTGCCGGGCACGAGTAGCACTAGTCTCCGCCCCTGATATATATATATATATATATATATAAACACACACACACACACACGCACACATATATATCGATAGATAGATAGATATAAACTTTTTTTTCAGTCTGAAAATATTTTTCAGCAAACTTATCACCATCGAATGAAATATCGCTGAAGATATTCGACTTCAACACTCGTATATATATATATATATATATACATATATGAACAAACAGGATAACGATTTCGGTATGGTGAGAAATTTTTTTCGAGTTCAAGTTCACATGTATGCATACATACATATATACAAATAATCAACCGGACGGTGATTTCTGCTAATAACCTTTTCGATCTATCTATCTATCTATCTATCTATCAGCGTATATCATAAGTTTGAGATAGATAGAGAGAAGGACTGAGTGAGAGAGAGAGAGAATTTTAGTACCGAAGTGGGACCCGGATTAAAGAATAATAAAGCAAACCTTATACCGAAATTTTTAGACCTTTTTTACGATGCAGCTATCATTGCAGGAACAGTAAATATTTTAGTAAAAGGGCACCATTTTTTAGGGGAATGCCGACGGAGCCAAAGGCGTTGTACCATATTTAATGTTCATTGGTCATGAATAAAACTTGAATAAATTTTCTTTGTTTCGTGTCGTTTATTTATTGCAGTGCTGGGAAGAGTTCGAACTCTGGTCGTTTTTTTTTATCACAACGGACTAATGCCCATCGGAACGGTATGAACTCCTTTATCCTCCGCTGCTGTATATTTATTCATAGATCGGTAACCCCAAGCTATTGGTTAAATAGCACTTCTACAGCCTTTCTACGTAGATGGCTTTGACATTAAATAATCTAATCAACCAACCAACAACAAAAATTGAAATAAAACAAAGCCATTTATGGGTAAAATTGATCTGTTTCAAAATTAAGATTCGACAGGACATTGTGCAACCCTACCCCCTAAAAAATCCCAAGCAAAAACAAAAATTATCTTAAGAAAGAACTACGTACAAATAAGGAAATATAAACGCGATTCTTTAACCACTATTTTTTTCGCTTTCGTTGCTTTTCATAGCATTTCAACCTTCAGGAGTTATTTAATGCCAAATTAATCCTTGTAAAAGAATCGTAGTGGTACTATTTCGCTCCTAGCTGGAGGGAATGAGCAGGTTCATACGACCCCAAGGGCATTTCACTGTTTCTCAATAACACCATTACGACACCGGAACCCCCTCGAATATCCCCACACAAGTTGGCATGCCGTTATATAGGCATAAATATTGTCCTGTTACTTTTGCTCGATGCTGTATAATTACCTACATCAAATTCTCGATCTAGATTCCTACGTAGAGACATTATCCACATTTTTGATGATTTAATTATTGAATTGACTGGGAAAAAACCGGACGAGTATGCAAATATATAATCAGTTCTCTCAGAGAATAGAAAGAATATTTAATTTTCTCTTTTGCCTTTTATAATGTTATATCAATCATTACATTATCCATATATTAGAATCCTTTCTTCAAGTGTAACTAGTTATTTATTCTGTGCGTGTGAATATCTAAAACATATTCAAGATAATAGACCACTACAACAAACTGAATGCAGCTTTTATTAAAGTATAAGAATCATCTATCTGGCAGTAACCTTCAAGTTTTCTCTAAACTTGTTTGCGATAATTAAATAAGATTAATTATTATATAATTTAACGCAATAATTTAAATAATAAATGATGGTGATGATGATGGCAGTAGGAAGAAATACGACAATACGAATCACTTTAAGTGACAAAATAAAGACATTGTACATAAGATAACCTAGTTATGATTCCGAAAGGAGAAAATAAAAATAGAAAATAAATAGCAACATAAAATAATGCCATACAAACCACTCGTTCTGGGGTTGTAGAATACGACGACTGCACTTCTGCAGTGGGATAAGACCCCCCACCAACGAGTGTCCTGTTTGACGCTTAACTGAGTCTGATAGGGAGGCTCCTGTCCTGGAGCTTTAAACAATGTGGAGAAACTCTTCATAGCCATTACTCTCGGGTCCACTCAGAACCGGAATGGCAGTACCTGTTAAGGTCCTATCTATGATTCATATAGAACTGTTCAATCATTTACTAAAGATTTTTCCTATTAGTTATTTGAAACCATTTAAGTGTGCGTAAACAAATGATCAATATTAAATAGAATTATTAGTGTTAGATACTTAGATACTTGAAACCATTTAACTGTGTGCCAACAAATTATTATATTGAATAGAATTATTTGTGTTTGATAGGAATACTTTTAAACCGTTTAAAATGCGTGCAGACAGATGAGCTCAGACTATTCAAAAACCAAGTTACTCACGAAATTATTCGCTTACAAATTGTTGTATATTGACCTTCGACCCGGCCATACATGCCATTCCAAAGTGATGCACCGGAAGGAAGTGACACATTCCGATGGCAGTTATGGAAAGAAATCGCGTAGGCGGGCTTGGATGACAATATGGGACAAGGTAAGATACCATGGTAAAGCCATAGACTGATGCACCGGAAAAGAGTGACCAATGAACTGCCTGTCAGTTATTTCCGCTTGATGACGATCAAACATGCCATTCCAAAGATATTGAGTGGGCGATTGAACTGTTATATAACTCGGTGAAGACAGGAAGTCAGTGAGTTTGGAGACCAGTTGGTGAGAAGATGCTGGGATGGGAACATGTCCCAGAAAGGCTGGGCTCTCAGGCACCCGGTTGAGCAGTCCAGGAGAACGAGAACGACACACGGCTATGTCCGGAGGGGCTGAGGAGGTCAATATGTTGCAGTTCTATTCGGTCTCCAACTCCCTCTCAAACACAAACCTTTCAAATAAAGTGAGAGGTATATTTTTCTAAGAACTGTGTCGCTCGTCTTTATTATTGCGTCAATATGTATTCTACATTTATATGTGTATATATGCATATTTATTATGTGGCTATACAACAAAATCATATATATGTATATACTGCCAACAACAGAATGTTTCGTTGAATTATAACTCAGCAGTGTGGTTAGGTATATGAGATGCTTTAAGCTGGGATCGAAACCCGGCTAACATTATGTCAGCTTGATAACATAACCTCACAGCCTGTAGGTCCCAACGCAAGCTAGGGTATTTAACGTATATATATTAACTTCCTTTTGTTTATATTTTACACTATCGGAGACCGAAGTGTTCAATTCGTTAGAAGAGTTTTGCATTACGCGAGTGGCAAAGGATTTAGCATTTAATAACCCACAAGGGTTGTTGTGTCATAAAACACAAGCCAGCCAACCATAATTATGTAAGGATAAATTATATCAAAACAAAAATTTATAATAGACAGGATAGCACTTATAATCTACGTGGCTATAGAGACGTAAGAATTGATCATATAAATGAATACAGCGAACTAAAACAAATGGAAGAGGCACGACTGGACCGAGGAGATAATCTTCTGAAAATTGTGCAAGAAACTGAAATATCACTATTCTAAAAATTTGCAAATAAAGAAATCAGAATCTACCACCGAAAATGAAATGCATAAATTTTCTGTGTCTTTCAGATTCAAACGAGCCACCCAAACCCGGCCAGAAAAAAACAGACCTACTTTTGTTCTGGTTTGGTTTGGTTTTATGGCATATCAAACATGTTTGATTTAATGCCAAATCCTCTTTATACATATATATCAAATATATATGATTTGGTTTGGTTAGGTTTTATGGCATATCAATCATTGTAGGTTATTTAATGCCGAATCATCTTTATACATATATATTAAATATATATGATTTGGTTTGGTTGGGTTTTATAGCATATCAACCATTGTAATTTATTTAATGCCAAATCCACATCATACACATATATAAAATATATTATGATTTAATTTGTTTGGGTTTTATGGCATATCAATCATTATAGGTTATTTAATGCCAAATCATCTTTATACATATATATTAAATATATATGATTTAGTTTGGTTGGGTTTTATGGCATATCAACTGTTGTTGATTTAATGCCAAATCCTCTTTATAGATATATATCAAATATATATGATTTGGTTTGGTTGGGTTTTATGGCATATCAAACATTGTAGGTCATTTAATGCCAATTCCTCTTTTTACATATACATTAAATATATAAATGATTAATAAACACATCTTGTATATAACATTTTTAAATGAGCCTGGGTCTTTTTTTGCACATATTTAAATGGTTTCCTGCATTGCAATATATATATTTTTATTCTATTGCATCAAATTAATTTAGAGGGCTATTGCAATGTGAAATAATTATTTTTTGAGTCTAATAAATTTCAAAGAAAATGCACACGAGGTTGCATGTTCAAATTTGAACATCCAACATCGTGTTCTTTTATAAAAAAAAAGTCTCCGGCGATGAAGTTTTACTTTGAAATTAATTAGATTCAAATAATTATTATTTCGCATAGCAATAGCCGTCTAAACTAATTTAATACAATAAAATGAAATAAAATAATTTGTGCAATGCTTCAAGTAAATTACAAAATACTTTTATGTTTTTTTTATTTGTGATTATTAATGTTTTACTCCTTTGAGAGTTTTTCACACCAGCGTGAGCTTATGGCCTTCTATTTGAATTTGAAAGACAGCAAGTTTTCTCAAGTCTCCAGGACTTTTCTTGGTATTCTGGTCAATCTCAACAATGTTGTAGTTTGGATAGTATTCATTGGTCCTCCTATTTCCAAATCCTCATGTTCCTTTATAAATCCTTTGGTGACGGTACCGGGCGTACCAATTACAAATGGTATCACCGTAACTTTCATGTCCAGTTACTTGTCTTTCTTTTCTCTTTCTTTCAGTTTTTCCCTGTGGTCTGCCGAAACGGCAAAGTCCACGATTCGGCAGATTCTCTTTTTTTTGATAACGATCACTAGGTCCGGTTATCTGACCGAGATAAGGTGATCTGTTTGTATGTCAAAATCCCACAGAATTTTGCGCGTCTCAGTCTCCAGGATATATTCTGGGTAGCGCATATAGCATTTGGTAGTATGGTCAATTTTCAATTTTTTGCACAATTCCCAGTGGATCTCCTCCCCGACACAGTCGTGTATACGCTTATACTCTTTTTGTGCTAACTTGCAGCATTTGCTTATTATATGATTGACCATTTCGTCTCTATCACCACATAACCTGAATCTGCTGTTTTGTTGTGTCTTTTCTCTTTTATTTTTTTATATAATTGGTCTTTATGGTTGTTGTTGTTGTTGTTCTTCTTCTTCTTCTTCTTCTTCTTCTTCTTATTATTATTATTATTATTATTATTATTATTGTTATTGTTGTTGTTATTATTATTATTATGATTATCCTAAGGAGTTTTTCACATCAGTGTGAGCTGGTGGTCTTTTTTGGAATGACGGCAAGTCTTTTCAGGTATCCAGGACTCTTCTCAGTATTCTGGCCGGCTTCAATAATGCTGTAGTTTAGATGGTCTCGATTTGTCCTCCAATTTCCAATTCTTCCATTCCCTTTCCCGAGCCTTTGGAGACCATTTCAAGCTTGCCATTTATAATTGCTAAAACAATCACTCTCATGTTTTGCAGTTTTTTTTTCTAGCAAGGTCTAAGTACTTATCTCTCTTTCGCCTTCTTTAATTTTTACTCTGTGTTTTGCTGATTCGGCAAAGTCCACAATACGCTAAGTTCTTTTCTTGTGTTAATGATCACTAGTACGGTTTGGTTATATGGTCAAATTTTGATTTCTTGCACAATTCCCATTTGATCACATTTCCCACCCAGTCGTGTCTAGTTTTATATTCCTTTTGCGTTAGTTTATTACATTCGTTTATTATGTGATTGATCGTTTCGTCTCAATAACCACATAATCTACACTTAATATTCTGTTGAGTATTATCAACTTTGGCTTTAATATAATTGGTCCTTATGGCGTAGAAGTACATAGTATTAGAAGAGATTCAGTTTTTTTATGAAGGTTTCCCTGTAGGTAGCCATGTCCTGGTCTTCTCGTTGGGGATTTCGTCAGTTTGTTGCTGGAAATATACAATTAGCTGTTTTTTCTTCCCATTTCTGATTTCTTGTTATTATTGTTCTGTTTCCCCTTATTTTACCATTGCTGTTACTGGCCGCTGTTAAAAATTTTTTCTTTACTTGTTTTAATGTAGTTTTCGAGTCCTCGAATTGATGCATCCAAGCAATCTTCAAAGCTGGTAGGTGCTCTTCCACCTCCTTTAATTGACATATAATAAACAACTTAAATAATCTCAATATTAAAACTGCCTCTTTACCCTCTAAAACGGTCCACGATTTAGTACACTCTAGCCCTCAACGCAAAATAGTTTCAGGCGCCGGTGTTTATTGTATCCATTGTAAGAATTGTAAATTAAAATATTTGGGGGAAATATCTCGGAACTTTCACGTTCTCTTGAAAGAACATAAAAGAGACATTAGAATTGGTAACTTAAACAATGCACTTCTTCAATATATTTCTCAATCTAATCATAACTTTGACTTCAATTCTGCAAAGATGCTCATTTACATTCACTATAAAAGACTAAGAAAAATTTTCGAAGCCGGTGTTTTTCACTCTGTAATTCCCTCAATACTCGTCCGGGCTTTTATAATATTTCTTCTTACTTGAGCAAATCCATTTTAAATTGCTACAGTATATTCCTTCTTTAGTTTATATATTCTATGATTTTATACTTTCTCTTTTTCTTTTTCTCTTTCTTTTTCTTCCTCTTTTCATTTGAAATCTTTCTCAATAAACAAACGGAACATAAATTCTATACATTATAATAAGTCAAATGACATAATTTAAAAAACAAACAAACGCTTATTCACTAATTGTCTTTAATTGGATCATTTTTGAGATGAGGCTTCTTAATCTGAGAATTAATTTTTATTTATTGCGGACTTTTTGTCCTCATCTTGGTAGTTTTTTTTTCCTTTTTTTGTGTGTGTTGTTTCTTCTTTCACTACGTTTCGGCCAAATTTCACCTCTGGCCTTCTTCTTCGAAGTGAAAGAAGAAACAACACACACAAGTGAAAGAAGAAACAACACAAAAAAAAAAAAAAAAAAAAATACCAAGATGAGGACAAAAAGTCCGCAATAAATAAAAATTAATTCTCAACTTATTCACTAATTAAACGGCCAACTTTTTCTTGTAATTCAAATTTTCCTTTGATTTTATATTTTGCACTTTTAAACATCCATCGTTGATTTATCATCACTAATATCATCCGCATAGCCCTGATGATGGTTCATTAGAACCAAAACGATATAGTGTCGACTTTGCTTTTCAATAAATCTCTACTTCTACTTGGATTACCTTGTTATCAGTTTTTCTCTACATATAATCTGTCTATGTAAGGCCATGTGAATCATCAATTATTATTGTTATTGTTATAAATAAATATCAGTGCAAATGTTTAGTGTTTTTACAATTCAATTTTTAAAAATCACCAAAGCGTTCTTCTTCTTCTCCAGACAGAATATATCAGTCAGTCTAGCCTTGTCGTTTGGGGCGGTAAAATATATCTACTACATCTCTACTTATAAGCATGACCCCCAATTAGAGTCCTGGATATGACACTAAACTTCATCTGATAGTGAGGCTCCAGTCCTGGGGCTTTATTAAATTCATTACCTTTACGCTTTGGTCCACTCTGACCTGGAGTGGTAATACCTGTTAGGTTCCTATTCATGGGTCAAATAGAACTGTTCGCCAATGGCCCGGGAGACCTGGGTTCAATCCCAGGTCGAGTCATACCAAAGACTTTAAAAATGGAACTTGATACCACCTTGCTTAACACTCAGCATTATAAGGTACGGTTCAAAGGTAAAGTGGAGCAATCCTGGGAATGGAGTAGCGCCCTCCCCTACACCTTGGTGTAGTAGCTATCGAAAAGGGAGCCTTCGGGTCACCCTCGACTATGGTCGCTAACTTTACTTTACTTTACTTACATAGCAATGCTTAAAACCATTTAATTGTATCCAAACTGAATTGTTAGTGATTGATAACAATACTTGTAGTGGAGGTGCCCGTGGTGTAATGGTTATCGTTGCAGGATGTGGACTCGGCGACACGAGTTCAAACCCTGGACGAGGCTGATTGCATTTCACATAGCACTAATACCCTTGGGAAAGGTATGAATCCAAATATTCTCCCTCCAGCTATGGGTAAATAGTAGGACAGACTGGTTTCTTCTTGATGAGGCAACTAGTCTAGGAGAAGGAAAACTCTGAATTCAAACCTGTTAAACTCCGCTTAAAAATTGACCTTGTGTCATATCCTGCCCGAGAGGAGGGGTTGGTAAATAGGATAACAATACTTGTAACCATTTACCTGTGTGCAAACGAATGGGTTCCGGCTCGTTTAAAAATAATGCAATCGCCAAACTTTTCCCTTAAAAATCTCTCTCTCACACACACACACACACACACATATATATATATATAGAGAGAGAGAGGGAGAGAGAAAATAAGTATGTAAAGTTGGTGACTCGAATAAGCATCCACATCAAGTCATAGGGGTGGGCGCTACTCTATTCCCTGGATTGCTCCGCTTTACCCTTGATCCTTACTATATAAAACTGAGTGTTAAGCAAGGCGGAATCAAGTACCATTTTTTGAGACTTCGGTATGACTCCACCTAGGATCGAACCCCAGTCTCCTGGACCACTGCTGAACATTCTACCCATATATATATATAGGATAGATATATATATATAGAGAGAGACTGGATAATTATGACTATGGCGGGGAAAATTCCATGTTTTTATACATAAATTAGAATGAGATTTATTTGAAATGTTTCCTCACATTTATTTTTGTCCATCACAAGGTCTCATAACTGAAGCGAACTGAATATGAGAGAAAGATATATTTAATCATGTTTTAAAGAAAAATTGTATATCAATCGACAAGTGTTATTAAAGAAAAATAGTAATTACATAAATCTGAATTCCTGCTTATTTCTGTCCTAATTTTACCTTTTTGTTTTTTTAATCTGATATTATTTATTCTATTTATTTTAGGACTAATGGGGGTTGAATGACGTGTGTATTTTTTGTAAATAGTTGTAAAAAGAGAGAAATCCCCAATTCAAAAAAAAAAAAAAAAAAAGAAACCGAAAAAGAAAATAGAGAGGAGGAGAAAAATATTCTGTTTCTTAATTCCTGTGTTCAAACTAAAAGGTAAGTCTTAAACAAATACCGATTGTTTTTTATTATTATTATTATTATTATTATTATTATTATTATTATTATTATTATTATTATTATTATTATTATTCCTCTAGAGTTTTTCACATCAGTATTAGCTAATGGTTTGTCGGTGGAGTTTGAGTGACAGCAAGTCTCCTCAAGTCTCCTCAAGTCTCCAGGACTCGTCTCAGTATTCTGGCCACCCTCAGCAATCCTGTCGTTTGGATAGTCTCTACCCGTCCGCCAACTTCCAAATCCTCCAGGCCCTTTAATAATCCTTTAGTTACTGTGCCTAACGTACCAATCACAATTGGCACAATCTTTATTTCATGTTCCACAGTTTTTTTAATTCGCTAGCAAGGTCGAGGTACTTATCCTTCTTTTCAATTTCCTTCAGATTTATTCTGTGGTCCGCCGGGACAGCAAAGTCAACAATTTTGCTGATTCTCTTTCTTTTGTTGATTATTATGAGGTCTGGTCTACTGGCTGGGATTAGGGGATCCGTTTGTATGTTAAAGTCCAGTAGGTGTTTACGCGAGTCATTTTCTAGGAAAGGCGGCGGGTTGTGCATATACCATTTGTTTGCATGGTCGAATTGAAATTTCCTGCACATTTCCCAGTGGATCACCTTGCCGACCCAGTCGTGTCTCGCCTTGTACTCCTTCGCTGCTAATTTGCTGCATTCGCTTATTATGTGATTGATCGTTTCGTCTCTGTCACTGCATAGCCTACATTTACTGTTTTGTTGCGTCTTATCTATCCTCGCTTTGATATGATTGGTTCTTATGGCGTTGTCCTGTGCTGCTATTAAGAGGGATTCTGTTTCTCTCTTAAGGTTTCCTTTTCTTAGCCAGGTCCAGGTTTTCTGGTGTGAGATGTTGTTTATTAGACGCTTAAAGGGGCCATAGAGTTGTTTTCCTTCCCATTTTCGTTTCTTAGTTGTTGTCATTCTTTCGTTTATCATGTTGTCCGTATCGGCTCTGATGGTTGTAATTAGTCCTCGTTCGTGTTTTTCTGTATAGTCTTCGAGCCGTTGTATCGATGCGTCAACGCTGTCTTCGATGCAAGCAAGTCCTCTCCCTTCCACTTTTCTTGATACATATAGTCTGTCAGCGTCGGCTATGGTGTGTAATGCCTTATGCATGGTCATTAGTTTTCTTGTCCTTTGGTCCATTTGTTTAAGTTCCTCTCGGGTCCACTTGAGAAAGGGTCCCGAATATCTGACTAGTGGCACAGCCCAAGTATTTATTCCTTTGATGAGGTTTCTGCTGGCGAGTTTGGTCTCGAGTTGTTTTCGCGTTCTCCTGAGATATTCTTTTCGAATGTTGTCTTTCATTTCCACTTGTTTGATGGTGTCAGCCTCCAAGATACTCAAGTATTTGCAGGATCACCTCTTTGGATCTTTGTTTCAGCCAAGCTTTTTCCTCCTGCTGTCTGTTCCACTTTCCAGGTTTGCATGCTCTTTTCGATGAAGTTTATGACTTCGTGTGATATCTTGTACATTTTGAGACAGTGTAGTATCCAGCTTTGTGGAACCATATCATATGCCTTTTTGTAGTCAATCCAGGCCATAGCTAGTTTTGTCTTGCTCCCATTTAGGATGTATTGATCTATGTAGAGTAATTCTGCTGTGCTTCTGGATCCTTTGCGGCGTCCTTCCTGTTCGTCAGGAAACAATCCACGGCTTTTTTGCGAATAGTAGATCTTTTCCCTTATTTGTGCTGTTAGTATTTTCCACATCATTGGTAGGCAAGTTATGGGTCTGTAATTGTTTGGAGCAGTTCTTTTGATTGGGTCCTTTTAGATTAATGTAGCCTTTCCTTTTGTCATCCACTCAGGTACTTGCGCGCCTTGTAGGCATCTGTTCTTTTCTAGTGCTAGTATTCCGTGAATGGAGGTGAATTTCTTGAACCAGAAGCCATGTATTCCATCATAGCCTGGCGTTTTCCAGTTTGATATTCTTTTTAGTGTTGTTTTTAGTAAGTCGATATGTATTTCCGTTTGGGGCCTTCTTCAAGTCCGTCTAGTTCTCTTGTAATATCGTTTATCCATTCAGCATTTTCGTTATGTTTTTTGGTTGCCATATTTTCGTCCAAAATCATTCGGTTTCTTTTGCAACCGGTTGTTTATATGTTTTCGTGTCACTCCCTCCCAATTGCTGATAGAATTTTCTTCGTTCTTTTGGAAAGTCATGTTTTGTCTGGATTGTTTTACTCTTTGCTGATATCTCTTTAATCTTCCTTCTTTCGCCAGCACTTTCTGGTTTATTTCCTGTGTTGCCTATTCCTTTTTTCCCCTGCTTATTTCAGTGCCTCTCTTTTTTTTATCATTCTGGCTTGTTTTCGTAGTTTTTTTTATTTGCGTTTCCAGTCGAATTTCCCATCCCGGTTTTGACTGTTTCTTCGTGCTTTTTGAGGGGATACCAATATTCTCACAAACTAATTTTGCACCAGAATAGATTAGTTCATTTAACTCAGTTATATTATTCGTCGGTATGTAAGATAGTATGTGATTTATTTTATTCGTTTCTGTCTTAAGTGTTTTTCATTCTATGTTTCTTAATAATGGTAGAATAGTCTTTTCACTACTCATGATTCTCTTTACATTTTCTAGATCTATCTTTAGTTCTTGTGATAGTGTTTCTTCTTAGTTGCTTGGTAGTGTATCGTTTGGGAGTGTGGTATTTTCATTTGCCGGAGTTGGCTGTTCTTTTTCGTTGGATTGTTTTTGTTTGACACCACTTGATGTGTCTGGTAATGTATTATAGTTTTCTTTATGCGTTTTTTTGATGGGTTTCTAGTAATTCAAGGCCAGAAAACCAACCCTTCTTTATTATTGTTCTAACTTGATCGGCTAGCCTTTGGCTAGTTGTCTGAAATTTCACACATTCTTGCCAAATCTCTATCATTCTTTTCCTGTATCCTCTTTGTGAAGGGTTGCTCCTAAAATAGCATTGTAGTGCAAGTTGATTATCTTCCCTTGTCCATGTTTTGCATTAAGGTCTCTGATCGTTGTGAAAAAAGAGCAGCCAACATTCGTAGGATGACGATCGGGTCTCCCATGTTGACTATCAGGGGAGCATCTGCCGATCATGACACCCATCCCTGTTACCTGGGTCCCACGTTGTGTAATATTGTGATTGGACATTTTGATCATGGGTGGTATATTGTGGCTATACCAGACCCAAGGGTTGTTTATGATCTGCGCGCCTGACACACATGTGACCAAGAACAGCCATGATGGTTTTACAATGTATATGAACAGCGGGTCACAAAAAATCCTCTTCTTTTCCGTTAAGTTTTAACTTAGTTAAAGTTCAAGACTAATATATTGATAAGAGCATTTTCTTTTTCTTCTCTTCCCGTTCTATTTTAATTCCTACCTTACTTTTGTTTGTTTGTTTGTTTGTTTGTTTTCCCCCAGTCTTCTGAAAATCACGTGTTACATTTCTACATTTTTACTAAAAATTGAATTTCGCGGTCCAACAATGAAGCTTTTCTTTTAAGATTTATAGTCGGCCTATTAGTAAATTGTTCTTTCATTTACGACACATAATAGTATACACCAAAGATTTTTACTATGGCAAGTTGAATAAAAATCAAATATGCATTTTTAAATGAAAATTTTAGCAGATAGCAATGTTACTAACCTTTTCGACATACTTTTCTTGAAATGGACGAGCTTTTCATCCTTAGATTCTTTTAACCAATGGTCACTTGTATTATTTTTTTTTCTAATTTTACGACCATTTATATACAAGTAGGCCTCCAATTATTATTATTCTCTAATCAGATTCGCTCCTTTCATTAGTGGTAAAAAAAATTAGTCTCCATTTCGCGTTTTGAGTCACAAAATCGAGTGTGTGTCTGGGTGAAGGCAGTTTCAAAGGGTATGTGTGTATATATATACGTATTTATTATATGTATGTATGTGAATATATATATATATGTGTGTGTGTGTGTGTGTGTGCATATGTGTGTATATATATATGTATGTGTGTGTAAGTACATGTGTGTGTGCGTATATGAGTTTGTGTAATAAACATATGTGTTTTTGTGTGTATGCGGGTTGTTGGTCCGAGTGTGTGAAAAATTTTTGAATATGTGTTAAACGACTTGGATAATATTTTTCGATTATATTCAATTTTAGAAACGCATATTTCGTTTAGACACTCATATCTCATCCGAATTCTGATTTATACACGTTTTTTTTTTATTCTTATTTTATTTATTTTATTCTTAAAAGAATAAAATAAATAAAAATAAAATAAGCCACTTTCATTCGAGGTATTTTTTTTAATATTCTATGCAGCTTTGTTTTTTTTTTTTTGTTTTTTTTTTGCATACTTGTTAAACGACTTATTTAGATCATTTTTAGAATATGTTCTTTTAGAAGTGTACATTTTTCTGTGACGCTCCTTCATATATCATCCGAACAATGATATGTATTGTATATATATATATATATGTGTGTGTGTGTGTGTGTGTGTCTGTCTGTATGTATGTATATGTGGATATATGTATTATGTCTTTTTTATTTCATTTTTTGCCAGGACCATTAATATAAGGGGAGGGGAGTTTTAGCCTCTCTGTGTGTGTTTATATGGTGTTTTTTTTTTTTTATAACGGTCCATTTTGTTAAGATAAAAATTTTAAAATGAATTACTGAACTTACCGCTGAATCCTTCGCGTGCCAAAGGAAGAAAATAAGTGTCAAAGCTTCGTAGACCTGGTTGAAAAACACCCGCCCGGCAAACTGGTTGGCTAAAGCATGAACCAATCAAACGCTTGGAAACCAGAGTCTACTATGTGAAGTCTTTTTAAAAAGCAAGTGGAACTAGTTGCGTTTTTATTTTTTGGATGACGGACCAGGTGTGATCAACCCGAGTGAGGTCCTGTTGGCGGGGAGCGTATTATGTTGAGAGACCCGAAAACCCGCTAAGACCCAGCTATAAGACATAACTGATGACGTTACCCAGCGGCTTTTTATAACAAAACAAACGTATTTCTAACATTCTACTTTGTTTTATTGTATTTTTATTTAAAAGTAAAATTATTCAATAAAATGTTTTATCAAAATTAATCAGTATTCCGATGAAGCTGATTTTCTATTTGTTTATATTGTTATTTGACGTTTGATTTTTATTTATTCCAGATATTTTTTATCCACCCTTATACATATATATATATATACATACATATATATATATATATGTGTGTGTGTGTGTGTGTGTGTGTACTGGATTTGGCATCAAATAATCATCAAGCGTATTATTTCTAGCTACAGTTTTAATGCTGTATAATTTGGTTATAATATCTGATAATATTCATTTTTATTGTATTGTATTACACTGAAAAGGATAGTATCTTAGTACCTTTACTTGAAAAAAAACTTTTTAGACATGGGGGACATTGTGTATTATAGTTGATACTGTATAATGAGATGCAGTCATGTAGATACCATATTCATATATTCCCATTGGTCCGGGTGTATGTAAAGTAGATTGCATGTACGATAAATAAGAGAAAAAAAATTCAATGAAAACGAAAGAGACCCAGTCCTGGAGATAAAGAAGAGATGAATCGGACTGGATATGTTGGTGTGTTTGCCCATATTTGCATCTGTTACTGGCTAGCAGCGTTTAAGAACCCCACAAGCAGATACAGAGACAAACACAGTAAGAATATTTACAGCAGGCTTAGATTTACATAGGGTTAGAAAATGCAAATATCTTATTTATTTACGTTTGGTTGTGTAAACATGGAAAGAATTGAAGAACTACTTTTGTTTGCACCGACGCATACGTATATATATATATATATATATATATATATATCGTTGTTTTATCTAGAGGTAGAGGTAGTCGAGAAATTAGTTCGATTGTGAGAGATCAGTGTTCTAATCCAAATAAAAGACTGAGTTTTGCAAATGAATTCTTTTAAACCAGTATTTTACTCTTACTTGAGAGATTTTCTTTTGTAATACCACCACATTGAAAATGCTCATGTAAGATCTATCTTATCCATCTATCTGTCTATCAGCAAAGGTTAGAGGAAGATATGTGAGAAATGCCGGACATTGCCTATGAAAGCGGGAAATGAGGGTTTCAAATGAAAGTTCTGGCGACCAACTGAATAGAAAGTCAATCCAGCAAAGCGGGAAATTAATCCAGTATCACCCACGAATATGTACATCATCACTAGTGATTTTTTTAAAATAAAAAGTTAATTTTCTTCTAAATCAAAGATAAGAGATTTTCTTTCTGTGCCTACCATCCGTATAAAAAATGGCCTCGTGACATTAGCAGATTTTGGCGAGGTCCACTTTGGTGTCTATTTAACTGTAAATAAATGAATAACAGATAAGACGCAAAAATAATTTAAAAGTTAAGCATTCCTTTATTATGATATATATATATATATATATATATACATATATATATATATATATATATATATATATATATATATATATATATTGTGACGAGGAAATATGACATCCTGATATATTTGGCCGTCAGCGGACGATAGTAGTAAATGAGAATTACAGGATATGGAGATGGGAGAGAATATCTCTCCTTCACCCTCTCTATTATTACAAGGAGATGTGGGCATGGGAAAACCTCACTCCCAGTATGTCTCAACCATATTTAGTATTGAGGAAGAAACCGCCAAAGAAAATCAACACGTGATTTTTTTTAAACTGCGAAAAGAAGTTAGTGGCCATATTTTCAATCACCGGGGGAAGATGCAAAAGTCGAAAATAATGCCGCGCAGAGAACGCAGAGAAAAGAAGAGGCTAATCATTTTATTGGACTCGCCATTCCGAGGTATGGTAAGTTTCGTTAAACGAATATTTTAATGGAGGCTCCTCTGAGAGTATAGATAGACTTTCTCGCTTCTGACCTCTACCTGAATTGTCTTGTTTTCGATGGAATAAAAGAATTTTGTTATTAATCCCGTTTCTCCAAACACGGTGGTTCAGAGTCATTCTTTTATTGGGAAGAATTGTATTTGAGGGGGAAAAGCTGATCAGTTAGCTGTGTTGACTATTAATACTTCCCTTATAACTCGCCCAGTGACTTTAAAATGTTGTTCCGCTCGTGAGTTAGTGGTATCTGTGACATTAAATAGCGGTCGGCAGACCACAGCCAACGTCGGTGTCCGACATTAACTGGTGGACTTGGCGGGAACGAACAGCACCCGGCACGCCCGCTCGACACATGGCAGCGTAACAATACATATATATTTTTTTTTTCATCCACAGACAGACAGACCTGTTTCGTTCAATCAGAACTCTTCAGTGTGGTTTGACAGGCTAGATTCCCGAAGCTGGGATCGAAACCTGGCTGACTGAAACGCCAATCCAAGATTCTACCACTCAGCCACGAGGAAACCAGTGCAAGCGAAGGAAATCTAAACGCCCATGTATCTCACACACACACACACACACACACACACACACACACACACACACACACACACACATATATATATATATATATATATATATACTCCCCCATGGGGGTTGAGCACTCTGGCGAAGGAATTGCCGGCCGCCGCTAGCGTAATGCGAAGCTCTTCGAAAGAATTGAGCACTCTGGTAGCCGATAGGGTATTAAAAAAATGTAAACAAAGGCTGCTGCTGCTGCTGCTGTTTCAAAAATAGAAATACCTTAAAATCCTCTTAGCCAACGTGGTCCGCTTGGTGGACGAGTGGTCTGAATCACTGTCTAGCGTAAAGTTGGACGGGTTTCGATCTCGGCTCCGAGCGTCCTGCGTGTCTAGCCACATTGAAGAGTTCTGATAGAACGAAACAGTCTGTCTGTGAATGACTATATATATATATACCTCTAAATTATCCAGTCAGTGTCCAAGGACTGTAGGTGTGGATTATTCTTTACATAGAATATATGAGGGTAATCATATAAATCTATGAGAGTGCTCAATGTATGGCTATTGTTAGTTCCCTATTTATTCTCTAGGGTATAACAAAATTCACATTCAGAGCGTGCATGGTGTGGAGAAAATTATACCATATTTTTGAAGAATTCAAATTCGTTCGTTTACGGCATATATATATATATATATATATATATATATATATATATATATATATAGTACAATTAAATGGAGACTCAAACTCGGTTAAGCCGTCATAATAAATTTATTTCGGCGGAGAATATTGTTGGTATATTCTCCGTCTCGTCAGATGACTCTTTTTACATGCTCTGTATTGTCCCAGAGATGTGATGCGAATGAGGAGTTACAGTTCGTATTCAGAAGATAAAAAATAAATAAAAAATCAGAAATTTTTAATTTATTTTTTTAATTTCCTTATTTTATCTTCTGAATATATATGCCGTAAACGAACGAATTTGAATTCTTCAAAAATATGGTATAATTTTCTCCACACCATGCACAGGAATATATAATGAAATTACCTGACGTTAAGGGGAAAAAAGACATTTACTAAAAAAAATAAGAATTATTTCTTAGTTTTCTCTCCTATGAGATTCTTAATTCTTTCAGGCGTGGATTTTACTAATTAAAAGCAATATTTTTACCTAAGTAGTTTCAACTTTCCGGAGTGACAGTTGCTAGATTTTTTTTGTGAATGGGGCTTTCTCATGGATCATTTTTTAAACAAATTTTCCATTGGATCAAGATCCGAACAGTTCGCTGACCATTTGATTGATTTTACACGCATTTTCCGAGGGAAAGTTTTTATCTCTTTTCCTCTGAGACAAGATGTATTATCATCCTGAAAAAAAATGACTTCCTCATTACCGATCCAATTTTCTATGCATGAAATGAAAAAATTATCCATGATTTAAATATACACATGTGCATTGATTGCTGAAGTAATTATTGCCTTCTACCCTTGTGACTTAAATGACATACCACCCCATATCATGAATGAATTTGGAAATTTTACTAGTTATCTATAAGGAGTAGTCTTTTGTATGTTTCCTGTGAATGAAATCAGACAAAACTTCAAGCATGACCGAAGCAAATTCTTTAAGCATCACTGAATATCACTGTCATCCAATTGTGCGCACCGCATTATTGTTTCTAGAAAACTAGAAAATCTGAATTAGTTTTTCTAAATTTGTAAGAAGTGATAGTGTGTAGCCACGACTAAAATGTTCAGCTATGGCTCATTTTGGGGGGTGAGGTTTAGAACATTTTGAACGAGCTACGTATACTATAGGGTATCTCAATATACATGAGACCCATGTGACTGCTAATATAGGACGTCTTGATCTACATGGGACCAATGTGACTGCTAATATAGGATGTCTGGATATACATCGGACTCCAGTGACTGCTAATATAGGATGTCTCGATATACATGGAACCCATGCAACTGTTAATATAGGGTGCCTCAATATACATGGGAGCTATGTGACTATTAATATTGGGTGTCTCAATATATATAGGAGCCATGTGACTGCTAATATAGGGTGTCTCGATGTACATGGGACCCATATGACTACTAATAACTCTACTAATAAAGATGCGGTGTTCTTTTTTTTTTACTTCAGATTTAAAAATAGTATACTATAAACACTATTAATTCTCGATAACAATACATTGTACAAAAGAGGAAAAATATTTTGCATCACTACTTATCTGGAGACAAAATCATTCAAAACTGTCTCAAAATAGATGTAAAGTAAAGTAAAGTTAGCGACCATAGTCGAGGGTGACCCGAAGGATCCCTTTTCGATAGCTACTACACCAAGGTGTAGGGGAGGGCGCTACTCCATTCGCAGGATTGCTCCACTTTACCCTTGAACCGTACCTTATAATGCTGAGTGTTAAGCAAGGTGGTATCAAGTTCCATTTTTAAAGTCTTTGGTATGACTCGACCTGGGATTGAACCCAGGTCTCCCGGGCCATTGGCGAACACTCTAACCGCTGGGCCAATGTCCCGGTATAAAATAGATGTAACTCATTAATATGATAATGATTTATGACAGAGACAATAAAAAAAAAGATTGCATATCCTGAAAGCTTTTATAATAACAATTAAAAAGACAGTGAGTTGATGTTTTTCGCTCAAAGGATGCATTTTTTAAAGGACTTGTTACAAATGACCGCCATTGCGCTTGTGTTAGTAATAAATCCTTATCTTATAAAGGGTTGCATAATTTTTGAGACAACTTGTACCTTTATTTTGAGCACAACTTTTACTCATATTTTCATCAAGGACGGCGAACCAGAAACTCAACTTGTTTCTCTTTATCGGTCACACAATTCGTGACTTGCGTATGACAGTTTAATTCGATTATCAGAAAGTTCCACAAAAAACAAATATGAACGCTTAGAGAAATAAAATTGCTAATGATGCCAAATCGGAAAAAAAATCCTACATTATCAACGTTAAGGATTAAAAATGTGTTTTAACTCTTGTTTAATGACTTTTGCAAGAATATCTGTGCTGTGATTGTATTAGTTTGTTTTTCCAGCTGGTATTTTCCCTCTCCTGAGAGATTCTTTTCATCATACTATGACCACATTGAAATGCACTTGTAAAATCTATCTATCTACGAGGATCATTAAATGTTTCCAGACTTTGTCTTACGGGCACTTTTATGGATGGTACACACATGAAATTCTAGTCCCCGGCTGGAATGCATTTGTTTTACCGTTCCAACAACTTCTGGAAGGCCCCATGGAAGTCCTCTTGTGTAAGCGTGTCAATGACCTTCATCACAGCCTCTTTCATCTCTTCAATTGTCTCATATCGACAGCCTGTGAACTTAGGGAATAACCAAAAGTCACAGGGAGCAAGGTTTGGACCATAGGGAGGGCGAGGAACTGTATTGATGCCCATCTTGCTCAAATAGTCTGTGACAAGAATGGAGTTGTGGGCCGGTACATTGTCCTAGTGGAAATGCCACTGTCCAGATTTGAAGAGTGCTGGCCTCTTCCCTAGGAATCCCCCCTGAACTCCCTTAAAACCTCAACATATTAACCCTAACCCTAACCCAAACCCTTTGGCCAATCAACTCTGGTTTTCTGACTTTCTTACTCCTCGCACACCTCTCACCATCCCTCACAGACTCCCTGACTTCCTTGGATCTCTTATGCCACTCAAAAACTGATGCTTGATTCATGCAAGATGGTCAAAAAGCAGTCTGAAGCATTCTATACGTTTCTGTGGCATTTTTTCCAAGTTTAAAACAGAATTTTATTGCATATCGTACTTCTGAAATCTCCTCACATTCAGATTTCATTTTTGAAATTCACCAGCTGTGACAATCAAGCTTTAGTAGGGTGTATTCCAATTGCTGCTGTAGCTGTTCATTTGAACCTGAAATCATAATGATTGGTCAGTCATCTCCTAAGATGTATAGCAATAACATTGTGAATTTTCAAGAGTCTACGACAATTTTAAATACCTGTAGAAAAAATCTGGCAACTTATTGAAGGCACCACGTATCTATCTATCTATCTATCTATCTATCTATCAAAAAAGGTTAGAGAAAGATACATGAGACTTGAAGGACATTGCCTATGCTACAGGAAGGAAGAGACTCTCGGAATAGAAAATCAATCAAGCTGGATTCGTTAGCATTGGCAATGTCCAACAAGTCTCATGTATCTTTCTCTAACCTTTATTGATCGATCGATCGATTTTACGAGTGCATTTCAATGTGGTTATAGTATAAAGGAAAAATCTCTCTCAAGAGAGGGAAACACCTATATAAAGAATTAATTTTCAAAACTTAGACTTTCATTTGGATTAGAGCCCTAGTGCCTGCTAATTCCTTCCGCAATAATTTTGGAGTTAATCTGTTTATCTCCCTTTTTTCATGGATGAATAAAAACGACCCAAATGATTTACAGCTTGTCACTGGAAAATATTAATAAGAATTCACAAATGAACTTTATCAAAATATTTTTATACCAGAGAAAACTGCCTAAATGTAAAATAATCAAAATATACAGTTTTTTTTACATGCTTCAATAAATTAAGAAAAGAAAAGAAGAAAAATGGCTCCGAATGTTGGGAAAAACACTTTTTTATAACCGTATGATACAGCCACGGCTAGCCCTGTTGGCAGGCCTTAAAATTCACTGATTGTATCCCCTGTAGATGGGTAGGACCACCGCCATGCTAAATGTGGGTTTCGTCCATAAATTTTGCAAGGGGTTATATACTGCATGTACTTAACAATAGTCTTTCGGCAATAAATTCAATTACTGACACAGCGGGGTTTCTAATACACTGACTGTATACATTACAGAGGGCTAATACTCCCACCTGAAAAGATCATCTTGGGTATGGCACTTGACTGAATTTAATGGTGAGACGCCAGATCTGAAGTTCTAGGGAGTGTGGAGTATACCTTCGTTGTCATTACTCCAATTTCCACTCTGACCCGGAATTGTAGCACCTATTATGGTCCTATTTGAATAAATCTGTTTGAAAATTATTTATATTCGATCTGACCACGTGTAAAAAAAAAACTTTTAAGAAATAACACAAATAATGTAAATCTGAATGTAAAATCAATACGATTCCGTAATTACCTAATATTTAAGCATAAAATAACCCCAGAGGGGTTGACCTGTTAAAATCAATCAATCAATCAATTTGCAGTGATTGCATACTTATCAGAAAATAGTGTTATGAGAGTAGCGTGGATGTAGTTGCGAATAGGTCATAACGAGTTCATAACGAAATGTAGCTTGATATTAAAACAGGGTGTTATCAAGATTCTGTGGTAAAACATTTATACTGAAAGGAATTATAAATAAAACAAGTGCTCGGAGTGATAGCACCTGATAGGGTCCTATCTATTGGTCAAATATTACTGTTTGACATTAAACTAAGTACATACATATGACTTACGCTAAATTGAATTGTTAGAAATAAAACTGCTTCATACTTTAACTGTGTGTAAATAAATGACTGATTTTCAATTGAATTGTGAGTGATGCATGACAATACTTGGAACCATTTAACTTTGTTGACTTATGCTAAACTGAATTGTTTGAAATAGAACCACTTGATCCTTTAACCCTGTGTAAACAAATGACCGATGCTTACTTGAATTTTGAGGGATACAATACTTGGAACCATTAAACTGTGTGCAAAAGAATGAGATTTTTTAATAGAATTGTTAGTGTAAATTAGAAATACTTGAAACTATATAGATTTGTGCCTGAATTGAATTATTGCTTTTACATAGCAATATTTGAACCATTTGACCGTGTGCAAAATAATGAATACCGTTCAATAGAATGATTAGTGTTAAATGTACCCTATTCGCAATTAACGCTATGTGCGAAATGGACATATAATGTTCATTACTATAGAATATATAAAGAACATAGGAATCTCGGAATTCGAAAACACGTAACGACTTCTTGTCCAGGTACGAAACCTTTTTATTAACTTTGAGTTAAAGGTTTTGACGTAAGGAGGAGAGACACAATCTTCTATGCTGTCTTATTCATTTGGCCCCCAACTCGTGCGGCCCCCATAGGGCGCACGTTCACCTCGCGCTTGCGAGCTCCAAAAGTCGAACCTCTTCGTTTGGCGCCTAGTACTCGACTCTTATTTTCTTCAAATTCTCACACAAACTTCCGCGTGCTTCCAGTGCGTGACGTCACCCGCACCTTGTCACCCAGTATCGTCTCGGACTGTTATGACATCTGAGTGACACCTCCATCCGCCCGCGCGCACCCGCGTTAACACCTGCTTCAATGTTACACCCAACCAACCCATGTGCTGAGCCGAAAGGTTCTCAGTCTAACTAAACTCAAAGGCATGAACCGAAATCCCTCGGCTATTTTATAACATAAATAGCAATAACTGTAACCACTTCATTGTATGCAAACAAATGATAAATATTGAAGAGAATTACTAGGGTTTGCAATAATTGAAACCATTTAACTGTGTATAAACAATAGCAATACACGCGTGCAAACAGATGAGTTCTAACTCATTTTAAAATGAAATTACCAACAAACTGTGTGCAAACAAATGACTGATGTTAAATTTTGACATTTTTATTGCAATACTTGAAACCATTTAATTGCGTGCAAAAAATGAGCTCAGACTCGTTTAAAAATGTTATCGACAAAATGTGTTTACAAATCATATATATTTGAGATATATGCATGAAGAGGATTTGGCATTAAATAACCTACATGATATGCCATAAAATCAAACTAAACCAAACCTAATTTTTATAATGATCCATTGTTTAAAATGGTATGTTGTTTGAGCATCAATATTTTTTTGCGTACAGTGTGCATAAATGTTTTAGTGTTCTTTTTAAATGCTTACTTGGATGTCCGTCTTGAAATTTCGTAGAAGAAAAGACTTATATACCGTCGTGAAATTTGTGAGTTATATTTCAATTTATCATTCTTCTGAGACTGACTAGTGATAGGCATTTTAGTCTATATATACTTATCAGCTTTTCGCGCTAAAATCGGAAAAGCTACCCCTGGAAGCCATGACATACGAGGGGCGTATTTTTAGATTTTATGACATACGTGGGTTAAGTACAATTAGAATACTTATAGACGCAAGAGTCGTTCCTTTAGAACTTAATCCCAAATAGTATGTGCTCGAACGTAATCTTAGATTTAACTTTTTAGCGAACGGAAGCTTTATTCGTTGCTATCTTTCCGGTGAATGTCTCTCAAAAAGTCTATGTAAAATATAAAAAGGAATATATTGAAAAAACAAAAGACATACAAACATTAATTAAAAAGAGAAATGTCTACAATATTAATGATCCAGGTCGTGTCTTAGTGTAATGTTTATCAAACTAGTCTTACTTGCTCACTTACAGTGAGTTCAGTCCTTATTCTCCAACGCCCTTGATTTGCGTCAAATCTACGCTATGCTTACTTTTTCAGAGGCACTTCGTCGTATTATAATGTTTAACTAGCTAAACCAACTGGTTGCAGAATCAATAACTATTTCTTAGTGACTTTGATACATTCTAGGTGCTCATGATTTTGGCCTTGTGCCATTTGTACGTTTTGCTTAGTTTTTAGAGGCACTTCGTCGTGGTATGATGTTTATCTAGCTCCACCAAATGGTTACAGAATCAATTACTATAAAGTAGTGGCTTCGTTTCATTTTAGATGCTCATGCTTTTGGCCTTGTACCATTTGTACGTTATCATATTTACCTACCCCTCTGCTCGGGAAGGAGATGACACAAGGTCAATTTTTAAGCGGAGTTTAACAAGTTTTGAATTCAGTGTTTTCCTTCTAGACTAGTTACCTCACCAAGGCTGAAGAACCTAGTCTGCCCTACTATTTACCCATAGCTGGGTATTTCAACCTATTCAGTTAATTCAAACAATTCAGTTTAGTATGAGAATAGTTTTTGTCCACACACAGTTAAATGTCAAAACACTTCTATTTCAAACAATTCAGTTTGACATAAATATGCAGTTTACATGGCAAAACGGTTCTATTTCAAGCAGTTCAGTTTAGCATAAGTACGCTGTTTAAATATCAAAACAAATCTTTTTCAAGTAATACAGTTTAACATAAGTATGCAGTTTAAGTATATTTGACCAATGGATAAGGCCCTATCAGATGCTACCATTCCAGACCAGAGTGGACCTGAGAGCAATGGTAATGAAGGGGTACTTTGATTTTCCCAAAGCTCCTGCAGAATTGGAACGTCACCATCAGATAGTTTAGTGTCACATCCAAGACAGTAGTTTTGTGTGTGTGGAGGGGGTCTTAAACCTCTGCAGAGAAGCAATCGGTGTATTCTACAGCCCCAGCCAACTGGGCAATTTTCGATCGGGCAGCTCCTATCTCTTCACTTTGCGCCTTCTCATTCCAGTTGTTTGTTGGTCACCTCGTCTCGCTTTCGTATCAGTCGCTCTTGTTTGGCAAATTTGGTTTTGCTTATTGTCCTCTATTTATATCTCCCATTGTTCAAACTTTTATTCTCTGCAGAGATGAGGAATGACAACGCGATCCCAATTTCACGCGCACATTTTACTTAATTTTTTCCTTTCATTTTTCGCTGTGGCCTAAATTGTGAAAGAGTAAGAGCTACATGGAACGTTAAACTTTTCGCGCTTAGGGTTTCTCACTAATTAGCCAAATTATTTCTAACTTGAGAACCGTTTTCGTCACGTGATTGAAACCATCCAATGACTGATGTCGTCTCAGATTGACTTCGTTTTCAACGGTTGTTTATTATACAGGTTAACTGGTTGTATTTTACCACGCGTTTAACGGCACAGAACTTAATTTGAATGCAACACTACAAGTCAAAATTTGGTAACAAAGGTCCAGCATATTAGCCACTTCACCTCGAAGAACCCATCAAGCGGAATACTGTTAAAATGTTCAGTAGAGATTAAAGCTATAGCTAATTTAATTTTCAATTTATTTGTGGGAAAATTAACTACTGTTGGTCTAGTTTGTGGGTATAGCTTTTTGTCGCAGGCCCCACCAAACCAGCAAGTGCACACAAGGCCTTTTTAAGGTGTGTCAAAGCGCAGGGCCGTAGCACATACACACCTGTCAAGCACAAAAATACCTCGGGATCCGTCGGGCGCCAGGCAATAAACCTGACCCCTCCGGGATGGCCCCTTGAGGCTCGAGGAATAGGTCAGTCTCACTCGCAAGACGCAGTTGCTGGGCTTCACCAGGGGTCGCGTCAAGCAGTCTCGACCGACCAAGTCCTACCAAAACATAATCCGATTCTAAACCAACAACATACCCCAGACGTCCGGTCAGTTTGGAGGTACAAAACGCCATGAGAATCGTCCACCTTATTCATAGTTTCGCCAGTCAGCAGCAGCAGCAGTGGGAGGAGATTGGCCAATTAACGAAGCCTAGAAGCATATTATAGGAGGGGCAAATTATTTTCATTCTTTTACCGTTCTGCAGTTTTCTACTGGCAAGACGTATTTTTTGTATAGAGAATTCCACCACTTGAGGACAAAATGGCTACCCGAATTCTAACAACCGCGAACATATCTGTAATGAGCTGATTTCTGCGTATTCACCAATGTCTCTAAGAGTTTTACAAAACAGAAATAAAAAAAGAACTTTGAGAATCACTCTTTTGATGATAAGTCTTTTGTTCTGTCTTAGTTTGGGTGGATTGATATTACGCATCACCATTGTTGGTGCCCCAAGCTTCAGTAACTGATTATGTTGGTTCAAGATTATTGAGAAAATCAAAAGATTAATTAATAATTTGGTCCTGAGAAATTATATTACTAAATGATTTATTGGATCTTTCCTCTCCTGGTAACATATTCAGAAGACTTAACAACCCATCGACTAGGGCTGTAGAAAACACCGACTACACTCTTGCAAGGTGTAAGACCACCACGAGTGTCTTAGTTAGTTAACAAGAACATTGTAAGTGATTTCTATTCGTCATAGTTTAAACTGCATCATATTGTGAGGCTCCAGTCCAGAATCTTTGGGAAATGTGAAGTACCTCTTCCTTGCCATTACTCTCTGATCCACTCTGACCCGGATTGGTAGTGCCTCTTAGGATCCCATCTATGGGTCAAATAGAATTGTTCAATCATTTAATAAGGATTTTTACTATTAGTTATTTGAATCAATACACCAGAGAGCAAATTATTTATATTACATAAGAATACTTGGTGAATGGAATTATTAATGTTAGATAGCAATACTTGAAACCATTTAACAGTATGCAAACAAATGAGCTTTACTAATGCGTTTAGAAATCGTTACCAACAAATTATTCGCTCACAAAATATGATTTGGGATTAAATAACCCTCAAGGGTTGATATACCATAAAATACCAACCAACCAACATGAGAAGCCTTATGTTTATTTCTATTACGGAAATATTTTTTCGATTACAGACTCACTTGTATATTGTCCTTAATTGGAATCATTTTTGAGATGAGGCTTTTTAATCTGAGAATTGATTTTTATTTATTTATTTATTGCGGACTTTTCCCCCTCATCTTGGTAGGTTTTTTTTTTTTTTTTTTAAGAAACAACACAAAAAAAACTACCAAGATGAGGGGGAAAAGTCCGCAATAAATAAATAAATAAAAATTAATTCTCAGATTACAGACTCACTTGTTTTCAAAATGTTGGATATCATTCTTGCAATCAGGTCTTCTCCTGTTTGAAAGAGCAATTGAATTTGGATAGAAGAGTTTCATTTCAGAATTCGTTTATCCACTTGTTGAATCTTAGTTGCAGATTTACCAGCAGCATTATTACCATAACTTGAATGCACTCGCATATTAATTGCAAAAATTAATTTATAAAAGTAATAACAGAGGTTCTTTTCAGATGACCAGATCAGCTCTCGCTAAGATTATCAGGAAGGGATAATCTGAATTCACCAACACGAACCAAACTCACTCCATCCACTTCTTTTGGTTTGTATCTTAAATCCTGCAGTGTCCGATCTGTGCTTCGATTGTATACAGGCATTAAGTTCACCGAAGATTCTTACTTCTTTGAAAACTAAGTTTCTTACTTCTTAGACAAGCCAATTTCTTTTGCTTTTCATGGAACACTCGAGCAATTAAATCCTGGTAATCTTTAGATTTTCGAGGTCCAAAAAGTTCATAAGAGATTTCAGGACACTTTTAATTACAGTTAAATGTAATAAAAGGTCGGCTCGTCCAAAATTTCTAATACAAACAAATACATCTTTAATAACAAAATGTCCCGGTATAACTTGAAGGCAATCTGGTTGACTGTGAAATGTTTGAGGTCACCATCATAATTCTTGACATCTCGAAGGTTTATTTACCCATTTCTCTTCCCAGGAAGGATGTGACACAAGGTAAATTTTAAGGCGAAGTTTAACAGAATATTAATCTGAATATTAATTTTATTGCAGACTTTTGTCCTCATCTTGGTATTTTTTTTTGGTTTGTTGTTGTTGTTTTTTTCACTACGTTTCGGCCCAATTTCACCTCTGGCCGTCTTCAGGTGATTAACTACGACCTCGGAATGCTGAGTCTTGTAACTGTGTCTCCAGTAATAACTGCCCTCCATAGTTGTTGTCTGTCGCACCACATTTTGACCAAATAATCCTCTGACCGGCTTAGGTAAGAATTGAAACCGCTATCTTCTGACAATGCTCACCAGAAACCGTAGAGACTACCAAGATATGGACAAAAGTCCGCAATAAGATTAATAAAATTAACATTCAGATTAAGAAGCCTCATCTCAAAAAGGATTCCCAATAAAGGAGCTTAACAGGTTTAAATTCAGAGTTTTCTTTTTCTTAGAACGGTAAAAAAAAAGGTGAAAAAACCCAGTCTGTCCGATAATTTTCTCATCGCTGGAGGGAGAATAATTGGATTCATACCTTTCCCAAGGGTATGTGTGCAATGTGAAGTGCATTCAGTCTCAAAGGTGTACGTAGTCTTCCACCCTTAATTTCTTTTGATTTATTCAAATGAAGCCCAACCTTTCCATATCTATTTTGACAAAGATGCCTACCATTAATTGACTGGTCACTTCATTAAAAAAAACTTTATTAAACTGACCCCGCATCATGAAATAATAGGAACAGATGCTTTTGCAACAAACTTATCAATCAGTACGTTGTCCAGTTTGTTCTTTTTAATAGCATATCAACTTTCTTGGGTTATTTAATGCCAAATCCATCTTTTTAGAAGAACAGTGGTGGTACTATTTAACCCATAGCTGGGAGGATAAGGGGTTTCATACCTTTCCAAAGGGTGTTTGCCCGACAGTGTACGTAATGGCACGACTGGAGTTCGAACTCGTTAACTACGATTCTGCAGTCCAGCGCTTTAACCATTACAACACAAGGACACCACCTATGTTGTCCTGTTTTTTGTTTTTTTATTTTTATTTTTGCTATAGCTGGAAATGGCATCCATCTTGTTGATTTTTAGCACAGTCGGATGAGACTTTAGAATACATCAACTGTGTCTCTGAAGAAGGGATAAGACCCCTGCAACTAATGCACCGGATATGACATCAAACCAACTGATAGCGAAGCCCCAGCTCTGGAGCTTTGGGGAATATGAAGTAACTCTTCATTGCCATTACTCCCAGGTCCACTCTGTCTCGGAATATTAGTACCTGATAAATTTTCTCCCTGTGCCAAATTGAACAGTTTGACATTTAAACTGTTTGCAAACAAATGACTTACGTTAAATTGAATTGTTATAAACAGAAGTATCTGACTATTCAACTACGTTCAAACTGATGTTTAGTTGAATTGTTTGTCATACATAACAATAATTGGAACAATTTAGTTGTAAGCAAACGAACGTCAAGTGTAGAATAGAATTAATGGTCTTGATTAGAAATACTTGAAACTATTTAACTGTGTGCCTAAATTGAATTATTAGTGTAACATAGCATTTCTTGAAACCATATGACAAATAAAACTATTTATGTTACATAGTAATATTTGAAACAAAGAAAGTGCAAAGAAATGATTAATACTAAATAGAACTATTCATGTTAGAATATTTGGAATCATTTAACTGTGTACAAACGATAGAAATACTCGTGTGCACGCAAATTAGCTTTGAATCATTTAAAAATAAGACTACCAACAAACTGTTGACTTACAAATCACATGTACAACTGTTTAACTGTATGCAAATAAATGAACTCTGGTTTGTTCAAAAATATTATCTACAAACTATGTGTTACAAATTATATTCAATATGTTTAAAGAGAATTTGGCATTAAATAATCTACATTGGTTGATGTTGGGTATCACTACACAATGAACTAGTCCATCTGTCATATATAGCAGTAGCTACTAATACCAGGGCAGACTAGAAGGTGAAGAGCAGATTTTTATGGGAATAGTATTAGAGCGTTGGAGACTGGAGATTGCACTAGATCACCTTACTTGTTACTGTAATAACGGAAGCAAATGCTATCGTTGGACTATATCTTTAATCTGTATTCACTAATCCTATGTTCTTGTCTACTAACAGTCTCTCAGTTGTATATACTTTTTCCTGAGAAGATATCTCTATTTCCTCTCGTATCGTGGTTTGTCCTTTATTTAATATTACAAGTGTTCACTAACCAGAACGCAACAGTTGATACGCCATAAAACTCAACAAGCAAAACCAACCAACCAAACTTGGCCATTCCAGAAGATGAGTGTGTATTGGAGTGAATCACAGGCTCAGTGAGTTTCAGAAATACTCAGCAGATTTCTACTTCGTAGTTGCAAAAAACTGACACAATGTTCATTCATCATTAAAATTGCAATTCCATCCATTTCAAGGGAATTGTATCTCCTTTTCATGAACTTTTGTCGCCTTTGATAATGAGACTCTACATTTTTATCTGCTTCATGTGCGCTCTTGTGAATCCTGAAAAACTGACATATTTACAGTGTTGGTGAAACATATCCCCTAAATCCATGACTATATTCAATTCCACTCCACCGTCGATATATTATTTTACCCCACAATTTAACCCCAAAAATCATAGGTAAAATCTAAACAAGCTTGGAATTAAAAGAGTCACTAACTTTTCAAAGACAATTAGGAATTCTATTCATAATAGAAATATCAATACTGACAATGAATTCAGGGTTGGCGTTTATGAAATTCTATGTTTGGCTTGAAATAAAAATCTGTAGTTGGAACCCTCCGTAGTATTAAAAAAGATTTTTAAAAAGCGGGAATAAATTACAGTTTGGCCAGATATAAATTAGAAACTCAACACAACTTTATTTTTTACCATTTCAAGAATCAGTACTAGCAGTGGGACTAGATGATGATGATATAATAAAGAAAGCCGTAAAATTGCTGAATCTAATATCATTTCAAACCACAATACTATCAGAGACCAGGGTTTTTTTCTCAGCTCCTCTCCTTATTTGGTCAAAATGATGCTGAAAAGTTACCAAATCCCTAATTCGACTTCATTGTTGATACATATTCAGAAAAATAGGCCGATAAGCAGGTTGTCGAATTAGACGAAGAAAGAAGGTTAACATTGATGAAAACAGGCAGATATATTATGGATTTTTATAATTAGTAGATATGAACTAAATGATATAAATATTAATATAGATTGATTGATAGATTGAGAGAGAGAGAGACAAATGTGATATTTTTTATACTCTTTTGTCTGATCTTTTTAGATAAATTTTCGAACGCTAATTATATCACATAAATTTGAAATAGAACGGTAGCAACGGAAATAGAAGGTGCTGAAATTTGAAAATTCGGCAGTTAATAATAGCTCAAATACCATTGGCTTATTTCAATGTTGGACCGTTACTAGCTCCTTGCGGCTTTAAAAACAGGTCCCAAATGGCAGTCAGCCTCTTTTTGCTTTTTGCTTCGAGCCTCTTGTCTCATTTAGGCTCTTACACCTTTTGCTTTTCGCCTTTTCTAGAAGGCAGTGTGGTCTAAGCCGAGAGTAGGAAAGAAAGCGCCTATTTGGCCAGTTAGCTAGGTTGCGTAATTTGACCATTCTGCCGATTCAAGTATGTCGAGCCAGTTCGTTATTCAGAATTTGCAACTCGTAGACCATTACAACCCAAAGAAATTGAATCAAAAGTTACGGAGAAACCGAGAGAGCGGGTATTCTCTGCGCAGAAAAGAAACAAACGGTTTCGTACCACGTACTTTTACAGAGAGAGAGAGAGGTAGAGAGAGAGACAGAGACAGAGAGAGATTTTATTCTAAATTCACATACAAAAATATATCAAATTCAAAAGTGTATGGCTTACTATTACAACTATTTTTACAACTTCTACGACGATGGGCTCCTCGGGTGGTATAATGGTTAGCAAGCTAGACTAAGCAAACCTCTCCAAGGGATTTCGAGTCTCACTGGGCGCCTCATTCATGTGGCCTTTTACCATATCTCAGCAAAAAGCTTAGTAAATTACTAGTTCGACGACGGCTGCTGAACTGAGGGTTTTTTCCCATTTTAATTCATTAATTTTTCTTTTTTAAAAAAGTGTTTTACGCTTAAAATTATTCAAGAAGTTAATTCTTTAAAAAAAAGTAAAGAAGAAAAGAAAGAGAAATTAATATAAAAAATATTTATAATTTCTAAAAATGATTTCATATTGCCCGTTGGTCATTTCACCGAAAAATGATTGTAATTTTCAAAAAATGATTCCATTAAATATTGCCGTTGCTCAAAAACAAATAAACAACCACGGCGTGCGGGATTAAAAGATTTTGTTTGTCTAATGGATAAAGTATCTACAAATGGTTCGGGAGACAGGGGTTCCATCTAAGGTCGAGTCCTACCAAAGTTGTAGCTAATGAAAAAGAGAGCCTTTGAGTCGTCCTCGACTACGGTCAGCCAACTTATACATAGCTGTTTTTTAGGATGAACTTTTTCATTTGTTTTATTTCATATCGTAAGCGTATTTCTATGGTAACTTTCCTTAAATTAAAGTAAGAAAATTATAACTTTTTTAATAAAATAAGTAAAAAGTGAAGTTGGTGACCTTTAGTCGAACGTGACCCGAAGGCTCTCCTTTCCATAGCTACTACACCGAGGTGGAGGGGAGGGCGCTACTACTTCCCCTGGATTGCTCCACATTACCTTTGATACATATCTTATCCTGAGTGTTTAGCAAAGAGGTATCGAGTACCATTTTTAAAGTATTTGGTATGACCCAACCTGGGATTGAACCTTGGCCTCCCGGACCATTGGCGAACACTCTATCCACTAGGCCAAAACTAAAACAGCAACATCCATGTGTATCATAATTTTTTTTCTGAAACAAAAACTGTTTTTTTTTGTAAATTTAAATCGTTAGTGGATTTTTTAATCATAACTTAAACATTTAAAACGCTAAATAAATATATTTTCTAAAGTTGATGTCATTTTTTATTTACAGATATCTTCGCTTTTCTCAACGTTTACAAGATAATTATTTTACTAAAATCTAACTTTGGTATGATTGAATCAGTATATATTAGATTTTGGTTGTCAAGTGTCGTAGGTTTTGAGTTATAGCCATAAATGCACCTCCAACATCCTCTCGTTTCACCTTTATATATACAGATGAATAATAAAAATATAATTTAATTTCCTTTAACCACCGATTTGAACCGTACTTACATCTAAACTGCGTGCTAAATTGCATTATTTGAAATCGAAATGTTTTTGAAATTGAAACTATATTTACACTAAACTGAATTGTTTGATATAGAACTGTTTTGAAATTTATCTGTGAGTAAACAAAATCTCTACTTATACTAAACTGAATTAGCTGAATTAGAATTGTTTGATTAAACTGAATAGCTTGAAATAGAAATGTTTTTCACAATTAAACTGTACTTACATTTAAACTGCGCACTTATGCTAAACTGAATTGTTTGAAATAGAAATATTTTCATAAAAGTGGATTTGGCGTTAAATAACCTACAAAAGTTGATATGCCGTAAAATCCAACCAAACAACCAACCAACCAATTTGATCATAAAAAATCATAAAACACTCATGATATTTACTGTGTTTATTTCAAGATGATTTATTCCACTAGTAAATAGCCTTGTCGGCCGGGTTTGAAATACGCCGACTATATACCTTGCTGAGGAGTAAAAGCCACAAAAAAAAAGGTTTGTCTTAGATATGGACATAAATTGTTTTTGGTACTTGCTCATATTTGGGGCCCATCTATAGATCAAGTAGATCTTTCTAGAAATAATTCGTATTCGATAGGACCATGTGCCAATGTTTTCTTTTAGGGTATTTCGTTTAAAGGCTTATCAATCCTTGATGAATATTTAAAGCCAAATCTTGTTTATATATATATATGTATATAAGATTTGTTAGTGAATAGTTTGTAGGTAATCTTATTTTCATCATCATCATGACGTGCGGCTAGCACGGGTATCCCTGACCCTCTCTCTCCACGTCTCCCTATCATTCATCGCCTTCGACAGGTCTTCGGGGTTACATCCCGTATCATCACATAGCTGCTGTTTGAATGTTCGAGCTGGTCGTCCTACTTTTGATTGGCCATATGCGGGGGTCCACAGGAGCACATCACTTACGATCTCGTCTTCGCTTCTCCAGCAGTGTCCGGCATGTCTGGTTCGTCTAGCCTGTATAGTTTTCGTGATAGGTGGTAGGTGGCCGTACAGTTGGCGCCGTGTGGGGTGTTGCTGCCAGGATCTGTTCAATATTGCTCGCAACATTCTTGTATAATTGCGGTCGAGCTTCCTCTCCAACCGTTTAGTCAGCGTCCATGTAGTGCATCCATACAGCAGTACGTTAATTTGTTTGCGCTCAAATGGTTTTAAGTGTTATTGTTGGAATTATCAGCTGAAATAGTCCCTAATGTGTGTAATAGGTTCGGTGAGAGAAAATCACCGAACTATCTTCTATTTCCTACGCGACGGCGTGTCACGTAACTTGTCTAAAGACGCCACATATTTTGGCGCTCAATGTGTATTCCCCTTCCCTTTACCATGTTGTTCATCCCTTTTACCAGTCAATAAAGCTTGTGTACACATGTACAAGTCGTCCTCTTCTCAGATATTCGTTTATCCTTTTTTTATACTAACACTATGAGTCGTCCTACAAGGCAAACTTTAACAATTATTACATAAATCTAATAATTCTATTTAATATCAATTATTTGTTTGCACATAGTTATGTGATTTTAAGTATTGCAAGTACAAATAGTTTTATTTTCACGCAGTTTTTCAAGTATTACTGTTTAACACCAATTATTCTATTCAACATTATTCATTGATTTGCTCACAGCTAAATGGTTCCAAGTATAGCCGCGTAATTCCAATAATTCAATTTAAAATCATCTTTCTTTCTTTCTTTCTTTGTTTAATGGCATATCAACCTTTGTAGGTTATTTAATGCCAAAGCCATTCTCCTAGAAGAACAGTAGTGGTACTATTTAACCCATAGCTGGGAGGATAAGGGGGTTCATACCTTTCCCAAGGGTATTTGCCCGAAAGTGAACGTAATAGCGCGACTGGAGTACGAACTTGCTTACTACGATTCCGCTGTCCATCGCTTTAACCATTACACCACGAGGACACCCCAATTTAAAATCAGTCTTGCCCAGTCGGCTGGAGCTGTAGAATACACCGACTGCTTCTCAGCAGTGGGATAATACCCTCCCCCAACAAGTGTCTTGGATATGATACTAAACAATATGATGGTGACGTTCCTGTAATGATGGAGCTTTGGGGAAGTACTTTGCGGAGTACTGCTTCATTGGCATTGCTCTCCGGTCCACTCAGGCTCGCAGTGGTAGCACCTGATAGGGTCCCATCTAAGGGTCAAATAGAACTAAACTGTGTACTTATGCTAAACTGAACTGTTTGAAGTAGAACTTTTTAAAATAGAAATAAACAGTATACTTATGCTGAACTGAATTGTTTGAAATAAAACTATTTTGGGCATTGAGACTGTATACTTTTGCTAAACTAAATTATTAGAAAGAGAACTGTTTTGAGATTTAACTGTTTGTAAACAAAAACTATGCTAATACCTAATTGAATTGTTTGAAATTTTATTCGACATTAAATAATGCGAAAAGGGTTGATACACCGTAAATCAAAACGACCAACCAACCAACCAACCAACCTAAAATCGGTTATCTGTTTGCACAGAGTTAACTATTTTGTTGGTAATATTTAAGCAAGCAAGAGCTCATTTATTTGCACACAGTTAGATATTTAAACTGTTCTATTTGATCCATTGATAAGTTCTAGTTCTCGGGGTCAGAGTGGATCTGAGAGTTATGGCTATATAGGGGAATTCTACATTCCTTAAGACTTCAGAACTGGAATCTCACTAGCAGCTGCTTTAGATTCATAACTAGGACACTCATTAGGTTGGGGGTGACCTTACCCCGCTACAGTGATCTAATCGGCTTATTCTACAGCCCCAGCGGACTGGAATAGAAATAAACAAATAAATAAATCTTAAGAAACTTCACAAAATTTTAAGTATGAACCTGCAATAAACGCAATTCCTTAACCCCTAGGCATGATATAACCCAAGATATGCCATTAAAAATTAATCTACTTTCAAAAACACGATAGGTTTTTAGTGTTTCTCAATATTAAAGCTACAAAGGTGACTTAAAATATTTTGGTGAGAGCGATGCCTATATCACGTGACCGAAGCCAGACAAGCCGTGAAATATATCTGCTGTGGTTGGTGCGCTGACACGTTGTGTATTGCTTCATTCCCAGCGTGATTTGAAAGCGACAAAAATGTACGTCCATGTTAGTTTAATCTGGAAACTTACCCTTTATGAATTTGAACTGGACCAGAACGCCGTGGAAGCAACCAAAAACGTTTGCGGTGCGAAAGGTGGAGTCGCAGTTGATCACGGAACAGTAAATCGGGTAGCAAAAATCTCAAAGATCATGAAATGTCATTTAGGCCTAAAACTATGAATTCCATTCCAGCGTTCCAAGTTTGGTTTGGTTTTATGGCATATCAACCTTTGTTGGTTATTTAACGACAAATCCATTTTTATGTAAATAATCAGTTCTATTTCAAACAATTCAGTTTAGCATGAGTACACAGTTTGACAAAAACATTTCCATTTCAAACTATTCAGTTTAGTGTAAGTACAGTGTTAATGGCAAAAACAGTTCAATTTCAAATAATTCAGTTTAGCATAAGCACGCATTTTAAATGTAAGTACAGTTTAATTGTGAAAAAACATTTCTATTTCGAGCTATTCAGTTTAGTCAAGCAATTCTGATTCAGCTAATTCAGTTTAGTATAAGTACAGATTTTGTTTACACACAGTTAAATGTCAAAAGCAGTTCCATGGTAAACAATTCAGTTTAGTGTAAATACCGTTTCAATTGGAAAAACAGTTCTATTTCAAATAATGCAGTTTAGCATAAGCACGCAGTTTAAATGTAAGTACGGTTATATGTGAAAAACATTTCTATTTCAAGCTATTCAGTTTAATCCAACAATTCAATTTAGCATACGTATGCCGATAGTTTTATTCAACCCATCGATAGGGCCCTATCAGGTGCTACCACGCTGGGCCTGAGTGGACCTGGGAGCAATGGTAATGAAGGCCCCAGCATTACTGGGACTTTAACATCAGACTGTTTAGTGTCAAATCCAGGACAATCGTTGGGTGGGGTCAGAACCCCTCTGCAGAGATGCAGTCAGTGTATTCTACAGCCCCAGCCGACTGAGCAAAACAGTGTTCCAAGCCATAGAGGAAATTCTAGTGGGTAGCAATTGGAGAGCATCAGGCAAGCTCGTACAGCAAGGCTCGTCACTTTCAAGACCACGGCAAAAGCATCAGTTGCCGAAATGTGCTTCAAGTTTGCAAGATATTGCAGAACTTTTAACTCACCTAAGGGTTTATTATATAAATTAAAGATACAAGCAAAATATATGCGCTCTGGCGGAGGCAAGTATTTAATATTTATTGTAATTATCATCATCATCATATCGTGCTGGCAGCACGGATATCCCTGACCCTCTCTCGCCACTCCTCCCTATCGTTCATCGCCCTTGGTAGGTCTTCAGGACAACAACCTGTATCCTCACATAGCTGCTGAATGTACGTTCGAGCTGGTCGTCCTGCTTTTGCGCGGCCATGAGTGGGGATCCATAAGAGTACATCTCTTATGAGTTCATCTCTGCTTCTCCAGCAGTGTCCTGCATGTCTGGTTCGTCTAACTTGAATAGTTTTCGTGATAGGGGGCAGGTGGCCGTACAGTTGGTGTCTTGTGGGGTGTTGCTGCCAGGACTTGTTCAGGATTGCACGCAGCATTCTTGTGTAATTGCCATCTAGTTTCTTCTCCAGCCGTTTTGTTAGCGTCCATGTAGTGCATCCATATAGCAGTATCGACTACGCCGATGACATAGCGATACTGGCAAATACACCCGACCAAGCCGAAACACTTCTGCATAGTTTGGAACGAGCAGCAGCAAGCATAGGCCTCCATGTTAATGCACACAAAACGGAATATATGTGCTATAACCAAACGGGGGACATCTCCACTCTAGAAGGAACCCCACTTAAACTAGTAGACAAATTCACGTACCTAGGAAGCAGCGTCGAATCAACCGAAAAGGACATCGAAACGAGGTTAACGAAAGCATGGACAGCTATCAATAGGCTATCGATTATATGGAAATCAGACCTAACCGATAAAATGAAACGCAGTTTCTTCCAGGCAGCGGTCACATCGATATTTATTGTAATAGAATATCTTATTAAATTAGAAAGACTAATGAAACTGAATAAAAACTCATCTTATATGGTTAGAAATTGAGGGGATATACTCGAGAAATTGAACATCGGTGGGATTTTTGCTCATCTTTTTTGACAATAAAGCCAAGCAATTAGAACAAATTAAAAAAAAACAACAACACCAAACAAATATTTTTAAAATCAAATTTTAAAGATCAATATGCAAATTAGTCTTCCTGTGCACACAGTAAACCGCTGTTGGGTTGTATATATAGATACAATTGCATGTCATCATCAGGTAAATAAAACCAGTATTATTATTTATATTTTTTCTTAATCACTAAGATTAAAAAAAAACAAACGCTAAATCATGTAGAATGTACAGTAAATAATTACGGGAATTGTGATGTCTGTGGTGATGTTGTTTCGGTTGCAGATACAGAATCTCTGCTATGATACGATTATATTTCAGTGAATAAAAATTGTATAATAAGAAATAAATAAGACCAAGGACCTGGTTTAAAAGGATGTAATCTATAGCAGACGCAGTAGATAAATGGGCTTATCAAAGAATCAAGGTTGGATAGTTTCGTAATTAATCTTATCGTCCTCAGTTCGACCACCCTTGAAGATATAGTAGCGTCTAACTGAAAAAGACAGAAATAAAATCAAGAAAAAAGAAACAAGAGTTAATAAACATTATCTATAGCTTGAAATTCAAAGCAGATTTAAAAAAAAAAACAAAAAAAAAACAAAAACAAGCTGTTGCTAAATAAGGAAAATGAAGACGTAACCATCTGTTCACGACTAAAATAAAACCTTGATAGTTATCTCGTCAATGATAAATTAGAAGAATTTGATATATATATATATATATATTTCTTTAAGAAAAACAAAAACCAGTCACATTAGGATTATAAATTGATTTCCATCCTGTTATGGGTATTGATATGAATCAATAACACCAAAAATAACAGGACACCTTCAGATCTAATGGATAAAATTATTCAAAGTAGACACAGGAAGGAAGGGTGGGAAGGAGTAGAGGAGGGATGAAGAGTTTCCTCCCCATTTCGCCCACTTCCGGTTTTTAGGTTTTATTACCGGTTGGAATTATAGTAAATTATTTTTTTAAATTTTTAAATTCTAAATACATTTCAACTTAAAACTCCAGATTTAGTAATAATTTAGGGAAGTACAAGATTCCTTAATAACCTTACGTAAGGATACAGTAATACTTATCTTAAATGAAATTCCAAATTTAAAATTAAAATTTAAAATTCCAAATTTATGTTCGTGCCTATTGATTCAGTTACCCTTCTATTGAAAAATACGTACACATCACATGGTATCTTCTCATCTTTCTATTTGATTTTATTTCATTCATTTCACCTCAAATCTCAAATTAATCCAATGTATTGGTTAATTAAATATTATCTATGATAATTTGTCTATAGTTTAAATTTATTCCTATTTCTGCTGATTTAATAATTTTTCAGGGTCTGAGTATATCATTATTTGTATTTTTTCTTCAAGGCACAGATTACATCTACTATCAAAGCATTTTGGAGTATTCGACTTTTTCAATATGGACCATTGATGGAAATATTTCCGACCCCGGTTTAACTGGACCAAATAATATATATATATATATATATATATATAGTCATCCACAGGCAGACTGTTTCGTTCTATCAGAACTCTTCAGTGTGGCTAGACACGCCGGGATCGAAACCCGTCTAACTTTACGTTAGACGAAGTTTCAGACCTTTCAGCCACCAAGCGGACCATGTTGGCTAAGGGCATTTTAAGGTATTTATTTTAGCAACAGCAGCAGCAGCAGCAGCCTTTGTGGGGGGGCAGCATTTCTGCGTTAAGGCATATACAATTAAATATTATAGACGTCCTTTGTGTACATATTTTTATTTTCATCCTTTCAAATCGCCGTATAGATGTTATAATATTCGGCTGGAATGTATTAATAAAATTCCAGTACTTATTAATTGTGTGTGCTTTCCGACTCCTCTCAGACCATCAGCAGTAGGTGTGTATATTGCAAAAGTAGAATACACCGTTTTATTTATACTGGTGTAACCTTTTTTGTTAATAATATCTAATTATACACACACACACACACACACACACACATATATATATATATATATATATATATATAAAGATTTGATAATAAGTAAATATATATCGGTTTTTATATATGTATATTTAATAGCATGGAAGCTTGTCTACGACCACAGGTTTCATGACATCTTATAAACGAAAATCATCAAGCAAAGAACGAAAGATAATGAGGAAATCGAAAAATACAGCCAAAAGAACGTTAGAATTGTTTACAACTCTTTATGTGTGCGTGTGTGTGTTTGTGTTTATTATTATCATATAATCATCTCCATCACTTCTCGGCCTTTTGGCTGGGTCGTCTGGCATTCGTGCCGGATGGGCGATCGAAACCAAGAGCAGACTCAGGGCCGAATAGGCCCCCAGGTTCGGCTGGGCAACCTTCGGGTAGGCGAGCTGCTTTTCAGATCCTTATGCACGACTTGTATATCACTAGATCTCACGGTCTAGTTCATGCTATATTCTGGCATACGTGCCCGGACCTAGATTTAGGTCCGTGATACGGCTTGACTTATTAGATCCACATTGCACTTATTGGGTCAATGGCTAGCAGGGTTCGAGTCTCGGCTCGTTCCCGACCTTCCCCTCCCCTTTATCCCCACTTTAATCGGCCTTCGGGCTTTTGACCTTGTGTCAAGTCCTGTCTGGTCGGAGGCTTTGACAAATATTATCATATAATAATCTCTACATTATATCGCATTTGGTCTGCCACAAACCCACGAAGTGAGATCGTGACAACAAACATTGTTATATATATATATATATATATATATATATATATATATAAAACATTCATCTTCTTGTTTATCCATATATGAAGTGTGTAGAGTACCTCACGTGGTGTAATAGTTAATAATCTAGATAAGGAGACTATTGTTAGTGAGTTCGATTCTCAATAGGTGCCCCATACTTCCGACTTAACGTAGTGAAGCTCTGAGTTGCCTTTAAGTCCTACTTGGAAGTAATCTCCTTCGGATCCAATTCACTTGTTGGACCGTTCCAACAACTTCTGGAAGGCTCCATGGAAGTCCTATTGTGTGAGCATGTCAATGACCTTCGTCACAGCTTCTTTAATATCCTCAATTGTCTCATAACGACAGCCTCTGAGCTTAGGGAATAACCAAAAGTCACAAGGAGCAAGGTCAGGACTATAGGGAGGGAGTGGAACAGTCTTGATGCCCATCTTGCTCAAATAGTTTGTGACAAGGATGGAGTTGTGGACTGGTGCATTGTCCTGGTGGAAATGCCACTGACCCGATTTGAAGAGTGCTGGCCTCTTCCCAAGGAATCTCTTCCTGAACTCCCTTAAAACCTCAACATAGTAACCCTAACCTCAACCCTAACCTTTTGGCCAATCAACTCTGGAGTTCTGACTTCCTTACTCCTCCCACACATCCTGTCAATCCCTCACAGACTCCTTACCTTCCTTGAATCTCTTATGCCACTCAAAACCTGATACTCGATTCATGTAAGACGGTCTAAAAACAGTTTGAAGCATTTCATATGTTTCTGTGACATTTTTTCCAAGTTTAAAACAATTTTATTGCATATCGTTCTTCTAAAGTGTCAGATTGCATTTTTGAAATTCACCAGCTGTGACAATCAGACTTTAGTAGGGTGTATTCCAATTCCTGCTGTAGCTGTTCATTTAAACCTGAAATTATAAAAACTGGTCAGTCATCTCATAAGATGTATAGCAATAAAATAGTGAATTTTCAAGAGTCTTCGACTATTTTAAATGCCTGTACAAAAAAAGTCTGTACTAGAGTTTCATGTGTGTACAATCAATAAAAGTGCCCATACGAAAAAATCTGGAAACTTATTTAATGATCCTCGTATTTATATAAAATATATGTAATCGCACCGACATAATCATCGTATACATTATTTTGACTTCCTATGTATTTCATGAATGAAACATTAAAAGTCGTATAGTGTATTTGAATCCTGTGGTTTTCTTATTAATCTGGAGAATTTTCGAGGATTCTTCTAGGTTTTCTTTTTACTGTTCATCTATCTGGCTCTAACAAGCTTCAAATTTACGAGTCACAAATTTGTCCTGGCTTCGTATAACTTAACCCGACTGGGTTAGAATTTACTTAGTTTATATTAAAGCCAGAAGTGATTTCTGATCGCTCTAGTCGTTAATCTCGCTAACCGGTAAGAAAAGTATTCTACATCTGTTGTCGTTCTGTAAGTAGTTAGTAAACGAACGATGAAGTGATATAATTTCTGCATCTTTACACACACACACACACACAAACACACACACACACACACACACACACATATATATATATATATATATAGAGAGAGAGAGAGAGAGTTAAGTTAAATGAATAAAAATAAAATAATATAAAAGAATGAGTAGAAAGTATATGATGTATACGTACTCTTCAATGGAGAGGTAACTGAACTAACAAGCACGAAAATAAATTTGAAATTAAAAATTTTAATTTTAAATTTTGAATTTAATTTAATATAAGTATTACTGTATCCTTACGTAAAGTTATTAAAAAAGATTAGTATTAAATCTGGAGTTTTAAGTCGAAAAGTATTTAGAATTAAAAAAAGATTATTTACTATAATTCCAACCAGCAATAAAATTTAAAAAAAACGGAAGTGGGCTAAAGGAGGAGAAAACTCTTCAGCCCTCTTCTATCCCCTCCCATCCTTTTTCCTGTGTCTATTCTGAATTATTTTATCCATAAGATCTGAAGAAGTCCTGTTAATTTTTTTTTTGTGTTTTTGATTTATATCAAAAACCCATAACAGGATGGAAATAAATTTATAATCCTAATGTGACCGGTTTTTGTTTTTTCTTAAAGAAATATATATATTTATTTATGTGTGTGTGTTGAAATGATAGATAGGAGTGAATCTGACAGTATGATAGAAATTCCTATCATATATAGATATATAAGGATGCGTTCATAATGTAATCGTTGTTGTTGTAGAAAATGGGTATGGCGATCCGAGTTCAAGTCCTGGACGAGCTGTTTATATTTCACATAGTGCTAATATTCTTGAGACTGGCATGAACCCATCTATTCTCTCTAAAGCTATGAGTAAATAACGGGGTAGTTTTGATATGTATGTATGTATGTATGTATATATTGTCATCCACAGACAGAGAGTTTCGTTGAATCACGTTTCATTAGTGTGACTAGACACGCAGGACGCTTTAAGCTGGGATTGAAACCCGCCCAACTTTACGTTAGACTTAGTATCATACCGTTCAGCCTCAGTCGACATAAGTCAGCTCGGGAATTATAAGGCATTATGTAGTAGCTTTCGTTTGTTTACATTTTGCCTTACCGGATATCAGGGCGCTCAATTCATACGAAAAGCTCTGCCGTTAATTCCTTCGTAAAAGATTTTTTTTAAAAAGTAAATTAACTTTTTCTTTACAATTTTTTTTCCATAACCGTAACGTCTATATTGTTTGGAATTGGTTTACAGAAAAAATATTTTACTCTCGCTAAAATATTTGTTATGAGGTTATGTTACATAATTAAGTAAAGATTTTTTATTGTAATCATTTTTAGTTAATTATGTTTTATCATTCAGTTTGGTAAGGCTTTGAACCACTCGGGTGTCTTAGTCCATGTGCATAGTCAGATGGTGCAGTCTTACGCCCGCGCGCAATGGATATGACAATCATGATTTGTTATAATAAATCCCCAGACTGAAAATGGAGCTGGAGTGTGGATGACGTCACGCCCAGATGAGATGGTCCTGAGAATTTGAGGATTTTGAAAAGACGTTAGTTGAGTTTTCTACCGTTGAGGCGTGTGGTTGAGTTTTTCGGGTCTCGACCGGCTGAGATGAATTGAGATCTTATACATCACAAGATGCACCACGCGTTGGGCTGGGGTCAGCATAGGCTTTTAAGAAGTGTGTCACTCTCCTCGTGTCGCTATGGACCAAAGCCAGAAACTAACAAACCCTTTCGTATCTGAAACAAAAGAGGCCGCTTGTATATGTATCTGTATCTGTATTATTATTACTGACATCATCAAATTATACAAATTATTCAAAACGTCCAACAAATTATACAGACTTGAACAGAGTTCTGACCATCAAATCTTTGGCAGCTGAAAAGTGCAAACCGTGTGTAAATTGGTTTATAGAAAAAATTCCAATCTTATACAAAAATTTTTTTATGCTATTTAAAATGACGCCAAATAAAACAGACTTGATTTGAGATCTTTCATCAAATTTTTGGTAGCTGAGTTATGCGAACCGTGAGAAATTAACGGAAGAATGTGTGTTGTGTACGGAGAAGCAAGTTTTAGTATCATTTTTTTCTTTACAAATTGGTTAAACAAGCCTGAGTTTTGACTCAGCATCAGACAAGTCAATGAAGTTAAAACGCACTTCCTCTCCAATAAAGAAAAAGTTTCAGGCATCAAGAAGATCATGCTAACAGTGTTCCGCTACATGAAAGGACTCATCGCTGTTGATATCCTTGAAAAAGCTTCAACTGTAGAAAGTGCTTCCTACTGCTAACTTCTTAGCAATGTTCCATCTTATTCACTGAATGATCCTTATATATATATATATATAAATATATATATATATATATATGTGTATAAGTTTTGTAATTGTTTGGTACGTGCTACTTTTCATCAAAGATATCATGTGACCAAAGCAGTTAAAGCCGTGTAAAGATATCCTCTGTGGATTGTAATATCGTTGTAGATAGTGCGCTAACATGTTGTGCATTACGTGTTTGAACTGGGCTATAATGACATAAAATCAACCAAAAATATTTGTTGAGAAAAAGGTGAAGGCACACTTGATCATAGTACAGTAACCAAGTTGCTTTAGAAATTTTGCTCGGGCTGCAAGACCCTCGACGATCGGACAAGTCAGGTAAATCTAGGCACAAAAAGCCACCGAGACAAATCATCGAGTCGCAATTGGAGAATATCAGGCGAGCTCGGCATCCTACAATCCTGTGTGGTTTATCATCAGCAATTTTTGAAATTATTGAAATATTGGATAACTTTTGACCAAACCTATTATCTTCATCTCTACGACAAGGACACGAACGTAGGCGCCACTGTAGGCCGTATGTTTCATATGAAATTTTGCTACCGTATCCTCCCTATATAACAAATTGTTTGGGTAGCCATCACTAACATCTACGCTTGCTCATAATTTCAGAGAGACCATCTATATTCTTAGTTGACCTTTTGCTGTGAGGATGTAAATTTTCTGGTGAAGATATTTCATCAGAGCAAATTATTTGCATATCATTTTTATTATTCAACAGCTGGTTTAAATCACTGGCTACTGTATTTAGAAAGTATTGTTTAGCTTCATATCAGGGACGACAATATGGCTTCTTGTTTGTTTGTTTGGTTGGTTGGTTGGTCGGTATTTTTATGGAATATCGATCTCTGGCACGATAATGAGCATTCATATGTTAGGTTACGCTGTGTTTCTTTGTTTAATGGCATGTAAACCTTTATAGGTTATTTAATGCCAAAGCCATCCTTCTAAGAGAACAGAATTGGCACAATTTAACCCATAGCAGGAAGGATAAGGGCTTTATGCCATTTCCAAGGGTATATATATATATATATACCGAAGATATTATTGACGTACTATCTACGAACACACAGGAGACACTGCCCCCATATATATATATGTGTGTGTGTGTGTGTGTGTGTTTGGGTGGGGGTCTCTGTGTGTGTTCTTGGATGGTAGGTCAGTAATAAGGCATCTTATCTTCAGCATTTTTTACCAGATTGTCTAAAGAGAACAGTTTGTCTATTTTGGTGCGAAGACCACACAAAGAGCTGTGCCCACGTGAACCTCCGAGACCGGAAGAAAAAACAAAGGTCGTTGAGAGTTAGGAGTAGGCCTTCGGAGCAGAGAGTCAGACGCGGGGTTGGTCAGTCGGCTCTAAAACATGGGTCCAGAGCAGTCAGAGGGCGATATGGAGTCAAGAACGAAGACACAGAGCAGCGAAGACGATGACCAGATGAGTCAGCATGTTTGTGTAGGATTTTCGCCAAATTCTCGCCATAGCCACATACAACACACTCAGGAATGCTTAAAAGTGCCGAACTTTATGATACGCCGTTCTGAATTCGGGTTTCGTCCTTTCTTCCTTCCATTCTCTGTTTTTTTATTTTTATTTTTATTTGCACAACCTATAAATACCCACAACGCCGGGTGTGAAAAGAAATAACAGGGTCCACGCAACTAGGCAATCAAACGAACGGCCAAACCAACAAAATCGGCCGTGTGGGTTTTTTCATAAATCCTTGTGGGTTATTTAATGCCGAATCATTACTACTTTCTTATTGCTCCAGCCATTTTTTGCTATAAATATTTATCATATTTACCCAACCCCTCCGCTCGGGCAAGATATGACACAAGGTCAATTTTTAAGCGGAGTTTAACAGGTTTGAATTCAGAGTATTCCTTCTCCTAGACTAGTTACCTAACCAAGGCTGAAGAACACAGTCTGTCCTACTATCTACCCATAGCTGGAGGGAGAATAATTGGATTCATACCTTTCCCAAGGGTATTAGGGCTATGTGAAATGCAATCAGTCTCGTCTAGGATTTGAATTCCTGTCGCCGTGTCCATTTCCTACGATAACCATTACACCACAGGCACCTTCTAAATAAATACTTATAATCAAATAGTTTGTAGGTGACTATTCTTAAACGAGTTGTTAGAGCTCATTTGTTTGCACACGGTTAAATGGTTTCAAGTATTCCTGTCTAACACTAATAATGAAGTGGATCAATCCAGGGAATGGAGTAGCGCTTTTCGCGACTATAGGTGTAGTCGAGGGCGACTCGAAGGCTCCTTTTTCAATAGCTACTACAGTCCCTAACTTACATATTCCGATCTCCGTGTCAAGAGCCTCACCTTCAGATGTAGTTTAGTATCATACCCAGGACACTCGTTGGATCGGTGTATTATCTAACCCTAGCGAAAACGAACATGGCTTCTGCGAGAAAAATGTATTGGAAATGTAAATGAAACCAAGTGACAATTTGATTATAGTCTTCCTCTATTTTCTTAGAAAGCAGTGCTTTAAATTACCCCCAAGGTATTTCCAAATAATTGATTTTTTATCGTGGATTCTAAAGCAATCTCAGCTCTGACTAAGCAAGAATACTTCCTCCCTCTTTCTCTCCCCACCTCTCTCTCTAAATATATATATATATAGTTTGGTTTGGTTTTATGGCACATCAACCGTAGTAGGTTATTAATAGCAAATCCATTTTAATCCATATAAACAGTTCTATTTCAAACAATTCAGTTTAGCCTAAGAACAGAGTTTAGTTCAATTTGACCCATAGATATTTATTTGTTTGTTGTTTAATGGCATATCAACCTCCTTGGGTTATCTAATACTAAATTCGTCCTTCTAGAATGACAGAAGCGATACTATTTAATCCATTACTGGGAGGATAAGGGGATTCATACCTTTCCAAAATTATTTGTCTGAAGGTGAACGTAATGGCGCAATTGGATTTCGAACTCGCTTACTACGATTCCGCAGTTCAGCGCTTTAACTATTACACTATGAGAACCCCCCACTTTATCCATAGATAGGACCCTATCGGGTGCTACCACTCCGGGCAGAGTGGACCTGGCAACGATAGCAATTAAGGGGTATCCCGAATTCCCCAATGCTCCGGCATTATTGAAGCCTTACCATCAGATAGTTTAATGTCATATTCAGAACACTTATTGGGGGGTCTTAACCATTTGCAGAGATGCAGTTGGTGTATTCTACACTCCCGGCCGACTGGGCCATATATATATATATATATATAGTTTTCTCTGTTTATAAGTTAAGAGTGCTCAATATCGGTGACAGAGCATATATATAGTATATAGTTTTCTCTGTGTATAAATAAAGAGTGCTCGATATCAGTGACAGGGCATATATATCTTATAAAGAATATCGTAAACACTGTGTCAACGGCGGTGGGTCAGATCTGTTAATGTGTTGATCACATAATCGAGAAACCGACGGAGTCAACGCTATCCGAACTTTAATATATCGATCTATCTTTCATACAGCTTCTTGCTTTTTTCTCCTTTTTGCATCCTGAGAACAAATCATCGTCTCCACATTGTCTCATTTTATTGAGTCTACCGGTCAGTCTGCAGTGGTGGTATCTGTTAAAGGGTTCACCAAGGGTTCAAATACATCTGTTTAGAAATTATTCTTGTTAGATAGGCATATCTTAAACTTTGCGTAAAATCATTTGTATTTAGTACGAATACTTGATATCATATAATAATGGTCAAAAAACTTTAAGAAAGACAAAAAATAAAGATGTAAATAAACCCGATTTCCTAACGTCAAGGCTTAAAGTAACTCACTACAGGTTGACATGCTGCTAAATATTTTGACGATAAAAATTTCCAACTCCTAAAAAGAATTTGGAGAGAATCAAATTTGCAATATAAAGAAATTTAAAAGGAATAGAATTTAATATGAAGGAAGTGACACTAAAACTAAATTTAGTATTTAACTGGGTAATGTTTTAGTAGGCTTTAGTTGGTTGGTTGGTTGGGTTTTATGGCATATCAACCTTTGTAGGTTATTTAACGCCAAATCCATTTATATGTTAATAATCAATTCTATTTCAAATAAGTTTAGCATGAGTACACTGTTTAATTGTCAAAAACATTTCTATTTCAAACTATTCAGTTTATTCAAACAGTTCTAATTCAGCTAATTCAGTTTAGCGTAAGTACAGATTTTGTTTACACATAGTTAAATGTCAAAACAGTTCTATATATAACAATTCAGTTTAGTGTAAGTCCAGTTTTAGAGTGGACCTGGGAGCGATGGCAATATAGGGGTACCCCGCATTCCCCAAAGCTCGAGCATTACTGGAACCTCACCATCAGACTGTTTAGTGTCATATCCGGGATACTCGTTGGTAGGGTCATACCCCTCTGCAGAGGTGCAGTCGGTGTATTCTACAGTCCCAGCGGACTGGGCATTTGGGCTTTATTGTGTAAGTTCAAACAGTAAGTTCAAACAGTAAGTTCCGCAGATTTCTAGTTTGGATACTGATTCGAAAAGATAACACAGACTGTAAGTTTTTTTAAAAAGCAATTTTATACAAAACAAACAAGAAAGAAAGGGATAGAAAAGATAAAGTATTGCAAATTTTAGTGCAATTTGCGGCAACTTATCTAAGAAAGTGTCCGGTGAACAAAGTTCTTTGAATTTGAATATTTTTTCTTTCTATTTGGTTTTGTCGAAATGTTTCAGAGTTCATTAAATTGCGAGTCTTCTTTAAAGTTCTTTTCAGTAGAATTCTCGGTTGAATTTTCTTTCAGTTGTTTAACTTGGTAGAATTTCAGTTGTCGACTTTCGTTTAATTTTACTTTTATTTCTTGGGAAGCTTCTTGCCTTTAGAGTGTGAAATATTCATCGGCTATTCAAAAAGCGAGTGACGAAACCTTCCTGTTGGCTTAAGTTTTCGTGCCTTTACAGTTTGGTCCCCGAATACATATAGAAGGTCCCAGTAGCAGTTTTCAACAAATTGTAGGAGGTAGCATTTTCGTGCCGTATTGTCTTTTCCCTTTTCTGCTCTGGCCAATCAAGTGCCGCATGTGGTCGGTTTGATTTTTTCTTAGAAATAAATTTTTATACTCTTTTGTTCAACATTGTTCACAAGGATTCACATTCTTCTCACTCAATGAAAGAATTGTTTTTAATTTTCAGAAAATCCAATGACCAAGATATCTTGCCTTGTAAAATGTTACAAAATATTACATGTTTATCAAATCGTTTATACACCCGTTATGGGTGTATAAACGATTTGATAAACATGTAATATTTTGACTTTCGACCCAGCCCAAAAATGCTATTCAAAGGTGATGCACCGGGGGGAAGTGACACATTCCAATGGCCAGTAATCGAAAGAGATCGCGTAGGCGGATTAAGGCTGATAATATGGGACAAGGTGAAGGTCCCACTGTGCCACTACAGAGTGATGCACCGGAGGAGAGTGACCTCTGAACTGCATGACAGTTATTTCCGCTTGATGACGATTAAACATTCGATTTCAAAGACCGAGTGGGCGTCGAACGATTATATAACTCAGTTGAGTTCCGGTTCCAGTTGAATTCGACGGCCAGTTGAGTTGAGTTCGACGGGCAATTGCAGAAAGTGGAGACGAGATGTGGTAGAGAAAGCCACACCAGGCCGAAGGGGCTTGGGGCCCTGATGAATTGGGGTCCAGAGAAGTTGCTGATAAAATGCAGTAAAGAAAACCAGCACCCAGCAGGGTGGACCACAGGGCACCGGTTGAGCATCAGAAGAACAAGAAAGACACAACGTGACGGCCATAAGTTTGGGGTCAAAATATTGCAGTTATGTTCGGTCTCCAGCTCCCTCTCACAGTAAAACCCCACACAACCCTTTCGAACCCTTACAAATAAAGTGAGAGGTAAATATTGTTAAAGAAGTCTTCCTGCGTGCGTCTTTATCATGGCATCTGTCTTTATTATTGTGTCGTTATGATACGGCACATGAGAATATAACAAACATCATTGACTTATGGTTTAAAACATACTTATCCTTGTATATTTTTTGACGAACGTCAAAATGTAGGTTATTTTGGCATTTTCAGGTGAAATTCTATGCGTTGATTTCAATGCTCATAAAGAAAGATTCAATTCGAAGAATTGACGAAGAAGTGAGTCTTTAAACATTCCTGATGTATTGCATAGACTACGCAAAAAGTAAAGATATACATGTTCTATAAACCTGATTTCCTCACCTCTGGGTTTAAAAAAACTCGCAACTGGTTGACATGCTGTTAAATGTTTTGTCGGTAAAATATTGTATATATTATTTGGACTTTATGTAACTCATGAATAAAATTAAAAATTGTATAGTGAATTTGAATCCTATGGTCTTCTTATTATCTGTGAATCTGATGATCACATTGGCGAGAAACTAACAGTCACCGAGCGCCGTTGATACTGTATCTATGCTATCTTAACATCTATCTATCTATCTATCTATCTATCTATCTATCTATCTATCTATCTATCTATCTATCAAACAGATAAAGTACAAAAGAGGTAGCGTGTTTTTATCAAAACATTTAACGGCATGACGTATACATGTCATTATACGTTTTTTGGAAAAAAATTAGAATGTAGATTTTATTGCCGTTTCTGGTCGAATGAGATCCATAGATCACAATAGAACCAAAGAGAAAAAACAATTAGAAAAATTGACTGAGAAACAAGGCTTTGTAGTAATTTACTAAGCGCTTTCCTCAGATGTGGCACAAGGCCGTATGAATAGGGCACCCAGTGAGACTCGAACTCACTCGTGACGGTTTGCTTGTCTAGCTTGCGAAACATTACACCAGCCGAGATGCGCAAGAAACAAGGTTAAGTAAATTTGACAGTCTCTCACATGATTGATTACAAAAGAGTAATTAGCATGAAAAAATGTATTCAAGTTTTGATTTTTAAATCTAGTATATTTTATTGGAAAATCCGATGCAGTTCGTTAAACAAGTTCTGAACCTTACCAAAGGGTTAGAGAAACAAGACTGTTATCCACTATTTTTCAATATATCCCCCCTTGAAATCAATACTCTAAGCCCAACAAGCATTGCAATCTGTTGTGTCGTGAGTTATAAGAGTCGACACACATGTGAGATAAAAGATATTTGATTACGGAGAGAAATACAGTTAGCTGACTAATGTAAGCAATCTTAGTCCATTTGTTGTTGGAAAGACTGACAGACTGAGAGACATACTGTCTTACTGCCAGCAAGACCGAGCATCGCTCAAATAGTCTTTAGAAAAGTCCATTCTGTGAGACGGGGCCCAGTCTCTCTACAACACAACCCCATCATGGAAGAAGGTAGCATACTGGTCTTTAAAATTTTTCTTCACTATAAATATGACTACATCATTGTTACCAAAATAATGAACAGGCTGATGAGATTTCAGATTAGGAAACTGGAATAATCAGATGAAGCTAAGTAGAGAGTAAGTAGGATGCGGTTTTAATTAAAGGCTAGTGTTGGCAACTCCAACGACTGCAACCTGAGTAGTGGGAACAGGCGCGTTATCCTTGAACAAGAATACTCTTTCCCTTTGCTTCATTCAGCGTTCCGACTAGATTGCTTCTCATAACTCTGATGCAATATACTGTTCATTAATAGTTTTTCTTCACTTTTTTAGGTAGTCTAATATGATTACACCAATAGAATAAAAAAGCAAAAGACAAAAACAAGCTATCACATTATGCCTGCTTAAACTTCTTCGTATGTGGAGAACCAGTGTTTTCACTATTTGCTTTGAATATTATATTCGGGTTCGAAGTGTTGAAGCTAGACTTCACCTTGAATGAGTTCTTTTCGGTGGAAATTCTTTGGATCAGCAAGGAAACGAGTCATAAGTACCCCAGAAATGTCAACCGTTTTCATCTTGTTCCCTGGTGTCAGTATTCTTGGGATCCATCTTGCAGACAGCTAGCTCATTCCGAAGATCTCAGTTAAAACCCTGTGAAACGAACCAGAACTAATGTCCATGGATTTAGCTGTCTACAGGACAGTAAGAGGTCTATCATTTAAACCTCTTTCATCTCCTCAATTGTCTCATAACGACAGCCTCTGAGCTTAGGGAATAACCAAAAGTCACAGGAAGCAAGGTCTGGACTATAGGGAGGCTGAGGAACTGTCTTGATGCCCATCTTGGTCAAATAGTCTGTGACAAGTATGGAGTTGTGGACTGGTGCATTGTCCTCGTGGAAATGCCACTGACCCAATTTGAAGAGTGCTGGCCTCTTCCGACGGAATCTCTTCCTGAACTCCCTTAAAACCTCAACATAGTAACCCTAACGCTAACCCTAACCGTTTGGCCAATTAACTCTGGTGTATTGACTTCTTTAATCCTCCCACACCTTTTATCATCCCTCACAGACTCCCTGCCTTTCTTGAATCTCTTATGCCACTTAAAAACTGATGTTCGATTCATGCAAGATGCTCGAAAAGCAGTCTGAAGCATTCCATAGGTTTCTCTGGCATTCTTTCCAAGTTTAAAATAGAATTTTATTGCATATCGTTCTTCTAAAGTGTCCTTACTTCCAGATTGCATTTTTGAAATTCACCAGCTGTGACAATCAGGCTTTAGTAGGATGTATTCCAATTGCAGCTGTAGCTGTTTATTTGAAGCTGAAATCATACAAATTGGTCAGTCGTCTCATAAGATATATAGCAATAACATAGTGAATTTTCAAGAGTCTACGATAATTTTAAATGCCTGTACAAAAAAGTCTGGAAACCTATTGAATGCACCACGTAATTCCGCTACTTAAAAATCTTTTTACATCTATATCCTTGCCCTTAATGTTATAATAATTACGCGGATGCGTATTTCCAATCCTCTAGGGAAGATGTGGCACTGGAGGTGACTGTGTCCTCTGTAAAGAGTACGGATGTAATTTTCAAGACACATTACGGTTAATTGGCTGCGTAATTACCAAAACTACTTAATTTGGCGTCACTTGTGTGCGATATGGACCAATGGCTTAGTTGTAGAGTTTCGATCTGCAATCTATGGTCGCTGGTTAGATCTCGAGCGTTGGAGATCACGATATACTCTGCTGAAGTGACCTAATAAAGTCGAAACCGCTTTCCAGTGTTCACTAGATTTTCTCCTCTCGAGTGACGTCAATTCTGTTGTCAGATTAAATTGTTTTCACAACTCCGCGGATATTTTTTTCACAATTTAGAAAAAATATTTTGTGTATTTGTACGGCGTTGTTTACTGGTGTCTAAATTTTCACCAAAAGTATTAGAGATTCTAACATATAAGACGCACATTTTTACTAAGCAAAATAAAGCATCCATACATTGTATTTGCGGTTAATATATTGGGATTTGCAAGAGGAGGCCAAGGCCGAAGACTCACAATGTGTGTATTATTCCCAGCCCCTCCACCACGAATTGGATGCGACACAAGGTCAGTTTTTAAGCAGAGCTGTTTTAAATTCACAGTTTCCCTTCTAGTTTCCCTCGCCAAGGCTAAAGAACCCAATCAACCGAATTGGTGTGCAGAACGGATGGCTGAATATCTTTTCAAGGATTTGAACTTGGGTCGCCCATACCGTTTCCTACGACGATAAGCGTTACGCTATGAGAGGATAACGGTTAGCAAGATTCCAGAAAATTCATTGTAAAACATGCGTACTATACGAAAGCAAATGAATTATGAATTTCGGAAGAATCAATAGGGTGATATAAATTTTCAGGGGGTGCTGAAACGTTCTCGGCTCAAGAAGGAATAAACTATCCCACCCCAGATCCAAAAGCAATGAATAAAACGCATTCTTTTTTTTTATTTAGGGCAAGGGCTTTTCACCATCTCCGCGTTAGTATAAATTAGTCTGATTGCGGTTGGATGTCTGCAAAGAAGCAAATCATAATAGGGAATCGTAAACTTTCTTTTAGATATTTTTTTCATTTTTGTATCTTTTTTAAAATTTTATATTTATTTTAATTTTCTTCGTTTATTTTTATTTTTTGCCATGTTTTTAATTCTTTTTTGCATCTTTTCTTCAACTGGGAGTCGTTTTCAAGGAATATTCATTATTTCTTCCTAACATGCCTTCATGAAGACAACGAAAATTATCTTATTACTTAATATGAATGATGCAATAAGAGGTCCATTTATCTGAAGAGAGAGAGAGAGAGAGAGAGAGAGAGAGAGAGAGAGAGCTCTATTCACGCGTTTATTAAAAAAAAAATCTTTCTTTCGCGCATGCGCAACCATACTCTATTAGCTATATCGCCTTACGTGCACACACACACATACACACACGTATATATATATATATATATATATATATATATATATATATATATATGGAAAGAGTGAAAGAAATTGGTTATGTTTGGTTTCTTTGTTTAATGGCATATCAAACTTCGTGTGTTATTTAATGGCCAAAGTATCTTTGCAGAAGGACAGAAATGGTGCTGTTTAATCCATTACTGGAGGAATAAAGGGTTCATGCCTTTCGCAAAATGTTCGAAAGTGAATGCAATAGCGCGACTGGAGATAGAACTAGCTCACTATACAATATGCTACGGAGATATATCTCCGAGAGAAAGAAAGAGAGAGCGTGAGCGAGAGAGTGAGCGAGAGACAGATAAATGAGCACGTCTTTGTGTATGTGCGTACATGTGTGTGTGTGTGTGTGTGTGAGTGTGTGCATGTGTGTGTGTGTGTGTGTGTGTGTGTGTGTGTGTGTGAGAGAGAGAGAGAGAGAGAGAGAGAGAGAGAGAGAACATGTGTGCTTTTCTGCCCGAGTAGTTATTTATCTATGTGTGTGTGTGTATGGTATCTGGGTGAGCAAGTGTATACATTTCAATTTAGATTCTATCTATCTATCTATCTATTTCCTCTTATCAAAAAACTTTGCTTTTTTCTTCAATATATTATATTAATATTGATATATATTATATTCTTATATCCTTTTTATCCTGAGATCAAATCATCATCTTTACTTTCTTATTTAATAGGATTAATCTACCGGTTAGCTCCATAGACTAACTGATACTTTTTCAGAAAAAGTTAACATTCGATCAAGGCAACTTTCCGGATCTGATCACACATAATGAAACATTTGAGACCTTACAACTGATCGCAGAATTCGTGCAAATTTACCGTAGTCACGAACATTAAATATTTCAAAGCTCAATTCTCTTTCGAGAGAACAAAATATGAGGATTGTAATCCACTTGAGTTATTGGTACCTTATCTGTTTAAATTGATATCAGCTTCTTATTGGATAAGAAACATTCTTTCACGATATGTATACAACCAAAACGTGTGCAACTCATAGTGACGCCTTTTAAATGTTTTTTTAAAATTTTTTAGCTGTATCTATTGTCTCTCATCATTGGAACAATTTTATGAAAATATAATCTTTTTTCTAGGTTAATACAACTTCTGAACAAGTCAATTACGAGTCTTTGAAAAATCCGATACAGCTTATTTTTATCAATGACTTCATCATCATCATCATCATGTCGCGCTGGTAGCACGGATATCCCTGACCCTCTCTCGCCACTCCTCCCTATCGTTCATCGCCCTAGGTACGTCTTCAGGACAACATCCCGTATCCTCACATAGCTGCTGAATGTATGTTCGTGCTGGTCGTCCTGCTTTTGCACGGCCATGTGTGGGGGTCCATAAGAGTACATCTCTTATGAGTTCGTCCCTGCTTCTCCAGCAGTGTCCTGCATGTCTGGTTCGTCTAACTTGAATAGTTTTCGTGATTGGGGGCAGGTGGCCGTACAGTTGGTGTCTTGTGGGGTGTTGCCACCAGGACTTGTTCAAGATTGCACGCAGCATTCTTGTGTAATTGCCGTCTACAAATATTAATGTCACTTGTAGTTTTTTTGCCCATACACCTTCAAGGATTCTACGGATGGTTAATATTTGTGAGGTGCAATTGAATTGGCTAAAAAGTAATGAGACATTCTATACTTAAAAAATATAAACTTAGCAACAAATTAATTATATCTCCTTCAAAATAGTTCCTTCGGAAAGATACGCAAAATAATTATCAATTTAATGACAAATCAACCCTATCTCTTTTGAAATAGTTCCTTTGGAAAGCCACACATCGATTTGGATATTACTCCCATTGCTGGTGGCTGTAGAATACTCTGATTGCATCTCTGCAGTGGGGAAAGACTCCTGCAACGAATATCCTGGATATGACACGAAACAATCTGATGGTGAGGCTCCAGTAATGCTAGAGCTTTGGGGAATGCGGAGTACCTCTTCATTACCATCTCTCCCAGGTCCACTCTGCTCAGGAGTGGGAGAATCTGATAGGGTCCTATCAAGGGATCAAATAGAACTGTTTGACGTTTAAACTGTATGCAAGCATGTCACTTATGCTAAATTGAATTGCTTGAAAAAGAACTGTTCGACCCTTTAACTGTGTACAAACAAATGACCTATGTTTAATTGAATTGTTAGTGTTACTTGGTAATTCTTGAAAACATTTAACTGTGTGCAAACAAATGATTAATAATGAATAGAATTCTTTGTATTTGATAGAAATAAGTGAAACCGTTTCACTTTATGCAAAAAAATGAGCACCAACTTGTTTAAAAATATTATCCACAAAATGTGTTTAGAGATCAGATATTTAATCTGTATGTATAAAAAGGATTTGGCAGTTAATAAACATTGTAGGTTGATATGCCATACAACCAAACCAAACCCAACCCAACCAAACCAAACTAATCTCATTGTCGGAAACACTACTAGAAGTTTTAACTGACTCTTCTTCAGCGAGTATGTCTACAAAACAAGACCGTCTACAAAGCAAACGACTTTGAAGCGAAATTGTTTACTAACTTTTGGTTCACATTATACCAAAATATTTCCTTAAAAACTCTTGTCACACACACACACACACACAAGATTTAGCATAAATAACCATCAAAGGTTGATATGCCATAAACCAAAATAAACTCACCTCACCTTTATTGAGTTGGTTGCGACATGTTGCATGTTTTTAACACTTCAACGCAAATATCAACCACGCTGCAGGGTTTTGATCTCTGGTTACAGGAAATAGTTAAAACGACTCAAATGAGGAGAATAAAGGAATTGCGTTAACTCAGATACGTTCTTTGTTGCTATAAAATCATTCACAGGATATAAATCTAGAAAGTAAGTCTTGCGTTATTTTATACCTCGATGCTCGGGAAATGTATTCACAAAACGAGTTGTGTACCAATGAAGGAATAAAGAGACGACAATACTTCTAAGTAAAAATGCATATCCTCTTTTCTTTATTACTCGAAAGGGTCGAAATGTTGCAGGTGAGAGAGAGAGAGAGAGAGAGGGAGAGGGGACATCGTATCTTCTTCACCCAAATGTTGATTCTATATTCAGAGCTTTACTTATCAGCTTCTTCTACGGGATGATATCAGCAGGAGGGCACCGGGGGGGGGGAAACTTACCTCCTCCCTCTGAGCACTCATTATCTACTCCCCGAATCTGCCCACTTCTCCTGACTGACCACCTGTCCAGTGGGAGTTGAAATTGTGTGCCTATATAATTTTCATAACGCTTTCGTTTTTTCCTTCCGGTTCGTGATTCATTTCCGCTGTCCTTTTGTTTACACAGGTACACACCCTCCTTACAAAATCTCACTATCTATCTATCTATCACGCACAAGGAAGAAAACTATTTTCATATATATTCAAATAAGAGATGCACCTGTGTAAATACCAGGTGCATCCGGTCGAAGATATCAGGGTATAACCTTGACTGTGGACGGGTTGAATTGGGTGCAGATGTGACGCCCACAAGAAGCAGGTGGATGTCAAACAATTATATAACCCAGTGCCACAGACAGGTTCAGTTAGTTGGAGATAAGATGCTGTAGTGAGAACCATCTCCCTGAGAGGACTGGGCCCTCAGGACCCCCGGTTGAGCAGCCCAGCAGAACGAGAAAGGAGTGCTGCTAAAGAGAGAGGAACTTGGGATCAATATGTTGCAGTCTGTTCAGTATCCAACTCACCTCTCATACATAACCCTTGCGCAACCCTTTCGCAACCATTTCGAATAAATTGTGAGAGAAATATTTTTCTACAGAAGTGTGTTCGTTCCTCAATATTGTTAATTTTGATTCTGCGTGTATATATGTATAGTTGTATATGTATTACGGCTATGCAACACTGGGAGATATATCTACAAATAGCCATACATCGAGCACACCTATTGAATGAAATTTCTCATATATTCTTTGAATGAATATTCCAAAGTCATAATCTCTGGACACTAACAGAATATATATATATATATATATATATATATATATATATATATATATATATATATATATATACGAGGGAAATACAATAAGTTTCCAGACTTTTTTCGTGTGGCCACTTTTATTGATAGTACACACATGAAACTCTAGTCTCCTTCGAAGTAATCTCCTCCGGTCAATGCACTTGTTGTACTGTTCCAACAACTACTGGAAGTCCTCTTGTGTGAACGTGTCTATGACCTTCGTCACAGCCTCTTTCATCTCCTCAATTGTTTTATAACGACAGCCTGTGAGCTTAGGGAATAAGCAAAAGTCACAGGGAGCAAGGTCTGGACTATAGGGACGGTGAGGAACTGTCTTGATGTCAATCTTGCTCAAATAGTCTGTGACAAGGACGGAGTTGTAGACTGATGTATTGTCCTGGTGAAAATGCCACTAACCCGATTTCAAGAGTGCTAGCCTCTTCCGACGGAACCTCTTCCTGAACTCTTCTAAAGTGTCAGATTGCATTTTTGAAATTCACCAGCTGTGACAATCAGGCTTTAGTAGGGTGTATTCCAATTCCTGATGTAGCTGTTCGTTTTAACCTGAAACCCAAAAAATTACATCCGATAAGATGTATAGCAATAAGATAGTGAATTTTCAAGAGTCTACGACAATTTTAAATGCCCATACGAAAAAAAACTTATCGTATGCACTTCGTATATATATATGTGTGTGTGTGTGTGTGTGTGTGTGTGTGTGTGTGTGTGTGTCTGTGTGTCTGTGAGTGTCTGTGTCCTGCTGACTCATACATATACACAAAAATAGTGTAGTCCCCCCCCAATGGTACATTATCCCCTAAATTATCTATATAGTAGTTTGCATCCAACTTTCTCATTAAAATATATCTATTCTAACTTTAACGTAATGAAGGTTCATTAAAACGTTTTAACGGCGACTTTCCTTCGTAATAAATTCATCACTTTTGGATAACTTTGTTTTTTCATTTTCTCCATATTGCTGGATCCCTTTCCGTTATTTACTTTCATATGCAGCTGGTATTTGAGGACAAATATATTTTAAATTAATACTGTTTTCTATTAAGGTTTACGTCTATACTAACAAATGAACTGAAAAGGCATGCTGTGATTGTAACATTAAAGGCTGATCATGGGGTTTTAGAAATTGCACTTTTTCTTAGAGTTGCAAGATCGTTTGTCAACAAGATACCTCAAGAATTAATAAAAGAAAATGATCATCTAATATCTGTATCAAAACGTAAAGAACATTTCACATGTTTCGATTTAATGAGAACACCCAACTTTATTCATAAAGTTAAGCAGAAAATTGATAAAAACTGAGGTCAATCAATGAAGTCAATTATAAAAAGTTGCATGTGCCTGAAAAGACAGTCAAAAGGAGTGATCGTGAAGAAATTCGATACAAATTCTTCGTGATGAAGAGAGGTCAATTTATTTCTGAAAAGTCAAAAGAAAACCCGCTTAAGCAGATGCTAAAGAATTCTGTAGAAGCAAGAATGGATTACTGATAATCTGTACGACCACATCAGTCCCAACATTTGGCCTCCTCACCCTCCAGAACTCAATCCGCTGGACTATTATGTAGGAAGCGTTATTGAGAAGGAGGTTAATGAACATAACATCAAAGGTTCTTTAAAAGCTGGTGTAGTTCGAGTAATGTCTGACATGAATAAGGAACAGTTAAGCATAGCTTGCAGCTGATTTCGACCTCGTATAGAGCCAATTATTGATGCTAGTGTTTTTTTTTAATTAATCAATCGTTAGCTAACTTATGTGCTTGTTATTTGTAATCAAATACAATTTTCTTATATTCTATAAGTGTTTTTCTAATCCATAAAATATTTCCTCAAATACCTGCCGCACTCTGTATATATATATATATATATGTGTGTGTATGTGTGTGTGTGTGTGTGTGTGTGTGTGTGTGTGTGTGTGTGTGTGTGTGTGTGTGTGTGTGTTGAAGAGGCTCTAGTCTAATAATAAAACTCACGTGAAAGTAAACCTTCAAAGAGAAATTAATTCCAAAATCAAAATTGGAGAAGTTCCAGTCTCAAACCTCTATTGTCTTGAAGGGATACTTTAAAGTGAAAAACTTGATAGAAAGTACTCTGAAATATAACCGGCAATTTGCCTAGACAGTTATCTTGTTATGCTTGTCACTGGGCTGTCACTATGTAGACCCAGAGAGTGGCATGATTATTTCAGTTGCAGTTTTTTTGTCAAAGACGACTATAATCTTTGATGATGTGGTAGTCGTCATATATATAGGAGGCGCATTCAATGAGTTTCCAGACTTTTTCGTATTGGCATTTAAAATTGGCGTAGACACTTGAAAATTCACTCTGTTATTGCTATATATCTTATGACATGACTGACCAATTTGTATGTTTTCAAGTTCAAATACCCCAATAAAGCGTGGTTGTCACAGCTGGTTAATTTCAAAAATGCAATCTGACACTTTAGAAGAACGATATGCAATATAATTCTGTTTTAAACTTGGAAAAAATGCCAGAGAAACGTATGCAATGCTTCAGACTGCTTTTGGAGCATCTTGCATGAATCGAGCATCAGTTTTTGAGTGGCATAAGAGATTCAAGGAAGGCAGGCAGTCTGTGAGGGATGATGAGAGCTGTGGGAGGAGTAAGGAAGTCAATATACCAGAGTTGATTGGCCAAAGGCTTAGGGTTAGGTTTACTATGTTGAGGTTTTAAGGGAAGAGGCCAGCACTTTTCAAATCGGGTTAGTGGCATTTCCAGCAGGACAATGCACCAGTCCACAACTCCATCCTTGTCACAGACTACTTGAGCAAGATGGGCATCAAGACAGTTGCTCACCCTCCTATAGCCCAGACCTTGTCCCCAGTGACTTTTGGTTATTCCCTAACCTCTGAGGCTGTCGTTATGAGATAACTGAGGAGATGAAAGAGGCTGTGACGAAGGTCATTGACACACTCACACAAGAGGACTTCCATGGAGCCTTCTAGAAGTTGTTGGAACGGTACAGCAAGTGCATTACAGCCGGAGGAGATTACTTCGAAGGGGACTAAAGTTTCATGTGTGTACTATCAATAAAAGTGCTCATACGAAAAAAGTCTGGCAACTTATTTAATGATCCTCGTATATATATATATATATATATATATATATATATAATGAGTTAACGGTGGTTATTGACTGTTAGATTCTCTCCTATGCAATTATCGTATGAAACTGAGACTCTCCAAGTGCCGTTGACTCTTTATCTACGCTATCTTAACTTACATATCTATACTATATCACCAAATATTGAGCCTTTTTTATTAATAAATATAGCGTACTACGAATAACCTTGCTACGACGACTACTACTATTACTACTACTACTGTTAATAATAATAATAATAATAATAATAATAATAATAATAATAATCAGAGTAAAAATAGAAGAAAGCGAAAAGAGAAATAAGTACTTAGATTTTGCGAAAAAAACCCTCTGGAACATGAAGGTGACGGAGATACTCGGCGATTCAGTTTAGCCGTTTAGATTCTGTCCCTTTACTAAAAGGGACAGAATGACTCAGAAAAACTTTTCCCTCCGAGATTGTTAAAAATATATCTTAAACTAATAACATTCATAGATAAATCTTCAATTTTTTAAAATCTATTTTCGTAAAAGCTTGACAGCAACTACACAAGAATGCTGCGAGCAATATTGAACAAGTCCTGGAGACTGCACCTCACAAAGCAGCAGCTGTACGGCCATCTACCACCCATCATGAAAACTATCAAAATTAGACGAACCAGACATACAGAACACTGCTGGAGAAGTATGAACGAGCTCATAAGTGATGTACTCCTGTGGCCACTTCACATGGACGTGCAAAGGCAGGACGACCAGCTCGAAAATACATACAGCAGCTCTGTGCCTATACGGGATGTAGCCCAAAGGACCTGCCGGAAACAATGGACAATAGAGAGGGGTGGTGTGAGAGGGTCAGGGATAACTATGCTATTAGCGTGACATGATGATGATGATGAATTTCGAGCCTACCTTAAACTTATAAAGAGCAAAGAAATAAACAGTTTCTTTTGTAGGTATGGATTTATTCTATATCTACTAATCTAACTTTTTGGTTTATTTCTTTGGATCGAAATTCTACATTCATCAAGAATGCATTAATTTCAACATCTGTTAATTATCTTTAAATGCATTTATGCCTTTATATGTGTTTATGCCTTAAATGTATATACAGCTGCTGCTGTATATACATTTAAGGTATAAATACATTTTCTCGCTCCTATAGGGACTCGCCTACACAAAGATGTTCAACAAGGACAAAATATATCCCATTCGATTAGACTAACAAAAACTGCTATATTTCATTGTATGAATCTTCACTTTATCTCATAAAAGTATTCATGGTCTGATTAATATTATCTTTTCTTTCAAGAAAAGATTTTGAAACTTCTATTTTTCCGCAAACTTTTCACTCAATTTTAAGAAATAAAGATATATTGATTCTTAGATCGGAGTTTTACCCAATCATTTATACCTTTGTCCACTACAAGTATATATATATATATATATATATATATATATATTGAGAGAGAGAGGGAGGGAGGGAGAGAGAGAGAGAGAGAGAAAATGTTTCATTCATAACAGCAATAATTTTTGTTTTTTTCTCACAAATTAAAGATATTATTTAGTTCACTTAGATGAACTATTGTTTTTTTTTCTATGAGTGGTTCATTTATCATAATTTCACTCACTTAACGTTGCAACACGAATGGTCATTCCTGACCACAAAATAATAAAAGAAAGAATCGTAAATATATACTAACCACTTGAATTCGAAACTTTTATGCTTATCAGTCGATCATATCCAGCCCGAGCGGAGGGGTTGGTAAATATGATCAGTCGGTCTCATTGAGGCAGCTGTCAAATTTAGTAAGACACAAAGAGAAAATGATTACTGCAATTCAAATCGACCTATTAAACAGTTCTTCTTCGAATTCCGCTAAAGATTGATACGTTGACATCTAGTGTGTTCAAAAAGTATCGATACTTAAGCTGTATTTACCAAATCGCGAGGGAAAAACGTTGATTTTATTCAAAATTCTTTTTGAATATTTGCACAGTTATTCTAGCACGTTTTCCTTTCGTCAAAGGTTATTTTGAAACTTCTCCTTAAATGATGTATGAAGACAGGTTTATGTAGTTTTTGATTTCCTCCGCGCACTTTGCTTACCAGGCCACTGATCATAATTTGGGTGTCCTGGATATGACACTAAACAATTTGATAGTGAGGTTCCAGTAATGCAGAAGCTTTGGGGAATACAGAGTACCCCTTCATTACCATCGCTCCTAGGTCCTCTCTGGCCCGAAGTGGTAGCACCCGATAGGGTCCTATGTATGGATCAAATAGAACTAAACGGCTAAGCTGAATTGCTTGAAATAGAACTGTTTTGACATGTAAACTGCATACTTAGGCTAAATTGAATTGTTCGAAATAGAACTGTTTTGACATTGAAGTTTTACTTACGCTAAACTGAATTGTTTGAAATTGAACTGTTTGACATTTAACTGTGTGTGAACGAAAAACTATACTTATACTAAATTGAATTGTTTGAATTAGAGCAGTTTGATTAAACTGAACTGCTTGAAATAGAAATGTTTTTGACAATTAAACTGTGTACTTATGCTAAACTGAATTGTTTGAAATAGAAATTTTTATTTGTGTAAAAATGGATTTTGCATTAAATTACTTACAAAGGTTGATATGCCAAAAACCCAAACAAAAAAAATCTATCTATCTATCTACTCATATTTAGATTATTTTGTTCTCATGCATCAATTCTAAACCTTCCACAACTTATACACCCGTCTTTTTCAATGTCAGTTTGCTTCTGACTTTTTATATATCTATATCTATGTATAAATAAACGGGGAAGCTAAATAATCTAAGATAAGCTATTTTATAAATTCCCATCACCAATCTGACCAAATAAGAAAAAAAAATTGAAAAACCCGGATTTCTGATAGATAGTGTTGTAGCTTAAAATAATTCAACAATTTTCCGGCATTTTTTATTTAGTATATAAATTAACAATTCGGAATCTTTAAAATTAAAGTTGTGATTAGTTTCTAAATAATATCTGACCGAACCGTTATTTGTGTTTACTTTTTTAAGACAACGAGAAGATTCACCTACATTTTTTTTATTACAATCCAGATATGATTTCGTTTACTCCTACCCTTCTACGTGGGTATTGTTACCTTTATTATCATTTACTCCTTTAGAGTTTTTCACATCAGTGTTAGCTGGTGGTTTTTCACAGGAGTTTGAGTGACAACAAGTCTCCTCAAGTCTCCACGACTCGTCTCAGTATTCTGGCCGTTCTCAGCAATGCTGTCATTTTGGATAGTCTCTACCCGTCCGCCAACTTCCAAATCCTCCAGGCCTTTTAATAATCCTTTAGTTATTGTGCCAAAAGCACCAATCACAATTGGTGCAATCGTCACTTTCATGTTCCACAGCTTTTTCAATTCTCTAGCAAGGTCGAGGTACTTATCCTTCTTTTCACATTCTTTCAGTTTTATTCAGTGGTCAGCCGGGACAGCAAAGTCGACAATTAGTTTTTCACATCAGCGTTAGCTGCTGTTCTTTCACTAGAGTCTGAGTGACAGCAAGTCTAGTCAAGTCTCTAAGACTCTTCTCAGTAATCTGGCCGTTCTCCAAAATGCAGTAGTTTGGATGGTTTCCACTCGCCCTTTTATTTCCAAGTCCTTCAGTCCCTTTATTAAACTTTTGTTGACTGTACCAAGAGCACCAATTATAATTGGTATAAATGCCACTTTCAGATTCCACAGTTTTTTCAGTTCCCGAGTAAGGTCGAAATATTTATTCTTCTATTCATTTTCTTTTAATTTTACTCTGTGGTCAGCCGGGACAGCTAAGTCTACAATTTTGCCAGTTCTCTTTTTTGTTGATTATTATAAAGTCTGGTCGTCTGGCCGAGATTAAGTGATCCGTTTGAATGTGAAAATCCCAGAGGAGTTTGTGAGTGGCATTCTCTAGGACTGATGATGAAATTGAAATTTCTTGCACTATTCTCAGTGGATCACTTTATCCACCCAGTCTTGTCTCGTCTTATAATCATTCTGCGCTAATTTGCTGCATTCACTTATTATGTGATTGATGGTTTCGTCTTTTTCATCACATAACTGACATTTACTGTTTTGTTGCATTTTGATATTTGTCTCTGTCTCCCAGCAGACAGGACTTAACACAAGTCAAATGAACCGAAGGTCGATTATAGTGGAGATTTAGGGGAAGTGAAGGTCAGGCATGAGCCCAGGCTCGAGCCCTGCTGAACTATGCTGGTCATCGGCCCACTTAGCGCTATGTGGACCTGAAAAGCCTAGCTGGACTTGGACCAAAATCTGGGTCCAGGCACGTATGCCTGATTATAGCTTAAACTGGACAGCAAAGTCCAGTGCTATACAAGGGGAACAAAGGTGTTAATGATGCAGCTAGTCCATCCAAAAGTTCCCCAGCTGAAGCTGGGTGCCTTTCGGCTTCAAGTCTACCATGGAACATTGATCTTCCGGCGCGGACGCCAGACATTCCGCTTTGATGTGATTGGTTCTTGTTGCGCTGTTTTGTGCTGCTATCAGGAGAGATTTCGTTTGTCTGTAAAGGTTTTCTTTTCTTAGCCATGTCTAGGTTTTTTCGAGTGAAACGTTGCTTATTAGTCGCTCAAAACATCCATCGAGTTGTTTTTCTTCCCATTTTTGTTTTCTAGTTATTGTCGTTGTTTTGTTCCTTGTGGATGAATAAACACACAAGTTGACATTTGGAAAAAAAAATTCAACAAAAAAAAGAAAGAAAAGGCTAAAAAAAATACATATTGTCGGAAGAAAATCAACCAATATCGTAATGTCTAGCAAATAAAAAAGGTTTGGTAGAAGGCTAAACGACGTAAAAGTGGACGATACGGAGTAGAGCAAATATGAATATATCAGTTTTATCCTGATGATCTGGAAAGGTGAAACATTGGTAGATTTCTTATTACCCATTAGGTATATATATTGTCATCCACAGACAGATCTGTTCCGTTCTATCAGAACTTACCAGTGTGGCTAGACAGGCGAGATTCCTGAAACTGGGATCGAAACCCGGTTGACTCAAACACCAATCCAAGACTCTACCACTCAGCCACGAGGAAACCAGCGTAAGCGAAGTAAATTTAAATGGTGATGAATCACAATTGTTATTGTTAACATATATCCGCTTAACGGCTACAGAGAGCTCAATTCATATTCAGTTACTTCATTCGCTATATATATATATATATATATATATATATATATATATATATATATATATATATATATATATATATATATATATATATTGTTTCTTCCAACAGAAGGCAACAGGGGTTATATTCTCTCAGAGAGCTTATCCTTTATTGTTGTCTCTGTTCTTGCACTTTCTCGTATAGAGGTTCCTTTTTAATAACTCAAGCAAACAGAACCCCGCCCAATGACCCAAATTAGCCTGCAAGTCCTCACCTGACCTTTTAGTTCTTTTAAGAAAGCTATTTGCCAACTTTCAACCCTAAAGACACGTTTTCAAAAGCGTGACTTTATCTTTGTCCATTTCAGCGAAGAGTCATTATCTTAATGGAATCATGGCTAAATATAATTATGCTATTCAGTGATATGTTTCAACAACGTCTGTAGTGAGGGCCTTTACTATTGACATTTGTAGTCACTTGTTTGGTTTTAATGCAAACATTTCTTTACTTCAGTTTTTGCTGCCATAATTGCTACAATCAGTCAAAACTTATTCACATAAAGATGTGCGCGTGACATTATAGTCAGAGCCAATGATAATGAAATCGGCCTATTGAGCTCAAATTCAGATCGAGGCTGTTTGAGTTTATTGTGAAGTAAAAACACATGAATCCACTTTTGACTACTATTGACAAATTAGAATACCCTTTTTTCCCAAACTAGTCAGACTGATGTGAATTAAAAGTCAGGAAATGCAATCCCTAAACCAGTCCGACGTTATTTCCAGATTTCTTCTTGCAACTACGGTAACGACACTGCTTTATATATACATATATATATAGGGTGTTTTATAAATGTTGAAACAAAGCAGCAACCCCTCAGATCTTTCTTGTTGACTTTATTTTTTTCTATTTTTCAGATTATGGCAGGGAAATAGTTACCATAATGATATATTTAAGAAAATATAGCGAAATCACGCTTTGCACTTAGCTAAACAGGAATGGGCACCTCATCCGCCTGAGCTGAAATACTCTAAATTTCTTCTTCTGGGTTTCCTCAAGGACAACATTTGCATTGAGGGCAGCCCTTTAAAGAGAAGAATTAAACGATTACCCAAGAGGAATGTGCACATGTTTATCAACAGCTTTGCACGTTGCAATAAACATTGCCTTCAGCTGAACAACGGAACATGAATTTTAAGGCTTCTCTCGGCATTTTTGTTTCATGTTTAAGATTAAATGTTTGCAGACCTTAGATTGTCGATCTTTTACTCTTCAATAAATGTAATTTCGATTATTCCATTATTTGTGGTGCCTTATTTGTCCGCAATGATTTTTTTAAATTGTGAAATACCCAGTATACAGTCTTTATATATACTCCATATAAACACTCTCTCTTCAACATTATACTCGGACCTATACGACCGATAGCCTCGTCACAAGGCAAATACCATACATGGGTCAGTCTGTCGGGGCTGTAGAATACACCGACTACTTCTCTGAAGAGAGGTAAGACTCTACCAACGAGTATTCTGGATATGACACTAAATGATATGATGGTGAGGTTGCAGTAACGCTGGAGCTTTTAGGAATACGGAGTACTCCTTCATTGCTATAGTTTCCAGGTCCACTCTGGTCTGGAGTGGTAGCACCTGCAAGGATCCTATCTATGGGTCAAATAGAACTAAACTGCGTACTTATGCTAAACTAAATTATTTGAAATATGGTTGTTTTTGACATTGAAACTGTATTTATGCTAAACTGAATTTTTGAATAGAACTGATTTGACGTTTAACTATGTGGACAAGAACTATACTTATGCCAAACTGAATCGTTTGAATTAGAACTGTTCGAATTAACTGAAGAGGTTGAAATAGAAATGTTTTGACGATTAAACTTTGAACTTATGCTAAACAGAATTGGTTGAAATAGATCTGTTTATTTGTATGAAAATGGATTTGGCATTAAATAACCTACAAAGGTTGATATGTCATAAAACCCAAACAAAGAAACAATTGCCATACGATCTCTATATACAGTCTTATACACTCTTTATTCAACATTATACTCGGTTCTATACAACTGATGGCCTAGTAGCAACGATAATTATATGCAATCTTAATATATACCTTGTCGACCTTCGTCGAGGGTGACCCAAAGACTCCCTTTTCAATAGTTACTACAATGAGATTAAGGGAGGGCGCTACTCCATTCCCAGGATTGCTCCTCTTTGCCCTTGATTCTCACATTATTGTGCTGAGTGCTAAACAAGGCGGTATCAAGTACTATTCTTTGAGTTTTTGGCATGACTCGATCTGGGTTTGAACCCCGGTCTCCCGGTACATTGGCAAACACTATTCATTAAGCTAATGGCCCGTGTTGGAGAGAAGGAAGATTAGCCTTACAGGCAAATGCTGGGTTTTCATTCAACGTTGCCTAGGTATGCAATCAGAACCTAGCCTAACTTAAGTATCTTGCAAAACTAACAAATAATGTCAGCTGCTATTTAGCCCTATGTGGGACACGTGGAATATGCCCGCTGTATCTACAACAGATTAGACACTCCCCAAAAAGTGGTGGTTTGGGAGTGACACTAATTTGTATCTAGTGGTGAGGCTCCAGTCCAGGAAACTCGGAAGTGTGGAATACTGCTTCATTGTTATTACCCCTTGATTCACTCTGACTCGGAGTGGTATTACCTCTTAGGGTTCCATCCATAGATCAAATCGATATTTTTAAAAGTTATCTGTATTAGATAGAAATACTTGAAATCATATATTGTACTACTACTGGTTGTTCTATAAGGATGGCTTTGGCATTAGATAACCTCCGAAGTTTGATAAGAGATTAAACAATGAGACCAACCAGTACCAACTATTTCGAAAGAGTTCTTATTTTGTTATTGCTGTCCAACTCAGCGGGTCCACACTGAGAGGGTAACCCGCTTTGGTATCAAATTCCGACGATCATAGTATGTAACACAAGGTCAAAAAACGGGGGAAGCGCCACTGGAAGCATATTTCACAGCCTCAGTTTTAAAAAAATGCCCAGTTCTGTCGGCAATTCTCTTGTAAGATGATGGAAAATTAAACGAGCTCCTTACCCCTTTAGTTGAGCTGACAGGTGTAGCTTGTTAATAAAGTCCCTTTGGAACGAACGCCAGGTGCGTGATATCTCTTGAAGATCTATGATTCAGAGCCACTCTGTGAATATACATATATATATGTGTGTGTGTGTGTGTGTGTGTGTATATATATATATTTCATTGAATACAATAGACATTTTTTGTTAATCCTTTCGAATTTAATTTTGAAACCAGTGCTAATGTACTTGAACGTCTTTAACTACTGACGCTATCTATACAAACAAATTTGAAATATATAAGCTTCACAATACAACAGCACAGACGCACTTCATACAGATAGTAATGTACATACAAAAGTTACATCACTTTTGTAATACACCCTACCCTGATGATGGCCCAGAGTCGGGCAGAAAGTGCTTGGGAAATAATTAAATATGGAAGATTTATGAACACCGAATATCATAAGATCAATACGGCAATACGAAAGGATCAACAAAAATATATGTAGACAAAAAATGTATATTATGTTCAATTGAAATATGTATTAATGAAGAATTGCTGCCAATATATATATATATATATATATATATATATATATATATATATATATATATATGTCCGATGTAACTCTATTATATATAGTCATTTACATTTGTTGGGCAAAATAGACAGAAATTTGAGGCACCTCGTGAGAATCGGACTCATTAATAATGGTCATGCTTGATAATCCTTACACCACATGAGGTACTAAACCTTGTTATTTGTGAATTCATAGCAGTTGATGGCTTGATTTATTTTAATCGCATGTCAACCCATCTGGGGTTATTTCATGCTTAGAGGTTAAGGAATTGCATACATAGTACGTCTATCTTTACATTTTTGAATTTGGTTTTGTTTCCTTGTGTAATGACGTATCAGGCTACGTGGGTTATTTGATGCCAAAACCATCTTTTTTAAAGAACTCTAGTGGTAGTATTTAACCCACAACTCTGTAACATTAAAGTCCAAAAATATACGTGAAATAGACTTATTCATACCGATACGGAAAATGTTCACAATGTTCATAACGCATATAGGAATCCGAAAAACACAAAATTGGTTCAGATACGAAACTTTTATTTACCTTTTTGAGTTTAAGGTTTTTCGACATGAGGAGAGAGAGAGACACAATTTCTTTCTCTGCTGACTTTTCCATTTAAGCCCCGCCACGTGCGGTACCCCCGCCGCAAACTACTGGTCTGGCCTCGGCGAGCTCCGAAAATCGACTTTCTCGTTCGGAGTTTAAATCTCAACAAACTGTTATTTTTTTTTCAAATTCCAAAATCCTCAGCGCTTCCGGGCATGACGTCATTTACGTCCCCGGTCCATTTCCTATCTGGGGGTTTTATAGTGACATCTCTGATTGTCACATCTGCCCCGCGCGCGTGAACACTTGCACTCAATGTGTGACCTAACTAACCCATGCACTAAGCCGAAAGGTTCCCAGCCTAACTAAACCGAAAGGCAAGATATATAAAACGAAAAATGATGATATAAAAAAACCCTCAGCAATTATATTACAACTGGAAGGGACAATGGGGTTTATATGTTTAGCAAGAGTATTTGTCCGAAAGTGTACGTGACAGTGCGACTAGAGTTCTAACCCTCTTACTATAATGTTTCAGTTCTGTATGATAAACACGATGCCGTTTAATCCTTCCAACGTTATTTTTGCACAAGGTTATATAATATCAAGCATCTCTATCAAATACAGAAAAATATTCATATTTATACGAGGTGCATTCAATAGGTTTCCAGACTTTTTTTGTACAGGCATTTAAAATTGTCAAAGACTCTGGAAATTTCACTATGTTATTGCTATACATCTTATGAGATGACTGACCAATTTTTATGATTCCAGGTTCAAATGAACAGCTATAGCAGCAATTGGAATATAACCTACTAAAGCCTGATTGTCACTGCTGGTGAATTTCAAAAATGTAATCTGGACGTGAGGACACTTTAGAAGAACGATATGCGATAAAATTCTGTTTTAAACTTGGAAAAAATGCATGCAACAGAAACGTATGGAATGCTTCAGACTGCTTTTTGACCATCTTGCATGAATCGAGCATCATCTTTTGAGTGGCATAAGAGATTCAAGAAAGGCAGGGAGTCTGTGAAGGATGATGAGAGGTGTCGGAGGAGTAAAGAAGTCAGAACACCAGAGTTGATTGGCCAAAGGGTTTGGGTTAAGGTTACTCTGTTGAGGTTTTAAGGGAGTTCAGGAAGAGGTTCCCTGGGAAGAGGCCAGTACTCTTCAAATCGGGTCAGTGGCATTTCCACCAGGACAATGCACCAGTCCACAACTCCATCCTTGCCATAGACTATTTGATCAAGATGGGCATCAAGACAGTTCCTCACCGTCCCTATAGTTCAGACCTTGTTCTCTGTGACTTTTGCTTATTCCCTAAGCTCAGTGGCTGTGATGAAGGTCATTGACACGCTCACACAAGAGGACTTCGATGGGGCCTTCCAGAAGTTGTTGGAACGGTACAGCAAGTGCATTGTTGCCCGGAGGAGATTACTTCGAAGGGGACTAGAGTTTTATGTATGTACTATCAATAAAAGTGCCCATACGTAAAAGTCTGGAAACTTATTTAATGATCCTCGGGTTAGTGTTAGGGTTACCATGTTGAGGTTTTAAGGGAGAAACGTTTGCGTCAGGGTCGACCTGGGAGTAATGACAATCAAGGGGTACTACATACTCCTCATATCTCTAGAACAATAAGCCTCACCATCAGAAGCAGTTTTGTCTCATACTGAGGCTGCCTTCTTTTTTAGGAAGCTTAATCCTCTGCAGGGGATAAAGTTAGCGTATTTTAAGCTATGCGGACAGATGTGGAAATTTTTTAGAATTACTTTTTTGCATCGGAATTAGTTTTATTTCAGAAAAAAATAGTCAGTCTTGGTTGGAAATAGTTTAGAACATTTCCACTGACGACTTTAGTTATTTCAAAACGTTTGATTTAAACCTGGCTAAAACTGTGAAGCTTTTGTTTTATGATTTATTTGAAATAAACAATTCAAAGTTGATAGGCGTTGGATTTTGGTGTTAAATAATAGATTGGCAAAATCTTTTATTTATCACGAAGTGTAGATTATTCAAAAAGAATTTAACCGTTGAGCTAAGAGTGAGATTGTTTTATCTAGCTGGGGTTAACACAGTTTAATTGTTATGTTGTCATCTTTGAAGTTAGTTGATAGCTTAGCTAACACTAAAGAATTAAAGTCATGTAGCCTGTAAAGGAAACTACGGTCAGACTTAGGAAGAAAGAAAGAAAGAAAGAAAGAGAGAAAGAAAGAAATGCCTGTACAAAAGCAGATGAATGCGTTTTTATTTTTCCCAGCGAGGAGAGACGATGTCCTCCCTCGTCTGAAGAAGATGGTGCGGCGAATTGAGTAAGAGCATCAACAGAAGAAGATGGCTATCCAGAATGGAAAATCTCAAGAAATACGCTCGTGGAGTAACGCTTATTTTTGTGTGTAGTGGACTCAGTTACCCCAGTTCAAATCCTATACGGGGATGGTTGCATTTCTCATAGCGCTAATATCTTTGGGAGAGGCATAAACCCAAATATTCTCCACCAGCTGGGGATAGATAGTAGGGCAGACTGAACTATTTGACCTTGGTATAGCACTCGGTCTAGGTGAAGGGAAGCTATGAATTCAAACTAATTGTTGAACTGGAGACACGTTGCTTGAGTAGCACCCAGATGACTAGACCAGATCAAGTGACCAGTTATATGGACAGGCAAGCATTTGCTGAATTATAGTAGAATTAATGTTAATATCAATAAGTACATTTCTTTCTTTGGATTGGTTTCTTTATTTAATGACATATCAACAGCCATAGGTTAAGGTAGTTCAGGCAGAGATCCAGTCGGAAGACGCCAGTACTCTTCAAATCGGGTCAGTGGCATTTCCACCAGGAAAATGCACCAGTCAACAACTCCATCCTTGTCACAGACTATTTGTCCAAGATGGGCATCAAGACAGTCCTCACAGTCACTATCGTCCATACCTTGTTCTCTGAGACTTTTGCTTATTCCCTAAGCTCACAGGCAGTCCTTATGAGACAACTGAGGAGATGAAAGAGGCTGTAACGAAGGTCATTGACACGCTCACACAAGAGGAATTCGATGGGGCCTTCCAGAAGTTGTTTGAACGGTACAATAAGTGCATTGGAGCCGGAGGAGATTACTTTGAAGGGGACATGAGTTTCATGTGTGTACTATCAATAAAAGTTCCAATACGAAAAAATGTCTGGAAACTAATTTAATGATCCTCGTATATAAAGTGAGAGATAGATGGAAACTTTTTGAACAACCCTTGTAATTAACCAATAGCTTGGGAGATAAGGGGATATACCTTTCCTAAGGTTATTAGTACGAAAGTGAACTTAACAGCGAGACTGGAGTTTGAACTCGCTTACTTCGAATCCGCAGTTCTGCTCTTTAGTCATTATGCCAATGGGACTTTCCTCAGTTACGTCATTGTAACGGTAATTTATTCAAAAAGAAGTGGGTGTTTTCCATTTATTTTTATTTTGAATGAAATGCCCTTTTTTATTTTAGTAAAAATGTTACAAATATGTAAGTGTTTTGTAATAGTATCCATCGACCAGATAAATTGTCCTTGAATGGTTTGTTTGTTTTTTTCCTTATTAAGCTTCCTTCATACAAAAAGTAAACGACTGCACACATTCCTTCAGATTGTAATTAACGGAATATTTCTTAGCTTTTTTAAGTTTCTTTTTTTTTTTTCTTGGTTCATTGAAGCCGAAAATAGTTTAAAATTGGCTTGCGGTGGGATACTTCTTCATGCCCAAAATTTATTACTTGGCTTAATGCTACGTGATTAGTGAGCAGTCGTGTTCATTCAAAATCAGCCAATCGATGTTTTGCAATACAAATTCAAATTAAACTTAAATTAAAAATAATGAAAAAAAAAAAAAAACACCTCACATTATTTCTTTTCTATATGTCCTTACATATACCCAGCGTTTTTGTTGCAAAGCGAGAAAATTAAAACACTCGTATTAGATGATCCTATTCTTAGTGAATGTTGTTGGATTTGGTTTGGTTTCTTTGTTTTATGACATATAAACTGTTGTGGACTATTTAATGCTAAATCCATCCTTGTTGAAGAACAGCAGTGATACTATTTAACCCAACGCTTCGAATTGTTTGAGAATGAAAATACTGTAAGAATTCTTGATTTTTTCATTGTACGATTTGAGTTCCTGTTTTTCATATAATATAATCATCTGAAATTGCGTGTATGGCGAATATCGAAAACAAAAATAAATGTCTGGAAATTCGCTTCAGTTTGGTTCGCAGATCGAAATGAAAAAGAGTGTTTCCTGTTCAAGACCTGATGGTTTTTCCTTCACGAGATAAAAGAATTCTATAACAGAATTTTATTTCTTATTTCTTTTTTTTTATTATTACTGGGTGCTTCCTTCCCATTAATTCGGGTATTTGCAATTTTTTCACTTATTTCATTGTCTTTTTTTATATTCTGATAACATGAAATCCCTGCTTGCTACATTTTATTTAATTTCTTATCTTTCCCCAGGGTATTCGTCCGAATGTGACTGGAGTTCAAACTGGCTGTCTAAGATATTGCAGTCCTGAACGTTATTCACTATATCACAAGAATTCCTCAAATAGATAGATAGATAGATATTTAAACGGTTAGAGATTTGAACACTTAGATTTGAAAAGACTTACATACGAAGACTTAGATACGAACAGACGTTGATAGATAGATAGATAGATAGATAGATAGATATGAAAAGACTGAGATAGATAGATAGATAGTGGCCCAACTGGTTGAGGCTGTAGAATACCCCAATTGCATCTCTGCAGAGGTGTAAGAACCCCCAATGAGTGTCCTGGATATAACATTAAACCATCTAATGGCAAAATTCGAGTAATGCTTGAGATTTGGGAATGCAGAGCACCTCTTCATTACCATCACTTCCAGGTCCACCCTGGCCCGAAGAAGTAGCACCTGATACGGTCCTATCTACGGATCAAATAGAACGGTTTTACTTTTAAACTGTGTACTCATGCTTAACTGAATTTTTTGAAATAGAACTGCTTTTGCATTTAGCTATGTATAAACAAATGACTGAAGTTTAATTAAATTCTTAGTGATAGAAAGCAATACTTGAAAACATTAAACTGTGTGCAAACAAATGATTAATAATAAATGGGTTATTCGTATTCGATATCATCATCATCATCATCATCATCATCATCTCGTGCCACTAGCACGGATATCTCTGACCCTCTTTCGCCACTCAAAACAAACAAATAAAAGCTAGTACTCTACTTATATATATATATATATATATATATATATATGTGTGTGTGTGTGTGTGTGTGTGTATGTGTGTGCGTGTGTATTTCCCCTCCCTTTTTTCCTTGTTTCTTTCCTTATATTTTCCTCCCTACATTTTTGAATGGAAAGAAAATATCGTCAAAGAAGGGACCAAGAAGAAACACAGGGTTAAAATTGGGAGAAAAAACACCAGTTTTTAATTAAAATAAAAAAGAAAGATTGTGAAAGAATGACATTAGTCACATGTTTTTATTTTGCTTGTATTTGTGTATTCTTATTTATTGTTTGTTTGTATTTGTCCATTGATATTGGCAAATTCACCGCGCATAGCACGGCTTTGCGCAAGACCCTTCAGGTATCTTGGTTACTTCGCAACAGATTCACTACGCTCACACATTGGGCCACCTCTGGTTTGATTTAGAAAGCAATGCTTACTTAGAAAAAATAGGGTCTATTGGTTTGACTAATGAAAGCTTTTCTATTTGATTTGAGTTGCCAGGATTTTACCTGAAATTCAATATTCATCTTTTAACTTAAACCAAATTAGAACTTACATCTTGCATATTCATCATCATCTTTTCGTGCCACTATCACGGATATCCCTGACCCTCTCTCGCCACTTCTTCCTATCGTTCATCGCCTCTGGCTGGTCTTCAGGGCTACATCCCGTATCCTCACATAGCTACTGAATGTATGTTCGTGCTGGTCGTCCTGCTTTTGCCCGGCCATATGTGGGGGTCCATAGGAGTACATTACTTAAGAGCTCGTCCCAGCTTCTCCAGCAGTGTCTTGCATGTCTGGTTCATCTAACTTGGATAGTTTTCGTGATTGGAGCCAGGTGGCCGTATAGTTGGTGTCTTGTGGGGTGTTGCCACCAGGACTTGTTCAAGATTACTCGCAGCCTTCTTGTGTAATGGCCGTCTAGCCTCTTCTCCAGCCGTTTTGTTAGCGTCCATGTAGTGCATTCATACAGCAGTATCGATACGACAGCTGCCTGGAAGAAACTGCGTTTCATTTTATCGATTAGGTCTGATTTTCATATGATCGATGGAGACATAGAATACTATGACATTGTAGCAGGAGTACTACAAGGAGACACGCTAGAACCATACCTCTTTATCATCTGTCTAGATTACGTGCTTAGAGCATCGATTGATAAAATCAGAGAAAACGGCTTCGAGCTGACAAAGAAAAGAAGCCGAAGATACCCCGCAAAAACAATTACCGACGCCGACTACGCCGATGACATAGCGATACTGGCAAATACACCTGTCCAAGCCGAAACACTACTGCATAGTTTGGAACGAGCAGCCGCAGGCATAGGCTTCCATGTCAATGCACACAAAACGGAATATATGTGCTATAATCAAACAGGTGACATTTCCACACTAGACGGAACCCCTCTTAAACTAGTAGACAAATTCTTGCATATTACTTTCTACCAAATATGTATTACATTGTTATTGATTAGCACTATATATTGCGTAATACATATTACCTATTATAACTCTTACCCTTTATCGTTTACATTTTTCTTGGTATCTGGTATCTTTCGCCTGGTGTCTGATACCTTTTACCTGTTATCCAATACCTTTACACATCAAACTTTACCTTTTTAATTTTTCAAATTTATTCATCCAAAGAAGATGACTGGAATACTAAGAGAAAGAAGTAACAAAATATCCTCTGACGGTATAAGCCATTCTATATATGAAATTTATTAATGTTGAAAGCTGGAGAAATTGGAGTAGCGAGTAAAAACGAAAAATTTCGTTCCGTTTCGTTTTATAATCGAAGATATAGCTATTTGTACGTTGATATTTTTTAAAATCCAAGCTTACTAAAAATTATCTGTTCATTCTAAAGTTCAAAAGAGAGAAGACCATTGCAAATAAACATGGAAGCGGTAGGTAGAAGAATGAAACGGTCAGATCAGAACAAAACTGAGGAAAATTTCTGTCAAATAACAGCCTCGGCTGTAAAAGTAACGATGGATATTATGATAGAAACCCTGCGTTGATTAGACCTACAAGAATGCCGACCTCTAAAAATACATTTTCTAAAAGTCATTGTTACATTCGATTTGCAAATGAACATATTGATAAATCTTAGCCATTCTTGAAGAATACACAATAGTCAGATGGGAGACACCAAGAAACTTTGAAATATTGCGTCCTAGTAATGTAGTATACAACCTCTGGATTTTGACAAACAACAAGGAACATGAATATATAAAAATATAATCTTAATTTTTTATTCTTTGATGGTAATGCTTGTGTGTAGCAGAAGAACTGTCGGAGAGAGTTCGCACACACAAAGGAGCTATCAAGAGTCATAACAGCCAGGGGGACTGACTTCAGCCAAAATTCTAGACCTTATATAGTCTTAAAACTTCCACACGACCCACTTGCCCACGCCTCTTCACCCATGCAATGCTTATTTTTAATTAGCCATGGTTTACACCCAAGCAATGCTTGTTCTCCATTGGTCATGGCTTACACCCTGAATTTTGGGGAATGCAGAGTACCTTTTCCTTGCCATCCCTCTTAGGTTCACCCTAACCAATGCATCTAAACTGAGAACTTATGCTAAACTGAATTGTTTGAAATAGAACTGTTTTACATTTAACTGTGTGCAAACAAAAAACTCCTCTTATGCTAAACTAAATTGTTTGAAATAGAGCTGTTTCAGTATTTAAACTATGTACTTATGCTAAATTGAGTTGTTTGAAATAGAATTGTTTATATATCAAAAATGGATTTGGCATTAATGACCTACCATGGTTGATGTTTCAAAAAATCAAGCCAAACTAAACTGTGTACTTATGCTAAATTGAATTGTGTGAAACAGAACTGTTTTTGACTTTGAAGCTGCGTACTTATGCTAACCTGGATTATTTGAAATAGCATTGGGTCGACATTTAACTGTTTATAAACAAAAACTGTACTCATACAATACTGAATTGCTTGAAATTTAATTTGATATTCGAAAAGGTTTAATACGCCGAAAACCAACCAACCAACCAACAAATTTGTATCAACTTAAGGATTATGGGCGTAAAGAAAAGTAAAATAATATCGCAGATATCTATTCCCCCTAAAAATATTTATCAAGTTTTGTTTTCTATGGATGTTTTGATTCCTTTTTCAATTGTCGAAACATAGAATTATTTTTTTTTTCGTTTACTATAAAATTAGATATTTAAAATTCTGTTTATACAAAGTGTGCCAATAATTTCTTGGATTTGAGACGAATGTAAAATGGCAACATGATTCCTATATAAAATATAATTCTCTATTAAGAAAAGAAAATATATGTCAAATTGTTTTTATTGCTACCCACCATATATATAAATATTATCATCCACAGACAGACTGTTTCGTTGAATCACAACTCTTCAGTGTGGCTGGATACGTAGGATGCTGGAAGCTGGGATCGAAACTCATCCAACTTTATGTTAAACTTAGTATCAGACCGTTCGGCCAACAAGCATATCACGTTATCTAGGGAATTATAAGGTATATTAAGCAGCAGCAGCAGCAGCAGCGTTCGTTTGTTTACATTTATACCTTACCGGATACCAGAATGCTCAGTTCGTTCGAAGAGCTTTGCATTATACGAGCAGCAGCCGTAAATGGGGGAGCGTATATATTGTCATCCACAGACTGTTTCGTTGTATCTCAACTCTTCGGTGTGGCTCGACTCGTAGGACGCTTGAAGCAGGGATTGAAAGCTGCCCAACTTTACGTTAGACTTAGTATCAGACCGCTCGGCCTTATATATATATATATATATATATATATATATATATATATATATATATATATATATTAGTTAGTTAGTTGGGGTTGCCGTAGCGTAATGGCTAAAGTGCTGAAATACTCAAAGAAAGCGAACTCAAACAGCAGTTACTTTATTACGTACACTTTTAGATTAAAATCTTTTTGGGAAAGAATAACATGAGTTATCCACCGTTCAGCAAGAAGTTAAATAGTACCATAACTGTTTTTCAACCAGGAAGGTCTTGCCATTAAATTACCCACGAAGGTTGATATGTGATAAAATAAAGAAAACCAAATCAAACCACACCATATATATTGATAAATCAATTCTCGTCAGAAAATCGTATCGAATATCTGACCAATAAATTAAAGGAAATTTATAAACTCGTGTATAGGTCGATTTTAAGTATAGGTCAAACCTTGTATGATTGTCAGAAAATCATTAAAAATATGTAATTAATTTTTCAAGCCTATGATTCTTTGTATTCCTTCTCATTGAATTACTGCTATTTTTAAATGATTATATAGTCCATATGTTTATTCTCATCAGTTGTACATTCCGGGATCCCCTCGCTGAACTCCTGCCACGCTCACTTCGTCATTATCTCTCATATCACTGCAATTTGACAAGGAATAAAATCTTTGTCTGTTGTCTGCATTTAAAGACATGAACCGTCAGAAAAAAAAAAAGTAATCGCAACAGGATTGATAAGTGAAGAATCCACGTGGTAAGATGTATTCTGAAGAGGTTTCTCGCAAAATCACTCTACTTTACGCTGGCAAGTAAAATGCGATTTCTGCTGTTGCCTAAAGAGCCAAGAATGAGATTTATTGCCCGGCGCCTGGGGCAACACTGAACGGTAGTGACAACAGGATAAGAGCAGTTTTTTGTACTTGTCAGTCGGCTGGAGCAGCAGATTAAAAGTAAGTAAAGTTGGCGACCGTAGTCGAGGGCGACCAGAAGGCTCCTTTTTCAATAGCTACTACACTGAGGTGTAGGGGAGGGTGCTACTCCTTTCTCTGGATTCCTCCACTTTACCCTTGATACGTGCCTTATATTGCTGAGTGTTAAGCCAGGAGGTATCAAGTACCATTTTTAAAGTCTTTGGTATGACGCGACCTGGTATTGAACCCCATTGGCGAACACTCTATCCACTGGTCCAATGAGCCGGTTGAAGCAGCAGCACATTGATTAAATACAACTAAACTGTGTACTTATGCGAAACTGAATTGTTCGAAATAGAAGTTTATACATTTAACTTTGTGTAACCAAAAAACTGTACTTACGCTAAACTGAATTGTTTCAAATAGAACAGTTTTTATGCATAAAAATGGCTTTGGTTGCAATGGTTGATATACCATAAAACCAAACTAAACCAAAATCGGGAGGAATATTTCTTGCGAGGCACACCACGTTGATACGACTGTGGGACACATCGCAAAACCATGTGGGAACGGGGTTAGATATCAGCTCAAAGATGTATCACGCTCCCAGTCAATACTAAAAGCACCTGCGCAGTGGCAATTTTGATCCTGGAAGATCCAGCCGGACCCCACATATTTACGAACCTCATACCTATATCTATCTCTTTTTTTGCTGGAAATATTTACTAACGAATCATTTTGCTAATTATTTTGAATAAATTAAGAAAAAGCAGGAATAATTAATTAATCTTATATTTTCCTGCCACATGCCAGGCTACCATTATTTAAAATTCTGATTAAATATGAACGCCATTGTTTACAGTTTTGCATTTTTGTTATATCATTATTAAATCAGTTTTAGCATATCTATCTATGTACCTATCTATCTAACTATCTGAGGAAATTTTCTAGGTGCAGAGGTCAACGAACAGAACTGCAGCAAGCGAGTTTGAACTTTACTCACCCTTTTAAGCTCATTTTTGGGAAAGGTATAAACTTCTTTCTATCTCATTTCTTTGGTTAAATAGTACCCCTAGTGTTTTCTACAAGGTTGAGTTTGGTATTAAATTATCCACAAAGATTGATATGCCAGTAAAAATAGAAACCGAAAACTAATCATATCTATATCATTGATGTTTTGTCATGTGTGTCGATTTCAGTTTGGTCAAAACTATCCATCTATCCTTCGCTTTATATACGAGGGTCATTAAATAAGTTTCCAGACTTTTTTCGTATGGGCACTTTTATTGATAGTACACCCATAAAACTCTAGTTCCCTCCGAAGTAGTCTCCTCCGGCTGCAATGCACTTGTACCGTTCCAACAAATTCTGGAAGGCCCCATCGAAGTCCTCTTGTGTTGGCGTGTTAATCACCTTCGTCACAGCCTCTTTCATCTCCTCAATTGTCTCAAAACGATAGCCTCTGAGCTTGGGGAATAACCAAAAGTCACTGGGAGCAAGGTCTGGACTATAGGGAGGCTGAGGAACTGTCTTGATGCCCATCTTGGTCAAATAGTCTGTGATAAGGATGGAGTAGTGGACTGGTGCATTGTCTTTGTGGAAATGCCACTGATCCGATTTGAAGAGTGCTGGCCTCTTTCCAAGGAATCTCTTCCTGAACTCCCTTAAAACCTCAACATAGTAGCCCTAACCCTTTGGCCAATCAACTCTGGTGTTCTGACTTCCTTACTCCTTCCACACCTCTCATCATCCCTCAAAGACTTCCTTCTTTTCTTTAATCTCTTATGCCACTCAAAAACTGATGCTCGATACATGCAAGATGCTCCAAAAGCAGTCTGAAGCATTCCATACGTTTCTGTGGCATTTTTTCCAAGTTTAAAACAGAATCTTATTGCATATCGTTCTTCTAAAGTGTCTTCCTGTCCAGATTGCATTTTTGAAATTCACCAGCCGTGACCATCAGGCTTTAGTAGGGTGTATTCCAATTGCTGCAGTAGCTGTCCATTTAAAATTGGTCAGTCATCTCATAAGATGTATAGCAATAACATAGTGAATTTTCAAGAGTCTACGACAATCGTAAATGGCTGCACAAAAAAAAGTCTGGAAACATATTGAAGGCATCACTTATACATATATATATATATATATATATATATATATATATATATATATATATATATATATATATATCGCTTTATATACATAGAAAAAAAATAGAATATAAAATATAAAAAAAGCAAGTAATTCAAAAGTGATTAATTTATAATAATTGAAAGTCAACGTTAAAACGTTTCGGTTTTAGTAAATCATCTTCAGGGATCTTTTGATAAAATAAAATAATCGGAGGAAAAGAAAAATATTTATACGAAAAATGATCATGTAACCGTTCAGTTAATCAATCAGCCTTCATTTTTTGAAAAACTATCACGTGCTTGGCACTGGCAATGGCTATTTAAATGTGTGGAATTTCTTGGCAATACAATGGAATGGAAGATGATAAAAGCAACATTTTTCCCGAAACACTCCTGAGAAAAGAAGAGAAGAAAGAAAAGAAAAGAGAAAAAGTAAAAGAAAAGAAAAAGGTAAAGTAAAAAGAAGAAAGAAAATAAAAGAAAAAGAAATGAATAAAAGAAGAAAAGAAATATATATATATATATATATATATATATATATATATATATATTTACTAATCTAATATCTACCAGCATTCCCGGTACCAGAAAAAAACAAAAAAAACCGCCAGGAAGAGATAAAAGTATTTCGAATCACCGCCCGGGGGACAAAGAAAAAATTATAGGTCAAAAAGAAAGAAAAGGCCAACCTTGTCCGCCCCTTGAAAAAAAATCAAGGGATACGCAGTCAGTGGTCAAAAGAAAACTAAAAACCTTCCGCGAATCCTGCAATGCTACAATTACTAAAGTGCTCAACACAAGTGGAGCCAATTAAGTTAATTTTATAAATATATATATATATATATATATATATATATATATATATATATATATTCTCTCACAAGGCTATCTTGCTCATATTTTCTAATCTATCTATTTAAATATATATATATTTTTTTGTCACAAGCGTCAGCTGAATAAACAAGCCGATGACATTGCTAAACACCAGTTGAGATATTTATTTTTCCCGTAATTTTTCTTTGTAAAGAAAAACAGGATAATGTCCAATCTCGAATATCAAAGAATTAGGTCTTAGCTTCAGTGAAAGTACCAACCATCTTTAATGTTTCCATCATAGAATGCTAATAATTGCCAAATGCATTTCTTAAGTTATAAAACTTTCTCTTCTATTCTTAGTAATTTCATTATTCGGTCAGGCGTCTTCGTGATTAGAGAATGGATAAAACACTATCGATTGAAAGTTTCACACGTCAAAGTAATCATTTTTCATTCTAGAGATTTCGTTTTAGAGATTAATAAGAAATAACTTTGAATTTTGGACTCATTATAAAAAAAAGAATTAAGTTTAAAAAAAAGCGATGTCTAATTGTAAATACAAAAGAAAATTAGTTAACAATTTTTAGTGAAATATTTCATACTTTTTTTGCAAATTATCTAATCCTAAGGAAGAACAAATGTTTTCTTTTATGGCATCATTAGGTATTGACATGTGGATGAAATAATTAACAAGCATAAAGTCTTTGGATGATGTAGCTAAAAAGTTGACAGCAAAACAAAGAAGGAAAAAGAAAACTTATAATAAAATTATTGAATATGCAAGGAAATGATATTTATTTTACTGTTGGCTGAATATGTGAAATTGCAAGTGACGGTCTTATTGTATGCGAATAATCTTAAACAGACTTTATTTTATTTATCAAAAAAAATATTTTTGTGGGAAGATGGCTAATTTCTTTTGTTTGTTATTTATCATTATTTTCGTTTAATTTCTAATTGTCAGCAAAAATTTAAAAATAGGCCTTGCTTAGAAAGATCGAATTGGTAGAAGGAATTTTTGAAATATAGTTGACTTAGCGTGTGTATTTCATTGCGGACGGATATATGTTGCATTATGGTACTTTAAACATAATATGATAATATCCATTTTTATTGTAGATTTTTTTTAATAGAAATGATAAGATCCCAGAGTGTTTGATTTCGAAGAAAATTTACTTTGTATTAAAAAAAATTCAGGGATTCCTTTATTTATTGGTAATACTGAAACATTATTTTCTTTAATACGACATTGTTAATGTTATCTTCTTATACTTCTAGATAAAGTACTCATCGGACAGTGGTTAACTTACAGCAGTGTGACATGGTAGTAAGCACGTTCGTACTCTAATCGCGCTATTGTGGACTGAAATCCTTGGGAATGATAGAAACTCTCTTATTCCCCTTGCTATGGGTTGAATTAAACCAGTTCTATTTTTTTTTTCAAGGATGACTTTGATATTAAATAACCCACGAGGGTTGATATACCATTAAACAAAGAAATCAAGCCAAACTCCCTATTTCCCCGAGCTATGGATTAAAAAGTACCGTTACTGTCCAACTACAGAGGATTTGTCATCAAATAACACACGAAGATTGATATCCTATTAAACAAAGAAACCAAACCAAACCAAACCTTCAAGTCTATATTCATGTTTTGGCTCTGATTCTAAGATATACGCAAAACTGAAAAAACTCAACATGCATATTTTTACTGTTTTAAGTTGCAAGCAATATTGAACAGGTCCAGGCGGCAACACTCCACAAGGCACCAACTATACGGCCACCTGCCTCCCATCACGAAAACTATCCAAGCTAGACGAACCAGACATGCAGGTCACAGCTGGAGAAGAAGGGACGAGCTCATAAGTGATGTACTCCTATGGACCCCCACATATGGCCGGGAAAAAGCAGGACGACCAGCTCGAACATACATACAGCAGTTATGTGAGGATACGGGATGTAGCCCTGAAGACCTGCCAGAGGCGATGAACGATTGGGAAAAGTGGCGAGATAGGGTCAGGGATATCCGTGCTAGCGGCATAACATGATGATGATGAAGTACAGGAATTAATATTGTGAATTGAATTACCACGACCAGAAAATCCGCCGAACACCTGTGCATGATATACGGGAACACTGAACAGCTGTTTCGACCTTATTAGGTCTCATCAGCAGTGTATACCGTAATCTCCACCACTGGAGATCGAACCAGCAACCACAGATTGCAGTGCCGAAACTCTACAACATATCGCACACAAGTGACGCCAAGTTATTTGGCCGTACAATTACCATGACTAGTTGATTTGGCAATACTTGTGCGCGATTTGAACTGGTGGCTCAGTTGTAGAGTTTCGGCGCTGCAATCTGTGGTTGCTGGTTCGATCTCCTGTTGTGGGGATTACGATATACACTGCTAATAAGGTCGAAACATCTGTTCAATGTTCCCGTACACAGATGGTCGGCGGATTTTCTGGTCGTGGAAATTCAATTCACAAATTCAACATAGTTTAAAGAAGATTTTTCTTCTATCTTGAATGATTAATCTTTTTTAAGAAAAAAATTAAAGTCTTAGGGAAGATATCAACCACATGATCATGTCTTGTAAGTAAGTTACACTTTCATTAAGCTATATTCTAAAATGGAATGATTTTTAGACTTATTATATTTGATTGGACCGTGTTGAAAAATCTTAAGAAACAACCACATAAAAAAATGAATATAAATGTAGAAAGAAAGAAATTATCTAACCACAGGACATAAACTAATCCTAAACAAATTGAAATGCCGTTAAAATCAATCGACTAACCTATATGTACAAGTATTACGAATAGTAAGCGAATTTAAGTGTAAGCATTATAATTTTGTAAGTACATACGTTAGGCTGCATCTAAATGTAAACTTTATGGTTACCCAACCTTTCTGTCATGAACAAAAAGTGTAACAAGGTCAATTTTTTAAGCAGAGTTTAATAGACTGGAATATCAGAGTTTTCCTTTTAGATCGGTTGCTCTACCAAATTTAAAGAGCACAGTCTGTTCGATAGTTTACTCATAGCTGATGGAAGAATAGTTCGATACATATTTTTCTCCAAAAAGCTATCAAGCAAAGAACACTGACCCTAATATGAATTCGTTCGAGAACCTAATAATTATGTTCATTTTATTTTTCAGGTTAGCAACCCTGACTGAAAAAAAAGATATGATTTTGAACACGTGTGAAAGCGTTCACTTCATTTTTGCCTCTCAGAATTTATATTTGAGTAATAGTTAATTATTACAAGTGTGTTATTACACGTATGTTATTACAAATGTTTCATTACAGGTGTGTTATTACAAGTGTATTATTACAAATGTTTCATTACTGGTGTGTTGCCTCAATACAAACTTTCAAAAAGGGGAGGGAAAATTATGGACCGACACCTACGCGAATAATAGTAAAGCCCAGATAGACTACGTCTTTATAAACAGGAAATGGAAAAATAGTGCGATGAATTGCGAGGCATACTCCTCTTTCGAGGGTGTGTCCTCCGATCATCGAATAGTTACGGCCAAAGTACGACTAAGCCTACGAAAAAACGCCACACGAAAAGCGACAACCAAGCACTATGACTGGGCCCTACTCAACAACAGAGATATTAGAGACAAATATGCATTAGAATTAAGAAACAGATTCGAAGCACTACAAGAGAAGACAGAGAAAGGTACCCCAAATGACGAATATGAAAATTTTGTAGAAGCACACCTTGAGGCGGCATCAAAGCGTATTCCAACAAAACCTAGAACTAAATATAGAGTCACTTGGGAAACGCTAGCGGTTAGAGAAAAACGTGCACTCGTAAAAACTGCCTCCAAAAGCTATCGGAAGAACCCAACAAACACAAATGCCCGAATACTAGAAAAGGCACAATATCAGTTAGCAGGAATATATCTAAAAGAACAGGCAGAATACATACAAATTCAGATAGATAAGATTAGAGACTCGGTGGAAGATAGACAATCCAGGATAGTCTGGCAAACAATAAACGAAGTAAGTAGAAGGAAGAGCACAGCCAAAGCAAAATTGAAAGCTGCAAGCCAACAAGAAAGAGTAAAACTGTGGGAACAGCATTTCAAAAATATACTAGGAAACCCACCGAAAATAACGGATGAACCGATTCCCAGAATTATCAGTTAGCTATTAGACATTAAACTAGGTCCTTTCACCAAAGGAGAACTCGACTCAGTTCTTCGAAGAATTAAAAAAAGGAAAGCTGCAGGGCTAGACAAGATCCCCCCAGAAGTGTGGAAGACTAGACAATTCGACGATATACTGCTCCGGCAATGCAACGCAGTATATAGTCAAAATAGGATAGAAAGATGGATGAAGGGATGCATCCTTCCTTTCCCTAAAAAAGGCGACCTTGGACTAGCCAAGAACTACCGAGGGATAACACTTACATCCATAGCAGCCAACATCTACAATGCTCTACTACGAAACCGCATAGAACCCAAAATAGACAACATCCTTAGGAAAAACCAAAATGGCTTCCGGAGAAATAGATCCACAACCTCACAAATACTGACCATCCGTAGAATCCTTGAAGGCGTTCGGGCAAAAAAACTTCAGGTGACATTACTATTTGTCGACTTTACCAAGGCCTTCGATTCCATACACAGAGGGAAGATGGAGCAAATCCTACTAGCATACGGCCTACCAAAAGAAACCGTAGCAGCGATAATGATTCTCTACAGAAACACCAAAGTGAAAGTACGTTCACCAGATGGAGACACGGAGTACTTCGACATTGTTGCAGGAGTACTACAAGGAGACACGCTAGTCCCGTACCTCTTTATCATCTGTCTAGACTACGTGCTTAGAACTTCGATCGACAAAACCAGAGAAAATGGCTTCGAGCTGACTAAGAGAAGAAGCAAAAGATACCGCATCTGGCATTGGTCTCCATGTCAATGCACACAAAACTGAATATATGTGTTACAACCAAACGGGCAACATTGCCACACTAGACGGAGCCTCTCTAAAACTAGTAGACAAATTCACCTACCAAGGAAGTAGCGTCTCATCAACCGAAAAAGACATCGACATACGACTGACGAAGGCATGGACGGCTATCGATAGGCTCTCGATCATATGGAAATCAGACCTAACCGATAAAATGAAACACAGTTTCTTCCAGGCAGCGGTTGTGTCGATACTGCTATATGGATGCACTACATGGACGCTAACTAAACGGCTGGAGAAGAAACTAGACGGAAATTACACAAGAATGTTGGGAGCAGTATTGAACAAGTCCTGGCGATAACACCCCACGAGACACCAACTATACGGACACTTGCCCCCCATCACGAAAACTATACAAGTTAGACAAACCAGACACGCGGGACACTGCTGGAGAAGCAAGGACGAGCTCATAAGTGATGTACTCCTTTGGACCCCCACATATGGCCGTGCAAAAGCAGGACGACCAGCTCGAACTTACATACAACAATTATGTGAGGACACAGGGTGTAACCCTGAAGACCTGCCGGAGGCGATGAATGATAGGGAGAAGTGGCGAGAGAGGGCAAGGGATATCCGTGCTGGTGGTATGACATGATGATGATGATGATGATGATTACAAGAGTATTATTTGATTTTTAAAAATGTGTCAATAACTAATTTAGAGTCATGTTTAAGAACAATGCAACAGAAACATTTTACAAGTTAGCACAGGCTTATGGAGATCAATGTTTTTAGTTTACACCAAGCATTAATCTTGTTTGCCTTAAGAGGTACGCTTAGTGTCACGGTTATTGCCGTAGTGAATTGAATCAGGAACCAATTTCAAAGAATGGACGAGGCTAATTACGTTTCAGTTCACGCTAATTCCCTTAAGATGAACCCATCAGTTCTTTCAAACCCAGTTATAGTTAAATAGTAGGGCAGACTGATTCTTGAACTTTGGAGAGGCAACTAGTCTAGGAGAAGGAAAACAGAAATTAGTACGACGAATAAATACCTGCATGATATCCTGTTAAGATGTAGAGGCATTTATTAAGATTCTCACAGCGGTGGGGAAATGTGACACTAAGTCGGTTCAATGTGGTATATATGTACTTACTAAACCTTTACACTGTGAACAAGATGCGACACAAAGCCATTTTTTCAGTGGTTTAATGTTGGTTTAGTCTTTCTTCTCTTAGACTGGTTGCGCTACCATGGCTAAATATCCCATTCTGCCCTTGAATGGATAAAATAGATATGTTTAAATTGACCTTGTGTTACATCCTGTCCGTGCTGGAGGGTTTTAGTAAATATATATACCAGGCATTTTAGTATGGGAGAGAGATTCGAAGATATGACCTGTTGTAATCGATTGGTCTCTTCATGAACTTGGGTAACTGAACTTATAGCAATATAAATACCGTAAGGTTCTGACTGTGTCATCTCAAGGTTTGAAAGGCTGTTGAAAGTTTTAAAACAGGCAACAGTCTTTTAAAAATTCAGTCAGAGATGACAGAAAAGTAGTGATATTCATTTGGTGCTTGGAGAAGTTGGGTTTTTTTCCGCATAGTCATGTGCCTTTTCAATCTCAGCAAGGATTTGCAGACTTTACTGTGAATTACTCAAGTGTTACGAGGTGCATACGATAAGTTTCCAGACTTTTTTCATACCGGCATTTACAATTGTCGTAAACACTTGAAAATTCACTATGTTATTGCTATACATCTTATGAGATGACTGACCAATTTTTATGATTTCAGGTTTAAATGAACAGCTACAGCAGCAATTGGAATATAACCTACTAAAGCCTGATTGTCACAGCTGGTGAATTTCAAAAATGCAATTTGACACTTAAGAAGAACGATATGCAATAAAATTGTTTTAAACTTCGAAAAAATGTCAGAGAAACGTATGGAATGCTTCAGACTGCTTTTCGACCATCTTGCATGAATCGAGCATCGGTTTTTGAGTGGCATAAGAGTTTCAAGGAAGGCAGAGTGTCTATGAGGGATAATGAAAGGTGTGGGAGGAGTAAGGAAATCAGAACACCAGAGTTGATTGGTCAAAGGGTTAGGGTTAGGGTTACTATGTTGAGGTTTTAAGGGAGTTCAGAAAGAGATTCCTTAGGAAAAAGCCAGCACTCTTCAAATCGGGTCTGTGGCATTTCCACCAGGACAATGCACCAGTCCACAACTCCACCCTTGTCACAGACTATTTGTCCAAGATGGGCATCAAGACAGTTCCTCAGCCTTCCTAGAGTCCAGACCTTGCTCCCTGTGACTTTTTCTTATTCCCTAAGCACAGAGGCTGTCGTTATGAGACAATTGAGGAGATGGAAGAGGCTGTGACGAAAGTCATTTACACGCTCACACAATAGGACTTCCATAGGGCCTTCCAGAAGTTGTTGGAACGGTACAACAAGTGCATTGCAGCCGGAGGAGATTACTTCGAAGCGGACTAGAGTTCCATGCGTGTACTATCAATAAAAGTGCCCATACGAAAAAGTCTGAAAACTTATCGTATGCACCTCGTATTACTGTATCCCAAAGAAAGTGTGTCCTGTTTACATGCCTCATGAGACTTCTTGTGATTGACATATCATGCGTTAGAGAGAAGAATAACGGTCACAAACATTACACCTTCAAACAAGCATTTGAACCTTAGAGTCCGATAGTATTCCTTTCTCAGCTGTTGCTTCAGCCTTTCATGGCTTTTACGGCTTTCCTCAAAGAAAGTAAATAATGTTTTAAATATCTTTCTCCAAGTTAACTCTTTTCTGCCAAGAATATCAATTTTTTTCTTTGTCGTGTTTCCTTGTCTTCTGTTGTTGACGCTCACCATCTAGCAGTTTACTGCAGAACAGACATTTGGTAAGCTTTTGGTATTTCATACGAACAATGTGTCCTGTCATGCGCATTTGCCATAATCAGACTCAAGACTTGTGCATTTAACCAAGCCCGAAGTTTCAGTCTTCATTGTCTTGAGATACCATTTCACATTAACTATTCGCTCCAGGCATTTTTGAGAAAAGTATTTTCAAAAGCGTAAGCTATCTGTGGTGAACTCTCTCTCTCTCTCTCTCTCTCTCTCTCTCTCTCTGTATATATATATATATATATATACGAAGGTCTTTCAGAAAGTTCTAAACCTTACCCAAATTTTAGATTTGTCACACGCCTCTCCGCTTTGTATGGGCCTCATCTGCAGAGAAATTAAAACAAAAATCTTAATTCATTTTTCTCGTATTATTAGAAGAGATACTATGTTGCCACAATAAAATTTCTTAGTGAGACCGGAAAATTTTTGAGCGACCCTTGTCTTTACTCTTCGTTATTTTAATTAGTTTTTAGTAAAAGTGTCTGAAAAATTTTAATTCTTTTTCGGGTTTCGGAATTTTTTCTAGAAATGTCCTGATATTTCACGAGTTTTTCGCTTTTCTTTCTTTTAACTCTGTCATATCTTGGAAAGACACAATTAATATGAGGTTTCGTTCGTTTCTTTTTGTGGATTATGGCTCGGTCTGGTCTCCTCGCCGAGAAAGGGCTCGGTGTTTCTTTCCCAACGATAATTCTTTCCACCTGAATTTGTTTTAATCGTGCGATCAGGGGTCATCATTGCTTCTGTTGTATGGAAATAATTTCGATATGATTAATCCATTATTCTAACATCATCAATCGTGGGGAATGTCCATCTGCTTTTTACAAAAGTGGCATATTTCAAAGTCAATTTGAACACCTGATGACATCTCAACAGAAAAAAAACTTAAGGTAGTTGATTGGCTTTGGTTTGTTTTGGCTTCTTTATTTAACGACATATCAAACTTCGTGGGTTATTTAACGGCAAATCCATCCTTGCAAAAAAAAGCTTAATCCACATCTGAGGAGGGGGATAAAGTGGTTCTTACCTTTCCCAAAGATATTAATCCAAACGCGAACATAATTGTACGACTGGAGTTCGAACTTGCTTACTCTGAGGCCACAGTCCAGCACGTTAGCCACGGGTACTTTCCTCTTTAACTAGCTGAAAAATAGCATCATTTAAACCTTTCGAATTGCACAGAACTTGTTCTTATATTTTGTTCATGTCCTTTTTCATTAAATGTAGGCATTGTTTCAATAACAAAAAATTCAAATGATGAAAATAAGGTTTGGTTTGGTTTGTTGGGTTTTATGGCATATCAACCTTTGTAGGTTATTTAACGTCAAATCCATTTTTATGTAAATAATCTGTTCTATTTAAAACAATTCAGTTTAGCATAAGTACACAGTTTAATTGTCAAAAACATTTCCATTTCAAGCTATTCAAGCAGGTATATGTAACAATTCAGTTAAGTGTAAATACAGTTTTAATGTCGAAAAACAGTTCTATTTCAAATAATTCAGTTAAGCATAAGCACGCAGTTTAAATGTAAGTACGGTTTAATTGTCAAAATCATTTCTATTTCAAGCTATTCAGTTTACTCAAACAATTCATTATAGCATAAGTATGCTGTTAATTCTATTTAACCCATAGATAGGACTCTTATCAGGTGCTACCACTCCGGGCCAGATCGGACCTGGGAGCAATGGCAATGAAGGGGTACTCCGCATTCCCTAAAGCTCCAGCACTGCTGGAACCTTACCATCAGATTGTTTAGTGTCATATCAGGACACTCGTTGGGTTGGAGGTTCTTACCCCTCTGCAGAGGTGCAGTCAGTATATTCTACAGCCCCAGCTGACTGGGCAAATGAAAATAAGAAAACTAAACTTGATGCTCTATTCTTGGGCTTGTAGAGTTCAAATATTCTTTGTAAGGAATGAAGTCAGAAATCAAATCTCAAAAGGTTACAGATTGGGGACATGCCCCAAATACTTCACTCTAAGAAAATCGTACAAAAATGTTCCCCGAGCAAATTTTGTCAGAAATATTGCCACAAATTAAAAAATTGACTTGTAAAGTATTAACAGAAAATAGACGTACCAAAAAAGGTTCTAGTGTTTAACCAACTTAGGTATCTAAAGTTGGATATATTCGAAGATGAAGATAATCCCAAATTTTTCTAAGGCGTTAGACCATCTTCTCGGCGGGGGCTGTAAAATACGCCGACTGCACCTTTGCAGAGGGACAAAGACATAGTATTCAAGACATTGTATCTAACCGCTCAGCCACTTCGATGACAAACATCAGCTCATAATTTATAACGTATATGTATTAGCTTTCGTTCGTCAGCTCAGGAATTATAACGCATATGTATTAGCTTTCGTTTGTTTACATTTTGCGCTATTGTTTACATTTTGCTCATATATATATAGTTACAAAAATTATTTCGTGAGTCAGGAACTAACCTACTATAGTTTTGCCTAAGCGGCTTATCAGGGTACCTAATCCAGATTAACCGGGATTTGGTACCCTGATGAGCCGCTTAGGTGAAACTGTAGTTGGTTAGTTCCTGACTCACGAAATATTTTTTGTAACTATTTTGCTCTACTTAGTATTGAGCACTTTTTGTACTTGTAGCTTAGCAGCAATTACGGTGGTTTTTTTCTTTTGACCAATCGATTGCGTGTCTGTTGATTTTTTTTACTTGGTGTGACAAGGTTGGCCTTATCTTTTTTTTTCCAATATATATATTTTTCCCCTAGACAGTGATTTTGTTGTATATTTTTATCTTCAAATTACTTGCGGTTTTTTTCCTTTACCGTAAGTGCTATCATTCAGTAGGTTATTTAATATATATATATATATAGTACAATTTAATGGAGCCTCAAACTCGGTTAAGTCGTCATAATAAATTTATTTCGGCGGAGGATATTACTATACTCTCCGTCTCGTCAGATGACTATTTACATGCTTCTCTCTCGTCGCAGAGTAGCAAATGTGGAGTTACAGTTCGTATTCAGAAGATAAAATAAAGGGATTAAAAAATTAATAAATAAGAATTAGAAAATAAAAAAGATAAATAAAAAATAAACAATAAAAAAAAAGAATAAGGTGGAAATCAAATTACAAATTATTTCATTCATAGGCGTGAGCAGTGAGGATTAATATGTTATGTTAGAACGATTAAGAAACAGGTGTGGAATTAGTCTACTGGTCAATTCCTTCTAATTTTGGGTTCTTGTGGTAGTTATTTCTCCTTAGCAGGTGTGATTTTATAAACCGACTAAGATCGTTTAACTAATGGCTATCTCATACATGATTTACATTTATTTCTAATATGTCTGCAAATTAACTCTGCTGTTGCCATCCTAGATATTCCTCTTGTTTCAATTAGGACCGAGATAGTTAAACCAGATAAGGTGGAGACATTTTATATAGTCGTCAAGTGATTTTTAATCTACCCTAAAAATGGTCAAGGGGAATTAACCACTCCAGAATCACAGGCCCTAATTTTTGGACTAATATTCTACGTTCATCTGGCCCTTATCTATCTTTATCTTTCCTTGTTTTGGTGATATCTGTTATTGGGCTGATCTCTATTAGTTTCTTATACATCTTTATCATTGGCCTTGCGATTATTTAGGGACTGGTGTTCCAGTGGTTCTCAATCAGGATAATTTAAATTTTCCTCTATGTCTGCACTTAAAGACGAGCTCATTTCTCTCATTCAACAATAGTTTTCTATTTTTAAAATCAACAATGCTAATTTTTTCATCTAAGCATAGGGGATCTATTTCACAACCGATCTTGGGTGATTCTAGGAAATATTTATGTACCTAGGGGCGGAGTCGTTCTTACTAAAAGGCTTGAACGTACCATTATTTAAATTTGGTGTGACGTCAAGAAAGTCTACTATTTTAAAGTTTGAGGCTATTTGAATTCTTAAACCTAGTAATTTGAAGGCCCTAATAATTCCCTTAGGTATACAAGAGGTCTTCTGGCGGTTACTATTTGGGATGCAAATAATTTCGTCATCCGGTAAAGCCCCACTTGCTCCAAGTCGACAATACGACCCAGCGTATCTAGTATATAAATCCCCACTAAGTCGGCTACCTGAGCCGAATCATAAGCCCCCATGGGGACGTCGAAGTTGTCTACGAGACTTTTTACCCCGGATCTGCGGTTATCGGATAGGACGGATTTCCTACTTGCTAGGATAATTTCTATCTCCTCTTCCGTGATGTCTGTATATTCTCTAGCGTGGTTATGGCTCCTCACTAATAATTCATTAGTGATGGAAGGGTAGAACTCTATGATGTCGAATTGTACGAAAGTGAACCTCTTTTTATCCTTAATTTTCCTAATTTTTAAGCAAATAGTTTGTAGGTAACTTTATTGATATGTGGTAAAACAGCAACCAACTAACCCACTAACCAGTATACCGCTTTCGAAAGTGGGCACCTACATTAGTGTGCATATGTTGCAGTTGTTGTATGTACTTAATATAAATTTCATAAGATATTCAAAATTAGGATATAAATACTTTTTCCTCAAACAAGATTTGCGGAGCAGAAGTTTCACATTCACTGATATGTATTTGAAGTTTAATGTTAGAAATTTTACAGGAAATTTCAGAGTAAAGGATTGAAAGTGATTGTTTGGGTCGGGTTGGTTTATTTATTTAATATCACATCAACCTTGTTGATCAATTTAATGCCAAAGTCATTCTTAAAGAAGAACTGTTGTGGTGCGATTAAACCCGGAGCTGGGGGCATGAGAGAACGTAATAGCGCGACTGGAGTTCGAAATCGCTTACTGCGATGTCACAGGCCAGAACATTAACCATTACACTATGGAGACGTCCTCCCTGTACGTGATCGGAAGAGTGCAGAGGTTATAAGAGAGCAGTGAATATATAAGTACAGTGAGTGTACAAGTGTACTTTTTCTGTGAGTGCTGTTAGTGTGCATCTTCAATGCATCACCGAGTGAAGTTATTGTTCTATTTCTTCTCTGACCGAAAATCCACTGTTTATATATATATATATGTATATCATTAAGAAAAAACAACAAACCGGTCACATTAGGATTATAAATTTATTTCCATCCGGTTATGCGTTTTTGAAAAATCAAAAACACGAAAAAAAATTAACAGGACTTCTTCAGATCTTATGGATAAAATAAATCAGAATAGACACACACACACACACACACACACACACACACACACACACACATATATATATATATATATATATATATAAGGTATTCTTCAATCCAGTAAATCCAGAGCAGGGAACAACTCCGTCAGGACATTTTATTTTCCGATAGGATCTGAAGTCTTGTTAAAAATTATTTTAGAGTCTTTGATTCATATCAATGCTCTTAACAGGGTGGGAATTAATTTCTTATCCTAATGTAACCGAATACTGTTTTTTTTTCTTGAAATCATATATATATATATATATATTTCAAGAAAAAAAACAATATGATAAGATCAAACTCAGGCATATATATATATATATATATATATATATATATATATATATATATATATATATATACCTGAGTTTAATCTCATCATAATCTAGCCGTCTGAAGATTGTTTTTCCTTAAGCGTGATACTTGAAGTTTCGGCACTATTCTCTTTTAGTATTCTCCTTCGTTTTTGTTCAACCACTGACTACGCTTGAAAATATATCGCCTAGCTGACAAATTATAATACAGTCTCGAATCCTCGTTCTTCAATTACACACGCACACACAGACATACACACATATGTATAAAGATATATATTGTGGCACAGAAAATGGACGCAGCAACCGGAGTTCAAATTCTGGTAACGGCGAACATTATTTCACATAGCGCTAATATTCTTGTGAAAGGTATGAATCCAGTTAATCTCTCTCAGTTTATAGGTAAATAGGAGGGCAGTGTATGTGTGTGTGTAGAGAGAGAGAGAGACAGACAGACAGAGACAGAGACAGAGACAGAAACAGAGAAAGACAGAGAGAGATAGAGACAGTGAAGGACAAATGAAGAGAGAGAGAGAGAGTGTGTGTGTGTGTGTGTGTGTGTGTGTTTGTGTATACATGTATTTATATATGTGTATTTGTGTATAGAGGACAGAAGAGACAGTGAAGGAGAGAGAGAGTTGTGTGTGTGTGTGTGTGCGCACGCGCGTGCGCGCACGCGTATGTGTCTGTTGTACATAATAACAATTTTCATTGAAAAGTTGTCTTTCAGAAAATGTCATTCTTGGAATTTGAAGCATTTTCTAAAAGTACAAGGAATATGAAAAATTACATTTACATAAATGTGAAAGCTTATACCAGTGTGTCACTCGTCGCATTTGCGTAAAAAGAAAAAAACAAAATTCGATTTCTACAATCACAACGACAGTTTGGTAATTGAAGTAGTCCTTTAAAACAAAACTTATAAGAACGGGATTTTCTACTTTTTTTTCTTTTCAGCTTGCCGCCATATTTTGCAAAAAATAATTTCTCCTACTTTCTTTAACTTATTTCTCGAACTTTTAATATTTACCTCGTTCTCATATCAGTATATCTCTGTTTCCTTTTTACAAAGTCTTCCTAATGCTCTTCATATTTATCTATATGCTTGACTTCCTTTTTCTTTTTGTTGTGTTCTGGTTAGTGAACACAAGTAGTAGTTATAATAAGACAAACCACGATATGTGAGGAAAAATAGTTATATTTACTGGAAAGAGTATTTACAAGAGAGAGACTGTTAGTAATAGGAACATAGGATTAGTGATAGAGTAAGGATATACTTCAACAATAGGAACGGCTCTTCTGGTCTGACTCGTAGGCTTATTCCCAGACTGATCTCCGCTACTGCCATATATGGCAGATAGAACAGCTCATTATGTTGAAAAGGTAGGTGATACCCAACACTTTTACAGTTTACTGGTTCGGTTGGCTGGGGCTGTAGAATACACCGACTGCTTCTCTGCAGAGGGGTAAGAGACCCCCACCACCACCACAAATGCCCTGGATATGACATTAAACAATTAGATGATGAGGCTCCTGTAATGCTAGAGATTTAAGGAATGCGAAGTACCCCTTCACTGCCATCACTCCCAAGTCCACTCTGGCTTGGAGTGGTAGCACCTTCCAGGGTCCTACAATGGGTCAAATAGAAATAAACTGTGTATTTATGCTAAACTGAATTGTTTGAAATAGAACTGTTTTGACATATAGCTGTGTGTAAATAAATGATTTAGGTTTGATTGAATTGTTAGTGATACATAGCAATACTTGGAACCATTTAACTTTGTTGATTAAACAATATTGTTTGAAATGTTTACATTTAGCTGTTTTAAACAAAAAAAAATATACAAACGCTAAACTGAATTGCTTGAAATTGAACTGTTTATGTGTATAAAATGGATTTGGCAGTAAATAACCTACAACGGTTGATGTGCCATAAAACCAAACAATCCAAGCTATGGGTTAAATAGCACCACCACCGTTCTTCTAGGAGAATGATTTTGACATTAAATAACCCACGAAGGTTGATATGCCATTAAACAAGAGAAACCAAAACCAAACAAAACAAATTTCAAAGTTTACACAGCTATCTTAATATTCATCGAAATTTCCTCATTTCTCCCTTTTATTTTTCGTGTCCAGAGTATGACACTAAAAGATATCTGATGACGAGGCTACAGTCCTGGAGATTTCGGGAATAAAGAGAACTCCTTCATTGTCATTACTCCTAGGTACTCTTTGATCCTGAATAGTTGTGCCTATTATAGTCTCATTTATGGGTAAAATAGAATTATTCAATTATTTACCAAGGATTATCATTATTAGTTATTTGAAACTATACAGATCTGTGCAAATTGTTTGTATTAGATAGAAATACTTCATAAAAAGCGGGGTGTCCTCGTGGTGTAATGGTTAAAGCGATGAACTGCAGAATCGTAGTACACGAGTTTGTACTCCAGTTGCCCTATTACGTTCACTTTCGGACAAATATCCTTGGGAAAGGTATGAATCCCCTTATCCTCCCAGCTATGGGTTAAATAGTACCACTACTGTTCTTCTAGGAGAATGGCTTCGGCATTAAATAACCTAAAAAGAGTTGATATGCCATTAAACAAAGAAACCAAACCATTCATAAAAAGATTTATTTTTAATTGCATATCAACCTTCCTAGTTAATTTAATGCCAAAGCCTTCCTTCCGGAAGAACAGCAGAGATGCTATTTAATCCATTACAGGGATTAGGGGGTCATACTTTCCCCAAGGGTATTTGTCCGACTGGAGTTAAAATTTACTTACTACGATTCCGTAGTTCAGTGCTTTAACCATTACACCATAACGTCACTCGCCTTTACAAAAAGGGAATTACTAATGCTAACTAGCAATACTAGAAGCAATATAACTGAGTGCAAAATGGTGAATATCAAATAGAATTATTAGTGCTGGGCAGCAATATTGAAATGTTTAACTTTGAAAACAAATGATTAAAATCGAATAGGATTATTTGTGTTAGATAGCAATACTTGAAACCATCTGAGTGCAAAAAAGAACGATTAATGTTAAATAGAATTATCAATGCGAGCAATACTTGAAACCATTTAACTGTGCGAAAACAAATAAGCTTTCTCATTTAAGAATATTCTCGTTCAAACTGTTTACTTAAAAAGCAAATACTGCCTAGTCGGCTGAGGCAGTAAAATACACCAACTGCATCTTTGCAGAAGGATAAGATCTCCTTCCCAACGAGTGTCCTGTATAGGATACTAAAATTTGTGATTGTCAGGCTCCTATTTGAAGCTTTAGAGTATGCTTTCATTGGCATTACTCCTATGTTCACTCTGACCCGGAGGGTTTAATGTATCGGTCTAATGAAACTTTCTAATTATTTACAAACCTCCAAATGATTTAACTGCAAGCAAACGAATGAATAATGTTGAAGAGTATTTCTGGAGTTAAATAGGAACACCTGAAACTATTTAACTATGTGTAACAAATGAGGTTCATTTAAAAATGGTCAGGCTCATTTTAAAATGGTTAACTACAAACTATTCGTTTATAAATCATAGTATATATATATATATATATATATATATATATATATATATATATATATATGTGTGTGTGTGTGTGTGTGTGTGTGTGTGTGTGTGTGTGTGTGTGTGTGTGTGAGTTTAAACAGGATTTAACATTAAATAACCTAAAAGGGTTGATATGCCAAAAAATTCAACCAAATGAACGACCAATCGTATAACCCGCAAGAGTTGATATGTCATGAAACACCAACCAACCAACCAACCCACAATTAATTTCTCTGACAATATGTTTTATCCATTTTTAACTTCTTTTCTTTTATTCAATGTATTTCGTTTAGACTTATGGGACTTAAGTCTAAACGAAATACATTGAATAAAATTTTGTGCATCATTTTAATTTGCTTTTCTATGTCTAAATCTAAGAAATTTTATTTTTTCTGACTTTTCATCTATAATTGTCACTCTTTAAGTAGTTTGCCCAGTCGGCTGGAGCAGTAGAATACACCGACTGCTTCTCTGCAGAGGGATAAGACCCCCCCCACCACCACGAATCTCCTGGATATTATCACTAAATCTAATGGTTCCAGTAATGTTTGAGCTCTGGTGAATGTGAAGTACCCCTTCATTGCCATCGTTCCCAGGTCCACTCTTCCCCGGAGTGGTAGCTCCTGATAAGGGTCATATTAATACGTTGAATTGTACTAAACTTTGGTTTCTTGATGTTACTGTTTTTTTTTGGGGGGGGGTGCATTTAAACTGCGTATTTATGCTAAACTGAATTGTTTAAAATAGAACTATTTTGACATTAACTTTGTGTATTGCCCAGTCTGCTGGGGCTTTAGAATACACCGACTGCACCTATGTATACAGGGGGATAAGAGTCTCCCGAAGATTGTCCTAAATATGACGCTAAAAAATCTGATGGTGAGGTTCCAGTGATGATGGAGCTTTGGGGGATGCGAAGCACCGCTTCATTGCCATTGCTCCCAGGTCCACTCTGCCCTGAATGGTAGCACCTGATAGGGCCCCTAAACTGCATACTTATGCTAAACTGAATTGTCTAAACTAGAACTGCTCAACTAAACTGAATAGTTTGAAATAGAAATGTTTTTGACAATTAAACTGTACTCATGCCAAACTGAATTGTTTAAATTAGAACTGATTATTTGTATAAAAATGGATTTGGCATCAAATAACCTACAAAGGTTTATATGCCATAAAACTCAAACAACCAACCAGCATCTGCAAGTCGTATCAACAATCTATTCTAGAATATGGCGTCTGTACCTGCAACCAATTCGTAAATCCTTTTTGAAAAAAAATGTCTGACCTTGGAGGGCATGACCCTAAACTTCATCCAGTGATAAGTTCTGTAGCTGTTGGGAATATTGAGTCACTTCTTTTTACGCAATTACTCCCAGGTTCTCTCTGACCTGTTAGAGTATTGTGTTGGTATTTATTTAGCTCCCCATGGGGGTAAAACGTAACATTAACTCGGTTTCATGCGGGGTATATATTTATTTATGCAAGGTCAATTTTTCAGTGGAGTTGTGTTGGTTTGGATTCAGTTTTCCTTCACCTAGACTGGTTGCCCTACTAAGGCTAAAGATCTCATTCAACCCATGAAGATGAAGATTCTGTAATTTTAGATTTATAGATAAAATAGATCTGTTTAATATTACATAGAATTTATCCGTTTAAAATATTTGGGAACATGCATCTTTTGTGCCGTATGTAATTGGAGATTAAAATTCTTAAACTAGTTTCGGCATAAAATTAAGCAACACAATTTAATATTTTGATCATTCAGGGGTTTCGGACTATTGTCTTCATCATTATTGTTATATTCACAATTTTTGGCTGATATGTCCTCGGGCCTTCTTCAGGAGTTTCTTGTCGAACACAGGAGCCAACACGGAACTTTGAACCACGTCCTTTATTTAATCCACCGGGGTCACTTGTTCTGATTGTAATATATTAACATGACCTGTAGGTGTGAATACAGCAGATGTTGTTGACAGATAAATTGATAAGATCGGTGTGATCACCGGAATGTCATCATGCCCACAATGCTGTGTATCAGTGGATGTTGAGACAGCTGCATCTGGCCGAAGATAACGGAATATCACCTTGACCTGTGGATGTGGTGATGGTGGCAGATGCGTGCAAGTCGCTAATGAGAAGCAAACAACATAACCAAAGGAAAGCAAAGAAGTGAGACATGGGCATAACCATGGTCAACGAAAAAGAGGAATTACTGCAGGTCACATGAGACTTGTAGATTATATAAGTTCCCGAATTTCAGGTAAAGTCGGTGGTTCACTGGCTCTTCCGTCTCCCGACAACTCTTTCGTGTGCACGCACTCTCTGCAATTGCTTTTCTGCTCCACACAAGTATCATCGCCAAGAATAAAAATATAATCTTATATTTTTATATATATATATACGTGTTCCTCGTTGTTAATAACGACATAGCTGAGTATACAACATGATATCGTTAACTATAACCGGGTACAAGTATTAAGTATTTCTTCTATTGTTACTTGCTGGCAGTCAGGATTGAATTTGCAAATGATAGTCACTTAGTGAACTAAAGCCGAAAAACGTTACGCCACATGACCTGCTGGACAGTTCAGAGTGAATTTTTCGGACTAATAAACTTAATATTTTTACATTACTATGAATTACTGCTATTTTATATGATTTTTTTAAAAAGTTAATGTCTTAAAACCAATCAACCAACCTACTTATACACATAGAAATTACAATAAACACAAAAACACAACAACATCATTTGACAGAGCAAGTTTTCAAGTACAAAAACGAATTTCACCCATAATCGCTAAGATTGTATATTTTTTTGCACGTGTAATATAATTACGAAAAGATTTTTTTTTATATCAATCATTTTTCGTTAATTATATTTCATCATTCAGTTTTGTTGGGCTTTGAACTATTCGGCTCTTAATTCTGGTGCACGGACATTGGGTACAGTTTACGCTCGTGCGCAGAGGATATGACAATCACAACAGTTATATTAAAAAATAGGAAATGAGACTGGAGTATGAATGACGTCATGCCCGGAAGCGATGGGCTGAGAATTTGGAGATTTTGAAAAAGACGTCCGTTGAGTTTTTACTGTGGGCCAGTCGAGTTGGTAGTTTACTGGGGACCAGTCCAGTTGGTTGTCGAATAAGGACCAGTCGAGTTGGTTGTTGATTTGAGCCATGTAGACGGACAGCAGAAGTTGAGTTCCGACCATGGTGTTGAAAAGTTTGGGTTTCGTCCGTTGAGGCATACGGTTAAGGTTTTCCGTCCCGACGGGCGAAGATGAAAGGAGATCTGAAGCTCCACGAGATGTACTGGGCGTTTGGGTTTTGTTAGCATAGTATGATACGAAAGACTTTTAACAATTGTGCCTCTCTCTCCTCGTGTCGAAGAACCGAACTCAGAAGTCAAGAAGTTAATAAACGTTCGTACCTGAACAACAGTGAGTCCGCCTGTGTTTTTGCATATGTGTATGTACAGTTGAGACTGAGATGATTAACGTGGGTATACAACACAAGCAATTACCAATTGTCCGCATGTCATATTTATAAAAATACGCACATTGAGACGTAAAACCCTTTTTAATTGGATCAATGATGGCGTCATTGATAAGAAAATGTCATCTATGTAGTTTTATCTTTAATTGGACCGATTCACACAGATTATCTGATCGAGATGCTCTTCATTCCATCGGCTAACAGCTGCGTTAAACGTGGCTTGTCATTCAAATTGCATTTGTTACTACTGAAATGCATTACCCAACACCTGCTCGTGATCTCATACATAGTTCTATCTTCATAAACGTCCATTAAGAGTCGATTAATGCCAGTGGGTGAAATTTTTCCTTATAGAGGAATTCAATAAGAAACCCCTGCTTACATATCAGACTCCATTTTGCTAGACTGCCAATAAAAATACAAATGAAATAATGAATATAAGCATATTTACCAACCCCTCCGCTCGGGCAGGATATGACACAAGGTCAGTTTTTAAGCGAAGTTTAACAGGTTTTAATTCAGAGTTTTCCTTCTCCTAGACTAGTTGCCTCACCAAGGCTGAAGAACCTAGTCTGTCCTACTATTTACCCATGGCTAGAGGGAGAATAATTGGATTCATACCTTTCCCAAGGGTATTAGTGCTATGTGAAATGCAATCAGTCTCGTCCAAGATTTGAACTCATGTCGCCGTGTCCATTTCCTACGACGATAACCATTACACCATGGTCACCTCCATTAATACACATCTGAACTAATACATTCACTCCTATTTTTCTTTTTCACTCTGGAGCTAATAAACATAAAAGATGTTTACATCTGCCTATCTATTCACACTTATTCAATAGATTATAGTTCTTGGAGAAGCTAATGATTTAGGGTGGCGTCATTAAAGAAATATCCCGTATAAATTATTGCATGACAATACATACAAATGTCTTTTGTATAAGCCATATATAAGCACGATATGTACGGTATATCTATATATAATATAAGATACATATAATATATATGTATAACGCTCCCCCATGGGGGTTGAGCACTCTGGCGAAGGAATTGTCGGCCGCCCCTAGCGTAATGCAAAGCTCTTCGTAAGAATTGAGCACTCTGGTAGCCGATAGGGTATTAAAAAAAATTAAAAAAATATAAACAAAGGCTGCTGCTGCTGTTGCTAAAAAATAAAAATACCTTAAAATTCCCTTAGCCAACGTAGTCCGCTTGTAGCCGTGTGGTCTGAAACCTTAGTCTATCGTAAAGTTGGACGGGTTTCGATCCCGGCTTCAAGCGTCCTAAGAGTTCTAATAGAACGAAACAGTCTGTCTGTGGATGACAATATATATATATATATATATAATTACATAAAATACGATATTTATTTGTATACATTAGAAAGTTCCTTGATAAGAGGATGGAAATATTATTGGGAGAATTGTGAAGAAATCTGTGTATATATCAAGATTACGTAAATTCTCTCGCATCTAAAGCCACGTAGACTTTTGGCAAATATTTCCATTTTATATATATATATATATATATATATATATATATATATATATATATATATATATATACCACTTTCACACGAAAGTGATAAGAGTTCTTGACTTAGTTTTGGGAATGATAATTTGTGAGAAAGGTTATGTGAGGTTGGTATCAGAGCGTTATTGAAGGTTACCAAAGGTTAAATACCGAAAATCTCCAGTTTTAAACGCAGGAACCCTTTTTTACACCTGAATATTCCTCAGTTTTCTTAAGAATGGAATTATGTTTATTACGATGAAATTATTTTTATACAAGTTTTCGGCGTTTTTTCCGTCTTATATTACTTTTCGACAAATGCAACAGCCAAACAGATGAAAGTAGGAAATGTTTTTGTAATTAATTTGGTTTTGAAGGACTGTTGGAAGGACTTAGGGAATTTAATTTTTTTTATAGATATATAAACGCCTGTAATGACGCACATGTAAGAGTTTTCTTATGTAAATGTAATTTTCTCCGGGAATTTTCAGAAATTGCGGCATATTATGTCATTTGCTGAAAGATCGCAAAAACAATTATTCAATAAAAGTATTGTCCACAAAACTTCATGTCTGTCTGTCTCTCTGTCTGTTTCTCTGTATGTCTATCTCTCTCTATATAAATATATATATAGAGAGTTGTAACCTGTGTCCGCACAGAGCTGAGGTAAATAAGCAGAATGCCGGGGGCGGTGGATGATAGGAACAGATAGATAGATAGATAGATAGATAGAGAGAGAGAGAGAGAGAGAGAGAGAGAGAGAGTCAGGGAAATCCGTGTTGTTCGTGTGACTTGATGATGATTATGATATATATATATATATATAGACACAGATATCAGAAATTGTGGTTTACGACTTGATCTGGTATATAAGTAAACTTGACGAAGTTTGGCTAAAAATGATAGGTTAGCCTATAGCTGCTGTATACATCGACCCAAAACGTACTGAATCATGTTATTATAACCAGTAGCAAAAAATATAATTAGGCAAAACTACTTACAACCTCGACTGCTTACAACCTTCTATACCTTTTCGAATTCAAAATGGGAAAAGTTTATTTCAAAATGGGAAAAGTTCATTTCAATATGGAAATAGTTCAGTTCAAAATAAGAAATTTAAAATTTAAAAAAAAGATAAATTTATAAATATATTTGGTGCTGCAACAAGGTATTAATTTGTTAAATTTTTTTAGCCTAATGGTTAGGTCAACTGAAAACTGCGATTACAGGAGAAGTGCGAAAGCACGTATCTTGGAGGTATATGAGATGGATGGAAATTGGAAAGCCCGAGCGGAAAATCTTTCTATTCCTAAAACCACCATCTATCGCTGGATTAGTTAAGGAAATCAACCTGATACAAGAGAAGGGCCTAGAAATTGTAAGGTCAAACAGGTGCATTTGGATTTTATTCAAGCACTCGTGGATGAAAATCCTAGGATCACATTAAAGGTGATCAGTGAAAATATTGAAGCCCAGTTTGGGTTTAAATTGTCCAAATCTACAGTAGCGAAGCATCTAGATATGATGACTTATACGCTTAAAGCTGTAAGAATAAAAATAAACGTAGTTATTTTGTTAAGAAATATTGAATTACCAATCAACTGGAAAACCCATTTTATTTATGGATGAAACGAACTTTAATCTTCATATTTCCAGGAAAGATGGGCGTTCTCTAAAGGGTAGGCGATGTAACGTAGTTTCAGCCGGTACTCAGGGTGCCAATATTCACGTTATTGGATGTATTGGTCTCCTTGGCCTCGTGTACCATGAAATTCAAAGAGGATCTTTTTGAAAGGAAAGCGTACAGTCTTGGATTCGAGAATGTTTGAGGTCTGCAAAGAGACAATATGGGGGTCCAGTTGTGATGGTTGATGACAATGCCCCATGTCACTCAAACATGGAAGAAGTTTTTAGAGAAGAAGAATTTCTAGGATGTGAAGTGCTTAGGTTGGAACCATACAGTCCAATGTTTAATCCGATTGAATAAGTATGGTCTTTAATCAAAGCTTACGTCAAGCAGGAATTGGCTGCTAAAATTGTGAGTATTCTTGCAATGGAGAGAAGAGATGGCTTGTCAATTACTGAACAAAGGGCAAGAGCTTTGACTTCATTAATTGAGGAAGAATTGGGAAGGGTTACACCAGAAGTATGCAATCGTTTCATAGCTAGAATTCAATCTAAAATTCATGCAGCTGTAGCATTAGAAGATGTTGTGTTCTAATAAATGACTTGAAGAATTTTTTTTAATATTATAAAATGTTAACAATTTTATTGCTAAAATAATCTATAAAATATTTTTTATATACTTATAATAATTTTTCCATTTTGAACTGAACTATTCCCATTTTGAAATGAACTATTCCCATTTTGAACTGAACTACTCCCATTTTGAACTGAACTACTCCCATTTTGAACCGGAAAAGGTATAGAAGGATGGCTTTGGCATTAAATAACCTACAAAGATTGATATGCCATTAAACAAAGAAACCTAAATACTAATACAATTATCGAAAATCTTCGTGACAGAACCTTTTTTTGAACGACACTCGAATATATATATATATATATATATACATGTATATATATATGTGTGTGTGTGTGTGTGTGTATTGTTTCTCGGAGGCCAAAGGCAATGTGAGTTTAATTCCCAATGAGAGCTTATCCTGTAAATAAAGAATGTCAGATTTTATGGTTTCATAATCACCTTGATTATTAAGTAATAATTCTATAGAAATTTACTGTTGTTTTTGATTGGTCATTACTTATACTTGTCTGTTTCTGATTGGTTAAAAATATGCAACTGTATACATAGATATATCTTGTTTCCATCTACTTACTGTGTAGTTTTGTATGGCTTCAAGTAAGTAATTCAACTTGGCATAGAGTAGAACACTAGCGTCAGATTACCTGTTCTTAATAAGTAGGCATTTATTCCACTCCTCAAAATGTTAGAATGTGACATTAGGTTGTTTTATCTGTTTAATGTGAAGATCTAACATAAAGGAAGACTCGTGGAGCTGTACCAAAAATAACTCAGTGTACTGAATTTGTTCAGCGTGGCTTAACTTTGATGGTCTTGTCGCAATCGGTTTTATAACACTCTGACTTATCCATTTAAGCTTCGTCTGTCAAAACACCAGAACATCAGGGAATCCATTGTAATTTGGATGATCTCGCATCTTTTTCTGATCTTCAATTCCACAATCACTTTTCCGATTCCACCTACAATTCGTATCACTTTCACCTTTATATTCCACAAATCTCTCGTTCTCTGAATTGGTCCAGGGATTGGTCCAGGGTTTCTGTCTTCCTACACATTCACTTTGACATATGCTGGCACATTTTTATATTACCTCTTGCAAGTTTTTCCCACCAGCGTAAGGTGATGGTCTTTCACTTGGCTCTAAGTGACAGCAAGTCTCCTCAAGTCTCCAGGACTCTTCTCAGTGTTCTGACCGATCTTAACAATGCTGTAATTTGGATGGTCTCGACTCGTCCTGTGATTTCCAACTCTTCCAGCCCCGCTTACCATGCCTTTGTTCCAAGCGTACCAATTAGAGGTTATATTGCCGTCATTTCCATGTTCCATAGGTTTTTGGCTCTTTAGCAAGGTCCATGTACTTGTTTTCCTTTTTTTTTTCTTTGATTTTCGCTTTGTGGTCCCACGGGACGGCAATATTATTATTTTTATTATTCTACTCCTTCAGAGTTTTTCACACTAGTGTTAGCTGATGGTCTTCCACTGGAATTTGTGTGACAGGAAGTCTCCTCAAGTTTCCAGGAGTCTTCTCAGTATTCTGACCGTTCTCAATAATGCAGTACTTTGGATGGTCTCGACTCGTCCTCTTATTTCCAAGTCCTCCAGTCCTTGTAACAATCGTTTGGTGAATTTACCAAGAGCACCAATTACAGTTGGTATGGCATTCACTTTCATGTTCCACAGTTTTTTTTCACTTCCCTTGGAAGGTCAAGGTACTTATAATTCTTTTAGCTTTTTTTCAGTTTTACTCTATGGTTTGCTGATAGAGCAAAGTCCACAAGTCTGCAAATTCTAGTTCATTTTTGATTATTATAAGGTCTGGTCGTCTGGCTTAGGTTAGGTGATCCGTTTGTATCTAAAAATCCCAGAGAATTTTGTGCATCTCATTCCCCAGGACAGAAGCTAAGTTCTGCATGTACCATTTGTTCGTGTGATTATAAAAATTATTGTTATTATTATTATTATTATTATTAGAGTTTTCACATCAGCTTTTGCTGATGGTCTTTCACTGGAGTTTGAGTGATAGCAAGTTTCTTCAAAGCTACAGGACTCTTCTCAGTATTCTGGCTGTTCTCAATTATGTAGTAGTTTGGATGGTTTTCACTTGTCCCTTATTTCCGAGTCCTCCAATCCCTTTACTAATCCTTTGATGACTGTACCAAGAGCACCACTTATTATTGTTATCACTGTCACTTTCATGTTCCACAGTTTTTTCAGATCCCTAGCAAGTTCGAGGCACTTATCCTTCTTTTCACTTTCATTCATGTTACTCTCCGGTTATTATTATAAGGTCTTGTCGTTTGGCCGAGATTATATGATCTGTTTGTATTTCAATTTATGTGACTCATTCTCCAGGACAGATGATGTGAAAATACTATTATTCATATGGTCAAATTTAAGTTTCTTGCACAACTCTCTCTGGATCACCTTGCCCACCCAGTCGAGTCTAGTCTTATACTCCTTCTGTGCCAATTTGCTGCATTCGCTTATGTGATTGATTGTTTCGTCTCTATCACTACATAACCAACATTTGCTATTTTGTTGAGTCTTATCTATTCTCACTTTGATATGATTGGTTCTTATGGAGTTGTTTTGCGTTACTATAGGAGAGATACAGTTTCTCTCTAAATGTTTCCTTTTCTTAGCCACATACAGGTTTTCACGTCCGAGATGTTTCCTATTAGCCGTTTAAAACGCCTATAGAGTTGTTTTCTTCCCCTTCTTTTTCTAGTTATAGTCGTTCTGTTGGTCTTCGTTTTGTCAGAATTTTTTCTTGATACTATAATCAATCCTTCTCTGTGCTTTTATCTGAAGTCTTCGAGTCGTTGTATCGATGCGTCTACGCTGTCTTCAGTGCTGGAAAGTCCTCTTCCTCCTTCTTTTATTGATACATATTGTCTGTCAACGTCATTTCTGGGATGTAATGCCCAATGCATGGACATTAATTTTCTTGTTCTTTGGTCCATTTGCTTAAGTTCTTCTCTGGTTCACTTCAAGAATGGTCCCGAATATCTTACGTGGTGTAGAGCCCAGGTATTTATTTCTTTGATAAGGTTTCTGCTACGTAGTTTTGTCTCGAGTAGCTTTCTGGTTCTCCTGAGATATTCTTTCTCAATTTTTCCTTTCATCTCCACTTGTTTGATGGTGTTAACTTCCAACATACCCAAGTATTTGTAGGTTTCATTTTCTCTGAGCATTCTAATTTTTTCTTGATTTGATAGTTCCATTCTGTCCGTCAGGTGTCATTTGCCGCTTAGAGTTTCCAGTTCATTTTCTGTTTTGCAAACAGTTTAATATTGATTGATCTTTTCCTGCGATTTACTAAGTTTGTATCCGGCAGTGGATTTTCTGAGTAAGTGGTTAAGGGGCATCATCGCAATTCTAAATAGTAATGGTGATAGTGCATCTCCTTGGAATGTACCTCTTTTGATCTTTGCTTCCCCTAAGCTTTTCCCTCCTGCTGTCAATTCCATTTTCCTGTTTTCATGGATTTCTCAATAAAGTTTGATTTCATCTGATATTTTGTACATTTCGGGGCAGTTTATAATCCATCTTTGCTGGACAAAATCATATCCCTTTTTGATGTCAATCCAGGCCATAGCTAGATTTTTCCGTTTGGTCTTGTTCTCGTTGAGGTTGTGATAATCTTTGTAGTGTAGCTCTCCAGCGCTTCTGGTTCCTTTACGGTATTTTTCTATTCCTCGTGGAACAATCCGCGGCTTGTTAGTGAGTAGTAAATCACTTCCCTTATTTATGCTGTTAATATTTTCCACATCATAGGTCATTAGGTTATTGGTCTGTAGTTGTTTGGGATAAAACCCAACCAAACCAGATCATTCTTAATATATATGTATAAAGAGGATTTGGCATTAGATAACCTACAATGGTTAATATGTCATAAAACCAAACCAAACCAAACCAAACCAAATCATATATCTAATATATATGTATAAAGAGGATTTGGCATTAGATAATATATCATGGTTGATATGCTATAAAACCAAACCAAACTAAACCAAACCAAACCAAACCAAATCATATTTATTTAATATATATGTATAAAGAGGATTTGGCATTAGATAATATATAATGGTTGATATGCTATAAAACCAAACCAAACTAAAGCAAACTAAATCCAACCAAACCAGTTTAGTAATTCATTCGATAGTTTTCAAAAATGCCCTCATAGATTGTGTCATACCATTTTTTAAGAAATCATCCAATGTAATCTTAAATTTTTGTACACTATTTTTGTCTTTAATCTTAGCCAATTTGTTCAAAAAACATATAACTCAAAAAGCAAAAATTACACTGCAATATAATGGCAATGAAGGAGCCTAATCATCAGATATAATTTATTGTCATATCCATGAGCCACCACCACTTTTTGGAGAGGTCTTATCCATTTGCAGAGGACACAGTCAACTTATTCTAAGACATCCTCCCTAATATAATGATGAAGCTTCAAATAACAACTCTTTATATTAGCAAGAATAAATAATATCAATTATTTATACTCGCTTGTATTATTTCAACTGTTGTTATTACTAATAGTTAACAAAAGACTTATTTGGTTTCAAGTAACTATTCATATATAATAAAAACAATTCAATTATAACTGATTTAAGTACTTCTTTTTTTTTTATCATTAAAGGTTTTCGGACTATTGTCTTCATCTTTATTGTCATTTCCACATCGTTTCGGCTGATATGTCCTCCAGCCTTCTTCAGTTGTTTGTCGAACTCGGGAACCTACACCGAACTTCGGACTACGTCCGTAATTGAATCCACGGGGGTCGCCTGTTTAGATTCCGTTAGCCATAACCGGGCACAAGTGTTAAGTATTCCTGTATTGTTACTCGCCTGCAGTCAGGATTGAACTTGCAACCTCTAGATGATTGTCTGCTTAGAAGCTTAGGGAACCGACGCCTATTACCGTAAATGACAATAAAAATGATGACAATTGTCCGAAAACCCTTAATGATAAAAATCATCAAGCTTCGTCTTAGAAATTTAGACAACTTAAGTACTTCTATTTTACAGAAAAAAAAATTTGCAAGCAATTGTATAGTTTCAAAGAAACAATCCAATTTAATAATATCAATTTCTTTGTACACAGTTTGATGGTTTCAAGTATTCCTATCAAATAGTATTGATTTTCAAACCAATTTAACACGTAGTTGGAAACTAAAAAAATTACTACCACTTCCAGTCCCTATCGATTTGGGAGTTATGGCAACATAAAGATTACACCTCATTCACCTGACACCCAGAACCAAAGCCTCACGATGGGAGGCAGTTCAATGGACAAATAAAGATATAAGATAGAAAAAGAACAGGAACATGTATTACTGGACAACAAAAATTCTACACACGAATTACTTTTTAATTCAAGAATGATTAATTCTGACTGTCAAGGGAAAAAATATACAGTGTATATCCGATGAATATATATCCTCTTCAATTATGTTATGAGTAATAATGCTTCTAACTCAAAGATACTAAGATTTTATTTATTTCTCGAGGAAATATATACTCAAGACGGATATTATTAGGTATTATTTGTTATCAAACTGCAAAATTGAAACACTTTAGCCAAAATATATGTTGCAAAGCATAAATGATTTCACCAATATATATATATATATATATATAGACAATAGCTCTTCTCAAGAATTAAGCCCTCTAGGTAGCCGATAACATATATGTAAAAAATGGCATGATAATTTGGATGGTCTATCTTCAACAGAATTTTTGGTCAGTTAACTAGGGCTGTAGAATACACCGACTGAACTTCTGCAAACGGTGATAACCATCCAACGAGTGTCCTGTTTATGACGCTAAAAAATCTGATGGTGTGGTTCCAGTAATGCTGGATTTGGGGGGAATGCGGAGTACCCTTTCAGTGCGATCCCTACCAGGTCCACTCTGGCCCGGAGTGGTAGTGCCTGATAAGGGTCCTATCTATCGGTCAAATAGGACTAACTCGTGGTTTCGAGAGTTTACTGCTTTTTTGCATTCAAACTACGTATTCATGCTAAATTGAATTGTTTATAATAGAGCTGTTTTGACATTTAAACTGCGTACTCATGCTAAACTGAAGTGCTCGAAATGGAACTGTTTTGACATCTAAACTGCTTACTTATGCTAAACTGAATTATCAGAAATAAAACTGTTTTTACATTTAACTCTGTGTACTTCCCAGTCGGCTGGGGATGTAGAATACAACGTCTGGGGTAAGACCGCGCAATGAGTGTCCTGATTCAAACACCGAACTAGGCTGTTTATATATATATATATATATATATATATAAACCTGTCTTTTTTATATTTTATCTTATGTACTCCGTAGAGTTCCCCAAATGGGATTGAGTTGTTTTTATATTGTGTTGTATATAAAGTAATACAATATTCTTCCGTTTAGAATTTAGCTTTTGTCTGTCTGTCTGCCTGATGCCTTTTGCGATTTTCAGATATGTTTGTCATTCTCTCCTTATGGAAGGAACGATCTTTTTAGTTGTCATAAAAAGTATTTTAGAAAAACTGTAAGCTCAGATGAACTAAAGCTGTGATACGTTGTTGACAATGCAGTTGATATTTTTTTTCGCTATTCTCCTTTGCTTTGATTCAAAAAGCTTTGAACTTATGTCAGATGCTATTCTCTGCAACCCCCCTTACATTCATAATCACTGGAAGGGTTTTGTGGCTTTGAACTCTGATATAAGCTTTTTCAAATATTTTCAATTGAAATAAATGTCATGTTGGTTAATGCTACTCGAGTAATTCAAAGATCCAACCCGTAAGAAACGCATATGAGAAAATTCAATCTGGATCCACAAAGTTTCTTTTTTTTAAAATCATGACAAAAACATTTAATTCAGTTTCTTGCAGTGTAAGGGGTAAGGTTGTAAGAGTGATTGATTTTACATCCTGTCAACCACTCATCTATTATGTAGGGAAAGTAAAAATTGATGTAATATGATGGCCGAGGGATTTTGTTTTATGCCTTTGGGTTTAGTTAGGCTGAGAACCTTTCGGCTCAGTGCATTGGTTACTTAGGTGCAACATTAACGCAGGTGTTCACGCGCGCACGGAACGGACGTGTCACTCAGAGATGTCACAATAGCCCAGATGGGAAACGGGGCTACAGGGTGCGGGTGACGTCATGCACCGGAAGAGCACGTAGGATTTTGGGGATTTTGAAAAAGCCAGTGAGTTGAGTTCTGCTTCGGGAGAAGACGGTTGGCTGTCGCTTGCTCACCGGAGCCTGGCCAGTGGCCTTGTGGCAGGTGCCACACGTATTGGGGTGGGGTGAAGATGGAAAAGCCAGAATAGAAAGAATGTGTATCTATCTCCTTGTGTCGAAGAACCTTTAAACTCAAAGGTAATAAAAAGTTTCGTACCTGAACTAAGAAGTCGTAAGTGTTTTTCGTGTTTCGGGATTCCAATGTTCTATGTATATATGTTATGAACATTCTAACGTACGTTTCACTCATAGCCGTATCTGGCTATGGTACATTGATACCATTTATTTTTTTATCCTTCAGGGTTTTCGGATTATTGTATTCATTTTAATTGTTATAATCACATTTCGGCCGATATGTCCTCCGGCCTTCATCGTCACAAAGATTCAGACAGCTGATTTATTTTTCTATATATTTATTACATCAGATTGTTTTGAGAGTTTTATTTTGAATTTTATTTTAATTTTTTTTTCGATTAATTATTTTCTCTTTGTTATTTTTATTTCCTTCGTTTTCTATGTCTATCGTACGTTTATTGTTTAATTTCAAGGCAATATTTTCCGTTCAGTTATTAAAGGATATGCAAATATGATTGCGATCCTTTTCTTTGGTTTTGATTGGTTTCTTGTGAAACTTCTTTTTATTGTCAATTAATTAAATAATCATAAGCTTTGTTGGTTTGTTTGTTTGTTGTTTTTTTTTGGGGGGGTTCATTCTTCTTTTTTTTTAGAATAATGTTCTTTCTTTGACCCATAATCTGCTGAATAAGATTAACCTCTAAATCTCCTGGAATTGTATCAAAAAGATTCAAAGACAAAGCCATTCTTTTAAAATAAGTAATCTTCTTCTGTTTACCCCAAGAGCAAAATATTTTAAATATTTCGTGAGATATACTTTATTTTCTTCCAACTTTCAGATAAGTTTATCAAACTTGAGCTGAAAAATTTGATGATGTGTTAAAAAGGCGCCTCCTTCTCTAGCCGGTCGTCGCTTCTCGCCACCATCTTGTTCCCACGATCTCGACGTCATTTCTCTCTCTTCTTCATTTTTCCATTTCTTTACTGAAATGAACAACGAGAGCACGTTTTCTTTTGTGCACATAAGTGATTCACTTCATATATATTACTGACTTCATAAATAAGTCATGTGTACCTGGCTTGTATGGACCATTGATGGAAAATTACATCCTGTCATTTTGACTGGCCTCATTTGATTAATTCAAAATTTGAAATCTAACTTTTAACTTTTAGGATTTTAGTTACCTGATTTACAATCCTTCCATGGTAGCCAATAATTCAACTGCCCTTAAAGGTTAATACCTGTCAATTAGACTTCTTTGGCATTAACCTGTCCACTTTTGAGACAACTGTTAAAATCATTCTAAAATTATTTTTTCCAGGTGCAAATAAAAGATTCAGCCAATTTATTATTAAAAGGTAAATATTATAGTGATATTTTTTTTTCCGTTTTTATGTGTTTTCTTATTAAAAAGATTAAATAACGGTACCTGAAAGAAACTGGGCGGTTGATAGAGCTTTTAGAAATTGGAAGAAATAGAAATAAAGATTAAGAAACAATAGATGAAAAATACAATACGTGGTTTGATAGGAACATTCCGAGACTTCAATAAAAAGCTTAATTCTTATATAAGGTGGTTCAGTAAAATCGATATTATTTCGCAATTTCATAATTTAACCACTTCATGTTCAATTGAGCTCAAGTTTTAACAGTTTGCGTAGAAACAACTCGAAATACAATGTTTAATGTTTTATTTTTTTCAAGCTAAATTTCTTTAACAGAGATTTTGGTAATGTGTATGCACCCCTTGGACGCTAACAAAACGGCTGGAGAAAAAGCGAGACGGCAATTACACAAGAATGCTGCGAGCAATATTGAACAAGTCCTGGAGGCAACACCCCACAAGACACCAACTATACGGCCACCTGCCTCCCATCACGAAAATTATCCAAGTTAGACGAACCAGACATACAGAACACTGCTGGAGAAGCAGGGACGAGCTCATAAGTGATGTACTCCGATGGATCCCCACATTTGGCTGAGCAAAAGCAGGACAGCTAGCTCGAACTTACACACAGCAACTATGAGATGATACGGGATGCATCCCTGAAGACCCACTATAGGCGATGAACGATAGGGAGAAGTGGCGAGGGAGGGTCAAAGATATCCGTGCTAGTGGCAGGACATGATGATGATGATGATGATGATGACAATTGTTGCAGCAGGGCAATTTCGAAAACAGCAAAGGTTTGGTTTGGTTTGGTTTGGTTTGGTTGTGTTGGGTTTGGTTAGATTGGGTTGGGTTTTATGGCATATCAAACATGGCAGGTTATTTGATGCAAAATCCTCTTTATACAGATAAATTAGACATACGTGGATCATTAAATAAGTTTCCAGACTTTTTTTGTATGGGTACTTTTATTAATAGTACAACATTAAACTCTAGTCCCCTTCCAAGTAATCTTCTCCGGTTGTAACGCACTTGTTCTTTTATCTCCTCAATTGTCTCATAACAACAGCCTCTGAGCTTAGGGAATAACCAAAATTCACAAGGGGGCAAGGTCTGGACTATAGGAACGGTGAGGAACTGTCTTGATGCCCATCTTGATCAAATAGTCTGTGACAAGGATGGAGTTGTGGACTGGTGCATTGTCTTGGTAGAAATGCCACTGACCCGATTTGAAGAGTGCTGGCTTCTTCCGACGGAATCTCTTCCTGAACTCCCTTAATACCTCAACATAATAACCCTAACCCTAACTCTTTGGCCAATCAACTCTGGTGTATTGACTTCCTTACTCTTTCCACACCTCTCATCATCCCTCACAGACTCCCTGCCTACCTTGAATCTCTTATGCCACTCAAAAACTGATGCTCGATTCATGCAAGCAGTCTGAAGCATTCCACAGGTTTCTGTGGCACTTTTTCCAAGTTTAAAACAGAATTTTATTGCATATCGTTCTTCCAAGGTGTCCTCACGTCCAGATTGCATTTTTAAAATTCACCAGCTGTGAAAATAAGGCTTTAGTAGGCTGTATTCCAATTGCTGTTGTAGCTGTTCATTTGAACCTGAAATCGTAAAAATTGGTCAGTCGTCTCATAGTATGTATAGCAATAACATAATGAATTTTCAAGAGTCTACGACAATTTTAAATGCCTTGACAAAAAGTCTGGAAACCTATTGAAGTCATCACGTACATACATACATGCATATAATTAGACATAGTGTGTATATATGCATCCAAACTTACATACGTACGTACATGCAAAGAACAGTATAAACACATGCATTCATGAAAATAAGTGTGCATATGAGTACACGTGTACGCATTTGCATGCACATGAACACACGCACGCATTCGCACATCCGCACACACCCACACCTATATATATATATATATATACGAACCAGACATGCAGGACACTGCTGGAGAAGCAGGGACGAGCTCATAAGTGATGTACTCCTATGGACCCCCACATATGGCCGAGCAAACATACATACAGCAGCTATGTAAGGATACGGGATGTAGCCCTGAAGATCTGCCGGAGGCGATGAACGATTGGTAGAAGTGGCGAGAGCGGGTCAGGGATATCCGTGCTAGCGGCACGACATGATGATGATATACATATATATATATATATATATATATTAGTAAATTCGCCGACCTTAGTTAGAGGCGATCCAAAGGTTCCCTTTCCATTAGCAACTACACCAAACTGTAGGAGAGGGTGTTACTCTTTTCCTTGGATTGCTCCACTTACCCTTGATACGCACCTTGTAATGATGAGTATTTAGCAAAGGGGAATCAAATATCATTAGGATTGAAACCCGATCTTCCTGGCCATTAGAGAACTACGAACATATTATAAATGCATAATGCTGTCCATACACATATCTCTCCTGATGGCTATACGTCTCTTTTTAGAAAGACAGACCGGGTTGAATTTCATCGAAATATCAATTTAATACCAAATGAATTATATATCGATTTACGCTCAGCTTTTGTTATATGATAACATCTTTACGAGTAACATTATTACTGAAATTCGGCGGTGGTTTGTGTTACGGTTATCTCCACATAAAATGAAATCAGTGCCTTGAAGCTGTTTGCGTTTCTTTACAATTAGTAAGACTGTTTACTCCGCCAAAAATGACCTTGTATCAAACCATGCTCATTGAGAAGAAGTTTAGTAAATACATATATGAGAGGTTTACTTGGTCAAAAACGTGGTGCGATAGACAACAACTATGGAAGGCAGTAATTACTGGGGATACGGTTATAGGACTCAGCATTCCTATCCGAGGTCGCGGTAAATCACCTAAAGAAGGCCAGAGGTGAAATTTGGCCGAAACGTAGTGAAAGAAGAAACAACACAAAAACTACCAAGATGAGGAAAAAAAAGTCCGCAATAAATAAAAAAATTAATTCTCAGATTAAGAAGCCTCATCTCAAAATGATTCCAATTAAAAGACAAGTATATATGACGATGTCTACCTTATTGAGTGTATACATACTTTATGGATTCATAATGAAAAACCTCGGTGGGAACTACTTAAGAATGCTACGTGCTATTTCGAATAAGTCCTGGAAGCAGCACCCCACGAAACAACTGCTGAATAATCACTTGCCTCTAATCTCAGAAACTATCCAAGTAAAACGAACGAGACACGCTGGAAAAGCAAGGACGAACTCATAAGCAACGTTCTACTAGACATGAGCATGCTACTGCTAGTCGACTACTTACATCAGCTCTGTCTGAATACTGGTTGCAGTGTAGAGGACCTGCCAGGATCAATGAACGATAATGACTTTACACTATCAGCACGACTTGGTCATGATATATCTTCTTTATCATCAAGTCGAAAAGTTAGCATAGATTTCTCTGACTCTCTCTTGTCAATTGACCCTATCATCCATCGCTCCCGGCAGGTCTTCTAGTCTACATCCTGTGTCCATACAGTGCTGTTGTAGGTATGTTCTTCTTGGGCGTCCAACACTGGAAAACGTCACTGAAGATTTCGTTCTTGCTTCTTCAGCGATGTCCCGCATGCTTTTTCCGTTTTTGGATGGTTTTAGAGAGAGAAAGTAGGTGGCAGTACAACCGTTGTTTCACGAGATGTTGCATCAAGGATTTGTTCAATAGAGCGTGTAGAAGTCTTGTGCATCTTCCGACTAGCTTTTTTTCTATATCCTATTTACCAACCCCTCAGCTCGGGCAGGATATGACACAAGTTCAATTTTAAGCGGAGTTTAACAGGTTTGAATTCAGAGTTTTCCTTCTCCTAGACGAGTTGCCTCACCAAGACTGAAGAACCCAGTCTGCCCTACTATTTACCCATAGCTAGAGGGAGAATAATCGGATTCATACCATTCCCAAAGGTATTAGTACTATGTGAAATGCAATCAGTCTCGTCCAGGATTTGAACTCGTGTCACCGTGTCCATTTCCTACGACAATAACCATTACACCACAGGCACCACCACAGCTTTTTCTCTATATACTTCTGGTTTGGTTTGGTTTCTTTTTTTAATGGCATATCAACCTTTGTAGGTTATTTAATGCCAAGGCCATTCTCTTAGAAGAACAGTAGTTGTACTATTTAACCCATAGCTGGGAGGAAAAGGGGGTTCATACCATTCCCAAGGGTATTTGTCTTAAATTGAACGTAATAGTCTATACACTTCGTCAGCGTCCATGTGGTACATCCATACATTAGAACTGACATAACGGCTGCTTGGAAAATGCCACGTTTTATTTTATCGAAGAGGCTAGACTTTCATATGCTCGATAACCTATCAACAGCAGTACCTGCCTTTTCAAGGCGTTTATTGATGTCACTTTCATAACGTATATATATATATATATATGAAAACATAGAATGACAGAGAAAAGTGATGATCATCCAATATTCAAGCATGTTTTAAATATTTCTTCAGATATTCTGTAATTCTACTTCAGTTGTTGCATGAATTCCAAGTAATTGCAACGTCATTTTGTGCTCTGCTGTCATGCGAAACACATGAATTTTATCCGAGCTTTGAATTACCACAATGTGTCAAACAGGTTTTGGCAGGTGTTCGCTATATTATTAAGCGTCACTGTATATATTCAGGGTAAATTTCCCTCGAGAAAGGAGCTGTCCATTGCAACAAAGTGCATTTATTTCAAAATGGTGGAACCTGATCAAAGCTGTTCAAATATCATTTCTGAGTTGGATATGAATATTCGCATTGCCTGTAAACTTATAGCCAAACATCGTGAAGTTGTTATTTGCGCTATGTAAAACGATACGGGTTACCAAAAATGCGTGGTGAGTTTTAACTGTATGATGAAGATTACATCAATCTGAAACCGTTTCAAACACAGCTTATTAAGTCCTAAATAAGATCTACAATGAAAAGAAGCCTTAGAGTTGATATCATACTGCAAGACACCAGCATGAAGACACTGAGAATGAGAAGGTATTTTAATTCACTTCATATATATATATATATATATATACAAAAATTAGTCGGGACTATCCTACTACAGTTTCGCCTAAAACGGCTCCTAAGGAGCCGATTTATTTTTTGTAATTGGCTCTATTTAGTATTGAGCATTATTTTTAATTGTAGCATTGCAGCATTTTCCGGTGGGTTTTTGTTCTTTTGACCAACTGATTGCATATCTCTTGATTTTTTTCAACTGGTGTGACGAAGTTGGCCTTTTCTTTTTTTTTTTTTTTCCTCCCGATAATCTTTTTCTTTTTTCCCCAGGCAGTGATCCGAGATTATCTCTGAATTCTGGCAGGTTTTTTTTTCTTTTTCTTTATCACTGTGAATGCTGGTAGATAGTAAATTAGTAAGCATATATATATATATATATATATGTATATATTACCTCCATCCCGGCACGGATACGATACAAGAGAACAGCTGGTTTGAATTTTTCCTTCTCCAAATTTAGTTGTCATACCAATACGAAAGCGCCTGGTCTGCACTACTATTTATCCATTGGCAGTAGAAGGTGGGAGAGATGGCTTTATGTATTTCCCCAAAGGCATTAGCGCGAAGCGAAACGCTGAGTGAACTCGCCCAGACACCGTTATTCCACATGTTCATCATATTTGATAAAGAATATTTGGCTTTGGTGAGGTGTTCTTAATTTTGGAAAGTAGGGGGGGGATGGAAATTGATCTTTAATTAAATGTTAGATACTAATTTATTTCTTTTGTTCGGAAAGTAAGCTGTGCGAATGATGACTTGATGATTTCAAACGGAACAGCATGCTGATTATTTTTCATCGCAGACAAAAAAATAAAATACATAGCCAGTAGCAGTGACGATATGGAAATTTTTTTTTTTTTAGCTTAAATTTTACTTCATATAAAAGTGTTTGGTTTCTCTGTTTAATGGTATATCAACCTTTGAAGGTTATTTAATGCCAAAGCCATTCTCCTAGAAGAACAGCAGTTGTACTACTCAACGCATTGCTGGGAGGATAAGGGGGTTCATACCTTTCTCAAGGGTATTTGCCCGAAAGTGAATATAATAGCGCGACTGGAGTACGAACTCGCTTACTACGATTCCGCAGGCCATTGTTTTTAACCATTACACCACGAGGAGGCCCGCTATATAAAGGTGTGATTGTGCTCTCTGTATCTGCTGTATTTTACAAGGAAATTAATTAATTTCGGAGCAAGTTTCTTGCTCTATTCAAAGGTGTTATTGTGTTCTTCATTTCTCTCATTCTCTCCCCCCTATCTCTCTCTTTATATATATATATATATTGAGAGAGAGAGGGGGGAAAGAGAGAGCAACATTTTTTTTTTATAATTGGACGAAGAGAAAAGGTTTCCTTGAAACACTGTAAAGATCACATATTTATTTTTGTATATTTCAATTCCAGTGGCTTTAGATGTAAGTGCATCATGTTTTTATTCAAAGATTTTTAGTTATTAGCATTATTTTCATATATAGCCCGAGAATTTTTTTTACACACACACAAACGCACACACACATATATATATACATATATTTATATATAGTTGACCATAGTCGAGGGTGACCCGAAGGCTCCCTTTTCAATGGCGACAACACCGAGGTCTAAGGGAGGGCGCTACTCCATTCCCTGGATTGCTCCACTCTACCCTTGATCCTGACCTTGTAATGCTGAGTTTTAAGCAAGGTGGCATCAAGTACCATTTTTTAAATATTTCGTATGGCTCGACCTGGGATTGAACCCAGGCCTTTCGGACCATTGGCGAACACATATGAATCATAAGTCAGCCAGGTTTCGATCCCAGCTTGAAGCATCAGAAGGGTTTTGATTCAACGAAACAGTATGTTTGTGGATGACAATATATATGCCCCCACCTAGTGGGTTGAGCACTCGGTTAAGGAATGGCTGTTTGCCACATACGCGTAAATATTAAGCTCTTCTCTTGAACTGAGTACTCTGGTAGCCGATAAGCGTACATGTGAATATATACAAAAAAATCCTTCACTTAACGCTGAGAACCCGATAATTCCGGGTTTAGATATCCGCCTGACGTGAGGTCAGCCGGGTTTACATCTTAGCTTGAAGCATCTCGCATGTCTAGCCACAATTAAGAGTTATGATATAACAAATCAGTCTCTCAGTGGATGACAATATATACAAGGTGCATACGATAAGTTTCCAGACATTTTTCGTATGGCCATTTAAAATTGTTGTAGACACTTGAAAATTTACTATGTTATTGCTATACATCTTATGAGATGACTGACCAATTTTTAGGATTTCAGATTCAAATGAACAGCAAAAGCAGGAATTGGAATACACCCTACTAAAACCTGATTGTCACAGCTGGTGAATTTCAAAAATTCAATCTGACACTTAGAAAGAACGATATGCAATAAAATTCTGTTTTAAACTAGGAAAAAATGCCACAGAAACGTATGGAATGCTTCAGACTGCTTAGGAGCATCTTGAATGAATCAAGCATCAGTTTTTGAGTGGCATAAGAGATTCAAGGAAGCCAGGGAGTCTGTGAGGGATAATGAGAGGTGTGGGAGGAGTAAGGAAGTCAATACACCAGAGTTGATTGGTCAAAGGGTTAGGGTTAGTATCTTGAGGTTTTAAGGGAGTTCAGGAAGAGATTCCTTGGGAAGAGGCCAGCACTCTTCGAATCGGGTCACTCTCGGACAAATACCCTTGGGAAAGTTATGAACCCCCTCATCCTCCCAGCAATGGGTTAAACAGCATCACTGATGTTCTTCTAGAAGGATGGTTTTGGCATTAAATTACCCACGAAGGTTGATATGTCATTAAACAAAGAAACCTAACCTAACCTTGAAACTATGTGAGTGTGTGCAAATTATTTGTGTTAGATAGGAATACTTGTTATCATATAATTGCGTCCAAAAATTTCCTTAAAAATCAACAGAAGAGATATAAATATAAATGTACAATGAACGCAATTCCCTAACCTCTAGGCATAAAATAATCCCAGGTGAGTTGACACGCTATAAAAATCAATTCGTCACCTTTGAGGTCTGTTTCTTACAAATGCTACCACTCTGGGTCAGAATGGATCTGGAAGTGATGATAATGAAGTTTCCACCCACCCCAGAAATCTAGAAATGAAACCACTATCGGATGCAGTCAAATGTTATACTCATGTCAACAAGAAAGAAAAGGAGTTAGTTGTCTAAATTTCTGAGATGAAGATGGTTTATATTTATCATTAAGGGTTTTTGGACTATTGTCTTCATCTTTATTGTTATTTCTACATTCATTCTGAATTGTCCAGCAGGACACATGGCGAAACGGTTATAAGTGTTGGTTCCCTAAGCTTCTAAGGAGACAATCATCTGGAGGTTGCAGGTTCAATCCTCACTACAGGCGAGTAACAATACTAGAATACTTAACACTTTTACCCGGTTATGGCTAACGGAATCAGAACAGGCGACCCCTGTGGATTCAATAAAGGACGTAGTTAGCAGTTCCGTGAAGGTTCCCGAGTTCGACAAACGCCTGAAGAAGGCCGGAGGACATATCGGCCAAAGCGTTGTGGAAATAACAATAAAGATGAAGACAATAGTCCCAAAACCCTTAATGATAAAAATAACTTGTAGTTCTCTTGAACGACTCTCGTATTATTTCAACCTCCCTCTTTCTGGACAGTTCAGAGTGAATGTAGAAAACCCTTAATGATAAATGAAAGAGAAGGATCATTTAGCTTGAAGCTTTTAAAAAGTCAGGTAAATCGATGAAAAAAAAAAAGATATGCCAACGTTCCAAAACACGAAATATTGTAATGTCATAAAGGACTTGTAACACGGTTTCCAACTCATCAAGAAACCGGAAAGAAATAAGCCAGAACGGTTCTGTATTTAAGAAGTGATTTTGGATAATGATTTACTTATTCCAACTGCTGAACAGTCACCCAATATAATCAGTGCATGTATGTGACAATTGACTCTGGTCAAGTTATTGATCTCCCTAATCCGACTTAGGTAAAAAGGGTTCGCACTTGTGATCTACATACATTACATGCCATACCAAAGAATCTCAAAGATCTTGCAATATAGGAAACAGGCCTCAAAGGTGACTGATTGATTTTTCTTTTATATCAGATAGCTTTGTTTCTTTGTTTAATAGCATATAAACATTCGTGGGTTATTTAATGCCGAATCTATCCTTGTAGAAGAACAGCAAGAGAACTATTTAACCTATTGCTGGAGAGGTAAGTTGGGTTCATACCTTTTCCATGGGGGTCCCTGAAAATTATGGACGAGTTCACATACTTTGAGGGACGCATCTCATCTACGGAAAACGACATCAATACGCGACTATTGAAGGTATAGACAGCTGTCGATAGACTATCAGACATATGGAGGTTAGACCTGTCCGATAAAATAAAACGCAATTTTTTCCTAGCAGCAGTTGTGTACATACAACTATATGGATGCACCACATGGACACTGACAAAGCTTGATGGCAATTTCACAAGAATGCTGCAAGCTATAATGAACAAATCCTGGAAGCAACATCCTAAAAAGCTTGCAGCTACATGGCCACTTACCTCCCATCTCTAAAACCATCCAAGTGCGACGAACAAGACATGCTGGAGAAGTAAGGATGAATTCATAAGCGACTTTCACCTCTTGTCCCCCTCACACGGACATGCAAGTGTTGGACGACCAACTAGAACTTATTTACAGCAGCTTTGTGCGGACACAGGATGTAGTCTATAAGACCTGCCCAAAGAGAGGGATGATAGAGAGGTATGGCAGAAAATTCGTTCTAGAGACACGACAGGACGATGATGATGATAATGATGATGATTAATGCAAAAGTGACTACGATTCGAACTTGCTTACTACGATATCACAATCCAACGCGTTTGCTACTCGACATTAGGAACTTTGTCTTTATTAGATCAGAATACAGGAAACCGTATAACTGTGGGCAAACATATGATTATGATGAGATAGAATTATTATTGTTTAAATAAGAATACTTAAAAAACTATGTAACTGTGTGTAGATCATTTGCATAAGAATAGATACTTGATGCAACAACTTTTATAGACGTTGTTGCTTGTTTTAAATGGCATATCAACCTTCGTGGGTTATTAAATTCTAAATCCATCCTTATAGAAGAACAGCAGTGGTACTATTTAACCCATAAGAGGATAACGGGGTTCATGCCTTTCCTAAGAGTATTTTTCCGAAAGTGAACTTAATGGCACAACTGGCGTTCGAACTCGCTTACTACGATTCCGCAGTCCAGCGTGTTAACCATAACACCACGAGGGACACCCGCCCACCTAATTTTTATGGAGGATTATAATGAGTTATTTGCAATATTGCTGTTAAATACGATAACTTGAGATTATATAATTGTGGGTAAACAGATGATTATCAACAAACGAAAAGGGGCATTTAAAAAATGTAATGGAACATGGAAAATATTGTTATAGTTACAAACATTTTTAAATGTATCAAGTCGTAGCATTAAATAACCCTTAACAAGTTGATATATCGGTAAACAAATGAACTAACTAATCCTTCTGATCTCTCATCGATCTCTCGCTTGTTTGTCTTCTATAACTTGCCTGATTTTCGATCTTCAATAAAATTTGGGCACTCCCAAACATATATTATCCAAGGCTTGAGGATCACGCTATTCGGTTGATGTGCTTTGCAGTAAGATAGATATATTCAAAATTCAATTTCGAAATTCCTTTTGAAAATAAACATCACTGTTCCAATAGACATCTGTCATCTAGTGTTTAGCTTTTATTTCAATACTCATGTTTGATAAATTATAGCTCTCACAGTATTGCATCTTTATTTGACTGCTGTAAAGTGGGTTAGGGCTAGACATTTGCTGCTTTTAAGGGTTGTAAGTGTAAGGACATATTCTTAATTTTGAATTTTGGGTGAAAAACGCGTTTTAAAATTTTGCTTTCATAATTCTTTTGTGGGAAAATGACGATATTTTGAAGCTGATAGATTTATCGGAGAATTAATAGTAAAATATGTGCGCGTAGATTTATCATCGAAATTATGAAACGATCTCTAAACTGTCTTTTTAGCTCCGGTGTGTGTTTAAGATAAAATGCCTCTATGTTTTCCAGAAATATTCTTAGTTTAGTAATATGACTATTTCACTAAAAATGCCAATGTTAGGAAGTAAATGTACCGAAATATTTTCTGTATATGTGGAGATATAAAAGCATCGAATTAGAACATACTATCCATTTATACATTCTAAAATAAGGATCTACTTATTCTTTATTTAAAAGAATGTCATTCAGTTCTCTCTTGTCTATTTGGAAAATATCCATAATCAAAATTTTCCTTAAACTGCAAATATTTGGTCATTTAATAGATTTCCAGTATGAATATCTGGTACATAGCAATCGGTGTATTCATTTCGTTTAGCATGTCTTGTTCGACGGATTTGGATGGTTTTAGAGATGGGGGGAGGTGGATATGTAGCTGCAAGCTTTGTTGGATGTTGCTTCCAGGATTTGTTCATTATAGCTTACAGCATTCTTGTGCAATTGCCGTCAAGCTTTTTCTTAATACGATTTGTCAGCGTCCGTGTAGTGCATCCATATAGTAGTATGTACACGTTAATTTGATTTAGTTTGTCATGTACTCTCAATATTCCTCTAAAGACTGGTTTTAGACATATAACTTTTTATTTTATTTTGCGCTTTTACGTGTGTCAAAGGACTGATAAATATTAAATCCTTTCCAACATAGAAATATTTAAGTCATAAATATACTCTTGGTAAAATTATATCCCATAAATGAGCCTATAGTATCGTTTATCATATTTTTTGATAAAGTTGCAATATTCAATCCAAATGTCTACAAAACGGCCAAGCCAGTCTACTGTGTATTGGTGTCTCGATCAGTCTGCCTGATATCCAGTATAAATTTGATTTATAATATAATTAGTTTTTTTTATGTAAAAGACATTGAACAAAACAATAGAAGCAATATCAGATTTGGTCTGTAAGAATTGTAGGTCGCATTTGAGTTTTCTCTTCATATACAACAATGTTATTTATCTATTATGTGTACTTGGGGGGAAATCCAGAAAAATCAATCAATATTTGTATTTATAGACATATGTGCCTGCATAAGAAATCATCGCTTTACCATAAGAGTTACTGTCTCTATAAATATGACATATAGTATAAAGTGTGTGATATAGGTGATTGTATACCGTTATTATTTTCCTCATCTTTCTCTAAGAGTTGGATAGCGGTATTTCTAAATATGGCGTCGTGAATGAAAAGATAAACAGACTATGTGGCTTATTAGATTAAATAAGTAACGCTAAAATATGATTATAAGTCGAAGTACTGACTTTTAAAAAAAGCAAAAGTAGCATATTTTACACGTCATATTTAGTTGAATATTGCCAGAGGCAATACTCCGCTTATTATATTTCTTAACTTCGCTTATTATATTTCTCTACTTCGCTTATCATAATTCTCTACTTTGCTAATCATAATTCTCTGCTTCGCTTATAATTTTTCGTGGATACTTATATCCACTTATAAAGAGACAATTTGCTTAGTTTTGAGATTTGTAAATGCTATATTTTGCTTAGTTGTGACAATAAGGCCGGATGTATGGAGCATCCAGTGAGACTCGAACTCACTAATAATATTTTGCTAGTCTAGCTGCTAACTATTTCATGACAAGTAAAAAAAAATCTGAATATGAGCACAGGTAAAAAAATCATACATAACAGTAGTAATCCTAGTCAAGTAAGAACATTAAGTTTATAAGTCCCAAAATTTTACACTGAATTGTAGGACACATGGCGTAACGGTTATTGATGTTGCTTCCCTAAAGCGACAATCATCTAGAGGTTGCAGGTTCAATCTTGACAGCAGGCGAGTACCCGGTTATGGCTAACGGAATCAGAACAGGCGACCCCCGTGGATTCATTAAAGGATATAGTTCGCAATTCCGTGAAGGTTCCCGAGTTCGACAATCACCTGAAGAAGGCCGGAGGACATATCAGCCAAAACGTTGTGGAAATAACAATAAAGATGAAGACGATAATCCAAAAACCCTTAATAATAAAAATAATTCATAGTTCCCTTGATTTTGTGTGCTCTTTAATTTTTGTGAAAATAAATGGAAGGCATTGATTTCTGAACGACTCTCGTATTCTTTCAACCTCCCTCTTTCAAAAGTAACCGTTTCCTAAACTGTTAATACTAGTTTTGACAGCGACTACATTTAGTGTGAGGGTGTGATTGTATGTATGAGAGAGAGAGAGAGAGTGTGTGAGTGTGTGTGTATGTGAATGTGTGAGTATGTGCATGTGTGTGAGTCTGTGAATGAATGTGTGTGTGTATGTTTTCTTTACATATTACATATATAAGAATTTTTTTCCCTTCTATTTAGTGCAATTTGATAAAAAGAAGCCAGAACTGTTTATCAAACTATTTAAATGTTTATAAAACTCTTTCTTAAATCTTGAGTCTAAACACTCGCCCCCCCCACACCTTTCTAGTCTCTCATTGGTCCATCTCTTTCTTGGAATCTTCAACTAGCCCAATTTTTTACCCTTAACTGAATTTAAAAAAACTATATTTACATTATCCAGCACAGTTTTTTTTCGATCAAACTTTTCGTTGATGTGGCTTAGGATATTAATATTAAAAATTCAGATTTTCAGTTTCGAAATTCCTTTTAAAAAAAAGAATCACTCTTCCCATTCCTCCCACTCTGGGTTAAATTGTACCATTACTATTCTTCTACACGGATGACTTTGGCATTAAATAACCCATGAAGGTTCATATACCATAAAGTAAACAAACCTTGTTCTCATCGCACTTTTTTGTTCAAGCAATTTCGTTAATGTAGTTATAAACAGTCCGAGGATATTTATAACTGAAACATCAAGACATTCCTTGTTCTGAATTTCAAAAGTTTTAAATAATATATAAACATTCTTATCTTCATAGTATTCCCTGGGAACAGGTTATTATGACACACTTTTCGGCCATTTTACTGATAGAGTTAGATATTTAAAACAAACGAGGATAATTTGCTTCATTTCTTTTTTGTATACTCATATTTTCTATTGATAGATAGATCGATATGAATAAACTTTTTTCTCTTTCATCCTTAATCTATCTCAAATCTCTTTAAGAGTAAGTTAATACAATATTTATCGAATCTAGTAATCTGTGGCAAGTTGTAATTATTGTATTGAGTCATAAATAATTTCTGTTTTTTAAAAGATAGCTCTTATTACGCATTTCAAACTTTCAATCTTTTAAACGCAAACAAAAATTTCCTGATTAAAGATGGCCTTCATCTGTCATTCCTACTTCAATAGCAAAGTTAAGTTGGCGACTGTAGTCGAGGGCGATCTGAAGGCTCCCTTTTCAATAGCTACTACAACGAGGTGTAGGGGATGGCGCTACTCCTTTCCCTGGATTGCCCCACTTTACACTTGATACGTACCTTATATTGCTGAGTGCAAAGCAAGGAGGTATCAAGTACCATTTTTAAAGTCTTTGGTATGACGCGACCTGGGATTGAACCTAGATCTACCGGACCATTGGCGAACACTCTACCAACTAGGCCAACGAACCGGTTAAAAGCCTAATCTTATATATCATTTCTTGCTCCTAAAATGGAAGAAACTGAAAGTGCATATTTGACGCGTAATCTGAGAATTTAAGAATAACAAAAATTCAACTGAAAACTTCTTAGTGTCATTATTGACCGCCAAGTGCGAAACTGGTTTTCAAAGTTTCGTTCCGGTGATACTGCATTGAGAGATGAACCCTTGACCAACTGCCTTTCTGCAGTGGGGTAAAACTCTTCCAACAAGTGTCCTGAATATGACACTGAACAATCTGATGGTGAGGCTCCAGAAATGTTGGAGCTTTGGAGAATGCAGAATACCCCTTTATTGCTATCACTCCCAGGTCCACTCTGGCCCGGAGTGGTAGCATCTGATAGAGTCCTATCTATGGGTTAAATAGAACTAAATAATGTACTTATACAAAACTGAATTGTTTGAAATGAAACAATTTTTGACATTTAAACTGTGTACTTATGTTAAACTGAACTGTTTTAAATAGAATTGTTTATATCTATAAAAATGGATTTGGCATTAACTAACCAACAATGATTGATATGCCATAAAACCCAACCAAACCAAATCCTATCAAATTCAAATAACTTGCACACAGCTATATGACTTCAGGTATTTCTCTCTAATACGAATAATTATATGGTTTCAAGTAATTATTTCTTTATAATAATTATTATTCGTTAGCACACAGTTACATTGTTGCATGGCTCTTCAGAGCCTTTGCTCAGTGATCAAGCAGTTCCCATTTCTTCACTTCTTTTCTTCAGTACTCTTTTCTTCATTCTTCGTTCTTTTTTCGCGTTGGTTTTATGTCACCATCTTTAGTCTTGTCTATCATCTTCTGTCAGTGTCCTCAGTTATTTTAATTTCTTCTTGGCTGGGAGAATTAAGAGAATTGATGGAATTCAATCCGCGTAAAATGCTTTTGAATTAGCTTTTGACATTTACACATACCAATCCACAATCTGCCGCCATTTGAAAAAGGTAGTAAAATAGTGTATGAAAATATTCTAAAGAAATGCCTTGTACTTATCATTAGTAGAACCAGTGTCCTTCTTCATGATAATGCAAAGCCACATTCAACAAGAATCACCCAGGGAAAAATATTGGATTTCGGTTGGTCTCTTCCACTTAATCTTCTATTTCATGAGATCTTACAGCCAGTGATTTCCATCTTTTTCATTTTCTACAAAATGCTCTGAATGAAAACTTATTTTCTCAAGAGGACCAAGCAAAAACTTTGGTTGAAAACCTCTTGAGTTGAATTGTACTTGAAAAGAATTTGTTACATAGCCATGATATGGCTACGTGAAATGTACATAGATCGTTCACCACGTATATACATAGAACACAGGAATCCCGAAACTCGAAAAACACGTAACGACTTCTTAGTTCTGATACGAAACTTTTTATAACCTTTGAGTTTAAAGATTCTTCGACATAAGGAGAGAGATACACATTCTTTCTATTCTGGCTTTTTCATCTCCCCGACCCCCATCTCGTGCGGTGCCCGTAGCGCGCAAATTCGTATGGCCTCTGTGAGCCCCGAAAGTTGACCCATCTCGTTGGGTGTCTAGTTCTCAACTCAACAAACTGACCTTTTCAAAATCCCCCAAATCCTCCGTGCGCTTCCGGTGCGTGACATCACCCGCACTTTGTAGCCCCGTTTCCCATCTGGGCTGTTGTGACGTCTCTGAGTGACACGTCCGTTCCGCCTGCGCGCGCGATCACCTGCGCCAATGTCGCACCTAAGCAACCCATGCATCGAGCCGAGAGGCTCCTGGCCCAACCAAACCCAAAGGCACAAAACGAAATTCCTAGGCCATTATATTACAAATTGACAAACTGATGAATAAGAGAGGATTATAAATAATGGCGAATATACTATTGGTTAAAATATTGGTTAGAATATTGGTTAAAACATTTATGAACAAATTATATTTTATTAAAACAGAAATTACTTACTCAAACCAAAGAGATACCAATGACATTTATCTGATCATACATCTCCTTCGCTCACAAACCAATTCATTTAAAGCAACCAATAACCCACCCAGTCAGGGAGCCAAGAATATGTTGCCTGAATCCTCTACGGAATGGGTGAAATCTCCCCCAATAAAAAGGGTTGTCCCGGGTATCGAAGAAAATCTATCTATTGGTGATGTCATAGTTTTAGAGCAATGAGGGGTATTTAATCACTTCTTAATTGTAAACACCCATTTGACGGATCTAAGAAAACGCTGACCATATACCCGTACAGAGAGGTGAGGCCTCTCCACGAGAGGTGTCAAGGATAAACTACAACTAATCCTGAGGCCCGAGTTCAGAAGATCTGGGTTGTGTGGGTGAATTCGTTTAATCCAGACCAAAATCCACTTTGATCTGGAGCCACAGTATCTTTTTGTGCCAAATCCATGGATCAAACAGATCTGTTTGTAAAGGATTTGTATTAGAGAGGAATACTTGTTACCATAAAACTGTGTGCAAATTATTTGTATTAGATAGGAATACTTGATATCATATTACGGTGTGCAAAACAACCCGCCAAAAAAAAACGAGGACTCTCAAGAAACTACACAAAAAAATTAAGCATTAACGTACAATGTATGCAATTCCCTACACTCAAGGCATAAAATAACCCTAGACGCGTTGACCAGCCGTTATAGCCATGCACTCAATAAATCTTAATTTCCATTACTCCTAAGTCGACCCTGAATTGGTGGGGTAATATCCATTTGGGTCTGATTAATGTGTCAAATAGATGTGTTTTAAAATCATTAATATTAGATAGGAATACTTTAAATCACATAACTTTTTGCGAATAATTGTTTACTATTATTTTATAGGAATAGTTATTTGAAACGATGTAACTGCCAGCAAATAAAAAGAAGAAAAAAGAAGAAACTGACTTCGGCATGAAATAATGTAACAAGGGTTAACATGTGATAATGAATTAAAGTAAAAAAGGGAAACATGACGTAATGAAATAATGTAGAAAGGGTCAACACGTCGTAATAAGAAATGTAACGGTTAATACGTTTAATGAAATAACGTAACGAGGGTTTATATGTCGTAATGAAATAACGTAACAAGACTTAACACGTGGTAATAGAATGACGTAACAATAATTAACATGCAATGAAATAATGTAACAAGGTTTTTTTACATGTGGTAATTAAATAATGTAACAAGGTTTTTTTACATGTGGTAATTAAATAATGTAAGAAGGTTTATACATGTGGTAATGAAATAATGTAACAAGGTTTATACATGTGGTAATGAAATAATGTAACAAGGTTTTTTTTACATGTGGTAATTAAATAATGAAACAAGGTTTTTACATGTGGTAATGGAATAATGTAAGAAGGTTTTTACATGTGGTAATGAAATAATGTAACAAGGTTTTTTTACATGGAGTAATGAAATAATGTAACAAGGTTTTTACATGTGGTAATGAAATAATGTAACAAGGTTTTTTTACATGTGGTAATGAAATAATGTAACAAGGTTTTTACATCTGGTAATGAAATAATGTAACAAGGTTTTTACATGTGATGAAGTAACATAATCGTTAACATGTCGTTAAGAAATACGAGTAACATAACATGGATTAACATGTCATAAATCTAAACAAACCTTTTATCATATTGAAATACCTTAAGAGAGGGTGTTCAAGGTTGGAAAAGAAAACTTAAATAAAAGACGTTGTCACTGAAAAAGACCAATGCATAAAATTTGGATAGAGGAGAAAAACAGCTTTTCCAAGTATTGAACTGAGAATATTTATAAAGCTTAATGATTCTAGCTATAAATAGTCCGATAAAAATGTTTGAAGATTTATTGGTTATTTAAATCTGCCGGTGTCTCCTTTGAAGTAGGAACTTCCTGCTGGTGGAGCGTCAATTGCACATGTCGAGATTATCGTCGTTTCGTGTAGATTATATTGGTAGCTGTTAAAATGGTGAAATTGATATGAGACACTGGAGAGTATCTTTGATGTAATGTTATTTATGGAAATTTTGAATTTATTTTCTATGTTGAAATTATCGTTGTTTCTTGTAGAATTCGAAGCGGACATTACAATGGTAGGGATTAAAATTGTGAAAATGAAAAATAAGGCGGAGAAATGAAGCTGAAATAGTTACATCCTGTTGGTAGAGCGTAAACACACTTAATACATCCCGTGCATATGTGTGGAGTCACATATTTATTGCCATTACTCCCAGGTCGACTCTGACCTGCAGAGGTAGTACCCATTTGGGTCACAGATATGAATTATGCTATTTAAGATTATTCGACAACATAACACACACACAAGACCTTAATGAAATACCAAACCTTCAACATAAATAGATTTTCCCTTTGTGAAAATCAGGTTTTTGAGTCCAGGTGCATTCTGTATTATATAAATGAACGATGGATCATCTTTATATTTTGGATTAATTGATTTATTGCCAAAAAACAAAAATTAGTTCGAGAGGGAATATTTCCTCTATTTGCTTGGCTCTCCCGGATTAAAAATAACATCTCGTTTCCATTTTAGGCATATTCGTTTTCTATGTTTTTTTAAGCTACTGGAGTGAGTCCCCGTGGCGTAGTGGCTAACCTGCTTGACTCTATTCACGTTATTATCTTCACTTTTGGATTCGCATTATACCAAAGACTTTAAAAATGGTACTTGATACCTCCTTGCTTAACACTCAGCAATATAAGGTACGTATCAAGTGTAAAGTGGAACAATCCAGGGAAAGGAGTCGCGCCTTCCCCTACACCTCAGTGTATTAGCTATTGAAAAAGGGCCCTTCTGTTCGCCCTCGACTCGACCTGGGATTGAACCCCGGTCTCCCGGACCATTGGCGAACACTCTACTCATTAGGCCAATGAGACTATTATATTATATAGAAATATGTAGACTGTTATATCATAATGAAATATTAGACTATTTTCCTTGGATTATATATATATATATATAAGGTATAGATTAAGGGTAAGTAGAGCAAAACAGGGAAAGGAGTAGCGCCCTCCTTTACAACACGGTGTAGCAGCTATGGAAAATTGAGCCTTCGAGTCACCCACGACTACGGTCGGCAAACTTACTTACTCAACTTATGTAAATGTATGTGTAATATAATGGCCGAGAGATTTCGTTTTTTGCCTTTGGGTTAAGTTAGGCTGAGAACCTTTCTTCTCAGTGCATGGGTTACTTTGGTGCAACATTAACACAGGTGTTGACGCGAGTGCGGGTGGAGCGGACGTGTTACTCAGAGATGTCACAATAGCCCGAAATGGGAAACAGGGCTACACAGTGCGGATGACGTCACGCACCGGAAGCGCGCGGAGGATTTTGGGAGATTTTGAAAAAGTGAGTAGAGTTGAGACCTGCCTCGGAAGAAAACGGTTGGCTTTCGCTTGCTCGCGGAGGCCTTCGGCAGGTTTCGCACGAGATGGTGGGGGGGGGGGCAGATGAAAAAGCCAGAATAGAAAGATTGTGCCTCTCTCTCCTTATGTCGAAAAACCTTTAAACTCAAAGGTAATAAAAAGTTTCGTACCTGAACTGAGAAGTCGTAAGTGTTTTTCGTGTTTCGAGATTCCTATGTTCGGTGTTATATATATATGAACATTATATATCCATTTCACACATAGCCGTATCTGGCTATGGTACATATATATATATATAAATTCCTTATTTTAGACATAATGTATGACTCTCATAAAAGAGAAATATCAAAGTGACTACCTTGCTGTCGCATAATATTCAGCGATGTCTACAAAATATTCTTAATGAGTAGTATGATAAACTAACTAAACGGCTGAAGAAGAAGCTAGATGGCAATTACACAAGAATGTTTGCGAGCAATAATGAACAAGTCCTAGAGGCAACACCCCACAAGGCACCAACTATACGGCCACCTGCCTCGGATCACGAAAACTATCCAAGTTAGACGAACCAGACACGCAGGACACTGCCGGAGAACCAAGGACGAGCTCATAAGTGAAGTACTCCTATGGACCCCCGCATATGGCCAAGCAAAAGCAGGACGACCAGCTCGAACATACATACAGCAGCTATGTGAGGATACGGGATGTAGCCCTGAAGACCTGCCAGAGGCGATGAATGATAGGGAGAAGTGGCGAGAGAGGGTCAGGGATATCCGTGCTAGCGGCAGGACATGATGATGATATGCTACAGTGGCATCACGTCGAAGCATCAAGCCATGGCAACTCGTCGAGGAATCAAGTCAAGATATCACGTCGTGATATCATGTTGTGGAGATATCTTTTGTAAATTTGGTGAATCTGAACCATCTCTACGGAGTCGTAAGTTCGCTCTTCATTAAAAAGTCCATACGTTTGAGCGTGTACCATTATTAGGTGACGACTAAATTTCGAAGTAGGTAGCAGTTTATCATCATCATCATCATCATGTCGCGCTGCCAGGATGGATCTCCCTGATCCTCTCTCGCCACCCGTCTCTATCGTTCATCGTTCCCCGGGAGGTCTTCAAGGCTATATCCTGTATCGGCACATAGTTTGCTTCTAACTGTCAAACTACGCTTAGATTAATAAACGACTTATTGTTCTGGTACATATGATAAGTGAAGGCAATTGTGGTATAACGGTCATCGTCATGAAAAATGGCCTCGGCCTGAGGAGTTTGAATTCTGAACGAGATTGTATTTTACGTAGCGCTAATATCCACAAACAAGGTATGAATTTAACTCTCCCCGCACCGCTACGGGTAAATAATAGGGCAAACTGGGCTCTTTAATTTTGCTATAGTAACCAATCATGGGGAAGGAAAATTCTGAATTAAAAAAAAATCTCCCGTTTAAAAGTTGGCCTTGTGTCACTTCCTGTTCGTATGAGCTGTTTCACGGTCAATACCAGAGTAAATAACCTCGAGGACAACAAAATATATGGAAAATAAAAGAAATCACCGATTTACTTTTGGCTTCAGCTGGTTGCGAAGCAATTATGAAAATTTCCTTAAGACTTTTTCAGGAGAATTAGAGAAATTGACATTTAATTAAATCAAAGAGATTATTCTTGAGAATAACAGACCCCCAAAAAGGTTGCTCATTCATGAACAAACTAAATTCATGGCATTAAAACAAGAACAAGAAAAAGTATAATAAACTTTCAAAATGTCTGCAGATTCTGTGAATTTGAAGGTTTAGAAAAGAAGAAATATTTATTGAAGAAGAATTAATTCTATTACTTCTGATTAAAAGCATGTCAAATACATCTCTCAGATATAAAATCTTGGAACATTTGTAATTCAAAGAAATGTCGTTCAATACCTGCGTTGACATTATTCAAAGGCAAGGCTTGATAAACAAAAAGTTTTAGTCCACTAAAAAATATGGACTCAGATATAAAAACAACGCATACATACGATGAGTTTTCTTATTAATAGATGGAATTTAACGACATGTCAACACATCTGGGGTTATTTAATACCTAAGGTTTAGGGAATTGCGTTCATTATACATTCGTGGTATTATGCTTGTCACGGAGCCCAATGTCTTGTGACTACTAGTCACAGTACTTGTCGTGGCTATTGTATTCGTGACTACTACATTAGCTTCCGGCTGTTGGCTTTGTCAAATCCTTCCGTGCCCACGTTGTGTTGAAAGATCCATGGAGGGGGTGGACACAGTTCAGCCGGATCTTCTCCTGACGGTCAGGTAATATAAGTGGCGAGATTGTTTAGCAACTCAAAGAATAGAGAAAACCCGTTGTTTAACAACAACAAAAAATCGTTTTTTATTGAAACACGTTTGTGAGACAATAAATAACAAACAAACGAGGTTTGCTTTCCTGGCAAACAGAAGAAGAAATAATATCGATAGGGGAAAAGTGACGATGAGGTGCGGTTCGAGTAACACTAACGTCTCCAAAGTCTGGGACTTTGAAATTTTGTAACGGCTAAAGGTTTTTCGGACTACTTCGGGTCTAGAAGGGAAGAGATGATTCTTTAGCAGTCTTGAGTTTCTCCTTGGTCCCTTTTTCTTATCCTCTCTGAGGATTCGTTTAATTATCCCATTTTTATAGACCAATATCTGGACTAAAATCGTTTCTGATTGGTTATCCAATAAAACAATTAGGAGTCATATTCCCATTGGTCAGCCAATCCTAGTTCAGGATTATATCTTACAGGTATAGGGAAAACTCTTTTTAGATGCTTTGACCAATGGGAATAGGTTTAGAGCAATGGGGTTTAACAAAAAATTCTCAGCCTCACCTGACTGGATGAGCCATGCCGAGCTCACTTTTGTTTAGGGTGGAGCAAAATTAAATCTCCCTTTAACATTGACCTTCAAGATAAGGACTAGAAAAATATATTTTACGAAATGACCCGTTTCATCAGTGTTATTGATGAAGTTAGTTGACAGCCGAAAATTTAAATAAATTTGCAAACCTTCAAAATCAAAAACAATTGTCTCGCACTTAACTGACCTTTAAAATCAAAAGCGGTTCTCACGCACTTAACTGACCTTTAGGAACGATCAACCAGGTTTTTGGTCAGTATAAGCATTGAACAAAAAGATACTTACTTTAAGGATCTTCTTTTGTTTGTGATATATATATATATATATATATATATATATATATATATATATATATATATATTAATTAGAATGTATTTCGTAAAGTCTAATTTTTACATATTAATTAAGTAGTCAACCGCACGTCGTGTCACACATTTATATTTACGTTTTGAGTAGTTATTGAAGATTTTTTTCTCACTGTTATATGATAATAAGTATCCCTATCGAATGCACATAATTCGATACAGTGGTATGGTTTCAATTATTCCTATCGATTACAAACAATTATACGCGGGTAGTTCTGTAAGGTAGTGGCTAACCCGCTAGACTGCAACATCGTGGTAAGTAAGTTCGAACTCCAGTCACGCTAGTATGTTCCCTTTAGGACTAATACCATTAGAGAAGTCACGAACTTCTTTATTCCCAAGTTAAATTTTGTTTCTTGTTCTTTTAGAAAGGTAGCTTTGAAATTAAATGATCTATGAGTGTTAACGGATGGAGAAAAAGCTTGACGGCAACTATACAAGAATGCTGCGAGCAATATTGAACAAGTCCTAGAGGCAACATCCTACAAAGCAGCAGCTATACGGCCACCTACCACCCATCATGAAAACTATCAAAGTTAGATGAACCAGGCATGCAGGACACTGCTGGAGAAGTGGGGATGAGCTCATAAGTGATGTACTCCTATGGACCACTTCACATGGCCGAGAAAAAGGATGGCGACCAGCTCGAACCTACATACCGCAGATACGGGGTGTAGCCCTGACGACCTGCCGGAAGCGATGAACGATAGGGAGGGGTGTCGAGAGTGGATCAGGGATATCCGTTCTGATGGCACAACAAGATGATGATGATGATGATTGTTGAAATGCCATTAAACAATAAACAAGTCAATATATTGTTTTAAGTTATTGTTTTTAGTAGATGATAGTCATTTGGTTAATCAGTCATTTAGTTTAATGTTACTAATAATAATAATCCTTAGTGTACAAGTATCGCTTTAACTGACAATTCTTAATACAAATAAATGACTGTTATATATCATAGATGCCTATATACTAACTATACTTAACACATCTTTGCATTGTTTCAATTAATTATTTCTATTTAATGATAGATTTTTAATTGCACTCTATTATAGAGTTTCCCAAACGGATCACCTAATCTCGGCCAGACGGCCAGACCTTATTATAATAATAAAGAAAGAGAACTTACAGAATTGTAGACTTTGCTATCTTTGCTGACCACAGAGTAAAATTAAAAGGGGAAAGAAAGATGAGTACCTGGACCTTGCTAGGGAATTGGAAAAGCCATGGAATATGAAAGTGAGGGTTATACCAATTATAAATGGTGTTCTTGGTACAGTCAGCAAAGGACTGATAAAAGGACAAGAGGATTTGAAAATAAGAGGACGAGTGGAGATCACCCAAACTACAGCATTGTTGAGATCAGCCAGAATATTGAGAAGAGTCCTAGAGACTTGATACTTGTTATCACTCAGACTTCAGTGAATGACCATTAACTATCGCTGATTTGAAAATCTCTCAAGGAGTAAAAATAATAAAAATAATCTGCTATACATTGATCACCATATCCTCAAGGACAGGAAGAAGAGACGGGAAAATGTAGCAATGGCGTGGATTGACAACAAAAAGATTTACGATATGCTCCTGCAAAGCTGGATAATAGACTGTCATAAATATTCAAGTTATCCGACGAATTCATAACGAGTGGAACTAACAGCAGGAGGAAAAAACTTTGCAAAGATGAAAATCCCGAGAGGAATCTTTCAGGAAGATACGCTATCACTATTAGTAATCGTAGTAGCGATGATGCCATATTATTAATATTAGATAGAAATACTTGAAACCATGAAGAAGGAAGTTACTTACCAAGTAAGAGAAACTCACCAAAAAATGAGCTGATTGAAAATGCTCCTTTAGCGATTCTCATCTCCACTGAGCAGTTTAATTCTATGCTTGTTTTGGGGTCATCAGGAGAGAATGTGAACCGTTTCGGGGCCTTCCTCCCAACGGTTTTATTTGCACATCGGCCTCACTCACTGAAATGAGGCCACATTATAGCATCCTATGAAATTAACGTCTAACGGCGAAATATAAATTTTCAGATCTGCACACGTTCTTAGAATGTAACGCATTATTATCACTGAATTGGAATCCTCGGCAGGGGATATTCCAAGTCCCACTGACCGAACAATAAGACCTTTTGAGGAATTGGTGTAAATGTGTTTCTCGGTTATATCCGGGAAGCATTAATATGGATAATGACTTATTTTTTCAGAAGACAATAAAACGTTTGGTTCGTTTGTTGGTCGGTTGATTAGGTTTTATGGCATATCAACCTTTCTAGATTATTTAATGCTTAATCCTTCTAATACATGTACGTTGAATATAGATTATTTTTAAATGAATTTGTCGGTAACATTTGAAACAAGCCAAAGATCATTGGTTTGCCAATGGTTTCATGTATAATACTAACAATTTCATTAAACAGCAGTAATTTGTTTGCATACAGTCAAATAGTTTCAATTATTGCTATCAAACACTAACAATTCAATTTAGCATCAGTCATTTGTTTGAAAACAGCTAAATGCTATCAAGTATTGCTATCTAACACTTATAATTCGATTTACCGTCAGTCATTTGTTAGCGCTCAGTTAAATGGTTTCAAGTATTGCTATTAAACACTAATAATTTAATTTAACATTAGTCATTTATTTGCTTTCTGTTATGTAATTGTGGGCAAACAAATGATTGGTGCTAAATTAAATTCTTTTTTAACCATACAGGGTGTGGAAGCGAAATATAGAATAATCTTAAAACTTTTCTTTTCGTCTGAGTTGTAAAATTTTTTAAGTAAAAAAATGCAATAAATCTAAATTTTCTGTAAGCTTTTGTATTCAAGCACTTTTCAAAATTAAAATTCAGCCCAATATGAGTGAGCAAGAAAAGAAACGGCAAAGAATCTATAATTTGCTTAACGCCCAAATCAAATTAAAGTTTCTTTGTCTACATTATAAACAGCAAAAAACAATTTTTACAGAAAAAGAGCTTTTTAAGGAAAAGTGGGAGTGGAGGATTGAACAAAAAAACAAAAGGAAGGCTTTCTAACTGCTCTCCTTACGGCGTTTATGAAGGACCCCACAACATTAATAAGAAAGTACGCTAATGAATTGAAAGTACATGAAAAAACTGTGAGAACATTAATTAAACAAGATTTAAGCCCAGACCTTTACCCCCTTGATTACGCTATTTGGGACGTTTTAGAAAACGAAACAAACGCAACTTCACATCCAAATATAGGTTCGTTTAAGATTGCTATTGAGGTGAAATAGAATAATATATCTGAGGAATTTATTTTGAAGGCATGCAAATCTTTTCGAAGGCATGTTGACACAATAAGTGAAAAAAATGGTGGCCACATTGAGTAAATTTACTGTTTTGTGTCTATCTTCTTATTCTGTTTATTTTTTAAAATTAAAATTAATCTTGTTCTATAATGAAATATTCCTGATTTTGTTTTCGTACCCTAGAGGTGGGACTTTAACAGGCCCTACCACCCCGAATCAGGGTGGACCGGGAAGTAATGGCAGTGAAGGGTACTCAACATTCCCAGAGCCCCAAGAGGGGCCTCAATATAAAATGCAGTTTAGCGTCATATCCAGGATACTTTTGTGCGAGGGTGGGAGGGTTTACTACTCTGCAAAGATGCAGTCGGCATATTCAACAGCCCCTATCGACTGGGGTGAAAAGAAAAAGAAAAATCTGAAGAAAAATGATTGTAATTCGTTTTCGGCGTTTCACCTGTTACGTCATTGCTTTGCAATTTGTTTTTCTCTCTTTCCCCGGACGTAATAGATCTAAATTAGGTGATTAGAATGACAGCTGATGAGAGAATATGGAATAGATTAAGGGCAGCTTAAAACAAAAACAAAAAAGAAGAAAAAGAAAAAAAAAGAAAGAGGCTGGCCGAAGTGGCGGAGGAAGAATCCCCCGATTTGGTTAATGAAATCTATTCGTCTTAATTAAAAGCTTAATTAAGCTTCCTTCCTTTTATTTCTTTTCTCGGTTAAACAAACAAAGAAACAAACAACAGGCAAATTGAAAGCAGTTATTATTCAGTTAGAAAAAAGAGAAACCAGAAAAACGGGAAGAAAATGGACGTCACGTTCGATTCATTTAAAGTCAGAGAAAGATAATCCGAGTGGTGGCTTACAGAAAAGATTTGAATCAAATGAGATTTGTTTAATTGCTATAGTAGTTTGCGATTATTCCTTTTTATTTTTAGAGATAATTTAATTGATTTTTGGGTAATTATATTATAATCAGTAAAGAATTCAACTATATGCAAATGTACAATTAGTTTCTTACCAAATAACAAATCATAAGAATATCATAGAACAAAACAGGACTGACTGATTGATTCAAATCGCATATCAACTCATCAAGGTTTATATTATACCTAGAAGTAAGATGGGGCTGCAGAATTCACCAATTACAATTCTCCAGGGGGGTGTTAAGATTGCCCCCATGAGTGTCCTGGATATGACACTAAACAATATGATGGAAAGGCTCCGGTAATGCTGGAGGTTTGGTGTATGCGGATTTACCCTTTATTGTCTTCGCTCCCTGGTTCACTCTGACTCGGAGTGGTGGCACCTGATAGAGTCCTATCTATAGGTCAAATAGAACTAACCTGTGTACTTATACTCAACTGAATTGCATGAAATAGAACAGTTTTTGCAATTTCAACTGTACTTATGTTAAACTGTTCGAAAAAACTGTTTTGACATTTAAATTGCGAACTTATGCGAAACTATTTGTTCGAAATAGAACTGTTTTTACATTCAACTGTAAGTAAACAAAAAACTTTATTTATGCTAAACTGAATTTTTTAAAATAAAACTGTTTATATGTATAAAAATGGATTTGGCATTAGATAACCTACAATGGGTGACGTGCCATAAAACAAAGCCAAACTAAACCAAATCACGTTCATCGGAGGTTAATATTTGCATTTTTTGTGCAGTCGTTTCTTGGGTGTGTTTTTTTTTTTGTTGTTTTTTTTTTTTGGTAAAAGTTCTATTAAAAGAGTAATGGAAATTTCTGAATATTATACATTAACTGTTTAGTTCCTCCAATACTTTACCAATCACCCATGACAAATGTTTTCAAGAAGAATATCCTCACTGGGAGTCCCATTTTTTGTCTTTTGATTGATTTATATTATTCCCATGTCAACCCATCTTGGCCAATTTTATATTTCTATATCAGTTGCTTCAGGATGGTTTTTTGCTTGCACACCGTCTTATCAAATATGTGTGATTTTCGACAGACTTATTTGGCGGGACCTTTCAATGTACTTCTACTTCGGGGGCAAGGAAAGGATACTATTCACTCCGCGAACCTTATCAACTGATGCAATTTAGCGTCATATACAGGACACTCTTTTTTGTGTGGTGTTACCCCACTGCATAGGATAGATTCTAATCCCCTCCGATTGAGCCTAATAAAACTGAAGAGATAAGGAACTTGTTGATATTTTACAATACAAAGCATTATCTTTATTAACAAATTGTTATGAAAACTTTTAGAGATTACGGTATTGATTAATATCGAGGTAATTGTTATTGGAAGAAGAAAATAAAATAGGAAATCGTCTCCGAACGGTGATCTTAAAAATGTCTTCCGAAATATGACTTACACTAATATAATTAAGGATAATATTATATTAGGTGATTATTTTATTTGTATTAATTGATTATAAGTTGGCTTATTTGGTTTGGTTTTATGGCATTTCAACCTTTGTAGATTATTTAATACCAAATTCATTTTGATAAATATAAGTAGTTCTATTTCGAGCAATTTAGTTCTATTTGACCCATAGATAGGACTCTATCAGTTGCTACCACTCCGAGCCAGAGTGAACCGGGAAGCGATAGGAATGAAGACGTACTCCACATTCCCCAAAGCTCCAGCATTACTGGAGTCTCACAAGCAGATTGTTTAGTGTCATATCAGGTCACTTGTTAAAGTGGAGGGTCTTACTCCTCTGCAGAGGAGCAGTCAGTGTATTCTACAGCCCCTGCCGACTGGGCCGTAAAAGTTGGCTTGATTCTTGGAACGAAATGTAGATCACGTCGTGAAGGTCATATAGTGAAGTTGTCGCATATATCAGGCGATTGTCAACAGGTTGTTTTTAAAGTCACTAGGGGCGACTTGTAAGAAATTTGTTTTGCCCTCGGGGTTCTAGACAGGATATTGGAAAAGTAAACAAATTGAGTTGGTCACTGGCTTGGGCTATATCGTCACGCATGAAAGTTAATGACACGATTTATTACCATGATTAGCTGATGAAATAATTAAGATATATTATATAAGATATTTTAATGTAGTCGATATTCGAAGTTTTCTCAGTTCTTAGTTCTGAGGCGGACACAGTCGTTTTAGCCAAGATCTTACAGGGGCAAGTGGAGCGAAGAAAGTCGGGTGTAGCCCATGTGTCTGATAGCTTATCTATTAGACAATAGTAAATCTTTCAATCTGATTCTCTCGTGTTTCAATGACTGATGTATGAAAAGTATTTTGAAGGAGCGAGTTCGCGTTTTATTTGAACAGTGTAATGTTTATAGATATTTGAGATGGTACTGGGTCGGTGGGGCAACGATACACTTATCTATCTGGTCCCGTAGTGTTATTCGCTTCCATTTGGTGCCATGGTGTAACACACTTCTGTTTGGTCCCGTGGCGTTCTGATTGGGTGCTGTAACGTTACATTACGTTTACGTTAGGTTGAAAGTACTGGTTCTTATCAGATTACTGAAGGTAATCAATGAGGATCCTGTTCAGCGCTTCAATAATTGACCACTTAGTAACCGCATTTACGGTAAGTAACCTAAAAACTTTGTATTAGACAAATCGAAGTGGTCTTTTTAAGGCCGTGTAGCTGGCCATCTAGACGGAAGAACTTGGGTCTAAGGGGCCATTTCCCGTCATCACTAAGCAATAAAGCTGTCCCTTAAGGTTAAAAGGTCGATTTATTGCTTAGTGCCATAAAAGAGGGTTCTAAAGGAGAGCAAGAAATTTTAGCACTGTCACAAGGATGGTTTGTTTTATGCGGGGCAACCACATAAAACAGACCTGCTGTCACATTCCAAAATCGTATTGAGCTTGATAAATGCCAAGTTACATTCTGGATCTGAAATTTACACCGTTTCCACTGCACTATCCAAATCTTTGTGACATGGTTCTAGATTCTTTATCAAAATGTTAATGCAATTCATCCAAACATTTTAGACAACAAAGAAATTTCGATATAAATTGAAATATGAACAGAATGTCGAGTATCGGAAACGCAGTTATTGGCTCCATTTAAGGGACACTCACTCACTTACCGATAGACATGGCGGCAAAGGGTATGTTTATTTGGGTTTATGGCATATCAACCTTTGTAGGTTATTTACTGCCAAATCCATTTTTATACAAATAAACAGTTCAATTTAAAATAATTCATTTTAGCATGAGTACACAGTTTAATGGTCAAAAACCTTTCTATTTCAAGCAATTCAGTTTAGTCAAACAGTTCTATTTCAAACATTTCAGTTTAGCGTAAGAACATTTTCAATGTCAAAAACCATTTTACTTCAAACAATACAGTTTATCATAGAAAAACAGTTCCGTTTCTAACCATTCAATTCAGCATAAGTAGGCAATTTAAAAGTCAAAAAAGTTCTATTTCAAACGAGTCAGTTGAGCGTAAATTCACAGTTCAGTTATTTTTTACCCATAGATAGGACTCTATCAGGTGCTACCGCTCCGGGCCATAATGGACCTGGGATCGATGGCAATGAAAGAGTATTCCGTGTTCCCCAGATCTTCAGCAGTACTGGATCCTTACCATCAGATAGTTTAGTGCCATATCCAGGTCACTCATGGGGGAGTTTTACCCCTCTGCAGAATTGTAGTTGGTGTATTCTGCCGCCCTAGCCGATTTGGCAAGCAAAAGGTGTGCCAACCGGAAAAGAACAAACGACTTAAAGGTTAGGGATATTAAGAGTACTAATTAAGATAAGAATTAACAGAGACTAAATACAAAGAATTGGGCACATTCTTGATAACATGTCTCATGGTTTATTGATAAAACTTTGACAGATCTTGAAGAAGTTATTTGTCCTACAGGGAACCAGTCAAAAGATTAAAATCGAGATTGAATCATATATATATATATATATATATATATAATCAAATAATAAGTTGGCGACCTTAGTCAAGGGTGACCCAAAGGCTTCCTTTTCAATAACTACTACACCAAGATAAAGGGGAGACCGCTGCTCCATTCCCTGAATTGCTTCACTTTACCATTGATCCGTACCTTATAATGCTGAGTATTAAGCAAGACAGCCTCATGTACCATTTTTGAGTCTTTGGTATGATTCGACCAGGGATTGAACCCTGGTCTCCCTAACCATTGGCAAACACTCTACTCATTAGGCCAATAGCCAGTGATTTTAATATAATAATCCAGAAATCAATTAATTTTCCTCTAAAAATAAACAAACTACTATAGCAACTAAATAAATCTCATTTGATTCAAATCTTTTCTGTAAGCCACCACTCAGATTATCTTTCTCTGACTTTAAATGAATTGAACGTGACTTCTATTTTCTTTCCGCTTTTCAAGTTTCGCTTTTTTTCCTCTTTTACAGACGTCCGGCCCTAAAGACCCGCCACCTGCATCACCCACCCGGCCTCTAATATTGTAAAGTCATTTTCTACAGTTGTTTAGAAAACTTTTGTTCTACTATTTCTTCCTTCCACAAGACAATCATTCTAGTACTGGGTGTTTGATTTTATGGCATGTCAACCCTTGTTGGTTTATTAAAGGAGAAAATCAGTCCTTTTTTGTGAAGGAAGTGGTACAGTTTAACTATAAGGGTGAACTGAAAAGTTGATTGGCTGAAAAATTCATATGATGACATCATATCTACTATTAATGAAGTTTTCGACAAATGGGATCCAAGGAAGTGTTGAGTGCTAGAAGGACTTTCTCGAAAAATAAAATTAATTTGGCTACATTTCAAGAGAGTATCTTGGTCAACTATACAACTTTTCTGAAGGCCCTCGTAAATAAAAATGATAATTTGGATAGATTGATAGATAGATAGATATGAAGGTATAGTTTCCAGAAACAATTCTTAATACAAAAAATCCGTTCACAATAATATGGTTTCAAGTATTTCTATCTAATACTAAAAACTGTCAAATTGACCTATAGTACGAGCCTAACAGGTACCACGAAGCAGAGTGGAACTGGGAGTAATAGCAACTTAGGTATAATTACATTCTCCACGAGGATTCAAAATTTGAACTTCACGAACGAATACCAAAACTTCAAGAGTAAGTTTAAGACTCATTGCATGCCCTATCCATAAGACATTGGGCTATATCAAAGGAAAGAAAAAAAGATTTGTAAATTGGTTTATCCATAACCAACATTGGGATGGAAGAGGTCTTAGCCCCTGCAGGAGAGGCAATCAGCGTATTATAAGCCCAGCCTATAGGACGTAACCTCGTTTTCGTATTGGTGTTGGAGATAACAGAACAAATGGAAATGCAGAATAAATCCCTTTCTCCATGTTTTATTTATTACTAACTAATATCTATACACTCGTTTATAATTCTATAGAGTAGAGTGTTCGCTAATGGTCCGGGAGACCGGGGTTCAATCCCAGGTCGAGTCATACAAAAGACAATTAGATGGTCGCGTGTCATACCGCTGGAATTAGTTGGGAGTTGGAAGGGGTGTACTACCCTTTAGCAGAGATGCAATTAGCGTATTCTACAGCTTCAGACTACTGAGCTGTAATAATATTTATACTCTAAGTCATTTTTCGTTATTTTTCCTCGTTCTTTTTCCCTCTGGATCACTTTCCATTAATCTTATAACTTTACTCACCTTGCTGCAACCTTTTCTCTTCTCTCTTACAATCCATCATTTTTTGAATTCTCATCGCCTAAATCAAGTTGGGACACCTTTCACTTCCGCGTGCGCGATTTTATAACGATCGTGTTAATTGGATGATGAATGACTAATTAAAAAAGGAAACCTCCCACAGAATACTTCCTACTAGCCCGCCTCAAACTAACAAAAGCATTTTTCATGAAATTACGATTTTTTGATGACAAACTTTTGACACATTCACGGAATCCATCAGCATAGCCACATCCTCTACTCTAACTTTGAAACTGGTTTTATTAGTTTAGGCCGGCGGTTAAAAAGATCATCTTTTATCAGATGAGGATTCTGAAGTCAGACATGGTTTCAGAGCTAAAGTATCATTGCCTCTAACCAAAGGCACCCCCGAAGTAACGTACGATAGTATCAGATTTGCTTTTTCTGTGAGAATTGTGCATAGAAATTAAGCATGGTCATGTTAACTTTTCTTGTATCCATAACTTTCAAGTCAATCTACTATTTCTCCACCACCCATATATATATATATATATATATATATATATATATATATATATATAAAGAGAGAGACGGAGACAGTAACATGAATAGAATAAGATAGATATGTGCATTGCTAATATTTTTCATAGTATAGCATTTTTACAAAATATTTTTTCTTTTTACAAAAAAAAAAAAAAAACGTTCATACTGAAACTGTATTTATTCAAGCAAGAACGAACATTGAGTGAGACGTTAATTTTCTTCAAAATTGTCTCCTTAGCATTTTTCACGTTTATCTTAATGAGTTTACTGTTTTTCTACGACACTCAAAATCGAAGAACATAAAAGAAAGAAAAAAGAAAGAACAAATTTTCTTTTTTATCGTCGCAAAATTTTGAAACTCTAAATTTAATACATGTGAAGCTTTTTCTTTTTATACCTTCCAAATCTTCAGATAAGATTTCAATTTAAGAGAGGAAAAACCGCTCGTAGCTATTTCTGATTAAAATGGAGTGATTCACTTGCACAATCCTACAATTCACATCAAACATTTCTTTTAAAAATTAGGTTGGTTGGTTTCGTTGTTTGGGTTTTATGGCATATCAACTTTTGTAGGTTATTTAATACCAAATCCATTTTAATACAAATTAATCAGTTCTATTTCAAACAATTCCGTTCAGTATCAGTACACAGTTTAATAGTCAAAAATATTTCTATTTTAAGCTATTTAATTTTGTCAAACAGTTCTAATTCAGACAATTCAGTTTAGCATAAGAACGCTGTTTAATTCTATTTAACCCATACATAGGGCCCTATTAAGTGCTACCACTCCGGGTCAGAGTGAACCAGGGAGCGATGACAATAAAAGGGAGCTCCGCATTTCCAAAAGCTCCACCATTATTGGAACCTCATCATTAGATTGTTTTGTGTCATATCCAGGACACTTATTGGGGAGGGGTCTTACTCCTCTCCAGATGTGAAGATGATGTATTTTACAGCCCCAGCCGACTGGGAAACTTTTAAAAATTGTCAACACTGATTCAAACTGGCATCACTTCATTACATGAGTTCCATATCTGTGAACAGAATCTGAATTGATATATACGAACATTCATATACAGAGGGGAAATCCCCGTGGCGTAGTAAGTAAAGTGCAGGACTGCGACATCATTACGCTAATGCATACATGACAGGACTATACCGTTGAGGAGGGAATGAAACCATTTATCCCTCCAGCTATAGGTTAAATAGTACTACTTTGCTTTCTCTATAAGGATGATATTGGCATTAAACAACCCACTAAGGTTGATATATCATTAGAAAGAAAATGAACCATATATATATATATATATATATATATATATATATATATATATATATAAACAAAATTACCATATACTTGAGTCTCCACGGTTACTCAGTTTTAGTGCTATATAGTAAGTTTGTTTTCAGCTTTCATACCTCTCAATCTATGGTTTGTTCAGTATTTTCTCTCTCTCTCTCTCTCTCTCTCTATATATATATATATATATATAGACACGTACACTACCATACATACATATATATGTGTGAGTATGTGAATATGAATGTCTCTCTCGCACTCTCTACCTCTCTCTATATATATACATATCTATGTATATATAGTCACACATAGACAGACAACTCACATATTCACCTACACAATATATATACACATATATATATATATATATATATATAAAGATGAACAAAAGTGATAAGACAAAAAGAAATATTTCTTTTGTGTTCATCGTCACGAGAAAAATTAGTGTGAAAGGTTTTTTAGAAAGAATTTAATACATTTTCAAAATTTATATATATATATATATATATATATATATATGTTAAAAAATGATATACATATATATATATGTGTGTGTGTGTGTGTGTGTGTGTGTGTGTGCGTGTGTGTGTGTTGTTATTGTTTGTTTGTTGCCTTTTTCCTTTTCTTTTTATATATTTATGTGTGTGTGTGTGTGTCTGTGTGTAAGTTTGTTGTCCTTTTTACTTTTTACTTTTATATATATATATATATATATATATATATATATATGGAAGTAAATAATAGAAAAGAATCTGGCAGTATGGAGGAAAATTGAAAAACAGAGTAGTCCAAAATCTATGAATTTATTAATTCAGGTAAGTCGACGCTATAACGTTTCGGTATTAGTTTACCATCATCAAGACTTTAAAAGGTGACATCAAGTGCTGAAGAGCAACAATGGATGTTTAATAACATAAAGTACAAGAAATAAGGGCAGAAATATATAAACAAAGAAATACATACGACCGCTCAAACATTAAATAAGCATTCACATTTATGTTCGAGTGGTCGTATGTATTTCTTTGTTTAAATATTTCTTTTAAAGTCCTGCTGGTGGTATATTAATACCGGAACATAATAGCGTCGACTTTCCTATGATTTTATTAATTTTAGACAACTCTGTTTTTCAATTTTTCTTCATATACGAGGAACATTAAATAAATTTCAAGACTTTTCTCGTATGGGAACTTTTATTGATAGTACACACATGAAACTTTAGTCCCCTTCGACGTAATCTCTTCCGGTTGCAATGCATTTGTTGTACTGTTCCGACAACTTCTGGAAGGCCCCATGGAAGTCCTCCGTAGTGGGTGTGTCAATGACCTTCGTCACAGCCTCTTTCATCTCCATAATTGTCTCATAACGACAGCCTCTGATCTTACGGAATAAACAAAGTCATAGGGAGCAAGGTCTGGACTATAGGGAGGGTGACGAACTGTCTTGATACCCATCTTGGTCAAATAGTCTGTGACAAGGATGGAGTTGTGGACTGGTGCATTGTCCTGCTGGAAATGCCACTGGCCCGATTTGAAGAGTGCTAGCCTCTTCCCAAGGAATCTCTTCCTGAACTCCCATAAATTCTCAACACAGTAGCCCTAACCCTAACACTTTGGCTATCAACTCTTGTGTTTTGACTTCCTTACTCCTCCCACACCTCTCATCATCCCTCACAGACTCCCTGCCTTCTTTGAATCTCTTATGCCACTCAAAAACTGATGCTCGTTCCATGCAAGATGGTCGAAAAGCAGTCTGAAGTATTCCATACATTTCTGTGGCATTTTTTCCAAGTTTAAAACACAATTTTATTGCATATCGTTCTTCTAATGTGTCCTCACGTCCAGATTGCATTTTTGAAATTCACCAGCTGTGACAATCAGGCTTTAGTAGGGTGTATTCCAATTGCTGCCGTAGCTCTTCATTTGAACCTGGAATCATAAAAATTGGCCAGTCATCTCATAATATGTATAGCTATAACATAGTGAATTTTCAAGTGTCTAAGACAATTCTAAATGCCTGTACAAAAAGTCTGATAACTTATTGAATGCACCACATATATATATATATATATATATATATATATATATATATATATATATATATATATATATATATGCACCATACACCAATAGATAGATACACCAATAGACAGATACACCATAGATAGATAAATAGGTAGTTAGTATGCCGCTTCTGACTAATACAGCCTAATGTCCGCCCTCATATGAGTGATTCAAATTTTTCTGGGGTCTAAAATAAAAGATAAACAGATTACACAACGATATCACTTTTATAGGACTATAATCATTTTGTTGCTTTCTATTTATAAGGCAGAAAATCTGTTATCAACTTTTTCTTTCAACGGATGACATATTCATTTTTATCTCATTTTGCTCTTGTTTTGCCCGTCTCGTTTTAACTTGACGTCAAATAACACTTTAGTTTATTATCTTTTTTATTCAATAATGTAGAATGATACTATATCCCAAATGAAACGACAGTATTTATCCTTTGCATATCTACGATGTAACATTAGAACAGAAAGTCTTTCTTGAGGTGTTGAAATGAAGAAAATAAATTACCTGGATCCTTTGCTCAATGCCACACTAAACCAATAAACATTTGAAATGCTACAAAATGTCCCACAGAGTAATATCATATTCATAGACTCCAACACTTGGTTGGTTTGGTTTCCTTGTTTAATGGCATATCAACCTTTGTTGGTTATTTAATGCCAAAGCCATACTTCTAGAAAAACAGTAGTGGTACTATTTAACCCATAGCTGGGAGGATAAGGGGGTTCATGCCTTTGTATGTATTTGTCCGAAAGTGAACATAATAGGGTGACTGGAATTCGAACTCGCTTGTAACGATTCCGCAGTCCATCACTTTAACCATTACACCACGAGGACACTCCCCCAAACACGTGGAATACATTTTAAACGAAATTCTTAATGTTATTTAACAAATTTTGCTAACCATCCTCTCAGCCAGGCTATGAAGACGCTGATTGTGTATCCTGCAGAAGGATATAAAGTAAGGACAATGAAGGGGTGACGCGAAATTCCTCAAATCTCCAAAGCTGGAACCTTACTACCTGATACAGTTTAGTGTTATATCTAGGAGATCCCTTCTGTGTGGGTATTATTTGTCTCTGCCTCCCACAAGACAGAACTTAACACAAGGTCAATGACCCGAAGGTCGATTATAGTGGGGATTAGAGGAGGAGAAGGTCGGACACGATCCGAGGCTCTAGCTCTTGGTGACTATGCTTTTCATCGACCGACCTAGAGCAATGTGGACCTGATGATACAAGCAGGACATGGACCCAAATCTGGGTCCAGGCACGTTTGCCTGATTATAGCTTAAACTGGACAACGAGGTCCAGTGCTATACAAATGTGCCAAAAGTGTCGATGACGCAGCTCGTCTACCCGGGAGTGACTCAGCTGAAGCCGGGGACCTTTTGGTCTCAAGACTGCCTTTACTGGACAATGCCCGCTAGGGTCAAAACCAACAGCAATAATTCAAATCAATATTCTTATTTAAAATATTTCCAGTTTTTCCGAGGTTAGTTTAAAAGTTTTCTATCCTCTATAAATTTGGAAATGTTTTTCATCTTATCTGTTATTAGTATATTTACTGCTAAGTAAAAAGCAGCGTGATCATTCTCTAAGAGTACTAATTCCATAATTCTTGCTAGGAAGAGCAGTAGTTTTATAAGCCTTTAGCTTAGATGTGGCACATGGCCGTAGAAATGGGTCACTCATTGAGACTCGAATTCAATCATGCCATTTATCATTTATTAAATATTCTTACCTTAAGAAATTGTTAATGCACTATCATATAAAGTCATGAACACTCGTTTACTTGGCTGTAGACAGTCATGTTTGAATTAAGAGAGCGTTGAATAAAAAAAGTTGTGTTTTAGATGCCAAGGAAAACATATATTTTGGGGCTCAAGCGAGACGCCCCCCCCTCTCAATGTGTACGGGCTACTATACATGATACGGTTTCTGCTATTTGTCTAAAAATAACTTGTAACATCCCTGTCAACACGGCTGGGTCTGTAAAATACTCTGACTAAATGTCTACAGAGGAGAAAGACCCCCCCCCAATGAGTGTCCTGGATCTGACATTTAAGTATCTGATGGTGAGGCTCCAGTAATGCTGGAGCTTTGGGGAATACGGATTACCCTTTATTGCCATTGCTCTCAGATTCATTCTGTCAAGGAGTGGTAACATATGATAGGCTCCTATCTATGGTCAAATACTGAGTGCAAACAAATGATTTATGCCAAATTGAATTGTTAGAAATTAAACAATTTGATCATTACCTTGAATACTGATCAAATAGTTTAATTTCTAACAATTCAATTTGGCATAAATTCTATTTTAGAAATTCTATTTAGAAATTAAACTATTTGATCATTTAACAGTGTGTAAACAAATGATTGATGTTTATTGTCAGGGATAGATAGCAATACTTGGAACAATTTAATTTTGTTGACGAATGCTGAATTGATTTGTTAGAAATAGAACTGTTTAATCATTTAACTGTGTTTTTACAAATCATATGTTTAATACGAGGATCAATAAATAAGTTTCCAGACTTTTTCCGTATGGGCACATTTATTGATAGTACACGCATGAAACTCTAGTCCCCCTTCGAAGTAATCTCCTCCGGCTGTAGTGCACTTGTTGTACCGTTCCAACAACCTCTGGAAGACCCCATGGAAGTCCTCTTGTGTGAGCGTGTCAATGACCTTCGTCACAGCCTCTTTCATATCCTCAATTGTCTTATAACGACAGCCTCTGAGCTTAGGGAATATGCAAAAGTCACGGGGAGCAAGGTCTCGACTATAGGGAGGGAGAGGAACTGTGTTGATGCCCATCTTGGTCAAATAGTCTGTGACAAGGATGGAGTTGTGGACTGGTGGAAATGCCAGTGATCCGATTTGAAGAGTACTGGCGTCTTTCCAAGGAATCTCTTCCTGAACTCCCTTAAAACCTCAATATAGTAGCCCTAACCCTAACCCTCTGGCCAATCAACTCTGGTCTATTGACTTCCTTACTCCTCCCCCACCCCTCATCATCCCTCACAGACTCCCTGCCTTCTTTGAATCTCTTATGCCACTCAAAAACTGATGCTCGATTCATGCAAGATAATCAAAAAGTAGTTTCTGTGGCATTTTTTCCAAGTTTAAAACACAATTTTATTGCATATCGTTCTTTTAAAGTGTCCTCACATCCAGATTGCATTTTTGAAATTCACCAGCTGTGACAATCAGGCTTCAGTAGGGTGTATTCCAATTGCTGCTGTAGCTGTTCATTTGAACGTGAAATCATAAAAATTGGCCAGTCATCTCATAAGATGTATAGTAATAACTTAGTGAATTTTCCGTTACGCCACGTGCGTCTCCTATCTGGTAATACCAAAAGCTATAATCGTTACATGACTAATTACTGTCAATCCTTAATTTCCTTATTTAGTTATCTTTTTAGTCTTCGAGCTGGTATGATTAATTGGGGTAAATGTTGTGGTTATATTGAACAAAAAAAAACAACAAACAAACAAAAAAAACAACTAAATTGTTATGTGCTGTGTAAATATTCCAATTATATCCAACGAACATTAATCATCAAAGCAACTTTGAATATTAATGAATAGGTGACATATGATTACATTTACATACTGAATTATCTCTGGTTTGATATTTTTGTTGATGGTACGAGGGGCGAACGATAAATTTCCAGACTTTTTCGTGTGGCCATTTAAAATTGACGTACACTCTTGAAAATTCACTATATTATTACTATACATATTATAAGATGACTGACCAATTTTTATGATTTCATGTTCAAACGAACAGCTACAGCAGCAATTGGAATACACCCGACTAAAGCCTGATTGTCACAGCTGGTAAATTTCAAAAATGCAATCTGGACATGAGGACACTTTAGAAGAACGATATGCAATAAAATTGTGTTTTAAACAGAAACGTATGGAATGCTTCAGACTGCTTTTGAACCATCTTGCATGAATCGAGCATCAGTTTTTGAATGGCATAAGAGATTCAAGAAATGCAGGGTGTCTGATGCTCAGAGGCTGTCGTTATGAGACAATTGAGATGAAAGAGGCTGTGACGAAGGTCATTGACACGCTCACACAAGAGGACGTCCATGGAGCCTTCCAGAAGTTGTTGGAACGGTACAACAAGTGCATTGCAGCCGGAGGAGATTAATTCCAAGGGGACTAGAGTTTCATGTGTGTACTATCAATAAAAGTGCCCATACGAAAAAAGTCTGAAAACTTATCGTATGCACCTCGTATACCATATTTACCCAACCCCTCCGCTCGGGCAGGATATGACACAAGGTCAATTTTTAAGCAGGGTTTAACAGGTTTGAATTCAGAGTTTTCCTTCTCCTAGACTAGTTGCCTCTCACCAAGGCTAAAGAACACTACCTGCCCTACTATTTACCCATAGCTGGAGGGAGAAAAATTGGATTCATACCTTTCCCAATGGTATTAGTGCTATGTGAAAATGCAATCAGCTTCGTCCAGGATTTGAACTCGTGTCGCTGTGTCCATTTCCTATGACGATAACCATTACACCACAGTATATCAAACTTTATGAGTTATTAAATGCCAGAAAAATATTTCTAGAAGAACATCTGTGAGACTATTTAACCCTTAGCTGGGAATATAAAGAGGTTCATATCTTTCTTACAGGTAATTGCTTAAAAATGAACGTAACTGCGCGACTCGAGATTGAACTCTCTCACTAAAATGTCGCAGTTCAGTCACTACGCCATAGGGACTTCATACTTATCTAAAAAATGTATGCATAGACCCAACCCCTCCATCATCAGCTGAATGCAACACAAAGTCAATTTTTAATTTCAAATTTCAATTCGTTATTTTCCTTCTTCTAGACTGGTTGCCTAACAAAAGCTAAACCCAGTTTTCTTTACTATATGCCCAGAACTCTAATTCTGCTTGCCGGTTCCATTTTTTACGACAATAACCGTTACGCTAAGTGCACCTCTGAAATTCTAATAATGTAGAATTCACACTTCTAGCACTAATCAAACCCTATATAAACATTCTGGACAGCTGTAAGTTACTTTTTAAAATAATTTTTGTCGTTGGATTTACACGAAAAACATGCATCGACTAATACACGAATCATACTAGAAAGAAAGATTCTTGGTTAAAACTCACTGATCGATCATCGATCATATCTACTTAAAGAGGAGTGGATAAGTGAATCTAAGTTGCCCAAAGAGATAACATGAAATGCAAGGTATCAAATCTTGATAAAATGTCACCTCAAAGACCTCCTTGGACATACGAAGAACCACTCTTTGATTATTAATATTTATCAAGCTTCGATGAGTAAAGGACAAGTCTATATTGATTATTGCTTTGAGGGTATTTTTAAAATCCTGACGCTTTCATGTCTTTCGTGGTTTTTCATTATGTCTTCCTTTTTTTTAACAATCCCATTTCTTTTCTATTTGCACCCACATTTTAGACACAGTTGACTGGGAAGAACCAATGTCTTACGTTACACTCTACAGAGAATTATCTTCTTGAATATAATTTACGATCCTTTCGTTTGCTTCAATTGACTGTTCCTTTTTATTAGAATCAGGTTTCCTTTCAATTAAGAATGTCCAACTGCTTGGTGAAGTCAGCAAGAATTGTCTGTTCACTGTAGATCGATTTGCAAATGTCCTTTTACAGTAGACAGATTTGCATATATCTTTTAACAGTTGACCGATTTGCATATATCTTTTTACTATAGACCAGTTTACATATATCTTTTTACTATAGACCGATTTGCATATATCATTTAACTCTAGACCGATTTGCATATTTATTTTTACTGTAGACCAGTTTACATATCTTTTTCTGTAGACCAATTTGCACATGTCCTTTTATTGTAGACCGATTTGCATATGTTTTTTAACAGTAGACCGATTTCCACATGTCTGTTTACTGTTGACCGATTTGCATATATCGTTTAACTGTAGACCAATTTGCACATGTCTGTTTACTATTGACCAGTTTACATATATCTTTTTACTTTAGACCGATTTGCATATATCTTTTTTTTACTGTAGACCAGTTTACATATATCTTTTTCTCTAGACCGATTTGCATATGTCCTTTTACAGTAGACAGATTTGCATGAGTCTTTTAACTGCTGACCGATTTGCATATGTGAGCTTCTTCTAGAATTTGTTTGTGGAATGGAAATCATAAAATCATTCCGTGATGTTTTCCTCAACATTGGATTATTATATATTCTCTTCTGCATTGCTTCGAAAAAAAAAATTACACCATTGATTTGAATAAATCAATATAGTTTGTTCAAGGTTTATTTTATGAAGCCAGAATGTTCAGCTATAAAAGAAACATACTTTACGTCTTAACTGTTATGAGTTTATTTACTGCTAAATAAAAACAAATATTAAAGTCAACATTCTTTAAGTGTGTCAAATCCATAATCTTTTCTCTGTGTTTGTATATTGTATAAAATCAGTATTTGTATTTACACAACTTCTATACAATAATTACACAAGAACGCTGCGAGCAATATTGAATAAGTCATGGAGGCTGCACCCCACAAAGCCAAAGCAGCATCTGTACGGCCACCTACCACCCATCACGAAAACTATTAAAGTTAGACGAAGCAGATATACGGGACGCTGTTAGAAAAGTAAGGACGAACTCGTTGGTTGATTGTTTGGGTTTTATGGCATATCAACCTTTGTAGGTTATTTAATGTCAAATCCATTTTTATGCAAATAAACAGTTCTATTTCAAACAATTCTGTTTAGCATAAGTACACAGTTTAATTGTCAAAAACATTTCTATTTCAATCTATTTAGCTTCGTCAAATGGTTCTAATTCAGCTAATTCAGTTTAGTGTAAATATAGATTTTGTTTACACAGTTAAGTGTCAAAACAATTCTATATTAAACAATTCAGTTTAGTGTAAGTACAGTTTCAATGTCAAAAAACTGTTCAATTTAGCATAAGCATGCAGTTTAAATGTAAGTACAGTTTAATTTTGAAAAACATTTCTATTTCAAGCTATTCAGTTTAGTCAAACAATTCTCATTCAGTTAATTCAGTTTAATATAAGTACAGATTTTATTTACAGATCGTTAAATGTCAAAACAGTTCTATATTAAACAAATCCGTTTCGTGAAAGTACAGTTTCAATGTCAAAAAACAGTTCCATTTCAAATAATTCAGTTTAGAATAAGCACGCAGTTTAAATGCGATTACGTTTTAATAGTCAAAAACATTTCTATTTCAAGCTGTTCAGTTTAGTCAAACAATTCAGTTTAGCATAAATACACTGTTAACGGAAGAACTCGTAAGCGATATACTCCTGTGGACCCCTCCACATGGACGAGCAAAGGCAGGTCGACCAGCTAGAACCTACTTACAACAACTCTGTGCCGATACAAGATGTAGCCTGGAAGACTTACTGGGAGCGATGGACGATAGAGATTGCAGAGCGACATGATGATGATGATGATGATGATGCAATAATTATAGAGAGGTGCAATTGGCTTAATTGTTATCGTCGTGGGAAATTAACTCAGCAGCCTGAACAGGGCAAACAAGGCTTTTAACCGTGGTAGGCAACCGGTCTAGGAGAAAGAAAACCTTAAATCCAAATAGCAGTACACCTTTAAAATTGGTCTTGTGTCCCGTGGCGAAGGGGTATGGTAAATACGGACGAATGTATTGCTTTGGGGTGATATAAGAATACAAGCTACACTCTACAATGTGGAGTACACTTCATTGCCATTACTTCAATGTCCACTCAGGACCAGAGTTATTGTAACTGCTAGGGTTCTATTTATGGATCAAATTTATGGGTCAAATAGAACAATTTAATCATTTACAATTCCTGAAACCATTTAAACGTTTGCAAGCGGATTATTGATGCTAACTTGAATTATTGGAACTCGTACTAAGCAACGATTGAAACAATTTAACTATGTGCAAACAATAAATAGCCTTACTTGAAACTATTTAACTTTGCGCAAATAAATGAGCTATGGCTCGTTACCTACAAACTATTCTCTTACAAAACATATATATATATATATATATATATATATATATTTATATATATATATATAAACATGGTCAGCGGTTAAATAACCCACAAGAGTCGATATGCTGTAAAACACAATTAAAACGAGACCAATCAGTCTGAATTGTTGTCTGTATTTGATATTATAGTTGGTTGTTTGGGTTTTATGGCATATCAACATTTACAGGTTAATTTATGCCAAATCCTTTTTTTCAAATAAACAGTTCTATTTCAAGCAATTCAGTTTTAGCATAAGTACACAGTTCAATTATCAAAAACATTTCTATTTCAAGCTATTTAGTTAAGTCAAACAGTTCTAATTCAAACAATTCTGTCTTGTATAAGTATCGTTTTTTCTCCACACACAGTTAAATGTCAAAACAGTTCTTTTCCAAACAATTTAGTTTTACACAAGTACGCAGTTTAGTTCTATTTGACCCATAGATAGGACCCAATCAGATGCCAACACTCCGGGCCAGAGTGGATCTGGGAGCGAAAGCAATGAAGCGGTGCTCTGCATTCCCCAAAATTCCAGCATTATTGGAACCTCACCATCAGATTTTTTTGTGTCATATCCAAGACACTTGTCGGGAGTGGGTCTTACCCCATCTGCAGAGGTACAATCGGTGTATTCTAAGGCCCCAGCCGACAGGGCAAATTGATATTATACGAGAATCATAAAATAAGTTTCCAGATATTTTTCGTATGGGCACTTTTATTGATTGTACATACATGAAACTCTAGTCCCCTTCAAAATAATATCCTCCTGCTGCAATTCACTTGTTGTACCGTTCCAATAACTTCTTCAAGGCCCCAATGAAGTCCTCTTATGTGAGCATATCAATGACCTTCGTCACAGCCTCTTTCATCTCCTCAATTGTCTTATAACGACAGCCTCTGAGCTTAGGGAATAACCAAAAGTCACAGGGAGCAAGGTCTCGACTATAGGGAGGCTGAGGAACTGTGTTGATGCCCATCTTGCTCAAATACTCTGTGACAAAGACGGAGTTGTGGACTGATGCATTATCCTGGTGGAAATGCCAGTGATCCGATTTGAAGAGTGCTAGCCTCTTTTCCCTAGGAATCTCTTGCTGAACTTCCTTTAAACCTCAACATAGTATTCCTTATTGACTGTCTGTCCAGGGGGAACCCAGTGTACTAAGATCATGCTAGTGCTGTCAAAAAAGGGATCATCAAAATTTGTGGGCGGATTTGCTGTCTCTGGCCTTCTTGAGTCTGGGAGAGCCAGCATGCTTCAGCTGGGAACTCTTGCTTTTTGGTCTCTGGGTCATAGCAGTAGATCCAGCTTTCATTGCATGGCATTTTTTCCAAGTTTAAAACACAATTTTATTGCATATGGTTCTTTTAAAGTCCAGATTGCATTTTTGAAATTCACCAGCTGTGACAATCAGGATTTAGTAGGGTGTATTCCAATTGCTGCTGTAGCTGTTCCTTTAAACCTGAAATCATAAAAATTGGCCAGTCATCTCATAAGATGTATAGCAATAATATAATGAATTTTTAAGTGTCTACAACAATTTTAAATGCCTGTACAAAAGAAGTCTTGAAACTTATTGATGGCCCCACGTATGTTTTTGAGTGACAAATGTTGAGACGATTGACGATTAAAGTCACAATACTCTTTCGTCTACTAGCTTGTGAATCAAAAGCCGAGCTCTTTGTGAAGTTGCTGTGACATAAAAAGTCTGGAGCTTCCAAGAAATCAGCTTTGGCGGTATTTTCTAGAGAAATTCTGGGCGGATCCAGTTTTCCCGTATTTATTCATTTTTCTTTATTATCTATTTTTACTTTGTTGTCGGTAAAACCCTTCAGGGTGTTACGAGGCACTTGTAGCTTGGAATGTGCTTGACACGCGTTTAGACAGTCTCGTATAAATTTTGCGTGTGACTGCCAATCAATCGTAATGAAAAAAGATTTTTTTTCCTTTTTTTGTTTTGTTTAGGGAATTTAATATGATTCGGTTGGTTAGTTGGTGCTTTATGTTATATGAACTCTTGTAGGTTGTTAAATACCAAATCCTATTTTTACGCTCGTGGTGTAATGGTTATCGTCGTTAGAAATGGACATGATGACCCAGGTTCAAATCCTGAACTAGTTTGTTTGCATTTCAATTTTACATGCCTGTACAAAAAAAGTCTGAAAACTTATTGAAGGCACCACGTAGTTTGAATGCATAAGTTTGCAACCATGCACACAAGCACTCGCTAATAAGCATTCACAAATGCACTTTTAAACGTCCATATATGTATTTCATATTATAGTCTGTCTTTGCACGGACAAGAATAGTTTGAATAATTCTCATTACAAAAGCTAGAGTTGACTTTGTTTAATGGCATTTTCAACCTATAACTGAGACAAGGAGGTTCATGCCTTTCCTAAGGGTGTTTGTGCAAAATTAAGCGTAATGACGCGTTTGGGGTTCGAACTCGTTTACTTTTTAACCATTACACCATGGGGAATTCACCAGAAGACTAATTTTTTTCTAGTTTTATGAAGAGTAGCGTGTCACCCAGTCAAAAATGTTCAACTCTGATTCTTCTTTCTTGGTGAGGCCAAGAATTTTCCGAACGGACTTCATATGTCAGTAAGCATATGTCTTTTGTATTTCAATACTTTTCGTGTTACGATCGTGATTAAATCTTCGCATATGAGAAATGTGTTTCATATTTAAAAAAAAAGAGAAGAAAAAAGAAAGAAACTTTTAATCCACATAAAAAAACAAACAAATTGCTAATCTTTTGATAATTTATTTCGAATGAGATGCTAATCTCACGAATTATTCCATTTCTTTGAGTAAAACGAAGGCGAGCGTTGATTTTTATCTGTCAAATGTTGTTTGTTTTTTAATCGTTTCGATAATTCCATTTGGTTGTTAATTACTCACAGTCGATTATGTTATGAATGGATTTGGGAATATGAAAGTCAAGGAGGGTCAAAAAGAGAAAGAAATATTACGATGAAAAGAAAAAAAAAACACTTATAATTAAACAGGAGAAAAGATATAATGGAAACGTTGGCATATAATGAAATAACAGGACATAAGGAAAGAGGAAAAGGGCGAAATGAAGAAAAATGAAACATGAGGTGGAAAGATATATATATATATATATATATATATATATCGAGAGAGACAGAGAGAGAGATAGAGACAGAGAGGGAGAGAGAGAGAGAGATGGAGAGTAAAGAGAAAATATTGATCATTTAATAAAAAAAAACATATATATATATATATATATATATATATATATATATATATATATATATATATATATATCAATCTATGTGTGAAAATGAAACGTGAGATGGAAACAGAAAAAAATGAAGGAATGGTAATTTTAATTAAAAGAACGTAAGATTTAATCGCTCTAACACGATCTCAGTTCTCTCTCTCTCTTTCTCTCTTTCATACATACATATACATATACATGTATTATCGTTAATATATATGTCACGCCGAAATATGTTATATAACAAATTCATTTCCGAAAAAAATATTTGTTATTTTATCATTTTTGTTCAACATTATACAACAAAAACAAATATTATTCATCATTGAATTCAAAAGCAATGAAAATTTCTAACTAAAAATATAAATATATTGCATTCTAAACGTAAGTATGCGTATATCTAGGAAGCACTGATTATGTATTGGTTATCATCGTTGTAAATAAGCACAGAGACCCGAGTTCTAATCCTGAACGATACTGTTTATATACTACATAGCATTAATACCATTTCACAAGGTATGCATTCAACTATTCTCCCTCCAGCTGGTCGCTTTAACTTTGATATAGTGACCAGTCTAGAAGAAGGAAACCTACTTGCTTAACACTCAGCATTAAAAAGTACGGATCAAGGGCAAGTGGAATAATCCAGAGAAAGGAGTAGCGCCCTCCAATTCACCTCAGTGTAGCAGCTATTGAGAATGAAGCCTTCGAGTCACTATCGACAATGTTCGGCCAACTTACTCATATATAAATGTGGGGGTGGGTATATGTTATATAATTAAAGAATGATTTTTTTTTATTTCAATCATTTTTCATTATTTTTATTTCAATCATTTTTCATTTTCATTCAGTTTGGTTGGGCTTTGAACTATTCGGGTTAAAGGTTCAGGTGTGTAGTCAATTGGTGCAGTTTACGCAAAGGATATGACAATCACCATTGTCATAATAAACCCCAGACAGAAAATGGGGCTTGAGTGTGGATGACGTCATGCCCAGAATAGAAGGGCGGAGAATTTGGAAGATTTTGAAAAAGATTCAGTTGAGGTCCGACCATGGTGTTGAGAAGTTGGGGTCCGACCATGGTGTTGATAAGTTGGGGTCCGACCATGGTGTTGAGAAGTTGGGGTCCAACCATGGTGTTGATAAGTTGAAGCCTGACCGTGTAGTTGAGGATTTTAAAAATCACGTCAGTTGAGAAATTGAGATTGAACCATATAGGCAGACAATTGAGTTTCTGCCCCTGGGGCAGAGAATTGAGTTCTCTCCCATTGAGTTGAATTTTCTACCGTTGCGGTGGTGGTTAAGTTTTTTGGGTCCCGACCAACGAAGATGAATTGAGATCTAAAATACCACGAGATGTGCCGAACGTTGGGCGTGTTGTTAGCATAGTATGATACGAAAGACTTTTAAGAATTGTGTCCCTCTCCTCGTGTCGAAGAACTGACGTCAAGAAGTTAATAAAACCGTTAGTACCTGAACAGCAGAGTGGCCTGTATGTTGTATTTGTATTTGCCTGTATCTGCATTTGAATATGTATATGTAGCACAGTTGTTATTGATATCATTATGGTTGTGAGTATACAACATATATACATTAAAATAATTGCCTATAAATAAACTGTAGTAAGTATATATATATATATATATATATATATATATATATTAAAAAGTGAAATCATACATTAATAAAGACGACTAAAATATGATGAAAAAACGAAACTAAAGGGCCATTTCGACCGGTGCTTTTTCAACGGCAACAAACGGTAAAATTACACAAAGACTATCGAAAAAATAAGATGGTAAATGGTAGTCATGGAGAAGGGAAACGAAAAAAAGAACCAGATTCCCTAAATAACATCAATTGAGGTATTAATTTTCTCTGCTTGCGCAGGCTAGGGTGATATTCAGTAATCGCTTGTGCTTCCAATAATAGTAAATGTTTCTTACTCCTAGCCTTGTGCAAAACAGGGAAACACTCATCAGAATAACCCGTCTGGTCTAAATGATAGTAGCACAAGTGTTTCTGAACTGTAGACTCATGTGACTGAGACTGACTGAGACTGGCCGCGTATTTCTCGTGGTACGTGCTGCCCAACACGCACCTCTAACCTCTGAATAGTCCTACCTCTATAGTCAGCGTCGTACTGCTATTGAAATTTATAGACCTTCATCCTACCTTGTTTCAGTATAGCTAGGACATCCTTTTTGGAAGACAAGAAAACAGATCTGGGGATGAAAATAGTTCTAACCATAACAGAGTACAAACAACACATAACCCACAAAGAAATTTTGACAATGAATACCTGACTGGCAGGACCAACCCACGGAAACTTCACATATATTGCGCATTTAGGAGGTTCAAATATTTTACAGGTATTAAATTTAGATCTCGTAGATCTAATATTATTCGATATAACATCTTCGGGATACCCACTTTACAGGAAAATTTTAGTGACTTTGTCAAGCTCAGCTTCCATCCTACTATCAGAACAAATCATCAGTGCCCAATGGGAAAGGCACTTGACAAGGTTAATCTTCTAAGATTTTGGGGCGAAGGAATCCCAACTAATGTATAATCGCGTGAAAGTAGGCTTTGAATATACACTAGTTTCAAAGGAAGAAGGGCCCTTCTTGAACAACATGTCAAGAAAAAGCAACATATTGTTATTCTCTTAAATAATGAATGAGAAAGAGCTGAGAATAATTTTCCGATATTGATAAAATTTTCGTGCTTCGTTACGTAAAGAGAAATAAGCAAAAGTATCATCCTTGTAACGAATATAATCTGGTTTAGTCGAAAAACTGTCGTTCCAAGAACCCCACAAATACATTGGCTATACGTGAACCCAGAGGGCTCCCTATAGATATTCCGTCAACTTGGCTATGCATATTGTTATCAAAGCTAAAAGAGACCGATTTAGTAGCCAATTCCATCCATTCAATAAAGACATTTTCTGGGAACAGTGGAGGTTTCAAATGGCTTCGATAAAAATAATCAGAACAAAATCTAATGTTAGTAAACAGAGAGGGTATATCAAACGATACAAGGAACTAGAATAAAAGACAGGATCAAGAATTTCGACAAGCCATTTTGCCAACTCATGCTATACTGAACCGCACATTGATAAAATTGATCTAAAAATGGGATGTTAGGTTTTTGAACTTTTGGTAAACCGTATATCATTGGTGTTTGTGAACTAGCAGGACGATCGGTTGGTTGGTTGGTTGGTTGGGTTTTATGGCATATCAGCCTTTGTAGGTTATTTAACGCCAAATCTATTTTTATGTAAATTATTAGTTCTACTTCAAACAATTCAGTTTAGCATAAGCACACAGTTTAAATGTAAGTACAGTTTAATTGTCAAAAATGTTTCTATTTCAAGCTATTCAGTTTCGTCAAGCAGTTCTAATTCAGCTAATTCAGTTTAGTATAAGTACAGATTTTGTTTACACACGGTTAAATGCCAAAACAGTTATATGTTAAACAATTCAGTTTAGTGTAAATACATTTTCAATGTCAAAAAACGGTTCTATTTCAAAAAATTCAGTTTATCATAAGTACGCAGTTTAAATGTAAGTATGGTTTAATTGTCAAAAACATTTCTACTTCAAGCCATTCTGCTTAATCAAACAATTCAGTTTAGCATAAGTATGCCGTAAGTTCTATTCAACCCATAGATAGGGCCCTATCAGGTGCTACCACGCCGGGCTAGAGTGGACCTGGGAGCAATGGCAATGAAGGGGTACTCCGTATTCCCCTAGGACCCAGCATTACTGAGACCTCACCATCAGACTGTTTAGTATCATACCCAGGACACTCATTGGGGGGCGTCTTACCCCTCTGCAGAGGTGCAGTCAGTGTATTCTACAGCCCCAGCCGCTTGGGCAACTGGCAGGTTGAATTCTCTCACAAATATCCTTTGAAATTTTTTTTATGTAACTGAAGAAACTGTTTCTGAATTTTAACGTTCATTTTTAGGTTATCATCACCATACAGGTGGCCGTTGTGTAATGGTTATCGTCGTAGGAAATGGACACAGCGACACGAGTTCAAATCCTGGACGAGACTGATTGCATTTCACATAGCACTAATAACTTTGGGAAAGGTATGAATCCAATTTTTCTCCCTCCAGCTATGGGTAACTAGTAGGGCAGACTGTGTTCTTCAGCGTTGGTGAGGCAACTAGTCTAGGAGAAGGAAAACTCTGAATTCAAACCTGTTAAACTCCGCTTGAAAATTGACCTTGTGTCATATCCTGCCCGAGCGGAGGGGTTGGGTAAATAGGATTACCAGACAGATCACCTAATGTATAGAATTTTAAGAATCATTTAGGATGACGGACATTTTATCGATGTAATTAGAGCGATTTAAGATGACGACACCAATGGGCCAAGTAATGTAAATATTAGTATTGGTTTTCAGCCATTTGGCTGTTTCAAAATGGTTCTTTTGCCAAAAGAAACCTATTGAATCAATAAGGGAATTTACTAATTTCTGAGACTGGACTTTGAGATGAATTAGCACTCGGATTTAAAGAATACTTACTCAACTGAGAGAAAAGGATCTCAAACTCAGTAAAAGTTGAAATTTTAGGGGGAGTTTTTAAAAAATCCAACGTCCTAGACAATGTTAATTTATCCCTTTCAGACAAGCTTTACAAAGAAAATTAAATATGTACTCGTTTGATATGATTCTAGAACCAAATTTCTTCCTAATTAACAAAATCAATAATTTTTTTGATCAATTTTATCATTAATATTATCACCAATGGATAAATATTTCGAGAAACGGATTTTCTAATAGAAAGAAAAAGTAGTCCACGCATAACTCCAAACCGATTTGTGTAGAGATTTTAACGACTTTAATGAGTCAAAATAAAATAAGATTTCATTTCTCTGAAAAACTTGCTCAACGTTAGAAGAATTACGACACTTAATCTTTGAGAAGCGTCTGAAAATGGAACCAGGAACATCGTTATGTAGGCAAGACTGAAGAAAGCTGATCTTACATTTACACGAAGTCAATTTGCTCCTAAACCGAATAACATTGAGGAAGGTGAGTATGAATTGGGAGTTGTACTGAGCCCAACGATACGACAAAAAACTATATAGGTTTTTTCGTCCCTCATCTCTACGACCTTATTGTTTATCACCGCATTTTTTGATAGTTTTTGTGTAATTGTAACGGTTGTTGCTGTTGATAAACCACCGGTCGAAAGGGCTCTTTAGTTTCGATATTTTTTGGTTTTTGTCGTATTTTAGTCATCTTTATTAAGATATGATTCCCCTATAAAGATATTTTGAGATATATGTTGTACCAAATATATAAATATATATAAGTAAGTAAAGTTAGCAAACGTAGTCGAGGGCGACCAGAAGGTTTCCTTTTCAATAGCTACAATACCGAGGTGTACGGGAGGGCGCTACTCCTTTCCCTGGATTGCTCCACTTTACTCTTGATACGTATCTTATATTGCTAAGTGTTAAGGAAAGAAGTATCACGTACCATTTTTAAAGTCTTTCGAATGACGTGACCAAGAACTGAACCCAAGTCTCCCGGACCATTGGCAAACAATCTACCCACTAGGCCAATGGGAATTAACTCTCCTGTCTATCCCGAAGTATGAGGGCTCAACAGTTCAGTTAAGAATATGAACTATTGGGTTACCTCCACAGGTGATTTGTTTATAGTCGTAAAGGTTTGTGTAGAACCAACCACACTTTTTGGATGAGATGATAACAAAATAATGGAACACCAAAGTGTCGTAGATTCTCTTGAAGAACATCCCTCAAATTTTGAATTCAGAGCTTTTCCTTCTCCAAGACGAGTCATCTCCAAAAAGTTTCAGAGACCAATCTAACCTACAATTTTGATCATCGCTGGTATAATAATGTATTTTTTATTCAACCTCTGCACACGACTGTGATACGAAACAAAGCCAACTTTTTAAAGTAGGATTTATAAAGTTTAAAGAGCTAAGTTCATCCCATCATTTACCTATTGCTTGGTAGAATTGCTGCATGGATTATTGACTTTCCCAATGACATTAGCATGAAATGAAACAAAAACACCTTCGTCCAGAATCAGAAAGTAATTTACAAAGCTTTTTGCTTAGATATGGCACGCGGCCGCATAAACGGGGCACCCAATGAGACTCGAACTCAATCGTGAAGGTTTGCTAGTCTAGCTTGTCAATCATTACATTACAATTCGAGTCGCAAATTCCATTTCCTCCGACGATAACAATTATTCTAAATCCACCACACATGCTCTTATTGAGCAGTTTCTGTGGTTATCATATATTCACCTTCTGTTTGTTGCCAGACAATGCACGTAGCAGCCATTTGCCGCTGTAGCATTAAATAAGCTAAATTTAAAATAATGGTTAGCTGTGTGTTAAATCGACCGGTTCTTCTCTGTCTAACAACATTTAAATTGAGTGTGATACAAATGAACCTCAACAGATTTTATATCCATCTTCCCAAATTCGGTTTATTGTGTTGATCATACTATATTACATTTTTAATCTATCTATCTATCTATCTATCTATCTATCTATCTATCTATCTCAGTCTTTTCATATCTATCTATCTATCTATCTATCTCAGTCTTTTCATATCTATCTATCTATCTATCTATCTTAGTCTTTTCATATCTATCTATCGATCTATCTATCTCAGTCTTTTCATATCTATCTTTCTATCTATCTATCAATCTATCTATCTTAGTCTTTTCATATCTATCTATCTATCTATCTCAGCCTTTTCATATCTATCTATCTATCTATCTATCTTAGTCTTTTCATATCTATCTATCTATCTATCTCAGCCTTTTCATATCTATCTATCTATCTATCTATCTATCTCAGCCTTTTCATATCTATCTATCTATCTATCTATCTCAGCCTTTTCATATGTATCTATCTATCTATCTCAGTCTTTTCATATCTATCTATCTATCCCAGTCCTTTCACGTCTATCTCAGTTTTTTCATATTTATGTATCTATGTTTGTACACTTGGGGTTAACACAGTAATAAAAGACAGCCCAGTCGGGTGGGACTGTAGAATACGCCGACTGCACCTCTGCCGAAGGGGAGACACCCCGCCCCAACGAGTGTCCTAGTTATGACACTAAACCATCTGATGATCGGGCTCAAGTTCTGGAGCTCTGGGAGATGAGGAATACTCCTTCATTACCATTATTTCTACGTCCACTTTGACCCGGAGTGGTAGTACCTGTTAAGGTCCCATCTATGAGTCAAATAGAACAATTCAATCTTTTACTAGAGGTTATTATGAATAGTAAAAAAAAAAAAAAGAAAAAAAATCAAAATTAGGCGAACCAGACATGCAGGACATTGATGGAGAAGTAAGGAGGAACTCATAAGTGATGTACTCCTGTAGACCCCTTCACATGGACGAGCAAAGGCAGGACGGCCAGCTCGAATCTACATACAGCAGCTCTGTGCCAATACGGGATGTAGCCCTGAAGACTTGCCGGAAGCAATGGACGATAGGGAGGGGTGGCGAGAGAGGGTCAAGGATATCCGTGTTGATAGCGCGACATGATGATGATGATTATAAATAGCAAATAGAATTTTTTTTTTGAATAACAATACTTGAAACCATTTAACTGTGAGCAAACAAATGAGCTCTGGCTTGTTTAAAAGTGTTACTAACAAATTAGACGCTTACAAATCGTATGTATGTATGTATGTATGTATGTGTGTATGTGTGTGTGTGTGCGTGTGCGTGTGTATGTGAACGGGATTAGGCATTATATCATCCATAAGAGTTGATATGCCACAAAATGTAACTAACAAACATTGTAATAAAAGAGAAAACCCAGCCACAAATGTTTATAAACATAAATTTGACTTTCTAACTAAAAACTTTTACAAATAAGAATGCGCTGTCGATTTTTTAATGATTATAAGCGATCAAAATCATTTAGATTTTGCTTGGAAGAAAAGATGTGTCTTAAAGCTCAGCCAGAACAAAGCAAATCGCTAATGGAACCATCAGAGTGGATGTTCAAATGCAGATACGAAACCACTTCTCATTGATCGCTTGACTTGTTTGATAACAGACATTTGTAAATCTGAAATGGAGACCTAACGATATTTAAGCCGAAAAACTGATTGCTTACTAAGTCATTAAATTCATTTTACTGCCTTGTTGAGAATCCTATACGAGAAAATCAATTTGTAGGAGAACATGGTAATGTGTTCAACATTTAATATTGCTCTATCTAAAGAGTGCTGAGCACTGATTAGATTTTACTGAAGTAGTCTTACTAAGTAATTTTATTGTACAAACCCACACATCTATCTATCTATCTATCTATCTATCCAGGATTTTCTAAAGGTATTAAAAAAACTGACGGTTCGATTCCAATCTCTTGTTTTTTGTTTGTTTTGTTTTGTTTTGTTTTTTGTTTTAGTTTTTTTTTGTGTGTGTGTGTGTGTTTGTTTTTCTTTTATGATAACAGTAATAACAACGGTATTGAATTAATTTTGATTTAGAAATCAGCATTTTAAAGCTATATTTGTCACCAAACTTGCAAAGTGATAAAAAATCATTTTAATCCATCGATAAAAAAGATACAAAGATTTGAGAATTTACATTTCTGGCTCAATAAAGAATGTCCAAATGCAATTTCAAAAGTTTAGAATTTTGAAAAAAGAAAGATAAAGTTCGTGTGATTCGAACAATTAATGTAGTAAACACAGTCCATATTACCCCATTTCCAGTAAGTAAGATCCAAATAATATTCAGAAAGCTTTGTTAGAAAATTAGCAGCCAGAAGAAAGCGGCATATAGGGTATATTTGAAAAGTAGTTGGACTGGTGTCGTAAATAATTTATTTCAATTTTAAAAAACAAATTACATGGCTTCCCTTTCAAACTAATCCTCTACAAGTCTAATCTACTTACCACTCCTTCTCTGCCACGCTTCTATGCATTACTGTAAAGATTCTTCTGGAATTCCCTCTCAGCTCCGTCGTTAAAGCTCCCTTGATGGCCTCCATATCTTCAAAACGGATCCTTTGATAGATCCCCTTAAGGTTGCGGAAAAGAAAAAAGTACTCCGGACAAGATCAAAGGAATTGGGAGGTTTTCCCAATACGGCGATATTCCTCTCGGATAGGAACAGCCGAATGCTCCAAACACCCAGTCGCAGTACTTTTCAGACGCCCAAATCTTCGGTGATAATCTTCCAAACACTCTCCTTTTTTATATCCAGCTGACTTGCAATCATTCGAACAGTCAATCAACAATCATCAAACTGGTTGCCTAACTCGCTCGCTCGACTGGTTGCCTAACTCAGTCTTGCTTGTTGAGGGTCTTCCTCTCCTTGAGTTATATTTCACCTCCTCGCCTCTCAAAAACTTATATGAGCAACATGGTGTTATTTCCATACATTTTCAAGTGTTTATAAAAAGTTTTTTCTCGACTGGAGAGAAAATTTTGGGTTTATTTATTCGTCAATGCTCATTGCTGAACAACCTGAAAAGAGATGGTCTAAACAAAAAAGCATGTGAAAAAAAAAACAAAGGTTGCAGAGAGATTAGATTACAGTAATATACACCAATGTTAGACAATCTTCTTATCACACTTTCACCGATAGCTCATACAGCAGACAGATCTCGTAGATCAACTAAGGTGGTGATATAAGTAGTTGACCAAGAATGAATTTCAAGAGCATATCGTTTTCCATGATCATCAAGAAATGTGTGAGAGAATGTAACACACACACACACACACACACACACACACACACACACACACACACACACACACACATATATATATATGTATATAAATATATATATATGTGTGTGTGTTTGTGTGTTACATTCTCTCTATATATATATTCTCATATATATATATATATGTGTGTGTGTGTGTGTGTGTGTGTGTGTGTGTTTCTGTGCGTATATATAATATATATATATAATGTCTGTGTGTGTGTTACATTCTCTCTCTCTCTCTCTCTCTATATATATATATATATATATGTGTGTGTGTGTGTGTGTGTGTTTATTTCAGTGTGTGTGTGTGTGTGTGTGAACATCTCCGCATAAGCTGTTTAACTAAATGCACCTATAACTTTTCAAAAAATTGAATAACAAAGATAACTGACTTGAAAAATACGTTTTCTATTTTTTTTTTTTTTTTTGTACTTTCTGAAAAAGAGACACTGTCCTTCTAAACAGATATTTTACAACTCATTCAAGAGGAATCAAAATTCTATGATTACAATTTTATTGAGGCAAAGAAGATCTTCGATTTTCCGAAGGAAAAACGAGAAAAAAATATTTATTTCCTGAGATAATTTTAAGGGAATGTTTACTCATAAAACAGAGACAAATCGCAGTTACAAAAATAAATATAAACTGTGAAGATTATTTTCCTTTAAAATTTTTCTTAAAAAAAACCTCTGTGCATATTTTTTATTTATTCGTCACGATAAGCTTGAAATTTATCGTCTGCATTGCTACGATTTGTCACGTTGTAGCCATTTTTTAAATCTCTTATCTGTCCCTCTTCCTTTCAACCGCTGGTTTATTAGCAAAACAAACTATTTTGGCTGAAATTTGATAGTTGGGATACGGTACAAAGAAACTATTTCGATTAATTTTTATGTGACTTTAGAAAATAAGCAAAAGAACAACTTTTTTTTTCTTTAGACATTGCGATGGGTGCTAACAACAAAGGCGCCTTCATGAGACTCTTTTAGTTTGTTATCATGAAATGTACTTAAGGTCTGACTTATTGAAGGCAGATGTTTTACAATTGGTTGAGCGATTTCACGCATCAAAACAAAAAAAGAAAGAAAAAGAAAAAAAAAACTTGTAAAGACTATGTAGAGAGTAGAGGTCAAAATGCGACACGGATATCATCCTTCCTGATATTAAATTTAACTTGTAAAAAAGAACACACACACAAACACATGCACACACACACACACACATATATATACACAGCCCAGTTGGTGTGGTTTAGAGTGGGCTGGATAAGACACTAAACAATATCTGATGGTGAGGTTTCAGCTTTGGATATTTGGTGAGTGTGGAATAAATATTCATTGCTATTGCTTTCAGGTCAACTCAGCCCCGGAATAGTAGTACCTGTTAGAGTCTAAACTATGGGTCAAATAGATCTGTTTAAAAAATATTCCTATTTGATTGAACCGAATGTAAAAAAAGAAGAAAAAATCTCTTGATAAACAGCAGCACAAAAAATGCAATATGACCATACAATGGATCCACATCCTTAATCTCTAAGCTTAACATAACTCTAGACGGGTTGACATGTCGTCAAAATCAGTCAATTACATTCCATTCCTCATATGACTTGTCAAAAAGTACCATGGCTGAAGCTGACCGAAATGAACAAAGGATGAAATGTTGACGATATTTAAAACAACTTCAAAAAATAGTTATTCCGGTGAACTTTCTCTTGGTCGAAGCAGCTCCAAAACTTCTTTGATACGGTTTTACCAACGTACTTAAATGATTTCCTCTAGATCTTCAGATGAAGTTTTTGTTTCGTAAGAAAGAAAAGATTACAGAAGGCATGATCTGGTGATTATTGAGGGTTACCACATTGATATAATTCTGTGTTTAGCCTAAAACTGCCACCAAAAATAGCTTCATAATTCTTTTCACAACGCCACTGAAAAGTCTAGATTCATGTAAACAAATATATATATATATATATATATATATACTTACCCAACTTCTTCACGGGCAGGATGTGACCTAAGGTCAATTTTTTGAGTGTTCACCAATGGTCCTGGAGACCGGGGTTCAATCCCAGGTCGAGTCATACCAAAGAATAAAAGAAATGGTACTTGATGCCTCCTTGCTTAACAGACAGCATTATAAAGTACGTATCAAAGGTAAAAAAGGTAGCGTCCTCCTTTACATCTCGGTGTAGTAGCTACTGAAAAAGGAGCTTTCGGCTAACCTTCGACTATGGTCACCAACTTTACCAACACTACTTTACTATTGCTTTGAGTTTAGAGTTTTCCTTCTCCTAGAGTAGTTGCCTAAGGTTAAATAATACTGTCTGTCTTTCTATTTACTCAAAGCCGGAAGGACAAAGATGGATCCACGCTTTTCTCAAGATCATTAACGTGAAGCTGTAAATAATTAGCTTCATCTAGCATTGGACCTCGGGTCGCTGGTTTCATTTTCTACGATAATAATAGTTATGTTAAGCAGGTTAAGACTTGTAGGCAACAGTTTCGGTGTCGAAACATTGCCGATATATATATATATATATATATATATATGTGTGTGTGTGTGTGTGTGTGTGTGTGTGTGAGAGAGAGAGAGAGAGAGAGAGAGAGAGAGAGAGAGATTATTCAATCCAGTAAATCCGGAATAGGGAATAATTCCAATCCTGACAAATAGAATATTAAAAAATAGAATATCAAATTTAAATAATCCTGGTAAAGAGCTCTATGTAAATAAATTCCACAGAGCAAATAATTTTTTTACCATAAAATACCAACAATCGGTCACATTAAGATAATAAATTTATTTCCATCCTCTTAAAAGCCTTGATATAAATCAATGCTCTAAAAAAGATGAACAGGACTTCTTCAGATCCAAAAATAAAATAAAATAAATTTACAACCAGACCCCCAAAAAAAACCCCAAAAAAGCAAACTATTTCTCTTGTGAATTAAAACAAGCCTAAATCTTCGAGTAACAATAAGTATCAAATTATTATGGCAGGTTAAACTACATCCGGTCTCATCATACTTCAAATTTAACAGAGGCAAAAACTAGAGACAATAATACATGTAAAAAATTCAAACATTTATTACTAAATTTTTCAGACCATCTAATTTTAGTATATCAATTTTAATCATTAAAATTAACTAATAAACTAAAATTAACGTTAATTCTAGTAAAAAAACAAATAATTATAATATAGTAAAGATCACGATATAAATTAAAAATTCCAATTCATTTACCAATTTAATAAATCATAGTTAATCATTTTCTGTTTATTTATTTAATTATTCACTTAATTTTTTGAAAATAGTCTAAATTTATTCTTACGCCTACATCTTGATATTAAATAAAATCTCGGATTTAATAGGTTACCAGGATCAGGGTAAAATATAATTGGTATTTTTTTCCTCCAGACACAACATCAAAGCAGCTCGGAGTAGTAGATCTTTTCAATATTCTCCATTGAATTTCTGGGATTAAACCCTTATTTTTCAACTTCCAAAAATGTTTGGAAAAAGCTGTTTGATTACCCAAGGGTTCATGACAAGACGAATGAATATGATTATTTTATCTTACTTTCTATCTAACCGATGAAATGCCAATATAGGTTTTTTTTATCTTTTATATTTTCCTTTAGGAAAATAATAGCTTGATATACGACGTTTTTCAAATTACAGAAACCATTCATAGGACAATCAATTTTAATTTTACCATTATTATTATTATTATTATTATTATTATTTAAACTCCTTTAGAGTTTTTCACATCAGTGTTAGTTGATGGGTTTTCACTGGAGTTTGAGAGACAGCAAGTCTCCTCAAGTCTCCAGGACTTGTCTCAGGATTCTGGCCGTTCTCAGCAATGCTGTCATTTGGATAGTCTCTACCCGAGCGCCAACTTCCAAGTCCTCCAGGCCTTTTAATAATCCTTTAGTTATTGTGCCAAAAGCACCAATTACAAATGGTACAATCGTCACTTTCATGTTCCTCACCTTTTTTAATTCTTTAGCAAGGTCGAGGTACTTATCCTTCTTTTCACTTTCCTTCAGATTTATTCTGTGGTCCGCCGAGACAGCAAAGTGGACAATTTTGCAAATTCTCTTTTTTTGGTGATTATTATAAGGTCTGGTCTTCCGTCCGGGATTAGATGATCCGTTTGTATGTTAAAGTCCCATAGGAGTTTATGTGTGTCATTTTCTAGGACAGGTGCTGGGTCCTGCATATACCATTTGTTGGTATGGCCAAATTTAAATTTCTTGTACATTTCCCAATGAATCACCTTGTCAACCCAGTCGTGTCTCGCCTTATATTCCTTCTGTGCTAATTTGCTGCATTCGCTTATGTGATTGATCGTTTCGTCTCTGTCACCGCATAGCCTACATTTGCTGTTTTGTTGAGTCTTATCTATTCTCGCTTTGATATGATTGGTTCTTATGGCGTTGTCATGTACTGCTATTAGGACAGATTCCGTTTCTCTCTTAAGGTTTCCTTTTCTTAGCGAGGTCCAGGTTTTCTGGTGTGAAATGTTGTTTATTAGTCGTTTAAAGCGGCCACAGAGTTGGTTTTTTCCCATTTTTGTTTCCTAGTTGTTGTCATTCTATCGTCTATCGTGTTATCCGTACCGCTTCTGGTGGCTGTAATCAGTCCTCGTTCGTGTTTTTCTATGTAGTCTTCGAACCGTTGTATCGATGCGTCAACGCTGTCTTCGATACTGGCAAGTCCTCTTTCTCCGTCTTTTTTTGATACATATAGTCTGTCAACGTCGTCTCTGGGATGTAATGCCTTATGCATGGTCATTAGTTTTCTTGTTCTTTGATCCATTTGTTTAAGTTCATCTCGAGTCCACTTGAGAAAGGGTCCTGAATATCTAACGAGGGGCACAGCCCAAGTATTTATTCCTTTGATGAGGTTTCTGCTGGGGAGTTTTGTCTCGATTAGTTTTCTAGTTCTCCTGAGATATTCTTTTCGAATCTTGTCTTTCATTTTCATTTGTTTGATGGTGTCAACTTCCAAGATACCCAAGTATTTGTAGGGTTCATTTTCTCCGAGCGATCTAATTTCATGATTTGGTAGTTCCATTCCGTCAGTCATATGTCGTTTGACACTTTTCATGACGACCATGGCACATTTTTCTATGCCAAATTACATTCCTATGTCCTGATTGTATATTCTAACGGCGTGTATGAGAGTTTGTAGTTCTTTTTCTGTTTTTGCAAATAGTTTAATATCATCCATGTAGATTAGGTGATTGATCTTCTCTTGCGACCCGTTAAGTTTGTATCCGGATATGCATTTTCTGAGTATGTGGTTAAGTGGCATCATGGCTATTATGAATAGTAAGGGTGATAGTGCATCTTCTTGGAAAATCCATCTTTGGATCTTTGTTTCAGCCAAGCTTTTTCCTCCTGCTGTCAGATCCAATCTCCAGGTTTGCATGGACTTTTCGAAGAAGTTTATGATTTCATGTGATATTTCGTACATTTTGAGACAGTGTATATCCAGCTTTGTGGAACCATATCATATGCCTTTTTGTAGTCAATCCAGGCCATAGCTAGATTTTTCCGTCTTGTATTGCTCTCATTTAGGATGTGTCTCTGGATCCTTTGCGGCATACTTTCTGTTCGTCAGGGAACAATCTGCGGCTTGTTAGCGAGTAGTAAATCTTTTCCCTTATTTGTGCAGTTAGTATTTTCCACATCATTGGTAGGTAGGTTATCGGTCTGTAATTGTTTGGAGCAGTTCCTTTATTATTATTATTATTATTATTATTATTATTATTATTATTATTATCAAGTTGGTCATAATACTTCCTAATTACTTCCGTATTGTGAGTGTTAATATTTTTAAAAAATATTCGTGCAAGAATAACTAATTTTAAAAGTTTTTCTATAAAATATTTTATGCACACGCACACACACACACACACACACACTCATATATATATATATATATATATATATATATATATATATATACGCTGTCTATTTATAAAGTAACGGGAGAGTTTACTGTGTTAGCTATGGATTAAAGAAGCTGTTGGGTATCACCCACCTTTTTCCACACAATGAACTAGTCCATCTGCCATATATAGCAGTAGCTACTAATACCAGGGCAGACTAAAAGGTTGAGAGCAGCTTCTTATAGGAATAGTTTTAGAGCGTTGGAGACTGGAGATCGCACTAGATCACCTTACTTGCTACTGTAATAACTGAAGCTAATACTATCGTTGGACTATATCTTTATTTTGTATTCACTAATCCTATGTTCTTGTCTACTAATTGTCTCTTTATTGTATATACTTTTTCCTGAGAATATATCTCTATTTCCTCTCATATCGGGGTTTGTCCTTTATTTAATATTACAAGCGTTCACTAACCAGAATACAACAGAAGCATAAGTGGATTGTCTTATCTTCTAATATATCTTCGGAGAATATAACTGCAACCATTGCTTTCTGCAGCCAATGCATTTTGCTACATGCTTTTCTTTACACTTCCTCCGACCGAGAAACAAATAAACCAGAAATTCGCGTTCTACTTGGGAAAAACTTTGTCACAAGCACTTGAAATATGTCTGCTGTGACGTAATTGAACGGCTCATAGGAAATTGAAATTAGAAAAATAGATAATTGAATAAATAAAGCCAAAGCTCTGAATAGCCAAGTCAAAGCACTCGTGGTAATTTTATCTATTTACAAAGATAATTTTCTTTTCTTTCCATTCATATAAATATTTTAAGATTGGATGAGAATTACCAGAGAACTTCAGATTTAAACTAAGTTGCAAATTTTTCAATCTCAAAGGAAATCAGATATGAACAGAAATTGCTATCATTACACAAGAAAATGAATGGCTCCCTTGGAAAGCAGAAAATACTAAATTAAAAACCGAAAAATCGAATCGAAAATTTGGGTATCAAGGAAAAAAAACGAAACCTATCCTGATATATTAATTCCCAAACCGCCCAACTCTAATATATATATATATATATTGTGTAATTTGAAGAAAACTCAAAGCCGGTAAAGTTGTCATAATAAGTTTATTTCGCCGGAGAATATTATAATCTCCGTCTCATCAGATGACTTTTTACATGTTTCTGCATGTAAAAAGCCATTTGATGAGACGGAGAGAATGATAATAATCTCCATCGAAATAAATCTATTATAACAACTTAACTAGGTTTGAGTTTCCTTCTAATTGCACTATATACGCTCTTGTTATATAGCCACATACACACAACTGCACGTGTACATATACAAATATACACTTGCATGCGGAAACATCATTAACCGGTAATGAACGAATTCAATAACGAAAGAATACACTTCTTTATAAAAGATATAAATCTCTCACACTTTATTTTCGAAATGTGATGTTTGTTGAGTGTGAGAAATGAGTGGAGACAAGGACGGGCTGCTATATTGACCCCAAGTTCTTCTTTGACCATAGAAGCACTTCTTTCGCATCTTGGCTTGGTTTGCTCAACCGTGGGTCCCTGAGGGCCGCAAAGCCCTCAGTCTGCAAGCTGATTCTCACGCTGGCATCCTGTCTTCAACTGACTCGAACCGTCTGGGCACCAGGTTATATTATTGTCAAACTTCCACCTGCTTCCGCTGTTCTTCCGCTTATTTACACAAGTGCATCTCTTGACTGACGTCTCGGTCGAGGGTCAATACATAATACTCTGAATATGAATTTTGTTATATGCCTGCAAGGGAATAAGAGATGTAACAATCGCCCTACATCGAGCACTCACATAGATTTATATGATATTCCTCGTATATTCTATACAAGAATAATCCACACCCACTGTCTTCAGACGCTAACTGGATATCACACACACACACACACACACACACATATATATATATATATATATATATATTTAAGATGACAGGCAAGAGTTTTGTGCTGTGTTTTTGTACTTGGCTTTTCTTGTTCACGAGAGAGATGTCACAGAGGATGATGGAGGCTGTTTAATAGTTGCTTGAAATCTCTGATGATGTAACTCGAAGTCGTTAACTTTTGACTCATGTTGATCATTGTCCTTGATGTAGGTACGACTGAGCCATTTAATGTGACCTATGAATATTTTGAATGAGAGGGTTCATCGTGACTAGATGACGTCATACTTGAACGCGCAATCCGTTGATACTGGTTCGAATGTGTTGTAATCAAAGATCAGTACCACGTGACAATGAATCGTCGAAGCTGTGCAATTTCACCCATGTGTCCGATGCATTTAAGTATTATAGCCCCTTTCTTACACTGGTGTATCGTATTTTAATAGAATATGCCATCAAGACACCAACTGTACGGCCACCTACCCCCTATCACGAAAACTATTCAACTTAGACGAGCCAGACATGCAGGACACTGCTGGAGAAGCAGGGACGAACTCATAAGTGATGTACTCTTATGGACCCCCACACATGGCCGTGCAAAAGCAGGACGACCAGCACGAACATACATTCAGCAGCTATGTGAGGATACGGGATGTTGTCCTGAAGACCTACCTATGGCGATGAACGATAGGGAGGAGTGGCGAGAGAGGGTCAGGGATATCCGTGCTACCAGCGCGATATGATGATGATGATGATGATGCCATCAATGAAATCTGCTGGCTATTCACACACACACGCACGCACACATACACATATAAATATTGTCATGTAGTTGCCTGTGGTGTAATGATATTCATCGTAGGAAATGGACACGGCAACACGAGTTCAAATCCTAGACGAGACTGATTGCATTTCACATAGCACTAATACTCTTGGGAAAGGTATGAATCCAATTATTCTCCCTCCAGCTATGGTTAAAATAGTAGGGCAGACTAGGTTCTTCAGCCTTGGTGAGACAACTAGTCTAGAAGAAAAACTCTGAATTTAAACCTGTTAAACTCCACTTAAAAATTGACCATGTGTCATATCCTGCCCGAGTGTAGGGGTCGGTAAATATGGAAAAGGGAGCTTTCGGGTTGCCCTCGACTACAGAATATACATCTACATGCAATATATATATATGTGTGTGTGTGTGTGTGTGTGTGTGTGCGCGCGTGCATACAGACACACGCTAAAAATACATTGAGAAAGAGAGAGAGAGAGAGTTCATAGATATGTATACTAGAATAATTGCTTGCTAAAATTTTTCTTCAGCCTTGGTGAGGCAACTAGTCTAGGAGAAGAAAACTCTGAATTCAAACCTGTTAAACTCCGGTTAAAAAAATTTACCTTGTGTCATGAGAGGTTGGTAAATAAGTATAAATATTGTCATCCCCAGACATACTGTTTTGTTGAATCACAACTCTTCAGTGTGGCTTGACACGCTGGTTGTTTCAAGCTGGGATTGAAACCCTCTTAACTTTATGTTAGACCGATAACATACCTCTCAGCCAAACGGGGATATAACGTCAAATCGGGAATTTAACGCATTGTTAAATTTCGCTTGTTTACATTTTACCCGATTGGATACCGGAGTGAACAATTCGTTAGAAGAGTTTTGCATTACGCGAGTGGCAGCCGTTAATTCCTTCGCCAGAGTGCTCCATACCCTGGCAGCGGGAGAGGGGGCTATATATATATATATATATATATACAGTGATTGAAAACTTTAATTCTCTTAATGTATATTTGAACTATAATTTTTGCAAATAAATAAATTATCAATATTCCAAAATACAATATTACTGTTCAATCACTCAGTCTAATAATAATAATAATAACAAAAAGAGAATTTGCAAAATTGTCGACTTTGCTGTCCCGGCTGACCAAAGAATAAAACTGAAAGAATGTGAAAAGAATGATAAGTACCTCGACCTTGCTAGAGAATTAAAAAAAACTATTGAACATGAAAGTGACGATTGTACCAATTGTGATCGATGCTTTTGGCACAGTAACTAAAGGATTATTAAAGGGACTGGAGGATTTGGAAGTTGGCGGACGAGTGAAGACCATCTAAACGACAGCATTATTGAAGTTGCCCAAATACTGAGAAGAATCGTGGAAAACTCTAAAAGAGTATATAATAAATAAATAAATTTTATATTAGTTTTTATATATATTCAAAGCATATATGAAAAAACTAATATTTATCGTTATTATTTCATAATAGCTCTATCACAGATATTGAGCACTCTCCAAATTTTACCGCATTTGTTCTGCCACAAACACACCGAGTGACATAATGAAAACCATACACTGTTATAATATATATATATTAGGAGTAGAGCGAGAGAGAAAAGGTGAGAGATTATTGTCAATTAAAAAACAATTTAATTAACTGCTCAAACATTTCATAAAACTTTAGTGTCAACAATATCAGAATTGGAACAATTTAATTATGCTGGTTTGATTTCTTTGTTTAACGGCATATCAACCTTCATGAGATATTTAATGTTAACAGTTGTGGTACTATCTAACCCATAACTGTAGGAATAAGGGAATTTACCCCTTCCTCGATGGTATTTATCCGAAAATGAATATTGCGACTGGAGTTCGAACGCGCTTACTACAATATCGTAGTGCAGGACGTAAACCACAACGCCATTAAGACTCTCTAGTCATTATTTTAAGTGTTTATTGTGTTACCATAACGATCACTATAATTCTGCGATCTGCTCTTCATTCCATAAAAGTTTTTCTTTCGTCCTTTCTTCTTTTTTTTTTTTTTTTTTTCGTACTGCCTTTTCATACATCAGTGTTTTTTCTTTTACTCATTGCAGTACCTCTATGCATTTTGGCGATAATTTCCCCGTTCTTCTAAGCGCCATTTGTTAATGCCATTTTAGTCATATGGATATTTTTGACCGATGAAGAGTCTGTGATAGTGATGAATTAGCTTTTTTTTCTTTTTTTTTCTATTTACATATAGCCTGTATGTGTAATGGTTAACGAGCAAAACAAGTTTGATTCTCATTAGATGTCCCATAATTCTGGCCTTGTGCTAAACTTAGCAAAGATTAATGAATGATTATTCTTATACATTTATCCAAACCCTCCCCCACGAGTAGGATGTGATACAAATTCAAGTGGAGTAAAGCTGGTTTGAATTCAGAATTTTCTTTCTCCTAAACTGGTTGCCTAATTAAGGTTAAATAACCCAGTTTGATTCTGTGTTTACCCAAAGCCGGGTATGGATTAGGCAAACCAAATTCAAATCCTGGACGAGGTTGTTTGCGTTGACTTCACGTTAATGCCCTTGGCAAACGTATAAATCTATATAGTAGGGCAAACTGGGGTTTTTAACCTTGGTATAACAACCAGTGTACGAGAACGAAAACTCTAAATTCAAACCAGCTGTACTCCACTAAAAAATTTATCTTGCATCACGTCCCACTCGTACAGAAGGACTTGGTAAATACACGCTTATAATTTTCAGAGATTTATTTGATGCATAGATGGAAACATAACAGATACTACCACTCTGGGTTACAGTGAACCTGAGAATAATGGCAATGAGGGAGTGAAATTACACTCCCCAAGGACGATTGGAGCCTCAATATCAGATGCAGATTAGTATCATACTCAAAGACACTCCTTTTTTTTTCTCTGGGATACAGGGTGGTTTATCATTATTCTTCATATTGCCCAGTCGGTTGGGACTGTAGAATACGCCGACTATACCTCTGCAGAGAAGTAAGAGCCCCCTCCCTTCACAACGAGTGTCCTGGATATGGCACTAAACTATTTGATGGTGAGGTTCCAGTAATACTGGAGCTTTGAGGAATGCGGAGTACCCCTTTATTGCCATCGCCCCCAGGTCCAATCTGGCCTGGAGTAGTAGCACCTGACAGGGCTCTATCTGCGGGTTAAATAGAGCTAAACTGTGTACTTATGCTAAACTGAACTGCTTGAAATAGAACTATTTGGAGATTTAAACTGTGTATGTATGCTAAACTAAATTGCTTGAAATAGAACTGTTTTCGCATTTAAACTGTGTACTTATGCTAAATTGACTTTTTTTAAATGGAACTGTTTTCGTAAGCTAAACTGAATTGTTTGTTATAGGACTGTTTTTGACATTGAAACTCTTCTTGTGCTAAACTGAATTGTTTAGAATAGAACTGTTTTGCCATTTAACGATGTGTAAACAAAAACTATACTTATATTAAATTGAATTGTTTGGATTAGAACTGACAACACTGAATAGCTTGAAATAGAAATGTTTTTGATAATTAAACTTTGTACTTATGCTAAACTGAATTGTTTGAAATAGAACTGTTTATTGTATAAAAATGGATTTGGCATTAATTAACCTACAAAGGTTGATATATCATAAAACACAAGCAAACAAATATAATATTCATTTTATGAGTCTCCGTCAATCTATTTTCTTTTTTTTTTTAACTTCTTCCCAATTAGCTTTTCTTTCTTATTTCTTTTTTTTTCTTTTTTTATTGTTTTAGGTGGTGGGGAATTTCCCCTCTGCAGGAAATACACCCGAGCTGTCACTTCCTAGCTGATTCTGTGTCTCTTTTGTTTATTCCCTATCACGTTGATGGAAAGTGTCTGCGTATTGTTTTCTTTCCCGCACTTATCAAGTGGTCTGATCTGTATTCATGACGCCCTGCTTGTCGACATGGGGACATCCTGTTGAATTTCACAAATCTCTGCAGGTGTGACATTTTCTTTGTCCTCTTAAGGGTTATCCTCAGTTTACACATCGCACTCAGCTGTGTACGTCTAACGACAGCACTGTCATCCTGTTACTCAATAGACAGTACGTTGTGGATCACTTCTTTCTTTTTATGATCGACTTACCAAGTGCGATGGCCGATAGAGAGAGAGAGAGAGAGAGGAATATGTGCTTCCGGTACGCCTAAATGATGATGATGATGATGATGATGATGATGTTTATTTACATATTAATTTTCACTTCTGGGCAAATTTGTCACTTTGATTTCTTATACATACGATATAAATAACTAATAGTTGAGTTTAAGCGAAAAATGTTGGCAAGCAATTATTCTAGTATACATATCTATGGACGATACTCTCTCTCTCTCTCTCTCTCTCTCTCTCTCTCTATCTCTGTATTTTTTGCGAATGTGTGTATGCACACACACACACACACACACACACACATATATATATATATATATATATATATATATATATTGCATGTACATGCCTATTCTGTAGTCGAGGGCGACTCGAAGGCTTCCTTTTCCATATTTACCGACCCCTCCGCTCGGGCAGGATATGACACAAGGCCAATTTTTAAGCTGAGTTTAACAGGTTTAAATTCAGAGTTTTCCTTCTCCTAGACTAGTTGCCTCACCAAGACTGAAGAATCTAGGCTGCCCTACTATTTTACCCATCGCTGGAGGGAGAATAATTGGATTCATACTTTTTCCAAGGGTATTAGCCATGGTGAATTATGCTAGTCATAGACTCACTGGGTGCAATGTAAGCCAGGTGACCCTGTTGAACTCGGTAAGTGCACTGTAAGTTCCAGACGTATGCCTGCTCCTAGCTGGAACCAGACCTGGTCTAGTGTTATGACTTGCTTTTCATTTATCGTTTGTCCATCCGAAGGTGGCCCTGACAGAGTCGGGGAGCCAGAGGCCACGAAAAGCAATGGACTTAATATAAAGGGATCTTATAGTTAGCACAATATCGATCCCTTTTCAATGATTTGACTGTAAACAACCTGTGAATTTGTTGGGTGTCTATTGTAATATCGGTATATCAGAATTTTGTTGTTTCCATTAGGAAGTAATGAAGGATTCTTATTAACTTTTTTTTTTAGTTATTTTTATTATTTTGAGAATTTGAATGATTAAGAATGACGTTCAGTGCAAACACGCATTCTGCAAAATTCTTCATTTCAAATTGGATTTAGATTTATTTCAACTTTTTAAATTGTATGTGTAAAAGAAAAAAAACTCGCTATAATGAGTCGTTTTTGATGGGCTACAGTTAAATGCAGTAACATATATATATATATATATATATATATATATATATATATATATATATATAGGAAATAAATTTATTGGCATTTGTGCATTCTAAATATATATATATATGTGGGGGGGTGTAATTACTATTCGTAATAAATGTTTTCAAATGAATAAAATAAAATATAATAATTAAGAATGTGTACTAATGCTAAACTGAATTGATTTAAATAGAACTGTTTATATGTATAAAAATGGATTTGGCTTTAAATAAACTATCATAGTTGATGTGCCATCAAACCAAACCAAACCAAACCAAATTAATTTATTATTTATTATCAGTAAATATTAAAGCTTCTTTATTTTTCCTAATCTCTCATTTGTAGAAATATTTCAACCTTGTCACTCACACATTTTTTTTTTGGTAAGCAATCTCTGCCTTACGTTTTGGGCTGGCATTGCAGATATCATGACAGATCCTCCTCGTTAAGTCTCACAAACTTCAAATAGAAATATTTTTTATTAGCAATACAAGAAGGGAAGAACATTAACTGGGTCAATATTAAAAGTGTTTCATCTGTACAATCACCGGTTGCCATGGACGCTGTTATTGTAACACCGTTGCTTGTCGTGATAGAAGAGAAACGATCCATCTTTCTTTCCTCAGTGTTTCTCCTTTTCGCCGATTTAAATGTCTTTAAATTGTCAGATTTATTTAAACATAGAGCATTGTTTGCATTTTTTTAAACCATAAAGAGGTCAGTGAGTGGAAATGGAGTCAATGGAAAATTAATACGATTCGTGTCTAAATTTGACATGAAAAGCCAAAGAACTATTCTTTTTTTATTTGTTTTCTTTTTCTTTTTTCTTTTTTAAAGAATTTAGATCGACATATCTCTCGGTGGGAAGAAACTTAAAGGACTGTTATCTCTGAGGCTATTAATAACACATTTTTCTAGGCGTTAAGTTGAATATTTTCTCTCGTTTACTAAGAAAAAATACTGCCAAACTCTTCATGGAAATGGTTGACAGTTCAGACACAGCCCAGTCGGCTAGTGCAGTAGAATACACAGACTGCATATCTGTAGATAACGAGTGTCCTATATAAACTAATTATTGTGATGGTTTGTTGTATTAATCATTTCATTATCTAGTTTGGTCGGGGTTGCGTTCTGGTTAGTGAACGCTTGTAAGATTAAATAAAGGACAAACCGCGATATGAGAGGAAATAGAGATAAATTCTCCGGAAAAAGTATATACAATAGAGTGACTATTAGTAGACAAGAACATAGGATTAGTGAACGCTTGTAATAATAAATAAAGGACAAGCCACGATATGAGAGGAAATTGAGATATATTCTCAGGAAAACGTATATACAATAGAGAGACTATTAGTAGACAAGAACATAGGATTAGTGAATACAGAAAAAAGATATAGTCCAACGATAGCATTGGCTTCCGTTATTACGGTAGCAAGTAAGGTGATCTAGTGCGATCTCCAGTCTCCAATGCTCTAAAACTATTCCTATAAGAAGCTGCTCTTCACTTTCTAGTCTGCCCTGGTATTAGTAGCTACTGCTATATATGACAGATGGACTAGCTAAATAAACAATCTGATGATGAGGTTCCAGTGATGCTGGAGCTTTGGGAAATGTGGAGTATCCCTTTATTGGCATTATTCCCAGGTTCACTCTGCCTCGGAGTGGTAGCACCTGATAGGGCCATATCTATCGGTCAAATAGAACTAAACTGCATACTAATGCTAAACTGGATTGTTTGGCATAGAACCTTTTGACAATGAAACTGTACAACGCTAAGGAGAATTGTTCGGAATAGAACTGTTTTGACATTTAACTGTGTTTATATAAAATCTATACTTATACTGAATTGTTTGAAATAGAACTGTTTGACTAAACTGAATAGCTTTAAATAGAAATGTTTTTGCCAATTAAGCTGTGTATTTATACAAAACTGAATTGTTTGAAATCATACTGTTTATTTGTATAAAAATGGATTTGGCATAAAATAACCTAAAAGGGTTGATATGCCATAAAACCCAACCAACCAACCATAATATTTGGAACAACTGAGTTGCCTTGTGTTTGAATAACTGAAAAATCCATAGGTGTTTGAAATGGGGCTATGGTGTTGCACTTGTCACAAATGGTACTACAAATGTTGTTGTGCACTATAGAAATATATTTAGCACTGGTATCGGTGACTGCTATAGTGTCACATTTGGTGCCGTTACTAGGAAAAGGCCACAATCAAGTACCGTAAGAGCAATAGTATCATGCCTGGATATGACATTAAACAATATGATTGTGAGCCTCGAGCCTTGGAGATTTGTGGAATATGGAGTACTCTTTCATTCCTATTGCTCTCAGGTTCACTCTGACCTGGAGTGGTAGCACCTGATAGAATATTATCTATGGGTCAAATAGAACAAACTATATGTACAAACAAATGACTAAAGAGCTCAGACTCATTTAAGAATGTCATCAGCAAAATGTGTTTACAAATAATATATATATTTAATATATATGTATAAAGAGGATTTGGCATTAGGTAACCTCTAATGGTTGATATGCCATAAAACCCAACTTGAAACAAGTATGGGTCTGTATAAATAATATCAATTAGTATGGTCGAATGTAAATTTCTAAACAAATCTATTTGACCCAATGATGGGCCCTTTACTGGTATTACCACTCCGGACCAGAGTGGACCTGGGAATAATGGCAATTAAAGGGTCCTCAACACTCCCTAAATCTCCAAAAATTTAGCCTCATTATCAGATGCAGTTCAGTATCATACTGAGGACACCTATTTTGGGGAAGGGGTTCTTATCTCTCCACAGGGGATACAATCAATATATTTCAACCCCGACAACTGGGCATAATCGTGATAGAGTTAATTATATTCTATAAATGTACTGCTAATACCGAATCCTCAACATCTGCGTCATTCCGGTGATTATATACGACAGTGAATCATGGTCATCATCCGCCACAACCGACCGCCATTCTGACCTTGGCCACCGGAACTGCATTCGTTACATCCTAAGTATCCGGTGATACCGCCACATTACTGACGAGTCGAATTACTCAAGAGCTGGCGTCCGCTACTCTCTTCTCTACCACTGTCAAGGGAAAAGACTGTGACCCCTCGTTCACGTTCCACGATTCGATTAGGAAATCGCGTGCTCTTTACGGAATCCTATTGATCAGAAGAAGGGGAATGGTTCGCAATGTCCCGGATGCCCACCTTTTACCTGGGTGTGTCAGGTTGCAGTGATTCGACCAGTTTTTAACTGTTACATTCTTTGAGGCGCAGCGCGATTAACGTAATCGTTACCGTCTTAGGAAATAGAACTGGTAATCTGGGTTCGAATCCATGACAAGGATGTTTACGTTTCACTTCGTGCTAATACTCCTGCGAAAGGCATGAGTTCGCCAGGATAATTGAAAAGAATACATGATACAATTTAAACTCATATACACAAAATACAAATATGAACTAACAATTAAGGTGATTCCCTAACTTCTGTGCATAAAATAACCCAAGACGGGTTGACAATCCGTTAAAATCAGACAACCAATCATTGTTAAGATCAGAGTGAATAAAATGGATATACAAAAAGATTGGTGTAAGGCAACTACTTACCCATATTTAGGTAAGTAGTTGCACGAGCTGGAGAAGGAAAAACTTTTAATTCAAACCCGCTTTTTGATCTTGTGTCCCATTCTACCAGTAGCGGAACAGTGAAATAAAAGCATACATTATTAGAGATGATGGTTGTTGAAGAAGAAACCCCCGAAGAGACGAAAAAGGGGAGATAGAGGTAAAGAAAATGTTGTCACTTGATCCCAGTGACAAAAGTCCAGACAAAAGACGTTGTTACAGTTTTAATCAAACGTTTATCAATGTACTGATATTTCAAGCCGGCCGTCTCCGTGAGTTTCTGAACTGTCTTTCATAGAACATTTCTTCACTTCGAAGCGTTTAAAAAAGATACCTCTAAAATATTATCCCACCCCAAAGAAATACATTTTCTCTGTGTACCATTGCAGAAATGTAATTAATAAAATTGAAAACGTAAAACTTTTCATTGCTTTCTTCAATTGAAAATAATCTCTAACCACATCTTTCCGTCGAATCAAAACGTTCGTGACAAAATTGACATATCTATGAAGCCTAATCGATACATAGTCCAAAGTGATCCTGAAATATAAAATAAGAACAAGAATAAAAAGGATTGAGAAGTGATGATTGATTGATTTATGGATTAATTGTTTATTCACTTTAATAGCATGTCAACTCGTCTCGGGTTATTTTATGCTAAGACGTTAGGGAATTGCATTCATTGTGTGTTTGCATTAACATTTTTTGTGTTGAATTTTTAGCGTACAGTCATATGAAATTCCTATCTAAAACAAATAATTTGCTTACAGTTGTATGGTTTCAAGTATTTCAGTCTAATACTAATAATTATATGGTTTCAATTAATTATTTCTATCTAATTATAGTAATTTATTGGTATGATTTCAAGCAAAAAATTATAACTTCTAATAACTATTCTTAATACAAACGATTTACAGTTATATGATATCGAGTATTCTTGTCGAATGCAAATTTCTAAACAAAGAGAAGGAACGCGAACAGCTACTACCACTCCAAGTTAGAATGGACCTGGTAATTATGGCAACGAAAGTGTACTCTAAACTTCCCAGATCTTCAGAAATATCGCCTCACCATCTGATGAAGTTTTGTGTCATACTGAGGACTCCAATATGAGTGGACTTTAACCCTTTCGCAAGGGATACAATCATCGTATTCTCGATTCCCTCCGATAAGAGGCCGATGCAATTAAGCTATCTTTCAATTTTGTTTACGTTTATGGCAGAAAAATTATCATTTACATTGTTGCTAGGGATATGTTTTTATTCATCGTCATTTAAAAAAAAAAAACTTCTTTCTTAGAGAATATTATCGTCTATGTCATCAAATGCCTGCTCGTCCGTGCAGTTAAGGCTCAGTCATTACGGATTTGATTTCAATTAAAGTTTCAGGAATTTTTAGGTTTACGGCGGGAAAGATTTTAAACTACGTATATTTGGAGATATGTTACAGACAAGTTCTTAGGCAGGATATATCTCTCATCTCTTTTTACTGTCTCTCAAATACATGCAGTATAGTATCTGTTGTATATATTCGTATTGTTCACATTGATAAGTTGTTAGTCTTTGGCATGAAGTCGAGACTGTTTCCAGTTTAAATCTATTTTAGAACGACTGCAAATCATAGGGACACTCTCTTGCCAGTTGGTAAATTATATCCAATCTAATACTTAGTTTTTTGTAAATGTTCTAGGAGAAAGAAAAACACATAGCCAAGTCAATTTCAATTGCACATATTCAAACTTATACACATATATACATATATAAACCCAAACAAAAGCACAATTAAATTGACACTTGGCTTTGGTGTTGATGTCTCTTTTCGAAGAATAGTTGACTTCGAAGTTTTACATATTCCTATTTTTTTAAACGTTGGTTAATTGCAGCAACGTCATTCAAAATCATTGTCTTTCCATGTTGAAAAGTTTTTGTTGACCGTGTCTTTTAAAAAACGTCTGCTTATTTATTCATAAGATTAATATATATACAAAGACAACTTTTTATTCTCAACCAAAAAAAAAACGTCCTTTTAATTAGTTATATTTATTTTATCTATTTATTATTTATTATGAGTTATTTGTTTAAATTTTATAATTAGTTTTGTTTTATGTTGCAAAATTATATTGAAGGAATATTTATTTCTAACATGCCATCTAACTAAAAATATTATAGTCCTCGTGGCGTAGTCTCTAAAATGATAGGTTACATCATTGTTGTTCGTGGATTCGAACGCCTGTTGTGCTATTATGTTTATTTTCGGATAAATAGTTCCCATATTCTCCCAGCTGTGGGTTAAATTGTTGTTTTTCTACAAGAATATTTACAGGGTGCGGAAACAAAATATGGAATAATTCTTAAAAGATCTTTTTTTTAGTCTGATTAATCCAATTTTTGAAAAAAAAAACGCTGTAAATCTAAATTTTTCTGATTAGCTCCATTCAAACATTTTTTCATTTGAGTGAGCCAGAAAAAAACGATAAAGAATCTATGATTTACTAAACGCCTAAGTCAAGCACAAAAAATGTCCGATATAAATGAAGTTTCTTTAGAGTCTCAATCAAGCCCAGACCTTAACCCCCTTGATTACACTATATGGGACGTTTTAGAAAACAAAAGAAATGCAACTTCTCATCCAAATATTTGTTCGCTTAAGGCCGGAGAGGGAATGAAATACAATGTTTGAAGAATTTATTTTGAAGGCATGCAAATCGTTTCGAAGGCGTTTTGATACAATAATTGAAAAAAGAATGACGGCCATATTGAGTAAATGTGCTTACTTGTGTCTGTCTTCATATTTTGTTATTTTTTTAAAATTAATTTTAATTTTTTTATATAATAGAATCGTTTATTATTATACTAGAATATTCCTAATTTTGCTTCCGCACCCTGGAGCATTAGATAACTCACAAATCTTCTGAATTATCATTTATTGAAAGAATTATCGAAAAAGCTATTCAATGGAAACATTTCTTTTGTAAAAATACACTGGATAAAATTAAAGAATACATACTTTCAGAAGAAAGTTTACAAAACTAAACATTCGTGAATAATTTAACTTGAAACTTGGGCCAATTCCAAGTAGTCATGGTTAGTTTAGTTTCTTTGTTTAATAGCATATCAATTTGCGTGGGTTATTTAATACGAAAGCCATCCTTGTAGAAGGACAGTTTGGTTATATTTCACCCATAGCTGGAGAGATAAAGGATTCATATCTTTCTTCAGGGTATTAATCCGAAATTGGGGTTTGAACTCACTTACAAAGATGTTGTAGATCAGCTCCTTAACCAATACACAACGGAGATACCTCTATTTGTTCTGGGTATTATACTAGACTACACTCTGTTTTCTTTGATTTCTTTGTTGAATGGAATATCAACCTTCATGTGTTATTTAATGTCCAAGCCTGGCCCAGTCGGCTGGGACTGCAGAATACACCGACTGCAAAGGGGTAAGACTTCCCAAACAAGTGTCCTGGATATGACATTAAACAATCTGATCGTGAGGTTGCAGTGATGCTGGAGCTTTGGGGAATGAGGAGTAGCCCTTCATTGACATTGTTCCCAGGTCCACTCAGGCTTGTAGAGGTAGCACCTGATCGGGTCCTATCTATGGGTCAAATAGAACTAAACTGTATGCTTATGCTATACTGAATTGTTTGAAATAGAAGTGTTTTGACATTTAAACTGTGTATTTATGCTAAACTGAATTGTTTGAAATAGAATTGTTTTTATGTATAAAAATTGGATTCGGCATTAAATAAACTACAATGGTTGATGTGCTATAAAACCAACAACAGTGACATTATGTAACCCATAGCTAAGAGGATAAAGGGGTTAATGCTTTTCCCCAAATACAAACATGAACGTTATAGCTCGAGAGAGGAGTGGGGTCTGAACTCGTTTACTTCAAAGTATCAACCCTCTACTTTAACCATTACGCCACAAGCATTCGCTACATTTGTCTCAGCTCAGCATTGACATAAAATGTAATTGTGTCTCTACTTAGCCACGAGCAGAGTTTGAAATGTTGAGAAGTTTCAAATCCTCACCACAAGCCCAAAGAAGAAAAACACATTCCTCATAAGCTTTGTCTATCCACATGTTCTTTTATGATGAAACAATTTTTAATATCAAATTTTGAAAGTGACATGTATATTAGACATAAATAAATACAAGATTTTAGCAAAAAGTATTTTATGAATATCGATGACCATATGTCATACAGGTAAGTATTACCATTACTTCATTATTTGAAGGGTATTTGAAAGCAATATAGAAACTTAATGTCTAGGAATTTTAAATATTCATTTATTACAGGCCATGTTGTCATGACTCCAATTCGAATGGCATATCAGCAATTTGTTATTTATGTATGAAGAGATTGAAACTGGGGACAAAAGTAGTGAGGAGATTTGCCCTCGGTATTATGGGTAATATACAGGATAGCAACTTTTTAGTAAGCGTGTTCGAACTCAAGTCGCGCTATTAGGTTCTCTTTCTGGGTAATATCCTTCGTAAATGTATGAAACCTCTTATTCTACCAAATATGGATTAGATAATATCATTGATGTTCTTCTGCAAGGAAAGCTTTCGTATGAAATAAACCACGAAGGTTATATATATATATATATATATATATATATATATACTCTTGAATAGTTTTCTTGTCCTGATGGAATTACTCCCAACTCCGGTTTAACCGGACCAAAAAGTACTTATATATATATATATATATATAATGATATATAATAATACTTATATATATATATATAATAATAATAATACTTATATATATATATGTATATATATATATATATATATATATATATATATGTGTGTATATATATTGGTTTCTGCATTCTGGAGTTACTAGTTCGATCTCTAGTAGTGGAGATTATGGTATGCACTGTTGATGAGACCCAATAAGGTCGAAACAGCCGTTCAGCGGTCCGTATGTGCATGTGGGTGTTTTCATGGATTTTCTGGTCATGGTAATTTAATTAATATAATATCAATTCCTCTCATTACATATATATTATAATTCCTACCCATGAGGTTATAGTCTATGTGGATGCATAACACAGACTTGGGAAGACGTAGCCTTAGAGGTGGTCGTGTCCTCTGTAAGGTAAAAACGTACTTTCAAGATACATCTGATCATGCTGTCGCGCATTCTTACCATAACTAGTTAATTTGGCATCGCTTATGTGTGGCATGAATTGGCGGTCCATGGGTAGAAGTTCGGTTTCTGCATTCTGGGGTTGCTTGTTCGATCTCTAGTGGTGGAGATTATGGTATGCGCTGCTGATGAGACCCAATAAGGTCGAAACAGCTGTTCAATGTTCCGTATGTCGCATGTGGGTGTTTGCTGGATTTTCTGGTTGTGGTAATTTAATTAATGAATATAATATTAATTTCTCTAATTATATATATATAGAGAGAGACTGGTTGCTTTTCCCTAAGGGCGTTAGTATAAAGTGAAACGCAGTCATCCTTGTACTGGATTTGAACTCTGGTCGAAGATTCCTTTTCCAATGACTATAAACGTTGCACTATGAATGCCTCTATCTAACAACCGGTAAAAGTAAATTTTGATCAGTTTAGCACAAGCCCAGAAGCATGGGGCATCCAATAATAACTCATATACAATGGTACGCTAGCCTATCAACCACTACACCATCTACGTTGGTGTTGTTTTGATATCCATTTGGTCCTCGGCCGATTAAACCAATGTTGAGAATTCATTTTAATTTATTGCGGACTTTTTGTCCTCATCTTGGTAGTTTTTGTGTTGTTTCTTCTTTCACTACGTTTCGGCCAAATTTCACCTCTGGCCTTCTTCAGGTGATTTACCGCGAAGAAACAACACAAAAACTACCAAGATGAGGACAAAAAGTCCGCAATAAATAAAAGTTAATTCTCAGTTTAAGAGGCCTCATCTCAAAATGATTCCAATTAAAGACAAGTATAAACCAATGTTGTTGTTTTTTTAATTTTTTGGAGAGACGTGTTTTTTGTTTGCCTTAGGGAACCAGCGCCTATATCCGTTACGTAATGTGTCCCGCTGCATCTGGAAGTTGCAGCTTCAATCCTGGCCGACTGCACCTCTGCAGAGGGGTAAGGCTCCTCCGAATGAACCCCCTCCTCTGTTAGCCGTGAGTGGCGACCTGTAAGGCGCTAGAACAGAACCCTGGTGGTTGGGCAGTCATTGATGATCCGGCGAGAGTGGTCAATGACTTGCTACACACCACTTTGGCCCTTATTTGATCTGACGGGCGGCTGGATAGGCCTGATTCAATCAATCGGCTGGTTCAATCATGCCCTTGCTCATATATCTTTGTTTTCCTCCCGACCGTATTACTCAATCTGCTCTGGTAGAACAATTTCCAATCCTTTATCTTATATGTGCTAGAAAGCAGAGGCTGAGGGTCAATCGTGTTAAGAAAAAGACTTCTGACCACTGTTTGATTATTGAGTAATAAAACCCAGAATTTGGCAGAGGATCGGGATCTTATTCTTGGCATGAGTATACTGGTATTGTATTCCCGTCTCAGCCAAGGCGAATGGATTTCCCCCTTAGTTCATTCGCAACATAAGTTGGACTCCGTGGTGTGTGGTGGAGCATGGGATCAATGAAAAATATACACCAATTATGGGTTCTTCTTTAAAAAAAAAAATCAAAAAGATATTTATCCGACTCTGATTCTGAAAATGAAACTGAATTTACAAGATTCATAATAATTGAATCTTTGGATGAAATAAAATTGGATCAATTATCACCTTGCCACATAGAAAAAAAATCATATCAAGTCGGTGTAATCCCCAAAATATCAAAAAACATAGAAACGGTAACCTGCAAGAGAAAGTTCAAACGATACATCCCGAAAACATACTAAAAAGGGATAAATTTCACAATATCAAATGCAAAACGTATCCACATACAAAACTGAATACATTTAAAGGGGTAATAAGAAGTCGAGAACGTTCGTTAGCAACACCAGAGGAAATTGAAATGGCACTTCAGAAGCAGGGTGTTAAGAAATACGAAGAAACAATGAAATAATGCCCACTCACACGTATGAACTGACCTTTGATAAACTTGAAATACCGAAAGAAATCAGTATTGGTTATACACGAGAAAGAGTAGAACAATTTACACCAGCTTCCCTGTGGGGCTTCAGGGGTCAGAAATTCCGACATCACAAAGACATTTGCAGAGGATGTCAAGTGTGTAGGAAGTGTGGTGAACGTGATCCAAACCACATAGAGAGTGAATGCAAAGATGTAAAGTGTGCAAATTGTCATCAACACCCTGCCTTTTCAAGGACCTGTGAATTTTAGAAGATGGAAAAAGAAATAATGCATGTAAAGCACACAAAGAATATGCCTTTTTCAGAAGCCAGGAAAGTTTTTGAAAGCTATATGGGGACAAGAACATCTGTTAACATAGCTTAAAAGACAAATCAAAAACCCCAGGACATTACATCAATCGATAAGTATAAAAAAACATTTCGAAAAAATAATAAATTTGAGTATAAATTAATAGCCAACATTTCAAGAACACATTAAAAGAATGTATTCAACGGAAATAGAACCAAGTGAACCTCGTACAAAAACCAAATCAAATGCTAACACAAATGAGAAAACATCCAAAGAAAATTCTAAGGACCGAATCAGCAAATGAAAAGCGACAAAGATCATCGATCCGATATTAACAGAGACATAATCGAGAAAACAAAAGATACTGCTTTTAAAAAACAAAAGTCGATTAAAAGAATTACTCAAACTGCCCCGATAACCACTTCAAACAAATTTAAGGAGTTTGAAGAAATGAAGATCGAAAATAAAACACAACAAACAAGTAAAAGTCAAAATAAAAAATCTCACAAATCTCAAAATCAAATCATGTACAATAATATAATCCAATGGAACACCAGAGGATCAAGAGTCATATACTCTGAATTATTGCTGCTTATTACAAAATACTGCCCAGAAATCATATGCCTTCAAGAGACTCACCTCAAAAGCAAAGATACCATAAACATTAAAAAATCATGTTTCATACAAATATATCAAACATCTCGCCGATATACCTTGTGGCGGTTCATTGGTAATCATAAATAATAATATTCCTCACAGCGACATCAAACTAAATACCAATCTGCAAGCAGCTGCTATATCAGCAACCCTCGATAAAACAATAACAGTGTGTTCAATATATATTCCTCCAAGCGAAGAAATCAAAGAATCAGAGTTAAATAATTTGATAGAGCAATTACCAAGACCCTTCATTATAATGGGACATTTCAATAGTCATAATAGGGTTTGGGGTAGTTAGAAAACAGATAAGAAGGGCAAAATAACTGAATCACTATTAAATAAGCAACAGTTGTGCATATACAATAATAAATCAAATACATATCTCCACCTAGCAAAAGGCATATACTCTGTAATAGACTTAACAATATGTGACCCTAACCTGTTTCTAGATTATGACTGGAAAGTGAATGACGACGCATACGGAAGTGACCACTTTCCCATTCTATTACAAAACAAGATGAATAAACTAAGCAAAAGAACTCCGAGCTGGAATCTTTAAAAGGCTAATTGGGACGAATCTAAAACATCATGCCTTACTGAACTAATTCCAGAAGCCTATAAAAACAAAGTGGAAGACTTACTGTATTTTACCAATACACTACTAAACATTGCAGAAAGACATATACTAAAAAGCTCCACCTCATCAATACACAATAGGCAATAGTTCAATGAGGAGTGTCAAAAAGCTGCGAGACTACTTAGAGCAGCATTAATGAAATTTAAAATAAAGGCTATAAGAGAAAATTTAAACAACTATTAAAATAGCACAGCCAAAGCCTGAAAAATTATCAAAGACTCCAAACGGAGTACATGGAAAAATTACGTTGTCCAAATAAATAATTGTACAAAATAAAGAAAAATGTATGGCAGATGATTCGAGAAATAACTGGCAAACATAGCAACACTCCTACCAAACATCTTACTCATAATAATGTGAAAATTACTGACGAGAAAGGTATAGCAAATCCTTTTGTCGAAACTTTCTCGTAAAATTCATCTTCTAAAAACGAAAGAAAAACTTTCAAATCATCAACGTAAAAGCAGAAAAAGTCAAAATCAAATTTCAAAACAAAAATACTGAAAGTTACGACCAACACTTCTCTATAACAGAATTAAAGGAATCCCTCAACAAGGCCCACATTACTGTAGTTAAACCAGATATAACTCATGACCAATTCCTAAAAGAACTACCCGAAACCTCAAAAAATTACTTCCAACAAATCTTCAATAACATATAGGACAGCGGTAACAACCCTAAAATATGGAAACAAACCACAGTTATAGCGATATCGAAACCTTTGAATGACAATACAAATACAAAAAACTCCAGACCCATTCCTCTTTGCTCTTGTCCGTGCAAAACACTCGAGAGAATGATCAATGCCAGATTGATTTGGTACCTAGAAAGTAATAAATTGAGAACAGAATATCAATCTGGCTTTAGAAGCAAAAGAAGCCATATAGATCATCTGATACGATTGGAAACATTTATCAGAGAGGATTCTATTAAAAAAGAACACTTAATAGCAGTTTTTTTAGATATCGAAAAGATATATGACACAACATTGAAGAGGTCTTAAAAACCTTGGACGAGAAGGTAGAATTGCTGTATTTTTAAAAACCTTCCTACAAGAGAGAAAATTTAATGTTAGAATAGGAAATATCTTGTCTGAAGAAAAAGAACAAGAAATGGGTGTACCGCAAGGTAGGGTATTGTCTTCTATGCAATTTATTATCAAAATAAATGATATTGTTAAAAACATTAATAGGGAAACAAACTGTGCTTTGTTTGTGGATGACTTCCTCCTATGTTATAGAGCTAAAAACATGAACCTCATTGAAAGAAAACCCCAGTTCTGCCTCAATAAACTTCATAAATGGACCACAGAGAATGGACTAAATTTTTTTAAAGAAAACACGAAATATGCCCACTTCTGCAACCAAAGGAAACTCCACCTTGACTCAATACTTAAACTCGACAACACCGAAATCCCAGTTGTAGATCAGTACAAATACCTTGAAGTCATTTTAGACCCCAAACTCTCCTTCATTCCTCATATTAAATAATTTAGAACAGAATGCAATAAAACAATTCAATTACACAGAACAATAGCTCACACTGATTGGGGAGTAAGCAAAGAAACATTTTTGAAACTTTATCGCTCCCTAATCAGATCAAAACTTGACTATGGCTGATTTATATATGGAGCAGCCAGAAAAACCTACTAGAAAGAAATAAATATCATTCACCACCAAGGACTTAGACTAGCCCTTGGAGCCTATAGCACCTCTCCTGTTGAGAGCTTATATGCAGAAGCAAAAGAACCATCTCTTAAATTAGGACAGGAAAAACTTGCTCTGCAATTCTATCTAAAACTTTCATCTTGCCCTCAAAATCCAGCTTTCAGTAATACTTTCCAACCACAGTTCACGGAGCAATTTCAGCAAAAAGAAACGACCATCAAACCCTTCAATTTACGGATAAAAGATCATTCAAGAAAACCAGATAGATACAACACATATTCACAAAAAAACTATATCTTCTACACTCCGCTGGATTATAAATCAACCTAAAGTAATTCTTAACCTTACCAAATATTCAAAATTCAAAACTAACCCAATCATATACCAATCCAAAATACTCAACATAAAAAATAACCACCCAGACTATCTTTATGGATACACAGATGGAGCAAAAAAAAAAAAAGTTGGGTGAGCTGCCATACTTAGAGATCATAAAAACGGAAAAGAATTACAAACATAGCTTCCATATATAGTGCCGAAATAATTACTGTTAATTTGGTATTTGACCTAATAACTACAACAAACCACAATAGATTAATTATTTTCACAGCCTCTTTATCTGCACTTACTGCCTTAAAAAATAAAAATGTAACTGACCCTTAAACCACACAAGTATTAAACAGAGAATATCATTTATCCAGATATAAAGAAATAATCTTCTGTTGGATCCCAAGTCACCTTGGTATACCAGGAAATGACAGGGCTGACTCAGAAGCAAAAACGCTCTGAAATGTACAACAGCACCAACAAAAATACTATATACCTACTATAAATCGGTAGTGAATATAATTATCTTTAAGAAGTGGCAAGATCATTGGGATATACTCACTAATATCAAATTGTTATATAGTCATATGCATATACATCTACATACATGCAGAAAGAATCATAACGACACAACGATAAAGGATGAGCGAAGACTTCTTAAAATATATAACCTCTCACTTTATTGTAAGGGTTCGAAAAGGGTTATTCAAGGTTTTATGGTGAGAGAGAGTTAGAGATCGAACATAACTGCAACATATTGACCCCCACTCTTATGGCCGTCAGCGTTGTGTCTTTCTCGTTCTCCAGGGCTGCTCAACCGGAGGCCCAGGGGCTCAGCTTTCTGCTGAGTGCTGGCTTTCTCGACCACATCTTGTCACCAACTTCTCTGGACCCCAACTCGTCAGGGGCCCCAAGGGCCCCTTCGGCCTGATGTGGCTTTCCCTACCACATCTCGCCTATATCTCCAACTGTCTGACTTCTGTCTTGACTGAATGGGCGTTGAACTATTATATAACTCAATCGCCCACTCAATCCTTGGAATGGCATGTTTGATCGTCATCAAGCGGAAATAACTGCCATGCAGTTTAGAGGTCACTCTCTTCCGGTGCATCAGTCTATGAGTGTATCATGGGATTTTTTCCTTGTCCCATTTTGTTAGCCAGGTCCACCTACGCGATTTTTCCTCATAAGTGCCATCGGAATGTGTCACTTCATTCCGGTGCATCACTTTGGAATGGCAAGTTTGGCCGGGTCGGAGGTCAAAATACAACAAAATTACGCAACATAAAACCTACCAGAAAGGAACATAAAATACAAGAACAGAAGAGAACAAGTTGTGCTGATACGCCTTCACATCGGCCACACCTACATCACTCATCATCATTTATTAGAGGGCTCAGAATCCCCAATTTGCTCTACATGCAAAAAGGTTTAACAGTTAAACATATATCGCTCGAGTGTGTAAAATTTAATCAAGCGTTGAAAAATATTACCAAACAAACAATTTGAAAAAACTCTTGTACATATTGACCTTCGACCCAGCCGTCAATCGAGAAACAGGTGCATCCGGTCGAAGATATCAGGGTATAACTTTGACTGTGGACAGGTTGAATTGGGGGCATATGTAACGCCCACAAGAAGCAGGTGGATGTCAAACAATTATATAACCCTGTGCGACAGACAGGTTCAGTGAGTTTGGAGTCAGTTAGTTGGAGATAAGATGCTGTAGAGAGAACAAGCACCCAGCAGAGAGCTATGGGCCCTCCAGACCCCCGATCGAGCAGCCTAGCAGAACGAGAAAGAAGTGCTGCTAAAGACAAAGGAACTGGGGATCAATATGTTGCAGTTTGTTCAGTCTCCAACTCACCTCTTACACATAACCCTTTTGCAACCATTTCGAATAAAGTGTGAGAGGTATATTCTTCTAAAAAAGTTTGTTCGCTCGTCATTAATGTGTTGACTATGTTTCTGCATGTGTATGTGTATAGTTTTATATGGTTGTGACTATGCAACACTCTTGACGAAAATAATATCATGCAGGATAGTTGATTTTAAAAAAAAAAATTGGAATGTACTCAAAAGTAGGAGTGGCTGAACAATATATATATATATATACTACCAAAATATGCGACAAATTCATTCCAAAACTTTATTCTAAACAGTCAAATTAAATATATATTCTATACATTTTTATAAACGATCTTTTAGAAATTTAAAATTTGTTAAATATATAAATTTGTTAAATATATTAACTTGTTAAATATATTAATTTGTTAAAATTATTTTTAACTTTTTGCTCGATTTTTATAAATTTTGATTCGGCGTTAAATGACCTAAAATGGGTCGATAAGCCGTAAAACCAAACAACCAACCAACCAACCTGACTGCAGCCGAGTAACAATACAGAAATACTTAACACTGGGATCTAGTCATGGTTAACGGAATCAGAGCAAGCGATCCCTGTGGATTAAATAAAGGACGTGGTCCGAAGTTTTGTGTTGGATCCCGATTTTGAGAAGAAACACCTGAAGAAGGCCGGAGGACATATCGACCGAAACGTTGTGAATATAGCAATAAAGAAGAAGATAATAGTCTGAAAACCCTGAAGGATAAAAATCATCAAGCTTCGTCCCAAAAATGCAGACAACTAATGAGTTGATAAATCTAGTTCTTCTTATGTTATGAACTAAAAAAATTTTCCCTATGTTCTGTTTTGCGTATAAGTTGTCTGTCATCTTAAGTACACACTTCACACTACAATTCTGTCAAAACTACAACTTTTAACGTTATAAAACTAACAATTACTCATATTCTGTTGTGTTTGTTAATTTTCTATAATCTCACTCGACTTTCCTTCTCAATAGATGCTTGAAAGAAGCTGAGCAAGGTTTCTGTAATGTTTTTATTAAGAATGTTTTCTTAGTGCATTTAAAATTAAATTACTTAAACTTTTTATCTTTTGATTTTTAAGTGAAAGGGACTGAAATATTAAAGTAGATTCAACCATTCTCTGGGGAGAAACATGGTCAGTGTCGAGGGACAGATTACCAAGTTTTATAAAAGTATTAGCCAGAAAAATTGTTCTACTGCGTACATATAGAAAAGCAGTTTGCGCGCCGCATGTGGCCTTTAAGGCGCGCGTTTGAGGCCCAAGCTGAAGACAAAAGTCAAGCTAGATACATTGTATTAGTCAGTATACTTTGCGTGATATGTTCTTTTGGTGATAGTTTTTCAATCAATATTCTAAATTAACATGCCATGAACGTGGGCCGATAACACAAGAAATTTCAACCGCAACGGGTGCCTTAACGTACCTGCCAGTCACCAATGCAGTTTGCGACAGGCTTTGTCTCAGGCAGCCAATCCTGGATGTGGGATCGACATAACCAGTTTGCTCCGAAATAGAGTATCGTAGCTTAGGGAATTCCATTATGATGAGATGCCACTCTCGACCGGGATAAATGCAATCTCATCTTGCCTAGTCGACTGGGGCTGTAGAATACACCGACTGCTTCTCTGAAAAGGAGTAAGACCCCGACAACAAGTGTCCTGGATATGACACTAAAAAATCTAATGGTGAGGTCCCAGTAATACAGGGGCTTTGGGGAATGCACAGTACCCCTTCATTGCCATTGCTCCCAGGTTCACTTAGGCCCGGAGTGATAGCACATGATAGGGGTCCTATCTATGGGTTAAATACAACTAAACCGTGGTTTCTTAACTTTACAGTTTTTTGCATTTAAACTGCGTATTTACGCTAAACTGAATTGTTTAAAATAGAACTGTTTTTACTTTTAAACTGTGTACTTATGCTAAACTGAATTGCGGGAAATAGAACTGTTTTGACATCTAAACTGTGTACTTACGATAAACTGAACTATCTGAAATAAAACTTTTGAAATTAACTCTGTGTATTACCCTGTCGACTGGGGTTGTAGAATACACCAACAGCACCTCTGCAGAGGGGTAAGACGCCCCTTCATTGCCATTGTTCCCAGGTCCACTCTGGCCCAGAATTGTACTACTTGATAGGGCCTTATCTATGGGTTAAATAGAACTAACTGCATACTTATGCTTAACTAGATTGTTTTAACTAGAACTGTTTGACTAAACTGAATAGCTTGAAATAGAAATGTTTTTGGCAATTAAACTGTGTTTGACACTGAAACTCTACTTACACTAAACTGGATTGTTAAATATAGAACTTCTGTGCTTATACTCAACTAAATGAGCTGAATTAAAACTGCTTGAATAAATTGAATAGCTTGAAATGGAAATGTTTATGACAATTAAACTGTGTATTCATTCTAAACTGAATTGTTTGAAATAGAACTGAAAATTTGTATAAAAATGGATTTGGCGTTAAATAACCTACAAAGGTTGATATGCCATAAAACCCAATCAACCAATCAATCAGCAATCTCATCGAGTTGTTTGGTGTTTCGTCAGTCGAGGCCCACAAGTTCATTTGATAACGGTAACCCAACTGAACCCTTTTTTTATTCCGAGGACATCATTTGGTATGATAAATTAAGGAAAACGAAATGATATTCTTTTTTGAAGGTTGTTTTTTAATACGGTGGTGAATGATTGAAAATATTATCACATTTTGATTAAATTCTTCAAATTAATTTGTTTTTATTTCATTTAATTTTTTATCGTAACTCAGCAAATTATCCCAATGACAACACAGAACAGCAAAAGCAACAAATCCTCTATTGTTCCTAATATCTGTTGTTACTCGCTGTCGAGAAGATAACAAAGCGAGTTCGTTGTAATTAAAATCGCAAACAAAATTAATATGAGATAAAGAAATTAATAAAAATGGGAAAATACTAGTTTTAAAAAAAATGAAAAAATTGATAATAGTGATCAATCTTCATTAAAAATTATCTCAAAAAGGGATTACCTCAGTGGTGAGGTGCCACTTCTGAAGATCAAGGCAATTTAGTCCTTCACTGTCATTACTCCCAAGTCCACTCTGACCTAGAGTGCCAGTACCTGTCAATGGGTCGAATAAACCTATTAAAAATTATTTGTATCAGATAGGAAAACTTTATACATAAACATAAATAATTTGTATTTAGAATATTTGCTCGAAGCTATCATTGTTTTTTAAGGATTATTATTAGTTACATTGGCTTAATGAGTAGTGTTCGATAATGGTCCAGGAGATCAGGGTTCAATCTCAGGTCGAATCATACCAAAGACTCAAAAAATGGTTATTGATTCCGCCTTACTTAACACTCAGGTAAGGATCAAGGGTAAAGTGAAGCAATCCTGGGAAAGGAGTAGCGCTGTCCCCTACACCTCGGTGTTATAGCTATTGAAAAAGGAGCCTTCGGGTCACCCTCGACCAAGGTCGCTAACTTATTAGTTACTTGAAACCATAACATTGTGTGCAAACAAATGTCTATTATAAGATAGAAATAATTACTTGAAACCAAATAGTTATTAGTATTAGATAGAAATACTTGAAACCATACAACTGAGTACAGATTATTTGTATTTGATAGGGATGATTTATATCATATAAACACAATGCTGCATCTGGAGGCGAGGCAACAGTTCAGGAGCCCAAGGGAGTGTGAAGTACCCCTTCATTGCCATTACTCCCAGGTCCATTCTGACGCGGATTTATACCGCCCTGTCGGCTGGGGCTGTAGAATACGCCGACTGCACCTCTGTAGAGGGGTAAGACACCCTAATGGTCGGATTGGCCTGATTCGATCAATCGGATGGTCCCGATATGCCCTTGCACATATGTTTGTTTTTTTCCCGATTGTATCATACAATCTGCTCTTGTGGAACTATTCGATCTACTTTTGCGGAACAATTTCCGACCCTTTGTTACATACGTGCAAGAAGGCGGGGATTGAGGGTCAGTTGTGCTGCGAGATAAGACTTTTGACTGCTTTTAGATTGTTGTGTAATTAAAACCAGAATTTGGCTGAGGCTCAGAATCATACACTTGGCATTATACTGGTATTGTATCTCCGTCTCAGCCAAGGCGTATGGGTTACCCCCCCCCACTTGGTTTATTCCCAACATAAGTTGAACTTCGTGGTGGGTCGGGGAGCATAGGACCAGCAAAAAAACAAAACACTCATAGCTTCCCTTACACATAAAAAAAATCATACGTAACTATGTTGAATCTGATTCTTCTTCAGATAATGAAGCGGAATCAATTTCCCCAAGATTTATAATTATAGATTCAAGCAGCTTACCGATCACTGATTTATCTCCCTTTATAATCATATTTAGCCAACCCCTCCGCTCGGGCAGGATATGACACAAGGTCAATTTTTAAGTGAAGTTTAACAGGTTTGAAGTCAGAGTATTCCTTCTCCCAGACTAGTTGCCTCAACAAAGCTGAAGAACCTAGTCTGCCCTACTATTTACCCATAGCTGGGGGGGAGAATAATTGGATTCATACCTTTCCCAAGGGTATTAGTGCTATGTGAAATGCAATCAGTCTCGTCCAGGATTTGAACTCGTGTCGCCGATAACCATTACACCACGGGCACTTCCTTAATACTAGAGAAGGTGGTATCAGGCAATTTAATACCTTCTCGTTAAAGTGGAAAAGAAGAAACATGCAGATTTTCTTCTGAAAATGATTATGTTCCACAACATTTAGGTAAAAACATACCCTCACAAATCACTGAACATAAGTCAGGGGGTTGTAAGAAGCAAAGAGTTGTCTCGATGTACAATAGAAGAAATTAAGAAAGATTTGAAAAAACCAGGTGTAATTGATGTTAGACGAATTTCAATAAAAAAAAAGAAGGTAAAACGATAGAAACACTTACGTAATAACATTTAACACATCAAAAATTCCAGCGAAAATCAAAGTAGGCTATACCATAGAGAGGGTCGAACAATTTGTACCAAATCCTTTGAGATGTTATAAATGTCAAAAATATGGAAATCATGAAGACGTTTGTAGTGAACGAGAAGTGTCCGGGAAATGTGGCCGAAAAGATCCTGACCATCACATGAATGAATGTGAATCTCTCAATAAATGTGCTAACTGTGGTGGTGACCATCCAGTCTTTGCAAGATTCTGCGTAAGTTGGTGAAGAGAAAAGGAAATTCTCTCAATAAAGTACAAAAATAATATTCCTTATCATGAAGCACGGAAGATGGTAGGAGAGTCTAACATTACTACCTATTCCCAAGCTGTCCAACAGGGAAAAAATAACATGATAGATGATGCATTTGTCAAAACATTAATTTAGTTTGATCCGGGTGACTGGGGAAGCTTTATTAATGAGATGAAAGCCTCGTTAAAACTTGACAAAAAAGATACAACCACAACTTCAGAAACACCAACGATGCAAAGTAATCCTGCAGATAAAGAAACATTCTCCACTAAAATAATTTCCCAAACTACAGCGCAGACAAGCCACTCCACCCAAAAAACGTAAGTTGCAAAGATCGCCAATCCGTCCTACTAATTCTAAAATTGACAACCACGGGAAAATCAAACATAAAATCCCGAAGCAAATAATAAGGCAGAACATTTCCCGCAATCCAAAAGAGACCATATCCCAACGTAATCTTCACGGAAACGTTTAAAGTTGTCAAACCTCCCAAGCCAACCTACAGAACCATCAACATCAAAGATTGACACCAAAAATAGGTTTAGCTTGATAGAAAGAATGGAAACGGATAAGCTGAGCACTAAAAACAAATCGAAAAAAACCTCCAGAACATATCGGCCGAAACGTTGTGGAAATAACAATAAAGATGAAGATAATAGTCCGAAAACCCTTCATAATAAAAATCATCAAGCTTCGTCTCTGAAATTCTGACTGCTAATATCCAGTCGGTACGGACCCGATACAATACATTAATGGAGACAGTTATAAAGACTGAATCAAAAATTGGCTCGAATGACGCACCACCTTACATTCCTATACAGATGCCAAGATCTCAAGCAAGTTTCCCCAGGCTTAACAATAAAAATCCCAGTTCATTCTAGGAGGGAACGGAAAGTAACAAGAAGATTCGAGCATGAATTAGTCCGAGATAGAATTCATAACAACCGTTAGAAGAAACATCAACCACGCTCGGAAATCTCGAGCAAACTCACCCCGTTCCTGGAAAAAATATCTATGATAGAAGACAGAACCAGAATCCAACAATATCTAGATAAATCGTAAGAATAGGAATTTCATATGGTCAAGGTGCGTCAAATTACGAAGTTGGAGAAGATGAAAACCTGCAATATAAACATCTAATCCCATTACCTACAAGAGGAAGCCATTGTCAACATCAGTTAACGACAGTTAACAACTCTTGAGACTTATAAACTTAATGTTCTTACTTGACTAGAATTACTACTATTATGTATGTTTTTTTTTACCTGTGCTCATATTCAGATCTTTTTCTCATCTAGCCTTTTTAATTATCTGTTCCCATATTGTATTCAACTCTATACTTGGTCAACTCAGCAGGTCATTGTAGCCCAACATATGTGCTAATCCTCCAATGTTCAGCCCTAACAATTATTTCAACTTTATCCCATAAGGGCAGATGGTTTCCCTTTTCCTTCTATATATGGTTCGCCATACCCGACTTTTCAATCTCACCTCGTACTACTGCCTCCTGATGTTCTTCTAGCCTTACTTTTAGTGGGCGACATGTCTCACCTTTATATATTTTACCACAACTGCAATATGAAAAACCCAATTCCATTACTCACCAGTGGAAGCCATTGTCAACATTAGTAAATGACAGTTAACAACTCCTGAAAAGTCAGTGCTTAACAAAGGACCCAACTTCGCCACTACCATGAAGTGAATTCCTTACTTAGATCTAATAGCCCCAATGGAGGATGCAGCCTTAGAAATTCCCAATGCCCAGGCTTAGGAGCTAAGATTGAAAGTGAGACAAACACTTAAGAAATCAAAGCCTTCGAAACCAAACATCTCAAAAGCGGATAGACAAGCCATCAAATCACTACAGGTTGATAACAGAATCATAATCCTCCCAGCTGATAAAAGCAATGCTACCGTGGTAATGGATTGGGTGGAATACTCCAGCAAACTGGCGGACTTGATTGGCAATGGTGGCTTTTGTAAAGTAAAGAAGGACCCGACCCTGAAGACGGAAAGGAAGCTGTCACAGATCCTTAGTAAGAAAAAAGATCTCATACCGCAAATAAAACACAGACTGTTAATTCAACGTTACTGTAGGCTACCACACATATATGGCCTTCCAAAAATTCATGAGGATGGTATTCCATTGAAACCCATTGTTAGCAACCGAGGTTCAGTATGTCATCCATTGAGCCGCTTCCTAGTGGAGATCATCAGCCCTCTAACCGGTAAGTCCTCATCATATGTTAAGAACTCAGCCCATTTTGTGGAGAGAATCAGTGATGCTCCTATTCATTCTAACCAGATGGTGAGTTTGGATGTAGTTAGTCTGTTTACAAAGGTGATGAGACACTTGCTGTAGTTCGGAATAAGCTGGCAGCAGATCCCTTGCTAGAAGAACGCACTTGTATACCGATAGATAATCTAATAGAAATGTTGACTTTCTATGTGGAGACAACCTATTTCGGGATGGGATCTGATATATTCCAACAAGAAGAAGGACTGGCTATGGGTTCGCCATAGTCACCAGTATTGGCCAACATATACATGGAATACTTCGGATAAATGGCATTAGGTTCGAAGTTCCGTGTAGGCACCCGACAAACACTTGAAGAAGGCCGGAGGACATATCGACCGAAACGTTGTGGAAATAACAATAAAGATGAAGACAATAGTATTACAATTCTACAGTGGAATTGCAGAGGAATCGGAGCCATTTACGAGGAACTTCAACAACATTTGACCAGCCACAACTCCAAAATCACTTCCTAAAAGAATCTAGCTCCATTAAATTTAGACTATATCATCCTTATAACCATTTTAACAAAGATGGAAACAGAGCCTCTGGAGGTGTCTTGATCATAGTTTGGAAAGATATACTTCAAAGCCAAATTCATATAGACACCGACCTCCAAGCGATCGTTGTCAAAGCAACACTGCATAAACCAATACACATCTGCTCCATCTACATTCCTCCATACGACCCCATCAGTGACATCAAAATGAATAAATAACGCCAGAAAATAACAAAGCCCTACTTACTGCTGGGTGACTTAAACAGCCATAGCACTTTATAGGAGTGCCAGAAAACCAACAAAAAAGGCAAAGACTAAGATAAAGTTATTAAAAATAATAACCTTTGCATACTTAATAATAAATCTCATACCTAACTCAACCCATTCACAGACTCTTCCTCCGCCACTGACCTCACTTTATGTAATCCCGATGGCCTACGGCTGGAAAGTTCATGAGGATGTCTGTGGTGGCAACTTCTCCATCCTACTTGAAATCCTACAACCATGATGAAAGACTCCCTCATTGGAAACTTTACAAGGCAAACTGGGAAGTCTTTGAAACCCTCAGCGAACAAAAACTCTTCCAAAGACCCTATCATCACAGACCAAACAAAATATTTTACAGAAACATTAATATCAATAGCAAACGAATCTAAAGCAAAAACCTCAACCTCGAACAAACACAACACTTCCTGGTTCAACGATGAGAGCAGAAAAGCTATCCGCCTACGTAAGGCTGCCTTACGTAAATTCAATAAGCAACCCATCACTACAAATCTCAACAACTTCTAAGTCCTCTGGGCAAAAACACGAAAACTCATTAAGGAAGCCAAGAAGAAAAGTTGGCTAAACTATGTCAACCAACTGGGCTCCTCTACCAAAACCAACACAATCTGGAGGTTGATAAAGAAAATCTCCGGAAAACCCCAACCAACCACCTTCAAACACCTCACAAAAAAACCAAACAGAAGCAACTACAAGAAAAGACATAGCAGAAGTACTAGCTGAGACATTTTCAGAAAATACTTCTCAAAAACTCCAATCCACAATTACTTTCTTACAAAAGCAAATCAGAGAAACAAGGACTCAGTTTTAAAACAAATAATTCAGAAAAATATAACCTACCATTTACACCAGCAGAGCCTAAAGAAGCTATACAAACATCACATAATACTGCAGTCGGCTTCATTATGAATTCCTAAAACGCTTAAAGAATTCTCTCAATTACCTTCTGAAAATATTCAATGATATCTGGATAAATGGAACATTCCCAGAATCATGGAAAATAGCTACAATCATTCCTATAGCTAAGCCTGGGAAAGACTACTCAAACCCAGCAACCTACCACCCAATAACACTAACTAATTGCCTCTGGAAAACAATGAGACTGGTCAGGTATCTTGTATCTTATTACCAACTCTCAAGGTGGCTTCCGGAAATGGCGATCAACAATAGATCATGTGGTCAAATTGGAAACGTCCATAAGAGAGGCCAATATCCAGAAACATCTGATTGCAGTCTTCTTTGATCTGGAGAAGGCTTATGAGATCACTTGGAAATTCGGAATAATGAAGGATCTTGGACTGCGAAGAAGATTGCCGGACTCCAGAAAGAATTTTCTCGCGGATCGGCAGTTCCGAGTTCGAACCGGATCAACGTTTTCTAATCTCTACAAAATGGAAGATGGAGTCCCTCAAATGAGTATTCTGTCAGTGACACTGTTTAATATAAAAATTAACAGTATTACAAGGTGTTTTACTCCTGGAATTGATGATTATCTTTACGTTGATGACTTCTGTATCACTTCCAGATCAAAATATATGAGAACTGTGGAGCATTAACTGCAACGATGCATAAATAAAGTTACAGATTGGACAAAAACAAATGGATTCGAGATACCCAAAAGCAAAACGTGATGCGTGCATTTTTCTCAGTTGAGAAAAATGCACTATGACCCACTCATAAAACTAGAAGACACAGAAATACCTGTTGTTAACGAGTATAAGTTCCTGGGAGTTATTTTCGACAGGAAATTATCATTCATCTACCATATAAAGTATTTAAAACTAAAACTACCTGCGCTCAAGAACTCCTACGAGTAGCCGCCCATACAAAATAGGAAGCTGACCGTCAAGTGCTCCCTAAGTTATACAGAGCGCAAGTCCGTTCCCAGGTAGATCATGGTATATTTATCTATAGATCTGCTAGGAAGTCCTATCTTAAAAAGCTCGACCCAATCCAGCACAAAGACCAAATACTGGTCGTAGGAGCCTTCAGAACTTCTCCAGTAGTCAGTTTATACACCGAAGCCCATGAAACACTCCTACAACTCAGATGTGAAAAATTGGCTCTGCAGTATTACACAAAACTGAAATCCTTCCCATCCAACCCAGCTTTCGACTGCATCTTCAACCCTAAATACAAACATCAGTTTAAACAAAAAGAGAAAAGCATCAAACCATTTAGGCTTCTGATAGAGACTATTCCTCAAGAACCCGCAAGTTCTGTTACAAATGTACATAAAAGCATCCTACAACAAATACAATCTAGGATCATTTAAAAAATCATAAATCCGCCTATTAAACAAACTCCCCAAAACAAAAACACATCCCAGCACTTATCAGGAAAAATTTGACACTATCCTCTTACACCATTCTGACCATCAATATATATTTACGGATGGCTGTATCTATAAAACAGCGTGTGCCGCTGTTCTCAATACAACCATTCACAAGAAAGCCTTCCCAATAAAAAGCTCCATCTTCATTGTAGAAGTATGTGCCATTGACCTTGCTCTCAACATCATTTCTAAGAACAAACATAAGAAATTTATCATATTCTCTGACTAGCTCTCTGTATTAACATCTCTGAGAAATAAAAAGCTGGAGATCCCATTAATTGTTAAACTGCTGAGTAGGCGAGGCTCAATGACTAGTCATAAAGAAATAATTATTTGTTGGATTCCAAGTCACATCGGAGTGAGCGGAAATGAAAAAGCTGACTCGACAGCCAAATCGGCTTTAGATCTAAGCCCCAACAATATGTCCATTCCGTATACAGACTTAAAACCCCCAAATCAATAGATTCTTTCTTACAAAATAGTAACAATGCTGAAATAACAACAAATTCTTCCAAATAAAGCCCACTTTAGGAGAATGTAGACTAGCCTTAAAAAAATCAAGAAAGGAATGTCATTACATCTCGATTGGGGATTGGTCACATCAGTCTCACTCATTCTTTTATACCCAAGCAGGGACAGCCACCCCAATGTTTGACATGCCAGACACCTTACACCATTAAACATGTGCTTGTAGAATGTGGAGTTCTAGCTATTACAGCGGTACTTTAAAACAGATAATATGAGAGACATGTTTGAGAACGTCCACATGGATGATATTTTCTCTTTCTTGAGAGATACCTAAAAATATAACACTTTTCACAATTCTGGAAAATTCAGCCATCCAACTTACCAATCAACTAAGTTTGGTTGGTTTGGCTTGTTGGGTTTTATGGCATATCAACCTTTGTAGGTTATTTCATGCTAAATCCTCTTTATACATATTTATCAAATATATAAAGTTTGGTTTGCTTGAGTTTTATGGCATATCAACCATTGTAGGATATTTAATGCCAAATTCTCTTTATACTTATACATTAGATATATATCATTAGGTTTGGTTGGTTTTATGGCATATCAACCATTGTAGGTTATTTAACGTCAAATATATTTTATGTAAATAATCTGTTCTATTTAAAACAATTCGGTTTAGCATAAGTACACGGTTTAGTTGTCAAAAAAATGTCTATTTCAAACTAATCAAGTAGTTATATGTAACAATTCAGTTAAGTGTAAATACAGTTTTAATGTCAAAAAACAGTTCTATTTCAAATAAGCACGCAGTTGAAATGTAAGTACGGTTTAATTGTCCAAAACATTTCTATTTCAAGCTATACAGTTTACTCAAGCAATTCAGTTTTGCATAAGTATGCTGATAGTTCTATTTAACCCATAGATAGGGCCCTATCAAGTACTGCCACTCCGAGCCAGAGTGGACATGGGAGCGATGGCAATAAAGGGGTACTCCGCATTCCCCAAAGCTCCATCATTGCTGGAACCTCACCATCAGATTGTTTAGTGTCATATCTAGGACACTCGTTAGGCGGGGTCTAATCTCTCTGCAGAGGTGCAGTCAGTGTATTCTAGAGCCGACTGGGCAACCAATCAACTAAGTACACATATATTATTGTTGAACAGAAATAGTTGAAACCATGAAATATCTGCGAGTAAAAAACTGTAGTGAGAAATAATAAGAACTACTTGGCTGTGCAAACAAATTATATCAAATAAACTTCCTCGTGTTCGATAGAAATACTTGAAGCCATCTACTCGTGTGCAAGTAAATGAGCTATGTTTGTTTGCTTATTTTTGTGTGTGTGTGTGTGTGTGTGTGTTTTCTACAATATATGCGTTTACAAATCATGCATACTTAATATATGTGAACTAGATTTGGAATTAAATAACCCATAGTGGTTGATATGCCATTAAACCCAAGCAACCATATTTATAGTATTTGTCAGGGTGCAATCTTAGGAACAAATAGATTAGTTTGCAATTTTTGTATCTTATAGGTTTGGTTGTTTGGGTTTTATGGCATATCAACCTTTGCAGGTTATTTAATACCAAATCCATCTTTATGAAATTAGTTCTATTTAAAACAACTCAGTTTAGCATGAGTACACATTTTGATTGTCAAAAACGTTTCTATTTCAAGCTATTCAGCTTAGTCAAACAGTTCTAATTCAGCTAATTCAGTTTAGTATAAGTACAGATTTTGTTTACACACAGTTAAAGGTCAAAACAGTTCTATATTCAACAATTTAGTTTAGTGTAAGTAGAATTTCATCGTCAAAAACAGTTCCACTTCAAGCAATTCAGTTTAGCATAAGCACGCAGTTTAAATGTAAGTACAGTTTAATTGTGAAAAACATTTCTGTTTTAAGCAATTCAGTTTGGTGAAACAGTTCTAATTCAAACAATTAAGATTAGCATAACTAGACAGTTAGTTCTATTTAACCCATAGATAGGGCCCTATCAGGTGCTACCATTCCGGGCGAGAGTGGACCTGGGAGCAATGGCAATGAAGTGATACCCTGCATTCCCCAAAGCTCCAGCATCACTGGAGCCTCAACATCAGATCCTTTAGTGTCGTATCCAGGACACTCATAGGGTGGGGTCTTACTTCTCTGCAGAGGTACAGTCGGTATATTCTACAGCCCCAGCCGACTGGGCAAGTATCTTATTGGAATATTTGATATTATATAATTACGTACAACCCTGATGGGTTAATATGTTATTGATATCAGTCAATTATTGATAACATAACAGTGTACAAAAACTCTTAAGCAACAACTACATAAAAAGTGAATATGAATAGACAATGAACACAATTCCCTAACCTTTTAGCAGAAAATAATCCTAGATGATTTGACATGCGCGTTAAGATTGATAGATCACTGATATCAAATAACTGTGTGTAAAAAATCTCCAGAAACGACTACACAAAAATTTGAATATAAACGTATAATGTATGCGGTTCCCTAACCAGAAGGCATAAAATAACCGTAGACAAATTGATATGCCGTTAGAATCAATGAAATTTTGTCAATGAGAGTTATTATTTTTATTATTTTTTTACAATTGTTTCCTGAATATATTAAGAATAACAAAAAGAATAAATAAATCAATACAGAAGAAAAAAAAAACATAAAAATAAACAAACTGAAACGAAAACAAAAAGAAAAACAAACGAGCAAAGAAAAAGCAACAACAATTTTTTTAATCGGATATTTTTGTTTAATGTTAAAATCTAACGATGATTGTCTGTCATTAAATACACTCACAAAAAAAGACGAAAACAATAAGAAAAATTTCATAGTATACAATGGTTTTTGTAAGGAACTAAAAACGTGTTGAGAGGGAGTCTTCATTTAAAGAAAAGTCCTTCATAAATGTTTAATTGTTGGTGAAATTTAAAAAGCGTTGACAAACAAAACAGTTTTTCACAAAATATTTTTTTAATCAAATAGACAAAAAATATTGGCAACAAATTTCTTTTTCAAAAAAGTCATTAATACTCCTTTTGGTTAAGATGAAAACAACTTTAAAGAATAACAAAAAATAAAACAAAAATAATTATAAAAAAACAGATTCTTTCTTTCTTTTTTTCGATATATATTTTTTTAATTCAAATTTTTGTTGTTGTTGTTGTTGTTGTTGAAAAAACTCTTTTTTTTTTTTAAATGAATTACCTTCATACAGATCTGCTCATGCGGATGCTTCTCTTCGTAGGAAACCATTTACCAAAAAAACGATCAATTAATTTATAAATTAGCGTAAATTGCGGCGTACAAATCATTTTTTAACCATGACAAAAACCTCTACAATACTAAGGGTCGACTTATACGGACGGGCTAAAATCGAAACCTTCTCCCCAGAGTGATCAAACTGTAGAACAGTACTCCTAAAAATCGATATACACCACTTACCGTAATTCTAGAAACATTTCCAACTTAAATTCGTCTTTAGAAAACATATTTTATATATCAATACAGAAATTAATATAAAAAGTAATAAAACGGTAATACAAATTAAGGTTCACCGACGAATGTTTTAGGCTCTCTCTAATGTACTAATCAGTATAAAACGGAACTTGAACATTTCCAAAAATATAAAATAACCCATATAGACAAAGGTATCACAGTCAATGTCTTGATTCAAGTAGTTTCGTTTCATTATATGCATTTGCTTCTGGTAACCATATCCTATCCTAAATTGGGCTTACTGGGTAAGTTTTAGCCTACCAACAGTCTTCTCTGTTTTTGGGTCGACCTAGTTAAAAACCTTAAGATTGCCTTATGGGCCAGATCGACTTGTACGCGGTAATTTACGATAAATAAAAACAGCGCAAAAAAAACACGCTCATATTGATTACTGATTAGTTGACAAAAATAAGAAGGGAGTCTCTGTGACATAGTGGAAAGCGCGCTAGAACCTTACATGGTATTAAGTGAGTTTGGACTCCAGTTGGGCAATTACGTTCACTTTTGGACTAATGCCCTTGGAAAAGGTATGAACCCTCTTATCCCTTTAACTATGAGTTAAATAGTAACATTACTGTCCTTCAACAAGTATGGCTTTGGCATTCAATAACCAACGAAGGTTACCAAATCAAAAAAATTAATTTGAGGGAAAATATCTCCTTTGCTTTACTTTGTCCTTTTTCTGTCATTTACAGTGAGTCATTCTTTAGTACCATTTTAAAAAGCATATATATATATATATATATATATATATATATATATATATAGGGTTTAGAAGCAAAATTAGGAATATTCAAGTATAAATGATAAACGTCTCTATTATAAAACAAGATTATTTTAACTTTAAACAAATTCAGAAGATAGACATAAAACAGTAAATTTACTCAAAATGGCAACCATTTTTTTTTCAATTATTGTATCAACACGTCTTCGAAACGATTTGCATGCCTTCAAAATAAATTCTTCAAACATTTCATTGCATTCCTCCTCAATAGCAGTCTTAAGGGAACCAATATTTGGATGGGAAGCTGCATTTGTTTTCTTTTATAAAACACCCCATATAGCGCAATCAATGGGGTTAAGGTCTGGGCTTGATGGGGGCCGTAAAGAAACTAATTATTTCGGAAATTTTTTGACTTGGTTTCGGCGTTAAGCAAATCATAGATTCTTTGTCGTTTCTTTTCTTGCTCACTCATATTGTGCTGAATTTTAATTTTTAAAAACGTACTTGAATAATAGAGCTAATCATGAAAATTTAGATTTATTGTGTGTTTTTTTCAATTGTACAAATCAGACTAAAAAGAACGTTTTAAAGATTATTCCATATTTTGCTTCCGCACCCTGTATATATGAATATTATTTGTGAATTAAACTTAACAAATATCAATTTTCCATACGCGAAATTTTACCGAAATTTATGTTGGATTTCTTAATTAGCCTCTTGAGTTTAATTCACTGATGGTAATAGAGTAATCAATCCTGTCGACGGGCCTTAGAATATTCAGGCTGTAGAGGGTACCCCACGACCCCCCTCAAAAAGTGATTTCCGAGGTATGTCGCTAAACTGCATCTGATAATGAGGCTCCAGCCCTGGATATCCAAGGAGTGTGGGAAATCCTTACATTTCTATTTACTCCCTACTCCACTGTAGTCCGGAGTCGTGGTACCTGTTAGAGTATGATCTATAGGTTAAGTAGATCTGTTTGAAAATTAATCATATTCAATAGGACTGTGTGCAACAAAGAAACCTCTTAAGAAACAATTCCACAAAAAATGTAAATATGAACGCGACTCTCTAACCTGTCGGCATTGAATAACCCTCGATGAGTTGACATGCCGTTCAAATCAATAGTAGAGGAATGTAAACAATGATGCAATGCATTATTCAGAAAAACCTGCTTCGTCAACTGGTCTACATTCGGTGAAAATGAGTCTTGTGCTCTGACATATGAATCAACATTTTTAGGACAAATAAAAATTAAGGACTTGATAGATAGATAGATAGATAGATGACAGAATCAGATAGATAGATAGATAGATAGATAGATAAATAGATAGATAGATAGATATTATTCGCCGTCTTGATTTTGTTCATCGATTCACAGTTTAGTCAAGGAAAATATTCAGGTCTTTAGCGGCCTACATGCTGGCTCCAATTTGGGCCGATAATATTTTTTCAGTTGCAGAAATATGAGCACCATATCTGCTGTTTTTCTACAAGGATAGCGTTGGCATTAAATAAACTATGAAAGTTGATATGCCGTTAAAAACAAAGCCACACCATAATTCATTTTAGTTGAACACTGTTACCGATGTAGCGTTTGGCAAAAGATTTACCCCCACACATACGCACACACGCGCACAGAAGAAAAAAAAACCCTAAAATCAACAAAATACCTCCCCGCGGTTGTCGTCTGTAAACAGTTGTCTAACAAAACTTGCTATCGGATTTGTTGACAGAAAGAATACGGGGAAGTAATACAGAGGACGTACGTAAAATGAAATTCGGCTGTTACTTTAAAAAATGCTGAATGATAACTGGATGGAAATGTGATAAACGTTATCCGTATTAATTCAAAATAACAAAAAAAAAGAGGGCGGAGAAAAAGAGAAAAAGAAAATAGGGAAATAAAGATTTTAAAAAAGAAAGAAAAGTAAAATTAGATTGGAAAAATCTTAAATAAGATTTTACTAGGGCGAGTTAAAAGTTTTGCAATATTTTATTTACGGCGCGTATATCAAGTGACTGAAGCAGTTGAAGCCGTAAAACGTACTTTACGGTTGGTGGTATTATAATGTACAGATACTTGATGCATTGTTTCACTGCGTGTGTGATTTATTCAAACTACAGTAATGCTAGTACATTCACATTCGAACTTAACTCGTTTGGAAAGGTAAAAGCCCCTAATGCCCTCAGCAATAAGTTAAATAGCTCCAGCACGGTTCTTTTCCAAGGATAGTTTTGGTATTAAATAACCCACAAAGGTTGATATATCTTTACACAAAGATACCTATATATATGCTTTTTGGGTCTGAACTGGGTCATAACGGAAAGAAAGCCATTGAACAATATTTTTGTTGTGCAAAAGACGAACGAATTGTTGATCACAGTGCAGTAAGGAGATAGGTAAAGAAATTTCGCCACTCGGGTTGCCAGAACCCGGACAAGGTCAAGGGGGCCTAATATCATCGTGTTTTAAACCATAGAGACAAATCTAGCGAGTAGCACTCGGAAAGTATCAGGCAAGCTTGGGGTCCAATGTGGTTCGTCACCTTCACAACCTTGGTAAAAGCATCTGGAATTACCGAAGTATGCCTTACCTTACCAAAATATTGCAAAACGTTTGACTGACTCTAACGCACACACACACAATATATATATATATATATATATATATATATATATATATATATATATATATATATATATATATATATAAACGAGTTTTTCTATTTAAAAGCATGCTTTTAAATAGAAAAACTCAGAAAACCATCTATCTTGAAGAAGTTCATGAAAATGAAATAAAGTTTGAATGAAATATCATATATATATATATATATATATATATATATATATATATATATATATATATATTACTAACTGGATGGAAATGCGGTAAAAATTCGATATTAATTAGAAACAACAAAGAAAATAGAATGGAAATAAAGCCATAGAGAAAAGAATAGATTTTTTGTTCGATTGGACAAAACCTGAAAATAATAGGATTATAATTTTTTCAAATCTATTTTTAAAAAATCTGTAATTTTCAAATAGAAGCATTTTGAACAATTTGAATCATATCTTTGAATTTTTTCGTGCGTAATAGCTACTTTCATCATAAAGACTTTTCTTAAATTTTAATGTAAATTTTTCAAAGCAAAAATAATTTTACATACAAAATAATTTTATTGATTTAATAATAATCTATTTCAAAATAATTTGATAATTTTGACATTTTAATACAATTTATTTCAATACAATTAAATGTAATTGCTTACCATGGCGTTATTTTATTTAACTTTAATTATTTGATTTTGATTTAATTCTAAAACGAAAATGTCCTCTAAGCTAGAGGGTACATTTCAAAAGTACGCCATTGGATCATGGAAAGGATTAAATTTTAAATCTTAAAATGCAGTCAGATAAAAATTATAACTTATTTTCATAAATAGAAAAAGATTCAATAAAACTATGTAATTTAGTTCAGTGATGGGAAAAATAATATATTCATTTATTTTCTTTTTTGATATATGAAAGCTGCTTAGAGATTTCAGTGTTAATAAAATACAAAATGTATGCATTGTATGATTAACACTTAAAACGTTTGACAAAAAGCCCATCTTTTGGAGGGGATTACATTTTGTATTGGTTTTTTTTTTTTTTTTTTTTTGTTAATGTCAACATTTAAATGAATTTCTATTAGTTTTTAACAACTTTTAATGAAAGAATTTAAGTTAATCAACGACTTTTCTTTTGGCTTGAAAAAAAATATATGGGTTTTAAAAACATTTTTTTCGGACACCTAAAAGTTGTTGCACGTATCTGTTCTTTTCTCATTCATATAATTTTATACGAATATTAGTTCATTCGTTTCATTCATTCATCTCAACAAGTATTAAGAATATGTCTTTGATCTTTTTTTTTTGTGGCTGCTAACAAAATGTGGTTTCGATTTTGATTTTGAAATTTCAAAATAAATCTAGCCTTCCTTTTTTTTAATTTTTTTTTTTCATAATGAATCATTCCACGTCTATTTTTCTTTCTTCTCTTACTACCAATTGAAACAATCTCTCTCTCTCTCTCTCTTTCTCTCTCTCTCTGTATTCCCCTTTCTTCAAAACATTTTTCTCTCGTTATTCCTTTTCTCTCATTTTCTCCCCATTCATTCTTTTAAATCGAATCAGTTTACTTTTTTGCAACACTCGTCAGTTTTAATTTATCAATTTTGCTTCTCGTCTGAGACGCCATTTTTGTTTGTGTCAATTTAATCTTTGATGTAAAATTAACACCTGGATTAATAATTCATTGTCTTCTTATATTTGAAACTTGAAATGTTAAACTTATGAATTGATATTGGATCGATCTACTGAAATAATTACTTAAAAGAATTTGTTTTATATAAAAGAAGTGACCGAGTCTACCAAAAATAACCAAATAAAATCTCTCATTATATTCGAAACAACCTTAAAATACCCAAATTATATTGTATGTTTTTATACACACACACACGAATATATATATATATATATATATATATATAACCTGCTCATTATCAGTGATAGAGCAAATGTAGATCTTAAACAAAGATCCATCGTTGCTCGCTTTTAGCCAGTTTCTCGTCTATGCGATTGTTGACTCGTAGGCAAGAATTGTGAGTTACAAAGCACCGCTGACACTGTGTCTACGCTGTTCAAACGTAAATATATGGTGTAATATATTGTTTGGACAGATGTGCGCATTCTCAAAAGTAGATGATATTATTACAACCTGATTCATTGTGAATTTTAAAGATGAGCATATCGAAAACATTTTTTTTTTAAATGTCCGAATGATTTCAAGAATTTCATACATCTAAATTAATCAAAGGTGTTCGTGGTGTAATGGTTGTCGTCCAGGGAAGTGGACACGGTGATCCGAGTTCAAATTCTGGACGAGGCATTAATACTCTTGAGAAAGGTATGAATCTTAAAATTCTCACCCCTGCCCAGTAGGGCAGACTGGGCTATTTAACCTTAGTATGGTAACTTGTCTAGAAGAGGGGAAACTCTGAATTCAAACCTTTTAAACTCCGCTTAAAAGATTTACTTTGTGTCACATCTCGCTTGTGCAGTTGATATATATATCTATAGTAATTTTCAAAGCTCTTTCCTTCGATGTGGCACAAGGCCGAATGAATGGGGCACCCAATGAGAATCGAACTCACTCGTGTAGGTTTGCTAGTAAAGTTTGCTAACCATTACTGTAATTTACGAAGCTCCTTGCTTCGATGTGGCACAAGGCCGAATGAATGGGGCACCCAATGAGAATCGAACTCACTCGTGTAGATTTGCTAGTCAAGCTTGCTAACCGTTACACCACGAAATGTGCCCATATATATATTTATATATACTTCGGAGTGTGTGGGTGTGTGTGTTGGTATTTATCCTACACCCACAGTTCTGGAATGTGACACAAGGTCAGTTTAAGGTAGGAAGCATGCCTCTCGTAGGGTTGTACTAAAAATAGGTTCATTCCATCACTATAACTCTATAGGGGTGCCACAGATGCCGGGCAAAAAACGCTGGCTCTTACATCTTTAGACAATGGGACAGGTGCTACCTAGAAGGAATGCCCCTGGAGCGGAGCTGATTTATTTTTTATACTTCACACAATGCCAAGTGTATGTGTTGTCATTATCACAACTAATACAGAATATATACACTTACATAACAAAGAAGTGACATCTCCACACAAAACGTAGTTCTCTGAAACTAGTAGACAAGTTCATCTACCCAGGAAGCAGTGTCTCATCAACTGAGACTGACATTAACACGCGACTAGCAAAGGCATGGACAGCTAGCGATAGTCTATCGGTCATATGGAAGTCAAACCTGACTGATAAAATTAAACGCAGTTTTTTTTCAAGCAGCGGTCGTGTGGATACTGCTGTATGGATGCACTATATGGACGTATAGAGAAAAAGCTTGACGGTAACTACACAAGAATGCTGGGAGCAATATTGAACAAACCCTGGAGGCAGCACCCGACAAAGCAGCAGTTGTACGGCCACCTACCACCCATCACGAAAACTATCCAACTTAGAAGAACCAGACATGCAGGACACTGCTGGAGAAGTAAAGATGAACTCATAAGTAATCCCCTGTGGACCCCCTCACGTGGACGAGCAAAGACAGGACAATCAGCCTGAACCTACATACAACAGCTCTGCGCTGATACAGGATGTAGCCTTGAAGACCTACCGGAAGTGATGGACGATAGAGAGGGGTGGTCGGAGAGAATTAGGAATATCCGTGTTGATGGTGCGACTTGATGGTGACATCTATCACAAAATACTTCTTAAACAAAAAATGCGACAACTATTATCAAACAGAGGTAATTTATTATTTCGCTTTTCTCTGACACCAGTTAATACACTAAATATCATTAATCCCTACAATTTATATATATATATATATATATATATATATATATATGTGTGTGTGTATGTGTATGTATGTATGTATGTATGTATGTGCATACATATGTGTATATTTACATATGTATACACATATATCTATATATTTGTGCATGTTCTGTTATATACTGCAGAGTATTTTCTTTTTAAGATCTTTAAGTGAAGACGTCCACGTTTTCTTATTTTCCTTATACCAGGGTCGAAGTGGTGAAGAAAGTGCCCCATACTAACCCAAGCACTTTCGACGATTTCGCTGGTCGTCCTCGGGTGGGGGGGACGTTTGATAATTAGTTTTTGTCATACGTCCCACCAACAGGACGAGTGCGGCACAAGGCCTTTTTAAGGTGAGTCCGAGCGTAGGGCCGTAACCCAAACACGATCAGCATTCACAAAATTGCTTTAGGCTTCGTCGACATACTCCTAAAAAAAAGGCGGTCCTCCGGTGACAGGTGATAAACCTAGCCCTTCGGAGAGGGTTAGAACCTGGGAGATGGCCCCCTGAGGAAGGAGGAGTGCCGGTCGCAGCGGTTTCCCGTTACCTATGTCCGACGGTCTAGACCGACATGACAAGCCAAGCGACCAAGCCACACAAACCGATCCGTGCAACAAGAAACACAGCCGGTGAGTGACTCGATTCACAAGTCTTGTTGGTTGGGCGATATTTGTCGCTGCCTCCCACCAGACTGGACTTGACACAAGGTCAAAAGCCCGAAGGCCAATTAAAGTGGTGATAAAAGGGAGGGGAAGTTTGGGAACGAGTCGAGACTCGAACCCTGCTGGTCATTGACCCACTAAGTGCAATGAGTCAGGTAGTATCACGGACCTAAATCTAGATCCGGACACGTATGCCAGAATATAGCTTGAACTAGACAGTGAGGTCTAGTGCTATACAAGGAGTGCATAGGAGTCAAAAAAGCAGCTCGCCCACCCGAAGGTGGCCGAGCAGAAGTTGGGCGCCTTTCGGCCTCGAATCTGCCATTAATCGATACCCCATCCGGCACATTGAATATTTTCAATATGATAATACTTGTGTTGAATGTTATTTTAGTTATAGTGTTTTTAAATATATTATTATATAGTTATTGCTAAGGAAAAAAGATTTAAATGCCTTCACTTGATCCTAAAAAGAAAATACTCTGCAGTCTTCAACAGATCTTGCTTAAATAACGACAGGCTCCCGAAGTACACAATATTTATATATACGCATGCGTGTTTATATATATATATATATATATATATATATATATATTGTCCATGTGTGCGTATACACTAATGGTGTGTACATTAAATAATCATACACAAATGTATACTCTGGATTACAATTACTTAGGCATTCTGAGAAAATGGAATCATTGGCCAAATTTCGCG
>OY757906.1:131479217-131511717 GCA_963585895.1 Sepioteuthis lessoniana
AACGTGGATTTCTAAGTTGTTTCTGCTGTAAAAACTTGTGATCATTTGAACGAGGATTGGTGGAGTTATTACAGAAATTATTTGTGTTCAAGATGTTTCACCCTAAAAGTTAGGGATGTGCATTATGCACGAGAAAAATAGAATTACCATACCTCACCATATTTGGGACGAGATAACAAAAAGTAAGCTATACCTATACTCCAAACTGATGTGTTTTGACGCTGTTACAAAGAAATATCCACGGAAATGTGTGTTTGTTTACGAATTTGGGTTAAATTTAGCAGCTACAAATTCTAAAAAGAAAAAAAAAATCAGTTCCTTCTAGAATTTCGTAGTCCAAATTTAGCGGCGCGTGTTATACACAAACAATTCAAATTACAGATTACGAAATGATTTCAATTTTTCTGAAACAACCTGTAATCTCAAATGATATCAATTTTTTTAAACATCCCGTATTACACACGAAAAATATATTTACCGATGCGTCCAAATATATATATATGCGTTTGCGTCTGTCTATGGGTGTGCGTGTCCGGTTTAAAAAATGTCATGCGTCAAATATAAATTTGATAAACCTTTTTTTTTTACTGTCTTGAATGTCTCAAGTCTTTAAAGTCCTTAAAAAATTAACTTTTTAATTCTATTAGAAACTATCTTCAGCATCTTGCATTGCCTTATTGAATATTCCATTCTTTTTACAGTTTTTTTTTATGATTTCTTTTTTATTTATTTAGATAGTCGTTTCTTTTGACATAAGAAGGGAATTGCTTCTGTGAGCAGTGTTCTTAGCTGCGCAATTATTGTAACTTTGAGACGGCTCCCTATTCTGACAGTACCGCAGACAAAATATCCGTTTGAAGGTAATCCAAAATCTCTCACTAAACCAACAATAAAGAATGAAATTGACCGCCGATTTAATAGCAGCCAACAGTACGGAAATAGCCATAAATACTAGGTAAAAACTAGAGCCTGAAAACATTGTTAGTTTTACGCTCATGAGATAATTATAAACGACATAGGGGGCCTGACAAACAAGAAATACGACACACATACCAATGAGCATAGTCGTTATTTTGAGCTGTTCAGATGTAATGGCGCAGCTTGCTCGGCAACTGGCACCAATCTGTCTCTGCAGATATTTGGTTGATTTATGAATCTCGTAAATCAGCCGGCTGTTAAGTCCGAGGATTAGCAAAAAAGGAAGGATAACGCCGAGGAGACCTTCAAGTATCCAGGCGTAGATGATCATATAAAGTTTGTTATTGCTCAACGGCGTCGTGTGTATGTTGTAAATGGTCTGGTTGTATTCGTTCGTTGATGAGACAATCTTGTACTTGAGAAACTGTGGCAGCTGGCATAAAAAGGAGGCGACGTAGATGCAGAGAACTATCCAACGAGCCCGTCGCACTGTACACATAAGCATCGCCCTGTATGGATAACAGATAGCGATGAAGCGTTCCATGGCCAGCACGACGGTCACCCACACTGAGGTGAGGTTGAACATCTTGAGGAAGATTTCCGAATAGGCGATGAAGATGAGCCAGGTATTGATGTGATATTCAGACACCATAATGCCCCAGAGGCGAAGCGACATGATTGTAAGGAAGATCAGGTCGGCGGTTGCGAGGCCGATCAGGTAGTTATTGGTTGAGGTGCTCATATGCTTCCGGCTAAGGATAATCACTGTCACGATAATACCAATGATCCCACAGATGCACGCCGCAGGCAGGACGACATCGGTGAGAATACGGTGTGCTGTGCCGTCCGAAATATCTGTCTTGTTATCCACTCTCATTGTTAAAGCAGAAGTTTCCTTTGATGATCGAGGGGGGAAAAATCGGATTTTTTTTTTTATTTAGAAAAACAAAAAACAAAATTGTTAAATTAAAAAAGAATGCTTAAATGTTTTTTCTACAATGTTAAAATATTTTTACTCAATAATTGATCTTGATATCAATCTCTGAAGCCACACAGCAGCGCATGTAGAAAGAGCAATCAATAAAAAATCAGTTTAATTAAATCAATTTGATTTAAAATTTAATTCAAATTTTAAATTATCAGGGTAAAATGACAAATTATAATTAACTTTTTACGAGGGTTTTTTTTTTACGTCGGTATTTTTTTTTTCAGTATAAAAATATGAAATACTTAATGTAATATAACTGCAGGAACAGAAAAGTATTAATATTTTTTTAACTTGGGGAAAAAAAATCCACAACTCTGATATATTACGAGCAAATAAAAGTATTGCTTTAGATAAGACGGAACAGCTTTTGACAACAGAAATTATCCTTCTTCTGAATCATTTGGTGACTGAGAAATTTGTTCAATCCTCCACATTTCTTTGAAGTCTTAAAACATTCCCCCTTTTTTTTTTCGGGTATATCTTTATATATTTTCCCTTTTCATTAACGTAGTTTTAAAATTCACAACATATGCCTATTTCTTTTTCTTTTCCTTATATTTTTACTCCGTAGAATTCTCTTTTCCGACACAAAATCTTGATGCAAAGACCGTTTGTCAAGTCGAGATCAAACTTTGATATATTTTTTTTAATGTCGATTATTCGCGAAGACAATGCCTTGAAAGAGTAAATTATTTCTTTCTTTCTTCTTTATAGTTTAGGCTCAGTTTAACATCCAAATGCGCATACGTGTGTATAAACGCCTCGGGCTTTCATGCGTATTGATATATCTATATCAGCTACCCCTCGTCTCAAATTACGCCGAACGTATATCTGTAGAGCGTTTCTACATATTGATTCAAGGTGTATTTATTCGACTCTATACTAGGATGTATGCATAGAAATTATTCTGTGTCGAGGTTAGTTAATACAGTATACGTGTTGAATGAAAATATTAATTTAAATGCCGGTTTTCCTTAGATGTTATCGTAAATATGGGAGCTCTTTAATCGTAGACTCCTTGTATATATCCTTGTATATATGTTTAATTTTTTTTGTATAAGGTAATAATTCTTTATTTTTCCGTCCCTTTATATCTCTCTACTTCATACTTGTTTTTTTATAGATGTAATATTTTTCCAAGATAGATTTTCTTCAGATAAAAGAAAATTAAAGAAAAACTTTATATTAACTTTGATATTTTTAGAATATCTCTTTTCAAGTTTGACTTTATGAAATGTATATATATATATTTGTCTCGTATAATCTTTAACTACGTTTTTTATAAATAATTCTTATTTTACCCAAATCTGTACTTTTTAAAATTCAGCTTTTTTATATATTACATGTACAAGTTTTACAAATATATCTTTTTTAAATGTACATTTTCTTTGGACAATATTTAAGAGAACCTGTCTTATAGTAGGTGTTAATTTTGTTACCATTTAAAATCTCTCCTTAAAATTTGAGTTTATGAATTTATAAACTGCCTTTTTAATCTTGGGTGACAGGAATGTTTTTATTCATAAAAATCAATTTATTTAACTAAAATAAGCTGTATACTTGAACGTTTTCACTCGTTATAATTATTTGTATATTGTTTTATGCATATATATTCAAAATTGATGTATCTATATGTTATTATTTATATTCATATATGATTCATAGGTATCTTTACATTCTTTGAATTCATTGAATAATAGTTGATATATTTTTACCTTTCGTAATTTTCTTAATAGTCATGGAGTATGGGTAACGTTCAGTTATTGTGTCAAGTATTGACCAATTTATAATTTACTATGAAAGGAAAAGCAAAACCCCGTTTTGGTTTTTCTTTTTGTGCAGAACTCTTATATATATTTTTTTATCTTGTATAAAGCAAAAAATATATTCAAAACTTCAAGGTATAATATTTTTTCTAGATATCTTGAGTACCCCTGTACTTGTCTCCAAATTGTTTGAACTTTTTCAATTTTATTTATTTTATCACTCTTTGCGAGTATTTCACTGTTTTAATTGATATTTCTTCTCTGAAATCCGAGGAACAAGTCTCTTTAGATCTCCTTGACTCAACTACGTATATTCTTATTTTTAAGTCTGGCGAGTTTTCACTCGTCTAAGAGCAAGTGTATTCAGTTCTTTGGTATCCTAAGTATCCTCGCTGATTTAATAGTACTTTAATCTGGATGGTTTGAGTACTTCCCCTAATCTCAAATTCATTTAGTCTCTTTTCTGGATCTTTGAGGATTGTTCCAAGGACTCCAAATTGGATTGGTATCACAATTTTTGTTTTTGCTGTTGTTTTTTTTTAATATGTAATACAAAGGATTTATATCATTATTCCTTAACTGTAAATATATGACACTTGATATTTGCTGAATCGAGTCTCAGTCACTGGCTTTTCAATTCTTATATGTCTACTATTTTGTATTTGTTTTTATTTCCTTCAAATTAATCTATGTTCCTCGTGATATTTAGGGCGTATACAGAATCTATTCAAATATGAACATGAATATATTTGCATAACTTATTATTTCACATGCGTTTTCCTGTCTAAATTCTTATCACTAGCAGAATTTTTTTATGTAAGAATTTTTAAAGTACAAGAAATAGTGTGTGTGTTTTGAAGTAATCAAAAATATTCTTTTTTTTCTTTTCAATGCCAGGTAAAATGTGGGTACTTGTAATTTTAGTGAATGCAGAGATAAATGCTTGTCTCTGTTAATGTGCAGAAGGCGTATGTTTTCAAGGCCTTGTGCCTTCCATTTTTGTATTTAAATGGGAATAAAGAAGACGTATGTTTTCAAGGTACAAATCGGTGTGCCAATGAGTATTGCTGTCTGTTATATGTAAAAAGGCTGGATGTATTACTGAATAATTTTCAGGCTAGCCCATGGGCTTTCAGTTCAGATTTTTTTCATGTCGTCACTTTTTCATTACCAGTTCTTGATGTTAGGAATTCCAAAGGAAGATTGTCTCCTCCTTTCAATTTATGGTCGACCTCGCCAGCAAAATCTTTCAAGAATTTAAAAAAAAAATTTTTTTTTATGCTATTTGTCAAAAGTTTCTTTCTTCGTCCAATGTCCTTATAGGATAAGTAGTAAATTATTCCCGTCGGTAAAATGAAGCTTGTAGATTTCTTGAGATGGGAGAGGCATATCAAATCCTTTTACTCTCTCCCCTACTTTTTGTCAGTTACCAAAATACACTTAGTTGACATTCAAAGAAGTATTGTTTATTTTGAGTTTGTCAGGTTTAAAATATTTACAGAGGAATCATTCTAGAAACGATCTTAAAATATTTTAAAATATTTACTTTGACACCCATGAAAAAGTGTACAACCATTAACAATTAAGATTTGTTTGCAAAAAATGCGCTGTAAAACAAAACTAAAAAAATATCTCTGTATTACAGAATTTTGTAGAATCGGTTTCAATTGTAGAAATCAATTTTTCGAAAGTTTTTTAAAAGAATTTTTGTGGCCTGCTTAAAAATTCTGTTAAAAGAACAAGATATACATCAGTAAGATCCAAACTAAACTGAATATAAAAGACAGAAATGTTGATTCTCTGTAAAATAAATATATAGATGAATAGATGTGAAAGATTGATTAAAAAAACATTAAATGATTGGTTTAAATTAATTTTTTGTTATATCTTAGGCTTAAGAAGAAAAAAAATCAATCGATGTTAATGAAAATAATCAGTTTTAAGTTAATATTTCCAGTAAGGATTTTTTTTCTTTTCCATTAACAGTGTAAATACTAATGATTGAAATAAAAGATGCAGAAAAAATTAATTTAAAACTACTTTCTACAAAAAATAATTTTTAGTAATTAAAGATTTATTTTACAAATTCAATCAAATTTAATATTTTTGACATTTTTTCTTGAATATTTTGAGGATATTTACTAAATAAATTTTTTAACTAGGTTAGATGATTTAAATAAGAGAGAATCATGTCAAGAAAAATCTTTGATATTAAGTAAAAAAAAAAAAAAATTATCCAAATGAAGATACTGACATATGGAATAAAATAATCGCTTAAAAATAATTATATCTTCATTTTGGTGTTTCCTGAAGATTGGATCTAACTGCGCATGCTCTGCCACTGAATGTGGACACGCCTCTTATGGAGCAGAAAACATATTAAAAATGATCTTCCCGCCTGAATAGGTTTTTTCTTTACTCTTACCTAGATTCAGAGTATAATTAACGCGTTGATTTTCCTCATAATTAGCCAAGCCCCTCAGAAGTAAAGTCATTTGAGATGCTCAAGCCAGATATAATTAATAGAAACAACAACGCCTCATCACCCTTTTTTACATAAGTAGATAATTTGAGATCACTAAATTAGTTTTAAGGGAAGAAAAAGGAGAATGACGTTTAAAGTCGAGAAGTCCGATGGCTGGATAATTTTTCCTTGATGTTAGAGACGAGTGTATTTCCATGAAATAAAGACGTCAGTTTTTTATCCAATTAATATACACCAAGCCGTGAAGAATTCAACAGATATTCAATGTCACCGCCAGTAAACTCTGTAAATATCTCAGGGTCGTTACATACGGTTGGGGTAGGTAATGGATTCAATGCAAACTTTTTCCATATGTTCTTTCTCGATCCGTGGTGAAGTCATCCATAACTGTCTCCCTCTGGATTAGCTAACTGTGTATTTTTAAAAAATCCTCTGTATCTGAGTACGGTTGGCTTATATTCAAATAACGTTTCAAGTCAAGCTATGACCTCGTTCGTTTTTCATTCCAATATTTTCTTTCTAGATCAGACTTAATCAACGAGAGACACCTTAAGTTGATTCAGGTTTTTAATACAGTATTACTGAAACTTCTGTACCTGAGCAGGTGTATATAATATGTATGTATGTATTTATTTATTTATTTAATGGCAACGAATATTTAGAACTTATTATTTGTTGGATTTTTTTTACTTTTAAGACCAATAAACAGAATCCAGTTTTTCAAAATCCGTCAAATGGTCTTATGTAATTAGGGCATCATTAAACATCTTTCTTATTCTATATATTGTATTGGTTTCCTTTTTAAAGAACCAATCGTGACAGTCTCTTTTGTTAGAATCGTGTTGCAGTAATTTAGGTTCAGTCGATTTCCGTGGACACATCAAGAAATACCACTGTTGTTTCAGTTTATTTTTTCTATTCAAATGACAATTTTCCTATTACAAGTGGTAAAAATAAACTTTCGCTTTGAAAAAAAAACTTCTCTCCCAAAAAACCTAGTCGGAGCTGGATCATGAGTATAAATTTTTTATCTTAAAATTAGCGAATACGTTACGAGTAAACTGTCGAATGACACAAGATTTCGTTCTCCTCAAAAAACAAAAAAAAGATGGATGCAAAAGGGTTACTAAAGACGAATAAACTGAATTATGTTCTAATTTTAAGCAGCCATCAAATGGTTGTTGGAAGAAAAATAATCTGTTGAGATATCCGTTAATCTCCTTCAGGCACAAGTACACGTTAAACCGATTTTGCTGTTTTTAATTCGTTTTTATCCGATCTTCCGTTAGTAAAAAACGGGACAGTTTTTCTTTGGTGCGATATCTGAAAAAGAGAGAAAAATTAGATTAAAATCTTGTATTATTATCTCTACCATAAGATCATGTATAAAAAGAATTACATATTGTATTGGTTAAACGTACGAGGGCGAGTCAAAAAGTAATGCCTTTTTCTTTAGTACATGAATAATTAGCTACACAAGAACATGTATCATACATCAAAATGAAGCTGGTCTTCAGTGGATCACATCCCTTCTTCTCTACATAGTCACTATCTCCCTCAATAGAAATGTTCCATCTTCGAATGAGAGCACGTATCCCTACTTCGTAAAATTCTGTCGATTGTTCTTTGAGTCACCTCATCACTGAAGTTTTCACTTCCTTCTCACTGGCATAATGTTTGCCTCTTAAAACCTATATCATGAGGCCGAGAGCTGATAGTGTGAAGTTGCTAAATCTGGTGAGTATGAAGGATGCAGTAAAGTCGTCCAACTGAATGAGGCGATTGTCTCCCTTGTCCTGATGTTTATGTGTGGTTGAGCATTTTCATGCAAAGAAGACATTATTAATTGGGAAGATTCTTATACAATAAAAAAAAGACATTACATTTTGACTCACCCTTTTATATTCGCTCAAATGATACATTTGAGACTCTTTTGTATTTCTTATCCCGTTATCATCGAAGCAGCATCCCTTCTTTTATTAAGTATAGCACAAAGCTTGTGTTAGAACAAACTTGTCAATGATAGGTACCAGAACACATTAAAATATAAAAATGTTCTTTTACTATAATATATACTTGTTCAGTCGGATTTTGATCCATATTTACTTTTATACTGTCCTTTCGGAAAAACCAATACTAAATACATTCCTACACGACATCTAACATGGATGATTTCAAAACGATCTGTATTAATAAAAACTTACTTGTCTTTGCGTATTTCTTAAAAAACGGGAGGATATATCTCGTTTCTTTAAGAAATTCAACATTTTCGAATATATTTCCACGTGCCAAACACGTTCTTAACACTTTTAAATTATGAACGCTATGTGCATGTTTTTATCTTTTCGTTGTATACTTTTCATTAGCTCCTGTTATCTCGACAAGCATCCATCGCTACATGAACAATTCTGATATCCAAGTCTTGGGGATGGTTACAGAAACCGAAACGTTCAACGTCGACTTTACATCATAATAAATTCATCTATTTGGATTATGTTTTTCTGCTTTCTTCATATTTGTTCTGTTTATGACACTAATCTGTATCTAGTATGGGGCTCCAGTTTTGAATATCTAGAGAGTGTGAAGTACGTTTTCATCGCCATTACTCCCAGGTCCACTCTGACGCAGAGTGAGGGTTCGTGTGAGAATTCTATATATAGACCAAATAAGGCGGAGTCCCCGTATCGTAGTGCTGAGGTGCTGGGGTTTGACCTCGAAGTAAACGAGTTTAAATCCAGTCGAGCTATTTCGTTCATTTTTGGACTAATACCCTTGGGAAAGGCATGAACACCCTTATTCTTTCCAGCTATGGATCAAATAGTATCACACTTCTTCACCAACGATGGATTTAGCTTTTAATAACCCACGAAGGTTGATACACCATTAACCAAAGAATCCAAACAAACTCATGCTGCCCAATCAGCTGTGGCTGTAGAATACACCGACTGCACCTCAGCAGAGGAGTAAGACCCCCACCCACCCAATGAGTGTCCTGTATGACGCTAAGCAATCCGATGGTGAGGTTTCAGTGATGTTGGAGCTTTGGGGAATGCGGAGTATCTCTTCATTGCCATCGCTCCTAGATCCACTCTGGCCCAGAATGGTAGCACCTAATAGGACCCTATCTATGGGTTGAATAGAATTAAACTGTTTACTTATGCTAAACGGAATTGTTTGAATTAGAACTGTTTGACTCAACTGAATAGCTTGAAATAGAAATGTTTTAAACAATTAAACTGTGTACTTACATTTAAACTGCGTGCTTATGCTAAATTGAATTGTTTGAAATGGAACTATTTTTGACATTGAACCTCTATTTACGCTAAACTGAATTGTTTAATATAGAACTGTCTTGACATTTAACTGTGTGTAAACAAAATCTGTACTTATACTAAACTGAATTAGCTGAATTAGAAATGTTTAAATAAACTGAATTGCTTGAAATAGAAACGTTTTCGACAATTAAGCTGTGTACTCATGCTAAACTGAATTGTTTGAAATAGAACAACTTTCATGAAAATGGATTTGGCGTTAAATAACCTACAAAGGTTAATGTGCCATAAAAACCAACCAACCAAACAAACTTATGGCTCAACTAGATATGTACAAAAATTATTCGTATTCGAAAAAAACTTAAGAACCAACAACACAAAAGCGTAAACATGAACTACAATGAATGCGATTCCCTAACCTCAAGGCATTAAATAATCCTGGACAGGTTGATATACCGCTAAAAATCAATAAAAATTTGTTTTTAGTTTTTTGCAAGATGCACTACTTGGACGCTAACAAAACAGCTGAAGAAAAAGCTAGACGGCAATTACACAAGAATGCTGCGAGCAATATTGAACAAGTCCTGGAGGCAAATCCCCACAAAGCACCAACTATACGGCCACCTACCTCCCATCACGAAAACTATCCAAGTTAGACGAACCAGACATGCAGGACACTGCTGGAGAAACAGGGACGAGCTCATAAGTAATGTACTCCTATGGACCCCCATATATGGCCGAGCAAAATGAGGACGGCGAGCTCGAACCTACATACAGCAGCTCTGTGAGGATACAGGATTTATCCCTGAACACCGGCCAGAGGCGATGAACGATAGGGAGAAGTAGCGAGAGAGGGTCAGGGATATCCGTGCTGGCGGCCCGACATGATGATGATGATGATATGACTGTGTGCAAAAATTTCTTAAGAAACACAAAGTGAAAGTGGACAAAACGGCGTACATGAGTTTTAATCAAGAAGGTGACATCCCCGCACTAATTGGTGGTTCACTGAAATTAGTGTAGAAATTCACGTACTTTGGGAGCAGCGTCTCATCGACTGAAAGTGATATCAATATGCCCCTAGTGAAGGCGTAGACTGCTATCGATAGACTATCGATCATATCGAAGTCGGATCAATCCAATAAATTAAAACGGAATTTCTTCCAAGCATCAGTACTTTACGGATGCACCATATGGACGCTGACAAAAAATTTAGAGAAAAGGCTAAACAGGAATTGCATAAGAATGTGACGAGTTATATTGAACAAATCCTAGAAGCAATATCCCACGAAACAGCAGCTGCTTGGCCACCTATCTCCTATCTCTAAAACCATCCAAATAAGACGAACAAGATATTCGGGACACTCCTGAAGAAGCAAGGACGAACTCTTAAGTGACGTTCTCCGATGGACCGACTAACGAAGACTCGCTTTCAACAGTTCCGTTCAGATACAGGATGTAGTCTAGAAGACATACCCGGAGCGATGGATGATAAGGACGATTGGAGAGAACGAGGGATAGAGAGAAAGAGAGAGAGAGATAGATATAGTCAGGGAAATCTTTGCTAGCAACCTGACTTGAGTTCCTCGTGGCTGAGTGGTAGAATATTGGCGTTTCAGCCAGCTTTCGATCCCAGCTTCGGGAATCTAGCTTGTCTAGCCACACTGAAGAGTTGTGATACAACGAAGCAGTCTGTCTGTGGATGACAATATATATGCTTCCCTACCACTGTGGGGTTGAGCTCTCTAGCGAGGGAAGTAATGGTTGCCACGAGCGTAAAGCAAGTCTCTTCAAATGAATTGAACTCTCGGTAGCCGTTAAGCGGATGTATGTAAACAAAACAAATGTGATACATAAGCGTTTAAATTGCCTTCGCTTGCGCTGGTTTCCTCGCTGCTGAGTGGTAGAATCTTGGATTGGTGTTTCAGTCAGCCAGGTTTCGATCCCAGCTTCGGGAATCTAGCCTGTCTAGCCACACTGAAGAGTTGTGATACAACGAAATAGTCTGTCTGTGGATGGCTATATACATATACGATAAAACAGTCGTTTATATATTAAAACAATATTAAGTAATCGTTTAAAAAGCGTTCGATAAATCGAAAAGAGCTCAAATACTTGCCTGCAGAGCTGTATCAAAACTTAATGGAATTAAGATATTATCTTCTCAAGAGAGAATCATGAAATGAAACTTTCTTTTAATACACTAATGGGAAATGATATCAGCACAAATCAGAATCTATCGTTAAAAATAAAGCACAAAAATCTTTGAAAATCCAGGCCAATATATTAGACTTTAATTTTATAAGAAAATAAGAAAAGAACTTTAATCGCTCGAAGAGGACATAAGTGCAGAAATAAAAGAAAGTGACAACAGGATAAATACATGGACCTAGCTCGAGAGCTAAAAAAAAGTTTGTGGAACATGAATGTGACGCTGATAACAGCCAAAGCTAACGCTCTTGGAGCAGTCCCCAAGAACTTTGAAAAGAAACTTGGGAAATTAAAGATTATAGGAAGAACCATTATCTCCAACTCACAGCACAGTGAAAATCAGTAAGGATTTGGAATAGAATTTTCTTCTTTTTTTTCTTGCAAAATACACAATAACCAATCAAAGATTTAAATCTTATTCAAAAATGATATTGTAAAATGATGTAAAAGATAACCGGTGAAAATTCTCGAAAAGATAAAAGAAATAGATTTTATCAGAAAACGAGAAAGCGAAACTTTAAAACATAGAAAGTTGAAAAGTCTCTATAGTAATATACTTTTAGGTCTGTACTGAAAAATGTGTAGAACAGGAAGGTGACGGTGATTCCAATTGTAGTTGGAACACTTGAAACAGTTCCCAAAAGCCTGAAAAAGAGACCCAGAAGAAAATGGAAATCAGGAAGAACCCAGACCACAGCACTGTTAAGATCCGGAAGAATACTTAGAAGAGTCCAAGATACCTGAGGAGACTTGACATCAGTAAAATTCAGTTATAAAAATTCTTTAAATTTCTTTAAGTTCAATAAATTTCTTGAGAAAATGCCGATAACTGCTTGATGATGAAATGACTTCTTCGTCTCAACCAATTGTTGTTTACGATGCTGGTAAATGAGAAAATAATCGACAGATTGATATTTGAAACAAAGAATAGGAAATACAAAATATTAACCGTTATATAAAATGATACGCACCTAAAAAGATTAAATAATTATAATCTACGAATGGAAAATTAAAATAACTCCGGCGAATCAAGTCAATAGTTATCATTTATTCTAACAGGTCGAACAATACTAGTGGACAAATTCACCTACCTCGGAAGCAGCGTCTCATCTACTGAAAATGACATCAATACGCGACAAGCGAAGGCATGGTCTGATATTGATAGGGTATCGGTCTTTTCGAAGTCAGACCGATCCGACAAAATAAAACACATTTTTCCCAAGCAGCGATTGTGTCCATACTACTACATGGATTCTCCACAAATTTTATATATATATTAATATTTATGGTTTGGCTTGCTTTTTTTTTTTTAATGGCATCACAGGATTCGTGGGTTATTTAATGCCCAAGCTACAATTGTTGAAAAATAGAAGTGATACTATTTAACTTATAGCTTACGGAACATGCTTATTACCATCTCAGTCTAGATTGTCTGACGCTACACCACGAGTACTTATATATATATATATATATATAAGTGTGTGTGTAGTGGGAGATATATATTATAACAGTGTTGGTTGTCACTAAATCACTTTGTGGGTTTGTGTCGAAGTGAAGATTTGTGTCGAAGTGAAGGTTTGTGTAAGTGAAGGTACAAACGCAGCGCGTTTGTACCTTTACTTACAGCCAAACATATACACATTAATATGCAACTATAATCCCTACAAGTATACGCACACACGCTCACACACTTGCAATCACACGTAAAAATTCCTACAAAATCCCAACGGTTTTTTGACTGTATTTTTTCGATTTATTTCCTTTCCTAAACTAACTGATGATTGTTGTTTTGCCAAAAACTCCATGAAACCCAGGGGTCGCAGTCTAAATTTTATGAAATAAATATATATATCTAATATATATATTTATTATATATATATATATGTGTGTGTGTGTGTGTTTTCTTCTTCCTGACTGGTTACCATATCATGGTTAAAGAACTGTCTACTACCCTACTATTGTACACATAGCTGGCGGAAGAATAGTTGGATTCATGCCTTTCCCAGGTGTATAAGCCTCATGTAAAATGCAAATAATCTCGTCAAGGATTTCAACTCAAGTCACCTTGTCCATTCCTCTATCAATTTATGCATATATATATATATATATATATATATATATATATATATATGTGTGTGTGTGTGTGTGTGTATGTGTGTGTTTTGTGTTTTATATGCGTGTGTACGTGCATATGTACGAGGGGCATACGATAAGTTTCCTGACTTTTTTCGTATAACCATTTAAAATTGTCGGAGACTCTTGAAAATTCACTATCCTATTGCTATATGAGATGACTGACTCTTGAAAATTCACTATCCTATTGCTATATGAGATGACTGACCAATCTTTATGATTTCAGGTTCAAATGAACAGCTACAGTAGCAATTGGAATGCATCCTTCTAAAGCCTGATTGTCACAGCTGGTGAATTTCAAAAATGCAATCTGACACTTCAGAAGAACGATATGCAATAAAATTCTGTTTTCAACTGCCACAAAAACGTATGGAATACTTCAGACTGCTTTTGGACCATCTTGTATGAATCGAACATCAGTTTTTGAGTGGCATAAGAGATTCAAGAAGGCAGGGAGTCTGTGAGGGATGATTAGAGGTGTGGGAGGAGTAAGGAAGTCAATACACCAGAGTTGATTGACCAAAGGGTTTGGGTTAGGGTTACTATGATGAGGTTTTAAGAGAATTCAGGAAGAGATTCCTTGGGAAGACGCCAGCACTCTTCAAATCGGGTCAGTGGCATTTCTACCAGGACAATGTACCAGTCCACAACTCCATCGTTGTCGCAGACTATTTGACCAAGATGGACATCAAGACAGTTCCACACCCTCCCTATAGTCCAGACCTTGCTTCCTGTGACTTTTGGTTATTCCCTAAGCTCAGAGGCTGTCGTTATGAGACAGTTGAGGAGATGAAAGAGGCTGTGACGAAGGTCATTGACACGCTCGCACAAGAGGACTTCCATGGAGCCTTCCAGAAGTTATTGGAACGGTAGAACAAATGCATTGCAGCTGGAGGAGATTACTTCGAAGGGGACTAGAGTTTCATGTGTGTTGTATCAATAAAAGTGCCCATACGAAAAAGTCTGGAAACTTATCGTATACGCCTCGTATATATGTATGTATATATGTATGAGTCACTGTATGCGTATTTTCATATATTTCGATATGTGTATATGTATATCACAAGGCAACTTTCTTGATACTAAAATATAGTTTGATATGGCTATTTGATATTATAAGTGTTGACGAGATCGGTTTTAGTATGCACATTTTTATGACAACGTAAGAATTCAGATCACGGCAAATAACTTTTCACCTTATTTAATATACCATCCATCCCTTTAATTAAATCTTTAGATTTTGATTAAACTGTAACATACTCATATGCAGATGCATGCAGAAACATATTCAACACAATATCAACGAGCGGACACAGTTCTTTAGAAAAATATATACCTCTCACTTTATTCGAAAGGGTTGTGTGGGAGAGGTGAGTTGGAGACTGAACAGAACTGCAACATATTGACCCCCCAACCCTCCTGACTATAACAGCATTTCTTTTACGTTCTCCTGGGCTGCTCAACCGGGGGCCTGGGTGCCCAGCCTCTCTGGAACATGGTCCTCATTCCAGCACCTTTTCTCCAACTGATCTGAGCTTCCTGTCGCCGGGGTTATATAATAATTTGACACCCACCTACTTCTTGCGAGCGTCATAATTCACACTGAATTCAACCCGTCGACAGTCAAGGTTATCCCCCGATGTCTTCGACCGGATGCACCTGTTATTTACACAGGTGCATTTCTCATCTGACAGCCCGGCCGGGTCGGAGGTCAATATTTTACAAAACGACTTATTTTTGGCTTAATACCGTAAATGGCAAATATTAAAAAATAGGAATTGGTTGTTCAATCTGGGATAACCTCCCGCTGACTAAAAGTTTTCTTTGAAGATTTGAAAATTCGCCTCGATTGCGAAACTATTTCTATTTGAAATTATTGATTAAATTTTAGGAAATACATTCTGACCCCGATGAGGAAATGACCTTTTCATTCAACCTGTCTCGTGATAACAGAATCAGACTTGAGTGAACGGGAATCTTGTAATGAAAATTTAGAAAAGGGCTCCCAACTCCAGCTAGAGACTGTGTGAGAACGTCGCTTTAAGTCAGATGGCGTGGGTGGAATTTACCGTATATACCCACTGATTTAGTTCTCTGAAGAAGAGAGGAAAAACTGCTTGAGAGTTCTGTTTGCTGAAGGAATTATTTGCGAAAGTCAAAGTTTTATTGTAATCCACTGCATTTCGTCTTTCAAAATGATAATCTATTATCAGTTTTCCACTTCGCATATATAATTTCTTTATCATCATTGAATTGTGTTAATTAGTCACAGGTGTCTTCATTTTTCCAGCAAGAGACATTTTGTTCTTCAGCTTCGATAAAAGATATGAAAATACCATGGCTCGTCGAAAATCGAAGAAAAGTTCGATGCTCTTGTTATATATTGACCCTCGACCGAGCCGTCAATCAAGAGACGCACCTGTGGAAATAAGCGGAGAACAGCGGAAGCAGGTGGTCGTGAGACAATAATATAACCAGGTGCCCAGGGCGGTTCGATTCAGTTGGGGACAAGATGCCGAAGTGAGAGCCAGCGACAGACAGAGGGCTTTGGGCCCTCAGTGACCCATGGTTGAGCAACCCCAGCCAAGATGAGAAAGAAGTGCTGCTATGGTCAGAAGAACTTGGGGTCAATATAGCAGTCTGTCCTTGTTTCCACTCACCTCACACACACAAGAAACATCAACCCTTTCGAGAATAAAGTGTGAGATATATATTTTCATAAAGAAGTGTATTCGTTCGTTCATTGAAGTCGTCATTGTGTTTGATTATTTTCCGCATATATTTGTATATGTACATGTGTAATTGTATGGTTGTGAGTACACAACACTCTTCTTTGGCGAGTAGCCAACAAACACCAAAATCCACTGATCGGGACGGCTAATATATATGAATATGAAGTACGTGGATAGATATATGTACGAGTATATATATATATATACACACAAACATATATATGTACATGCATTATATACAAACACGTATATATATATATATATATATATATATATATATATAGTAAGTAAAGTTGGCGACTGTAGCCGAGGGTGACCTTTTCAATAGCTACTACACCGAGGAGTAGAGGATGGTGCTACTCCTTTCCCTGGATTGCTCCACTTTATCCTTGATACGTACCTTATAATGCTGAGTGGTAAGCAAGGAGATATCAAGTACCGTTTTTTAAAAGTCTTTGGTATGAATCGACTTGGGATTGAACCCCAATCTCCAATCTATACGTGTAACAGTAATTTTTTTACTTTTTTTTTCTTTTTTTTATTATTTGTGACTTATAATCATTCTATGATGAATTATTAAGTTCTATCCAGGAAGACATTCAAGAGACAAATCTTTACGACAACTTTTATTTGATGTATAACAAAAGCGGAAAGAAGAAACCAAATAAGAGTAGCAGAAATAAATGAAAGGACAAAAGAAAGAAAAGAGAAACGAAGTGGAATAAGATAGATGTTTAAAGATTGGTGTTAGCGAAATGATATTTGAAATGAAAACGAAAAATCAAAAGAAGGAATTATCAGTGGAGGCGTAGGAAAGGAGATATCTAGTGGTTCTGATGTTGTATACTCATATGCAGATGCATGCAGTAACATAACGACGCAATGAAGACGAACAGACACAGTTTTTTAGAAAAATATACCTCTCACATTATTGAAAAGGTTGTGTGTGAGAGGGAGTTTGAGACCGAGGAGAACTGCAACATATTGACCCCTACTCTTATGGCCATAACAGCATTTCTTTCCCGTTCTCCTGGGCTGCTCAACCGGGGGCCCAGCCTCTCTGGAACATGGTCCTCATTCCAGCATCTTTTCTCCAACTGTAACAGCTCAATCGGGGGCCTGAGCGCCCCCTCTGCTGGGTGCTGGTTCTTTCTTTCGCATCTTATCTCCAACTAACTCGAACTTCCTGTGCACCGAGTTATATTATTGTTTTAAGCCCACTCAATGCAACCTGTCGACAGTCAAGGTTATCCCCTTGATACCTTCGACCGGATGCAGCTGCTATTTACACAGGTGCATTTCCTATTTTGACAGCTCGGCCGGGGTCAATATGCAACACTGAGGGAAAAGGGAGAAGTCGATGATAACAAACCAAATTTGGAGAGAAAGAGAAAGAGGGGGTGCTTATGAAAAATAAGTTTTGAGAAAAGAGAGCAGTAGAAAAAAAGGCGACGTAAATGAAAAAATAATAATGTCATATTTTTTGGTTTCGTTAAGTTTTGTGGCACATCCACATTATAGGTTATTTGATGCCAAATCCATTTTTATAGTTTTATAGTTCTGTTTCAAACAATTCAGTTTAGCATAAACACAATTATTTGTTTACAAACAGTTAAATATAAAAACAGTTCTATTTATAACGATTCAATTTAGCATAATACAGTTTAAATGTCAAACAGTTCTATTCGACCTATAGATAGGACCCTATCAGGTGCTACCACTCCAAGCCAGAGTGGACCAGGGAGCGATGACAATAAAGGGGTAGTCAATATTCCCCCAAAGCTCCAGCATTAGTGGTGTTTCACCATCAAATTGTTTAGTGTCATCTGCCGAGGATTAAGATTCCCTCTACAAGGTATATCCTGCTGCCCCAGCTGACTGGGCCCTAAAAGACTTGTGCAAGAACAATGGAATTCCTTAGAAGTGTTAAAAGTGGTAATCGCCGCAAATTTGTCACCTCTCAATTAAATAATCATAATAATTATAATAATATTGATAATCATCATCATCATCATGTCGTGCTGGTAGCACGGATATCCCTGACCCTCTCTTGCCACTTTTCCCTATCGTTCATCGCCTCATGCAGGTCTTTAGGACAACATCCTGTATCCTCACATAATTGCTGAATGTATGTTCATGCTGGTCGTCCTGCTTTTGCACGGCCATGTGTGGGGGTCCACAAGAGTACATCACTTATGAGTTCGTCCCTGCTTCTCCAGCAGTATCCTGCATGTCTGGTTCGTATAACTTGAATAGTTTTCGTGATAGGAGGCAGGTGGCCGTACAGTTGGTGTCTTGTGGGGTGTTGCCGCGACCACCCTCATCTAAAAACACTCCCTAACAGACTTATAACGTACCTACCGATGATGTGGTAAACAGGGAGGAAATATCCAAATCGCTAATAGGCCGCGGACTGTTCCCCGAGGAACTGAAAGATTGCTACAAGTGGACCAGAAGTACAGGGGAACTAGTATATATTGATCAACACATCCTCCTGGAGAGGAAGATGAAACGAAAAAAATAAAGCTATGGCGTGAATTGATTACAAAAGTCATATGATATGGTCCCGCAAAGCTGGATAATAGACCGACTCAAAATGTACCAAATATCTAGCGAAATCATAAAGTTTATCGAAAACTGGAGAGTTCAAGTGACAGAAGGAGGAAAAAGCTTAACTGAGGTGAAAATCCAGTGACGTATATTTCAGGGAGATGTTTTATTACCATATTTGTAATAGCGATGATGCCACTGAATTACATATTTAGGAAATGCATAAGTGAATACAAGCTTCATAAATCGCAAGAAAAAATCAGCCTCCTAATGTATATGGACGATATCAAACTGTTTGCCAAAAATGAAAAAGAATTGGAAACATTAATATAGGCAGCGAGAATATACAGCGAAGATATAGGATGAAATTTGGCATAGGAAAATGTGCCATGCAAGTAATGAAAGCGGAAAAAGACAAATGACTGAAGGAATAGAACAATCAAATCATGAAAAAATCAGAACGCTTGGAGAAAAGGAAACCTACAAATATTTGGGAATATTGGAAGTTTTAAACTTGCAGAAATGAAAGAAAAGATAAAGAATACCTCAGAAGAACGAGAAAACTACCTGAAACCAAAGTATATTATTATTTACCAACCCCTCCGCTCGGGCAGTATATGACACAAGGTCAATTTTTAAGCGGAGTTTAACTGGTCTGAATTCAGAGTTGTCCTTCTCCTAGACTAGTTGCCTCACCAAGGCTGAAGAACCTAGTCTGTCTTACTAATTTACCCATAGCTGGGGGGAGAATAATTGTATTCATAACTTTCCCAAGGGTATTAGTGCTATGTGAAATGTAATCACTCTCGGCCAGGATTTGAACTCGTGTCGCCGTGTCCATTTCCTACGACGATAACAAAAGTTTACCAAAGTATGTCTCATGAAAAGGATAGACATCGGCGCAATCCTCCTTGTAAGATACTCTTAAAATAGACGAGTGGAGAACTCAAACAAATGTATCAGAGAATAATGAAACTAATGACGATGCATAAGGAATTACAATCCAGTGATGACGTAGACACACTGTATATGTCAAGAAAAGGAGAGGGAAGAGGACTTATCAACATTCAATGTAGCGTCGATGCATCGATACAACGACTAGAAGGCTTCATAAAAAAGGCGGAGAAGACTGATTACAGCCACCAGAAATAACACTGACAACACAAGCATCAACAAAACAAAAATAACCAGAAAACGAAAATGGGAATGAAAATATCTGTATGAAAATTTCAAGTAACAAACTAACAAAATGTTACACGACAAAATTTGGACATGGCTAAGAAAAGGAAACCTCAAGAAAGAAACTGAATCTCTTCTGATAGCAGCACAAAATAATGCCATTAGGACTATATCAAAGCAAGAATAGACAAAACGCAATAAAATAGCAAATGTAGATTATATGATGATAGAGACGAAACAATCAATCATATAATAAGCGAATGCAGTAAATTAGCGTAAACGGAGTATAAGACTAGACACGACTGGGTAGGAAAGGTGATGCAATGGGAATTGAGCAAGACATTTAAATTTCACCATATGAACAAATGGTATATGCAAAAACCAGAATCTATCATTGAGAATGAGACGCATGAAATTTTTTGGGTTCTTGAGATTCAATCTGATGACCTAATGTCAGCCATTAAAGCAGATTTAGGGATAATTTACAAAAAAAAGAAATGAAAGAGAACTTTGCGAATATTAGACTTTGCCGTCCCGTTACCAACGAGTAAAAATCAAAGAAAATAAAACGTAAAACAAGTACTTGGTCTTTGCCAGAGAAATAAGAAAGCTGTAGACGGTGATACCAATAGTAAGTGGTGCACTTGGAATGGTCATCAAAGACTTAAAAACGTGACTGGAGGACGAATCGAGAACATCCAAACTACAGCATTGCTGAGGTCGGCCATGATACTAAGAAAAATCTTAGAGACTTGCTGTCATCCAAACTACAGTGAAAAACCATCAGTCAACGCCGGTATGAAAAAAATCAAAAGAAGGAATAATAATAATAATAATAATAATAATAATAATAATAATAATAAAGCAAAAATTGATAATGCGCAGAAAAATAGAAAGTGTTGATTTTGTGGTGACAGAGATAAAACAATTAATTACATAATAAGCGAATACAGCTACTATTACGAAAGAAATATTAGAGTAGGCATGACTCGACAGGAAAAAGGATTCAGCTAGGATATTTAAAAGGCTCCAAGACATCAGGAGAGATATACCGTCACACAGATTTCAGTGAGAAACACTTGTAAGTGTTTATTCCGCAAGGAGTAGAAAAATAATAAACAAAATAGTTTTTAAAAATTTCTCAAGTTGAAAGATTTCTCCATAGGAGATTGGGCGAGCATACTTAAATGCCCTCCCTTCAGTGCTTGGGGTGGGTACACTCACCTTTCAGCAGCCAACAGAAAAGGTAGTGAAGTGAGAGCATTTCGGGAGAGAGCGAAGTGCTCAGCAATATAAAATTAAAGCTGAACTCGTACGTTTCCTTTTCTTAGATTGGTTGTCTGACCAAAACTAAAAAGTAGAGCTTGTTCTATCTTACACATAGCTGCGGGTAGAGAAACGATAGGTATATGTCTATCCTAAGGACATGTAGACAGAGCCTATATTGAATCATAAATATTAAAAAACTAAAATTCTAAACAAATTCTAGGATCCAAACGGTAAGAAAACACGACAACTAGCCCAACCTTCGATTGGTAAAAAAATTACTCATGAGCGGATACTTCAATTCATGCCTAAAATACAAAACCCTTAGTTGATCCCCTTTCTGTCTCCAAAAACTTAGATATGCGAGAAAATCTTCATTAGACAGTTCAGTTCCAATTTCTACATGAATCTTTGATACATGAAATTCTGAGCTCAATAACAACGACTGCGACCATGAAAATTCAAGTAAAACTATCAAGTGTCAAGCCAGTCGACTTGGGTTGTCAAAAATAATCCAGCATTGTTTAATTGCCAATTGCAAATATCAACAAACACACCCACCTCCATACACAATTTTTCTTTAGTGTTGATGTGTTGATACTACTACTACTACTACTACTAAAGTTATAAGGGTTGTTTGTCTTTCTCCTTTACTCTAAAAAAATGAAAATTACAGCTACGCTGAAGATATTTAAACTCGGTAAAAATAAATGAATGTAAGACAAGTACTTTTATTATTTGTAAGACACTATCGTATCAAGGATTACAACAAATATATTTCTTTTAAAAAAACTAAATTTTGATTGAACATTGTTAACCAGAAGACATTTTTAACTGAACCCCCTTTCGTATAAATGACAAAAACTTTCGATAGATATGTTTATGTAGAAACATTTCTTTGTCTGTTTCTCTTGTTGTCACTAATATTTTCGTTGTCACTATAATAAATACTTACATGTATAATAAATACTTACATGAATTGTTAACTAAAATTATGTATTTTGGTTATTCATTTCTAATAATTTTGCATTATTGACAAAAACTAACCACACGTTGCCTATTACAACGACTACAGGCATTAACATAAAGTGAAAACGAAAAAAGCCTCGACTAGAATTCGAACTCGCTTCGCCAAGTTCATAACATGACTCATAATAAGCTTGGTATAAAATGTTATATAATTAAGGAATGATTTTTTTCTATTAATCATTTTTCGTTAATTATATTTTATCATTCAATTTGGTTGGGCTTTGAACTATTCGGGTTCAGAGTTCAGGTGCATAGTTATTTGGTACAGTTTACGCTCGTGCGCAAATGATATGACAATCATCATTGTCATAATAAACACCCAGACAGGAAATAGGGCTGGAGTATGGATGAGGTCATGCCCGGAAGAGATGGTCCTGAGAATTTGAGGATTTTGAAAAAGAGTCAGTTGAGATTGGACCATGGAGACAGAGTTGAGTTTCTGCCATTGAGGCATAGAGTTGAATTTCTACCGTTGCGGCGGCAGTTAAGTTTTTCGGATCTGGACCGGGGGAGATGAATTGAGATCTTAAACATCACAAGATACGCCGCACGTTGGGGATGGTCAGATAGTATGGTCAGCATAGTATGGTTAGCAAAGACTTTTAAGAATTGTGTCTCTCTCCTCGTATCGAAGAACCGAAGTCAGAAATTAATAAACCGTTCGTATCTGAAACAATAGTCCACCAGTTTTCGAATCTGTATTATTATTATGGATATTGCCAAATTATGCAACAGAAAGATTACGTTTAATTCAGGATGAAAACTAAAAGAAAACTATTTACGACAAGGTTTATTCAACGTATTATAGACGAATAATAGAAGAAATATGTGGGTAATTGAAAATAAATCAAGATCCATTTACCTACTTGGTAAATAGTCTTTGGATTTGAACGATATTTTGAGTTTTACACAAATGGTTTCGTTTCCTGAAAGGGGAGCATCCTCGGACGAACGGACGGACGGAAGAAAAATCACGTTGGCATCCAAAGACTTATCACCTGAAAAAGTGCACCTATTTTCCGATCACTATGACAACAACCTACATTGTCTCCTATCACCTGACTGGCAAGGAGAGTTAAGGCAACTAGAGTAAGCTGAAAAATAAACTGACACTGATGGCATTTAACAAGGAATTGTAAAGTTCTCAAGTTTTTGCGCTCATCTGACTTCGAATTTAATCCTCAATGCACTGATTAAACTTTTGCGCACTAACAGCTCACAAGTTATATACACATCGATCAGTTTAAAAAAACAAATAATGACGAGAATAGTTTTGTTTATTCATATACACTATACATCATATTCAAATATACCATTGTTTACATAAAATCAATCATGCTCATAAAAGAGTTTGCCCAGTTGGCTGGGGCTGTAGAATGCACAAACTGCTTTTCTGCAGAGGGGTAAGAACCACCCCTTTACGAGTGCCCTGAATATGACACAAAAAAATCTGATGATGAAGTTCCAGTAATGCTGGAGATTTGGGGATTGCGAAGCACCCCTTCATTGCTATTGCTCCCAGGTCCACTCTGGCTCAGATTGGTAGCACCTGATAGGGTCCTATGTATGGGTTAAATAGAACTAAACTGTGTTGGTTGAGAGGGAGCTGTTTTTGCATTGAAACAGCGTACTTATGCTAAACTGAATTATTTGAAATAGAAATGTTTTACATTTAAGCTGCTTACTTATGCTAAACTGAATTGTTTGAAAGAGAACTGTTTTGATATTTAACTGTGTGTAAACAAAAACTATACTTATACTAAACTGAATAGTTTTAATTAGAACTGTTTGACTAAACTGAATAACTTGAAATAGAAATGTTTTGATTATTAAACTGTATTCTTATGCTAAACTGAATTTTTTGAAATAGAATTGTTTATTTGAATAAAAATGGATTTGGCATTAAATAACCTACAAAGGTTGACATGCCATAAACCCAAATAAACAAAGAAACATAGGAGAGTCCTCGGGGCAGAAGAGCTAGCTTGCTGGATTGTGGCATTGTAATACTATCTTCGTGTTACAAGTTGACTTGCGATATTAAATTAGGATGAAGCAAAAGCAAGGGTAGACACTCGCAGAACTAGTGAATAGAACGAGGAAATTAGCCAGAATAGCATATCAGGATTCAGAGCATAGAGAGAGTCACGCTGTTCAGGTATAACTAGCCGAGTTTTTTTTATAGACGCCTTAAGCAAAAAGAAAATGTAGTGAGGGAAAATCTTGAATCGTTATCTGAGGCATTGATGGTGGCAACGGACAGTGAAAGGTTATTCCATAGGTTGAACCCACCTCAAAGGTTTAATTGGGGAAATGCTCTAAGATCCAGGGAAGAATGGAGTTCAGGCAAAACTCATAACGGGCAGGGTTACTAGCGTCCCCGTACCACGTTAAGAGAGCCCAAAATTGAAGGACGGCCTACTGAGTGGTCAAGTGGGGAAATACACCCTAGCGAATGATTTTGTTGTGGGCTTGGTAAGCGCACCCACTATATGAATTATAACTGTTTTGACAGAAACCGTAACCTAAGAACTGCAGAGGGGGAAACAAGGGGAAACAAGGGGAAACACTAGTGACGGAACTCGCTCCCATCATTCCTAAATGGGAGGGTGATGGGTTTGAAATCCAGTCGTTCTAATGCATTTACTTTTGAACTAAGGGGTGTCCTCATGGCGTAATGGTTAAAGCGCTGGACTGCGGAATTGTAGTAAGCGAGTTCGAACTCCAGTCATGCTATTATGTTCACTTTCTGGCAAATACTCTTGGGAAAGGTATGAACCCCTTATCGCCCCCCAACTATGGGTTAAATATACCACTAATGTTCGTCAAGAAGTATGGGTTTGGCATTGAATAACTTAAGAAGGTTGATATACCATTAAAAAAACATTTGGACTAATACCCTTGAAAAAAGTATGAGTCCCTCCTTATTCCTCCAACAATTGTTTTTTTTTTTTTCTGTACAGACAATTTTATAGGAGAATAACTCACAAAGAATAAAAACCGAATATATTCAGGTCTTTGAAAAAATAGCCATTAAACTGAACATTATAACAGAATCATGAATTCAGGACCAAGTTCTTGAAATTCGAGATCAGAATGGAAATTACTGTAGTACAAATCAAAGAAATTACCTCCCGCCATTTTACTTCCTAGTTAAAACTGAAGTTTCACTAAATTTAGAAATAAGTCCGTACCAGCTGGAGATGCAAATTAATTCTCACAACCGGTTTCTATTGATCATTAAAAATAAAAAGTGCGTATTACGCCATATAAAATAGGGAAAATTCCGGGAAATACACTATTATTAAAAACGAATTTCATCGGTTGTTTTGCCCAGTCGGCTGGGGCTGTAGAATACACCGACTGCGTCTCTGCAGAAGGGTAAGACCCCACCCCTAATAAGTGATATGACACTAAAAAGTCTGGTGGTGAGGATCCAGTGATGCTGGAGCTTTGGGGAATGCGAAGCACCCCTTCATTGCCATTGCTCCCGGGTCCACTCTGGCCCGGCGTGGTAGCACCTGATAGGGCCCTATCTATGGGTTAAATAGAACAGCATACTAATGCTAAACTGAATTGTTTGACTAAACTGAATAGCTTGAAATAGAAATGTTTTGGACAATTAAACCGTACTTACATTTAAACTCCAAGCTTATGCTAAACTGAATTATTTGAAATGGAACCATTTTTTGACTTTGAAACTGTACTTACACTAAACTAAATTGTTTAATATAGAACTGCTTTGCCATTTAACTGTGTGTAAACAAAATCTGTACTTATACTAAACTGAGTTAGCTGAATTAGAACTGCTTGACAAAACTGAATTGCTCGAAACAGAAATGTTTTTCACAATTAAACTGTACTTACATTTAAACTGAATACTTATGCTAAACTGAATTGTTTGAAATATAACTATTTTCATGAAAATGGATTTGGCGCTAAATAACCTACAGAGGTTGATATGCCATAAAACCCAACCAACCAACTATCGGTTGTTGTGTCTCAATTGCATATATATGAACCGACTATAGCTGTCGTAACCGTCAATGCATATTCCAAATAATCCGAAGAATTTTCTCTCCAATATGTACTTCTGAAGAATTCTTCTCTACAACCTGACCAACTTGCAAAACATCACCTCAAAGTAAGTATCACCAAAATCTTTCAAATTCAACGGTAAGCTTAGAAAATATATTTTTTTGGATAATTTCAGAGTATCACAATCCCAAATATACATTCGGCCATGTTTTATATTCTACCGGGCTATCGGCCTAAAGAGAAGAGCGTTTACCAAATGTCCGGAAGACCGGCGTTCCATCCCAGGTCGAATCATATCAAAGACTCAAAAATGGTACTTGATGCCGCCTTGTATAACTCTCGATATTATAAGGTAAGGATCAAGGGTAAAGTAGAGCAATCCAAAGAATGGTTTGGTTTGGTTTGGTTTCTTTGTTTATTGGCATATCAACCTTCGTGGGTTATTTAATGCCAAAGCCAATCTCTTATAAGAACAGTAGTGGTGCTATTTAACCCATAGCTGGCAGGATATGGGGGTTCATACCTTTCCCAAGGGTATTTGCCCGAAAGTGAACGTAATAGCGCGACTGGAGTTCGAACTCACGTGCTACGATTTCGCAGACCATTGCTTTAACCATTACACCACCCCCTCCAAAGAATGGAGTAGCAGCTTCTCCTACACCCCGGTGTAGTACCTATTGAAAAGAAAACCTTCAGGTCACCCTTAACAAGGGTAGCTCACTTATTTTGTTCTATATTCTGAACAAGCGGCAATAAATCAATTTAAAACTACTTGGAATCACAGAAAAATATAGAGATTGGAAGTTTTCGTCAAAGCTTTTAACCAGTAATATATCAATATATACGGAAGCTTAGAAAAAAAACCCAACAAAATGTTAGGTTAGTAGAACCTGGAATGATCGATTAGGTCAACTGGAACAGAATATATTTTAAAATTTGCCAAAGCCGCACCAAGGAATGAGATTTTGAGAGGTGTTAGGTTGAGTATAGTGGGAAAAATAGTCGCTGAGTTTTTCTTCTTAAAATCGAAAAGACGAGGAAGAGGAAGTAGCATTGTCAGAATATTTTTGATGTTTCATTTCAAAGTCTTCTTTCTAAGAATTGTGGCAATAAAAGAAGTTACAACAAGCAAATCAATATTATTGATCCTATTGAGATGAATCATCATACCGCAGTACTTGATCTGTGTAATGGTTTCAATGCATTAATATTGATAAAAGGTTTCAAAATAGGAATATTAAGCTGCAGTTTGCCTGTAAAACACAGATTATTGCCAGAGATATTCAAAGAATTTTTAAAAGAATATGAATTCGAAAAGTCAAATCTATTTCTCTGTCTCTGTCTGTCTGTCTCTCTCAATCTCTCTCTCTCTATATATATATATATATATATATCGTGAACGAGGTGGGGAGAGAGAAGTAGACAGTCAGACAGACAGGCAGACAAAAAAGAGATTTTCTTGTGGGTCAAATAGGCATATATTTCTAATTTATGCCAGTCTAATCGAACCCAAATAAAAATATTAAAAAACTAATTTTCTGCGCATGACAAAGTTATCCATCCTGAATTACCGCTTCCTAGTTTGAAGGCACACTAAGTGTAACGGTTATCGTTATACTAAACGTAACAGTGACCTAAATTCAAATCAAAAGAGAGGCTTTTTGCGTTTCACTGGGAAAGGCATGTATCTATCTATTGTTCTCCCCCACCCGTGCGAAAATTGTAATAAAGACTGGATTCTTTAACCATGGTTAGGCAAACTGTGTAAAAGAAGGAAAACACTAAATTCAAGCCAGCTTTACTCCTCTTAAAAAATGACCTTTTGTCATATCTTGTTTAGTAGGGTAAATAAATTCCACTCTCTACTTTTGTGATGAAACTAATGTCATAAGTTCGAGCCTCATTTGCACTTTGCTTCAATAATCTTAGGATAACACATACGAGGGGTTGTTGAAAAATTTTCGACCCAACCAAAGAAGAGATGAAATTTCGGGAAGGGTTAGAGAAACTTCTAAATTTTCATGGCTTAAGGTCAGAAACACCCAGCACTGTAAAAGCCGGAGACGCATCATTTTACAGGCTAGTCCTGAATACCGTGGTTATAAGGTCGATCCTCACAAGGCAACCTGTTGCTATGATTACGTTTAGATACTATTTCCAATTGTGTAGAGTTTTTCGATTGCTGGAGTCTTGAAGAAAGTTTCCGGAGACAAAAACAAGATGAAGGGATCATAACGAGAACATTTTAATATCATAATATTTTATCATTAATCCTCCGGCCTTCTTCAAGGGTTTGTCGAACTCGGTAACTTCGGAGGACATATCGGCCGAAACGTTGTGGAAATAACAATAAAGATGAAGACAATAGTCCGAAAACCCTTAATAATAAAAATCATCAAGCTTCATCTCAGAAATTTAGACGACCATAATATTTTAGTATCATAAATTTTTTTTATAGAATTGGTAAGTTTAAACACAATGTTCTCAAAATAACGAAATACCAAATAACGTCCATTTTGTGTTAAGAGGAATTAAAAATGTTCCGCCAAATTTAATTTTTTTAGTTATCCTCCCATGAGATTATACCACAGATTTTTTCCCTCTCTTTACGAAGAAATTGTTGCGTTGATTTGATATTGGTATTTAATTCATTTAATACTGTTGAGATGAATTCAAAAGATGCAATTTTATACGACATTTAATCAAATTATGACCAAAAAAGGTAAGTGGGGAATCATACTTTTAAATGTCACGAAAGGAGAACCAAGAAACAGACCAACAAATCAGCACTGTGGAAGTCTACATAGCGTTACGCTTATCGCCATTTGAAATGTACCTCGACGATGAGTCTGTTTGCATTTCACATAGCACTAATACCCTTAGGAAAGGCATGAATCCATCTGTTTTCGGATAAATGATAGAATAGACAAGACTTTTTTTTTAATTATGGTAAAGCAACCATACTAGGAGAAAGAAAACTCTGAATTCAAACCATTTGCATCTCTTAAAAATCCTGCTCATGACGTAAGATTTGGAAAATCACAACCTTTAAGCCACACGCACCTCTATGTCATTTGTATACGTAAGAATAAATTCGGACGTAGTAGAGAACAAATACATAATAATAAAGAAATATTTCCTGACCAATTGCTGGAAGTTTCAGAAATTAAGGGAAAAATTCATTTGATCCACTGATATGAGAAAACAAATTTGAATAAAACTGTAATTTATTTGGAATCATGAAATAATCAACAGGATATTTTTCCAGTCGAATAAGTTTTGTTAGTTTTCCTTTTGGTGTTTGGATCTTTTTTTTTTCTTCAAAAGTTCAAGTAATGAAACCAATTCTTTTTTTTTTTTTTCAGGTTGGCTGCCCTGAGAGAAATTGAACTAATCAATTTTAACGGTGAATAAATGTGAAAACGTCCACTTGATGTTTGCCTCAAGAATTTACATTCAAATGAGCATCGTTGAATTATTAAAAGTTTATTCGGTTGCGTGTGTCACGAAAATAAAATAAAAGATCAAATTTTGAGCCAAACTTTGAGTCAAAGCGACAGAAACATTGAACAATTAACACAGGCTGATGAAATTAAAGTTTTATCCTAGCCAGAGGATTTGAGGAAAAACCAAGCACGTAAGGTGAGTTTCATTCTAGTTGACTAGTAACATCACGAATTAAAGAAAATTGGACATTATAATATCAATAATAATAAAGCTGCACGGCCGGGTGGGAAAGGTAATCCATTGGGAATTGTTCAAGAAACTGACATATCCCTACACTAACAAATGGTATATGCACAAATCAGAATCTGTTCATGAAAATTAGTTGCATAATATTTTCCGAACTGAAAAACAATTCATTATAAATTAACATCTATCCTTCTAAAATCTTGCTAAGAATCAATCAAGCAAATTTACTAAAGATTATTATTTTATACCTTGCAAGTTTTTAACCGGAATCCGAGCAGCAGCAAGTCTCTTCATGTCTCCAGGACTTTTCCCAGTATTCTGGCCGATCTCAACAGTGCTGTATTTTGGATGGTCTCAAACTGTCCTCCGATTTCCAGCTCTTCCAGCCCCATTTCCTAACCTTTGGGGATCTTTCTAAGTGCGCCAATTACAATTGGTATCACCGTCATCCTCATGTTCCACCTCTTTCTTTGTTATCTGGCAATATCTAAGTACTTGTCCCTCTTTTCGCTAGTACTATTATGAGAGTTTTTCCAACCAACGTTAGATGATGGTTTCTCACTGGAATTTGAGTGACAGCAAGTTTCCTCAATTCTCCAGGACTCTTCTTACTATTCTGGGTGATCATACTAATGCTATAATCTGGACAGTCGCATCTGGTCATCTCATTTTCCAACTCCTCCAGCCTCTTTATCATTCCTTTGGTTACTGTACAGAGGGCCCCAGTTACTATTAGCATCACCGTCACCTTTAGTTTACACATTTCTTTCAGTTCTCTTGCAAGGTCTTGGTACTTATCTTTCTTTTTGGCTTCTTTCAGTTTCTCCCTGTGGTTCGCCAGAACGGCAAAGTCCACTATTCGGTAGTTTCTGTTTTTCTTTTCTTTTTTTTTTTTTCTAGACTATCACTAGGTCTGGTCGTCTGGCCGAGATTAGGTGATCCATTTGTATCTAAAAATCCCCCAAAATTTATTACGTCTCATTTCCCAGGACGGATTCTGGATTGTACATATACTATTTGTGCGTATGGTCAAATTTTAACTTCTTGCACGGTTCCCAGGGGATCAACTTCCCCACTTTGTCATGTATATTCTTATACTCTTTTGGTATTATTTGACAACATTCGTTTATTATTATTATTATTATTAGTAGTAGTAGTAGTAGTAGTAGTAGTAGTAGAAGCCCGATTCTACATATTAATTACTTTTAATTAGAAAATACAAATCGATTAAGTGACTTTTTTTTAATGACATGTCAATTTGTCTAGGATTATACTATACCTTGATGTGAGATTCGCGTTCACCGAAAATTCATGTTAACATTTTTTTGTGTGGTTGTTTTTTCAGGTTATTCTTCTTTGCACACGGTCCAATCAAATACGAATATTTTTAAACAAATCAATATTTGAGTGTGGACTACCCCTCATTGCTTTCCCTCCGTCAATCACTCGGAGTGGAAGTACTTGTTAGGTACCCTCAAGAGGTCAAACACATATGAGTGAAAATTATTTTCATTTAGTAGGAACAATGTCATAACAATGAGCAAATACTCTTGAGAAAAAAATCTAAACATGTACGTACAACGTAGGTGATTCCCTTACCTCAAAATAAAAAAAATATCCAGACGGGTACAACAACTCTTCAGCGTGGCTAGACACACGAGACGCTTCAAGCTGTGATCGAAACCCGGCTAGATTTACGTCAGCCTGATAACATACCTCACAACCAGCAACAGACTCAACGCAAACTAGGGAATTTAACGTGTATGTAATAAACTCCTTTTTTTTGTTTTTGTTTTTTGTTTTGACATTTTCACTCTATCGGATACCGAAATGCTCAATTCTTTAGAAGAACTGGGGTTTACACAAATGGCAACCGTTAAATCCTACGCCAAAGTGCTAACTTTCGTCCAATATTTAAACTCGAGTTTCCGTGTCCATTTCTAAAGTTGATAACCATTATACCAAATACATGGATATTACTGATTTAAATATATATAATGAATGAAATACAGAAAGAACAATAAACATAAGAAAAGGGGACAGAGAAGTTATAATATCTTCAGTAAATAATTCTTTTTATAACAAAAATAAGTCTGGATATTTTCGCATTCTTCCCAAACAAATGGAGAGCCAAGAATACAATTCTTCATTCTTTACATTGCTTTTTTCTCTACCCAAAAATCCGTTGTAAAAAATGACTCGAAATTCCTAACTTTCAGCTATTATTTCAGATGTTTGGG
>OY757906.1:131516717-131536948 GCA_963585895.1 Sepioteuthis lessoniana
AAATACTGCTTTATATATATATATATATATATATATATATATAATTTAAGATGGTTGGTTGGTTGGTTGGTTGTGTTTTATGGCATATCAGCCCTTGTAGGCTATTCAAATCCTCTTTATATATATATATATATATATATATATATATATATATATATATATATATATAGATGATTCGTAAGCGAATAGTAAGCCCAATCAACTTGGCCTGTAGAATACAACTGCATCTCTGCATAGAGATAAGACCCTCTCAAACGAGTGTCCTGATAGGACATTAAACAATCTGATGGTGTGGCTCCAGTAATGCAGAGTACCCCTTTACTGACAGGGCTCCCAGGTCCACTCTGGTCCTGGAGTGGTAGTACATGAGAGGGTCCTATCTATGAGACAAATAGAACTGTTTCGCATTTAAATTGAGTGCGAACAAATTACATACTAAATTGATTATTAGAACTGTTTGATTTTAACTATGCATAAACAAATGATTGATGTTTAATTGAACTGTCAGTCGTACATAACAATGATTGGAACCATTTAACTTTGTTGTCTTCTGCTAAATGGTATTGTTTGAAATAGAACTGTTTGACCATTTAACGGTGTGTAAACAAATGACTGATATTTAATTGAATAGTTTAATGATAAATAGTAATATTTGAAACCATTTAATTTTGTTGACTTATGCTAAACTGAATTGTTTGAAATAGAACTGTTTGATAATTTAACTGTGTGTAAACAAATGACTGATGTTTAATTGAATTGTTAGTGATATGTTGCAATACTTGGAACAATTTAACATTGGCTCATGTTTACCAATCATATACATCTAATATATATATATATATATATATATATATATATATGTTGTATAGCTGCAATACAAATACACGCGGAAACATAATCAAAGATAATGACGAACGAAACACTTTTCGTTATAAAAATATATCTCTCATTTTATTCTCGACAAGGGCCCACAGTTTGTTGTTAATTGAGAGATAGATGGAGAGACATATACTCAGAGAGAGGACTTCTTCTTCCCATATCTTCTTCCGGGAGCCAAGGGGTGCCAACGCTTGCACCTCCTTGCAAGCTCGTCAGAGACGCCTCTGATAGGCTGCGTGTCCCTCACTCGACTGTGATTTCTCTGCCTCTGTATAAATCTGACCGCGTGGCTCTCCTCACGTGGTCTCCTTCCGGTTACACACCTATTGTACCCGAGTGCCCTGATTGTGCTGCTCTGTTTACTAATCCCAACTTGACAGCTTGTCAAAGCACACGGGGTCACTAGAAGCGAACCGAAAATCCATGGCATATGTTATATAACATATGTATAAATCGGATTTGGTATTAAATAGCCAACAATGGAGGATATAAAATCAAACCAAACCGAATAAAACGAATAATTTAATGGTAACAATTTTAAACGAGCCAAAGCTCATTTGTTTGCACACAGTTAAATGATTTCAAGTCTTGCCACTTGACACTAATAATTCTATTCAACATTTTTCATTCGCTTGCAAGCAGTTAAATGATTCCAAGTATTGTGATATAATACTAATAATCAAACTTCATAAAAGTCATTCATTAGCACACAGTTAAATGGTTTCACGTATTTAGATGATTAGATATTTCTATTTGACCTTAATGAGACATTTATAACTGTAGCCACTCCAGGACAGAGTGAACTACCGAATACTATCTGTAAAGTGTTAATTCACCCCCCCCAAAGCAACAGGAGTAAAGCCTCATTTTCAGATGTAGTTTTGTATCATTCCCAGGACACTGGTTCTATACTTACACTTCGGGTCATTGTGGACCTGGAAGTAATGGCAATGAATATGTACCCCCTATTTCCTAAATCTTTAGAATTGAAACCACAACATCAGATGCAGTTTAGCGGATACTCATTAAAGGTTTCATACCCATGTGCAGAAATGCTGTCCACGTATTTTACAGCCAAATGAGTTTGAGTTAAGATAGAGAAGACATGAAGTCAACAGACTTCAGTGAAATTTAATTCCTTGATCCGATCATCACATAGGGGAGAAACTGACAGTTACCAAGCCCCGTTGACTTAATGTCTATGCTAACCTATCTTAGATTTGTATACCCTGTGATTGATATTGGTAAATATTTTTTATGAATATAGAAAACTATACACACACACACACACACACACACACACACATATATATATATATATATATATATATATATACGTGGTGCATTCAATAAGGTTCCAGACATTTTTTGTACAGGCGTTTAAAATTGTCGTAGACCCTTGAAAATTCACTATGTTATTCCTATACATCTAATGTGATGACTGGTCAAGTTTTATGATTTCAGGTTCAAATGAACAGTTACAGCAGCAATTGGAATACACCCTACTAAAGCCTGATTGCCACAGCTGGTGAATTTCAAAAATGAAATTAGGACGTCAGGACACTTTAGAAGAACGATATGCAATAAAATTCTGTTTTAAACTTGTTAAAAATGCTATAGAAACGTATGGTATGCTTCAGACTGCTTTTCGACCATCTTGCATGAATCGAGAATCAGTTTTTGAATGGCATAAGAGATTCAAGGAAGGTAGGGAGTCTGTGAGGGATAATGAGAGGTGTGGGAGGAGTAAGGAAGTCAATAGACCAGAGTTGATTGGCCAAAGGGTTAGGGTTAGGATTACTATGTTGAGGTTTTAAGGGAGTTCAGCAAGAGATTCCGTCGGAAGAGGCCATCACTCTTCAAATCGGGTCAGTGGCATTTCCAGCAGGACAATGCACCAGTCCACAACTCCGTCCTTGTCACAGACTATTTGACCAAGATGGGCATCAAGACATTTCCCCACCCTCCCTATAGTCCAGACCTTGCTCCCTAAGACTTTTGCTTATTCCCTTAGCCCAGAGGCTATCGTTATGTGACAACTGAGGAGATGAAAGCGGTTGTGACGAAATTCATTGACACGCTCACACAAGAGGACCTCGATGGGGCGTTCCAGAAGTTGATGGAACGGTACAACAAGTGCATTACAGCCCGAAGGAGATTACTTTGAAGGGGACTAGAGTTTTATATGCGCTATCAATAAAGGACTGATTGCATTTCACATAGCACTAATACCCTTGGGAAAGGTATGAATCCAATTATTCTCCCTCCAGTTATGGGTAAATAGTAGGGCAGACTAGGTTCTTCAGCCTTGGTGAGGCAACTAGTCTAGGAGAAGGAAAACTCTGAATTCAAACCTGTTAAACTCCGCTTAAAAATTGACCTTGTGTCATACCCTGCCCGAGCAGAGGGGTTAGGTAAATAGGATTAAGGTGCGCATACGAAAAAGTGTGGAAACTTATTTAATGATCCTCGTATATATATATATATATATATATATATATATATATATATATATATATATATATATATATAATGCAGTTAAAAGAAAATTCAAACTTGACTAAATTGTCATTATAAATTTTTTTCGGTGAAGAATAACATTATACTCTTCGTCTCGTCAGTCGACTTCACACGATCAATTTAAGGTTGAAAAACAGCAAATGTGGATAACAATCTATATGTACGTATGTACGGAAAAAAAAACAACATAAATTTAGATTCTCAGGTTAAAGTAAAGGGGGTTAAAACAATAAAGTTTTAAGAAAATGAAGAAACCAGGAAAAATGTGTCACTGTAAATTAACCCCTCTCAATATGTAAACTAAACTCTCATCTTCGCATATTTATATGTTTACTACTTTTACATGCGTTAAATCCCTCAGCTAATGGGGCCATCATCCTCCTCCTAAAAAAGCAAAAGAAAAAACCTTTCTGCACCCAACAGGTGCCTTTAATTAACCCAAAATCGGTCAAAGGGAATTAACTACTCCAGAAATTAAAAGATCCTAATTGCGAATTAATATCTAAAGTTCCAAGCATCTCCCTCCCTACACAAATCTCTGCTTATAATAATAATAGTAATCACTGAAATAAATGTTATTATTCCCAATAAAAATCATCAAAAATCAATATCCTTGTTTTTATCTAGAGTAGGAACCTCGGTGGCCCTTAATCAGGATAATCTAAATTTATTTTTGTCTACATTTAAACACGAGTTTGTTACGTTCATAAAGCAGTTGCCAGCGACTCTTAAAATTAATTAATCTAATTTTTTCACCGATACACAAGTTATATCTGCCATTGAAGCTATTCGTCGTTAAAGACTGCCTGATTATTTTTCCCTTTATTCCAGGAGTCAGCTCCTGATCCTTAATGGACTCTCTTGTATTTTTTGTGTCTGCTGTATTTACTCGTCACGTGATTAACTGTTTTATCTTTGGTACCGTTTAACCTGCACTTGCTATTCTTCTGTGCATTGTCAATTTTCGCTTTGACGTAAGTAGTTCTTATGACTTTATTTAGTGCTGGTTTTTAAAAGAGACCCAGTTACTCTCTTAGAATTTCCCTTCTTATCAACATCCTGGTAATCTAATATGTAATTTCCTTAGTTTGTCGCTTACAGATTCCATTTAACGTAATTATTACTCCTCGTGCAAGTTTTTCACACCAGCGTTAGTTTGTAGTTTTTCACGGGGGTCTGAGTGACTGCAAGTCTCCCCAGGTCTTTAGGACACCTCACAGTATTGTAGCCGATCTTAACAATGCTGTGGTTTAGATGGACTTGATTCTTTTTCTGATTTCTGAGATCTGCAGGAACAGAAGAATCCTTCTGATGATTTTTTTTCTTATCAATTAACACCAGATCGTGATTAATTTGTATCTCAGACCCCCTGAGAATTGTATGCATAGCATTTTCTTGGACGGATTCTCATTTGTGCATGCACCATTTCTTAAATTAATCAAATTCTTAATCTCTTGCATAATTCCCTTTGATCACCTTTCCCTACTCAGTCGTGCCTAGTTTTGCATTGATTTTATGTTTGTTTGCTGCATTCTATTTTTATCAAAAGACATTCAATTTGTCTCTCGAGTTTTTTCTCTTTCTAAAGCATGTCCAGGTCTTCTTGGATGCAATCTCTTCAATCTATGAGAGCTGTTTTTCTTTTCTAGAGTTTGTTGTTTTACTGTTTTTTCTTAGTTCAGATACTGGGAGTGTCCTCGTGGTGTAATGGTTAAAGCGATGGACTGCGCAATCGTAGTAAGAGAGTCCGTACTCCAGTCCCGCTGTCACGTTCATTTTTAGACAAATACTCTTTGGAAAGGTATGAACCCCCTTATCCTCCCAGCTATGGGTTAAATAGTACCACTACTGTTCTTCTAGGAGAATGGCTTTGGCATTAAATAACCTACAAAGGTTGATATGCCATTAAACAAAGAAACCAAACTACTTGGGTTGACATTGCTATTATAGCCTGCTGTTTATTATTTTTATTTTGAGAGTTTTTCACACCAGCATCCACAAATAGTGTCTCACTGGTTTTGAGTGACAACAAGTCTCTTCAAGTCTCCAGGACTCTTCTCAGTATTCTGGTCTATCTTAATGATGTAATCTGGATGATATCCATGTTTCCTTTTATTAGTAAGTCTTCCAGTCCCTTTACCTATCCTTTGGAGATTGCTCCAAGTGCACCAACTACAATTGGTATCACCATCATCCTCATGTTCCATAGTTTTTATTTCTCTCATAAGGTCAATATATTTATATACACTTTTCCCTTTCTTTAAATTTTACTTTGTGTGCTGCCAGGACAGTAAAGTCCACAATATGGCAGGTTCTCTCTCTCTCTCTCTCTCTCTCTCTCTCTCTTTGTTGTTGTTGACTATCACAAGTTCTTGTCGTCTGACCGTAATTAGGTGATCCGTTGGTATCTCAACATCCCAGAGAAAATTGTGCATTTCGTTCACCAGCAGGATGGATTCTGGGTTGTGCATATGCCATTTGGTAGTTTTGTCAAATTTGAATCTCTTGCACAATTTCTAGGGGATCACCTTCCCTACCCAGTTGTGTCTAGTCTTATATTCTTTTCTGTGCTAATTTACTGCATTCGCTTATTATATGAGTGATTATTTCGTCTCTATCATCACATAACTTGCTATTTTGTTGCGTTTTATCCATTTTTGTTTTAACGTAGTTTTCTCCTTATGGTTTTGTGCTGCTATTAGAAAAAATCAATTTCTTTCTTAAGTAATTGTCTTTAATTGGAATCATTTTGAGATGAGGCTTCTTAATCTGAGAATTAATTTTTATTTATTGCGGATTTTTTGTCCTCATCTTGGTAGTTTTTTTGTTTTTTTTTTTTGTGTTGTTTCTTCTTTCACTACGTTTCGGCCAAGCCTCATCTCAAAATGATTCCAATTAAAGACAAGTACAAAAATTCGGTAGGGACCCGACGATTGAAGACCAGATAAGGATTTATAAGACCAAAAAATCCATCCTTGATCGCCCTTCGGGGCCCCTGGCGCAGCGGATAGAGGCGTTGAGTCTCTACGGTTCCAGGTGAGCATTGTCAGAAGATAGGATTTACCCAAGCCGGCCAGAGGTTTACTTGGTCAAAAACGTAGTGCGATAGACAACAACTATGGAAGGCAGTAATTACTTGGGATACGGTTACAAGACTCATCATTCTTATCCGAGGTCGCGGTAAATCGCCTGAAGAAGACCAGAGGTGAAATTTGGCCGAAACGATCTGAAAGAAGAAACAACACAAAAAACTACCAAGATGAGGACAAAAAGTCCGTAATAAATAAAAATTAATTCTTTTTTTAAGGTATCCCTTTCTTATTTTTCTCGTGTGAGATATTGTTTGTTTGTCGCTTGAAATATCCAAACAATTGTTATTCTTCCCATTTTTGTTTTTTACTTATTGTTATTCTATTGATCCTTGTGTTGTTTGTGTTGTTTCTGGTCACTGTAATCAGTCTTCCTCTGCTCGTATTTATGTAATCTTTGAGTCATTGTATCAATGTATCGACGCTATCTTCCTCCTTCTTTTCTTGTCACGTACAATCTGTCAATGTCATCACCTGAAGAAGGCCAGAGGTGAAATTTGGCCGAAACGTAGTGAAAGAAGAAACAACACAAAACCTACCAAGATGAGGACAAAAAGTCCGTCATAAATAAAAAATTAATTCTTTTTTAAGGTTTTTAAGGGAAACCATTAAAAATTAATCCTTTTTTAAGGTTTCCCTTTCTTAGTTTTCTCGTGTGAGATATTGTTTGTTTGTCACTTGAAATATCCAGACAATTGTTATTCTTCCTATTTTTGTTTTCTACTTGTTGTTTGTGTTGTTTCTGGTCACTGTAATCAGTCTTCCTCGGCTCGCATTTACGTAATCTTTGAGTCATTGTATCAATGTATCGACACTATCTTCAAGGTTGGTGAGTCCTCTACCTCCTTCTTTTCTTGTCACGTACAATCTGTCAATGTCATCTCTTGTACGTAAGGTATTATGCATCGTTATGAGTTTTCTTGTTCTCTAGTCCATTTGTTGAAGTTCTTTCCTTGTCCTCATAAAGAATGGTCCCGAGTATCTTACGAGAGGGACAGCCCAGGTATTTATCCTTTCGATGAGATTTCTGTCATATAGTTTGATTTTCAATAGTTTTCTTGTTTTCCTGAGAAATTCCTTTTTTAATTTTTTTCTTTTATCTCCGCTTGTTTGAGGGTGTCTGCTTTCAATATTGCCAAGTATTTGTAAGCTTCCTTTTCTCTGAGCGTTCTGATTTTTTCTGGGTTTGGAAGTTCTATTCCTTCTGTCATTTTTCTTTTTATGTTTCTTATTATTATAAGCTTGGGAATTTTTTCTCTGCCAAATTCCGTCCACATACCCAGAGTGAATATGCTCACTGCCTATATTAGGGCTTCTAATTCTTTTATTTTATTTTTGGCCAACAGTTTGATGTGGTCCTTGTACATTAGGTGGTTAATGTTTTCATGCAATTTATTAAATTTGTTGCATTTCCTAAGTATGTGATTGGGTGGTGTCATTGCTATTACAAATATTATTGGTGATAGCGCATCTCCCTGGAATATACCTCTCTGGATCTATACCTCGGCTAGGCTTTTTCCTCCTGCTGTAAATTCCACTCTCCAGATTTCCATGGTTTCTTCGATGGACTTGATAATTTGATTGGATATCTTGTGCATTTTAAGTCTTTTATCCAGCTGTTATTATTATTATTACTTTGCTATTTTGAGAGTTTTTCACACCAGCGTTCGCTGATGGTTTTCCATTGGAGTTTGAGAGACTGCAAGATTTCACAAGTCTCCTGGACACTTTTCAGTATTCTGGCCGATCGTAATAATGCTGTTGATTGGATTGACTCCACTTGTCTTCTAATTACCATGTCCTCCAGTTCCCGTACAAATCCTTTGGTGACCGTGCTGAGCGCGTCAATTACAATCGGTATCACCGTCACCTTCATATTCTACAGTTTTTTCATTTCTCTACCAATGTCTTTATCTCTCTTTTCTCTTTCTTTCAGTTTTATTCAGTGGTCAGCTGGAACGACAAAGTTATTATTATTATTATTATTATTATTATTATTATTTTGCCCATTCGTATGTTTTTCACGTGACCGTTAGCTGATAGTTTTCCCTTGGAGTCTAAGTGACAGCAAGTGTCTTCTTATTATTACTTTGTTCTTCATTTTATTTTCGGTTTCTTAGAATCTGTAACCGGATCATAACCCAAGACCCTTATTCATGTTTTAAATGCCTATTTTTGGTAATGATTTCCCCTGATATTGATAGTGCTCTCTTAAAGAGTTAAGCAGTTCCGCAAAGTGCAATTTTTTTATTTCAAATACGCTGGAACTGACAGTTGTCTTTTTAATGTGTTTATCTGTCCATTTTTTTTTTTATCATACCCAGGTTTGCCGCGTTTACTGTGAATTTCTTTTTCCAGGTCTTTGTATTTACTTATTTTATTATACAGAGGTAGTTTTAAGGTGCTACGGTTTTTTCAGTTTCTATTTCCAGGTCTTTGTATTTATTTCTATTCTATTTTTTGATTGATATGTTATTATCTTTCGGCAGTACAATATCAATTAAAAGGCATGTCTTCCTTTTATAGACTTTAACCACTATATCTAATCTATTGTTCTTTATTTCTCTATCATATTGTTAAATGTCAAAATTATTTTTCTTTATGATTGAGGTTTGTATTAACAAGGCTTTTTCGCTTTCACAGGAGGAAGTGGATTAGTGACGTGACGCGAACTAACACTGTTTTTGACGTTGAAGCGAGAAATAAGAAACTCGGCTTTTCTTTAGGAGAAGACTTTGGTGGGAGAGGACCGCTAAAAAAAGGAGCTCCGCGCTTGACCGCTGAGAACCATGTAGTTTGAAGAAATTTTCTTCTAGATAGGGAAATTTCTTGTGGCTGACTAAGAGCCTGATGAAATTCTATTAGGTATCCCTTATCTATTGCTGAATCTTCTTGTCGAAAGAAAATATTTTTAATTGCTGACCTGAGGAAATTTTATCCAGTTTCAAATTGAGTTGCAGAGTTTCTATTTGAAAGGAGATATTTATAAATGCTGAACGGAGGAAATTCTTTTAAGTTTTCTACCGTGGAATTGCTATGCCTTGAACACTAAAATTATGAATGCTGAACACAAGGCTGGAAGGGATTCTCCCCTTTAAGATTCTTCATAAAAGAACTTTCTAAGAAACAAATTGCTGAAATTTTTCTCAATACATTTTTTCTTAATTACAATTGCTGCTGCTGCTGCCGCTGAAGATTTTACTGTCGTGAAGACTTCCATTCTTAAAGGACTTTTTTGAACCTGTAAGACCTGTTTTATTTTGGAATTCTAACGAATTATATTATTTCTTTGTATTCATACCTCTGCTTTGTTCGTTGTTTTCAACCCGAATCTTTTTTTGGAGACTACTGTCTAGGGTTAATCATTCGGTCTTTCGACTGAATGCTAAAGTGCAATAATTTTAGCAGTATGCGCTTTCTTTATTTTAAAATGAATATCATATGCATATTTTATATATTTTTCATCTATAAATAAATAAACAGTTTATTGGATGCACGTGTTACTTTTATTTCCGGTTCAATATTGGAATTTAAATTTGCACTTGTGAGGGTGGTTATCTTGTGGTTAAAGAAGGCCGTGAGTTATCTCCCTTACTGTGCAGTTGTTGTTTTTTGTTTTTTGTTGTTTTTTTTTTTGTTTTTTTGTCTTTTTTTTACGTTGAAGGAGTTGTTTCTTGTGTTGTTTTTTTGTAAAAAACATAATCCTTTAATATTGTTTCTGGTCGACGTTAATACCATTTTTCATAATCCAATATTCTATTGTATATACTTACCCTTCAATGAAATCAAAATTTAACTTATCCTTCCTTTCTTTATATTCTATTGGTGTTAGGATTAGGCTACTTGACAGTAAGTGTTCAGTTAATTCAGGTTTTTTACAGCTTTTCACATATTGAGTTTGATCCACTTTTCATAATATTTGCCTAATAGTTTCTAGTTGGTAGTCTTATGATGCTGTTACTAACCCTTCTGTCTCCGCCTTCAGTTCAGCACTTTTCAGCAACTGATTAGTCTTTACTCTATCGATATCAGCATTTCTAAATTTTTGTGTTTATCGCCCAGGTTTTTCTTTCAGGGAGTTTTTTAAATCGATTTAGTCCTTCTAATTTTGCTTCTCTTTTCTTTGTTATTATTATTATTATTATTATTATTAGTAGTAGTAGTAGTAGTAGTAGTAGTATAAGAATTAGTAGTAGTTGTAGTATGTCATTTTGCAGTCGTATCAGTAACTGGCCTTGTCAAGGGTTCTGATCATTTACAGCTATCACCTCAGCTTGTCCATGGCTATCACAATAGCGTCGCCATCTTATTACAAGTTAATTTTGTGCTAGTTTTTTATTTTCTAGCATTACTAATCGTTCTTTATTTATTATGAGGGATTGGGAACAATAACTACAGGATTTATAGTAAGTAGAGTGTTTGCCAGTGGTCCGGGAGACCTCGGTTCAATCCTAGGTCGCGTCATACCAAAGACTTTAAAAAATGGTACTTGATACCGTCTTGCTTAACACTCAGCAATATGAGGTATGTATCAAGGGTAAAGTGGAGCAATCCAGGGAAAGGAGTTGCACCCTCCCCTACATCTCGGCGTAGTAGCAATCGAAAAGAGATCCTTCTGGTCGCCCTTGACTACGGTCGCCAACTTTACTTACTTATTGGCTCACACTTTGTAAAATGAGCACGAATTTTTCACGAAATCTCAAAAAATATTGAAAAATCTTGTCTCAGAATACGGCCATTGTAACTGACCTTTGTACCTCCGACGAGATAGCATAAATGGTAATGATTGGATATAAACCAAGCGGACAGGATGGACAAAAAAAGGACTGAATACACCATAGCAAATATTCAACTGGAGAAGACGTGACTGATCGAAATAGAATGAATAAATGTTTAAATTTCATAATTAAAAGCCCGGGTATGTGTGGAAAGGAAAGTTTGAACAAGAAAATAACAATGGAAACATTTTCTAAAAGGGCAAACGGGAATATAAACTGCATTGGAGAGTTTTATATTATATTTCCTTTGAGAAGAGATGTAACTTTTTCTTCTTCATCTGCTTTTTCCATCTATTAATCAGTTAATCCCTAACTATTCCTAACTGTTGATATTTACTAAGTGTAGCAAAAAGATCAAAATATAGATATGTGTACCGAGAAAATGACCATTGAATGATACAGTGAGAAGAGTCTGTCTGCTTACTTGGAAAATCAGCGTTCAATAGCTTTATTTAACTTCATTTGGACCATGAAACATTGAAGTCAAGGGACGATCCCTGACACGAAGCAGACACTAACTTAGTTATAATGCTCACCTTTGTCTGAGAAAGGTCTGAGTTGTGCAACTTTCAGCAAGGAGTCAAGCAAAGTCGCCCGTGAAACACACTTGTTAATTATTTCTACGCTATATATATATATATATATATATATTTGGTTTGTTATGACTAGTTCAAAACCTAAACGAGGCTTTGGGAGAGGAATGGATCTAACTCTTGGCCTTCTTGCGATTGGCAAATAGTAGGGCAGACTGGCTCTTTAACCTTGGTACGGCAACCAATCCAAGAGAAACAAAACTCTAATTACATACCTGTTAAACCACGCTTTAAAAACTGACCTTATGTCACATCCTGGCAATGAAGGGGTATTTCGCATTCCCCAAAGCTCTAGCATAACAGGAGCCACATCATCAGGACACTCATTAGATGGGGTGGGGGTTACTCTCTGCAGAGATGCGGTTGATGTATTCTACAGCTGGTACTGATAGAATCTGTTATGGCTCAATCTATAGGTCAGATAAGTTTAAAAATTATTTTTATTTTATAGGACTGTGTGCAAATAAAACCTCTTAAGAAACAACGACTCTTACAATATAAATATAACTGTACAGTGAATGCCATTTTCAGCGTAACTCTTCTAAAGACAAATAATTTTTAGACGGTTTTAGCATATCAAGTATTCCAATCCAATAAAAATAATCAGCAAAATATCTATTTGATCTATTCTAAACAGGAATTACCACTCTGGATCAGAGTGGGCCTGGGAGTAATGCTAACGAAGGAGTACATCACACTCCTCAGATCTCCAGTTTTGAAGCATTACAATGGGATGCAGTTTAGTTCCTTATCCAGGACACTTATTTTCAGGGCGTGTAGGGGGGGTCTTACCTCTTGGCAAAGGATATAGTCAGTTTATTCTAATCTCCTGTGACAAAGCTTCATACAGATAATTAGTTTATTGCATTTATTTTGTGGACTCTAAATGTATAAGCTTGTGCCAGATTCGGGAAACTTTATCGGTAAAAGTAGAAAGGAACTGAAATAACACGTAAAAACAGGACGGGAAAATGATTTTTTAAAATGCCGAGTAAAAAGGAATGGGTGGGGTCAGAATAAATGCAACATTATTGCAATTTGACAATTCATCCGATTGTCTCTCTCTCTCTCTCTCTCTCTCTCTCTCTCTCTCTCTATCTATCTATCTATCTATCTTTCTTTCTTTCTTTCCCTCTCTCTCTTTCTCTTTCTTTCTCTCTCTCTCTCTTTCTCTTTTTCTCTCCTTCTCTCTCTCTCTCTTTCTCTCCCTCTCTCTCTCTCTATATATATATATATAGATATATCTTTCTCTCTCTTTCTATCTATCTATCTATCTATCTATCTTTTCTTTTATTCGATAAAGAATCCTTAGGAAAAAATGGAATAGAAAACAATTAGCAAAATTGATTCATCTTTGAACATTTTCGTTTGTAACTCGCATAATTTGGTGAAGACACTATAAAGAATTAAAATAACTCAAGCCGTTACATAGGAAAGGCAAGAATAATTAAGTTGGCGTGTATAAGTGAATATATCATGTTGAATACCGTTTATAATGATTCTGTATTTTCTAAAATTAGTTTTGGTTTGGTTTGGTTTTATGGCAAATCAACCATTGTAGTCTACCAAATCCTTTTTATACATACATATTAAGTATATGAGTTCTAAAATGTATGATTTCTAAAGACATTTTGTTTGGTTTGGTTTCTTTGTTTAATGGCATATCAACCTTTGTAGGTTATTTAATGCCAAAGCCATTCTCCTAGAAGAACAGCAGTGGTACTATTTAACCCATAGCTGGGAGGATAAGGAGGTTTATACCTTTCCCAAGGGTATTTTCCCGAAAGTGAACGTAATAGCGCGACTAGAGTACGAACTTGCTTACTACGATTCCGCTGTCCATCGCTTTAACCATTACAACACGAGAACACCCCCCGGACATTTTGTTGATAACATCTGTAAACGATCCTTTAGTTGCACACAAATGATTTCACTTGTTCTTATCTAATACGAATAATTCTATCAACTATTAATCATTTATTTGCACAGTTAAACGTTTACATGTATTGTTATTTAACATAAACAATTCCATTAAAAATCAGTTATTTGTTTACGCACTGTTAAATGATCAAACAGTTCTATTTCAAGTAATCCAGTTTTTCATAAGTCAACCAAGTTAAACAGTTCCAAGTATTGCTATGTATCTCTAATAAGTAAAAAAATAGTTGGTGACCGGAGTTGAGGGCGACCCGAAGGCTCCCTTTTTGATTGCTACTACACCGAGGTGTAGGGGAGAGCACAACTCCTTTCCCTGGATTGCTCCACTTTACCCTCGATACGCACCTTATACTGCTGAGTGTTAAGCAAGGAGGTATCAAGTATCATTTTTAAAGACTTTGGTACGACACGACCTGGGATTGAACGCAGGTCTCCCGGACCATTGGCGGACACTCACCCACTAGGCCAGTGACCTGGTATCACTAACAGTTCGATTAAACATCAGTCATTTGTTTACACACAGTTAAATGGTCAAAAATTTCTATTTCAAACAATTCTGTTTAGCGTGATTTGTTTGCATTCAGTCTAAATGGTCAGACAGTTCTATTTGATCCATAGATAGGACCCTATCAAGTGTAACCACTCAGGGGCCAAAGTGGACCTGGGAGCGATAGCAATCAAGTGGTACTCCGTATTTCCCAAAGCTCCAAGATTAGAGGAGCCTCACCTTCAGATTGTTTAGTGTCATATCAAGAGCACTCGTTGGGGGAGTCTTAACTCTTTGCAGAGATGCAATCGGTGTATTCTAGAGTCCCAATCGACTGAGCTATTCAAAAATTAGTGTCTTTTTATGTTGGACTGAGATTCGAATTAGATGTCAACGCCTTGACTCGAACTTGTACTACTTGTTATGAATCAATCAAATAGATAAGCTTGAAAATTATTCATATTTCAAAGAACTCTGTGCCAAAAAAAACCCTCTTTAGAATCAACTACACAAACAATATAAATATAACTGTACAATGATTTGGTTTGGTTTGATTTCTTTGTTTAATGGCATACCAACCTTTGTAGGTTACCTAATGCCAAAGCCATTCTCCTAGAAGAACAGTAGTGGTACTATTTAACCCATAGCTGGGAGGATAAGGGGGTTCATACCATTCCCAAGGGTATTTTTCCGATGTGAACGTAATAGCGTGACTGGAGTATGAACTCGACTGTACAATGAATGTAATTCCCTAACCATTCGGCATAAGATAATTATATACATGTTGACATGAAGTTAAATCGATCAATCAGTCAATCGAACATCATACATACTCTTCTTTAAGTCCGTCTTGAATATACGAGACGTCTTAAAAAAGTATCAATGTTGAAACTGTATTTCCCATAAAAGAAATGAACAATGAATAAAATGTTCATTTTCTTCAAAATCGTCTTCCTTTGTCTAAAGCAGACTTCTTGACCACAGCAGACTAGAGAGTTCTGTCAACGCTCTCTTTTACGCATAGCTTGTGTAAGAAGAGATGGGTTCATCCATTTACTAAAGGGCATTCGTACAAAATAAATGAAAATAGTATCAAATAAAATTTTGATCTTGTCTCGCCGATTCGATTTGTCGCATGGATGGCTGTTATCTCATGGATGCTTTATGCAACCCCTACGCACGAGCAGGATGTGACACGAGGTCACTTTTAACAGTTCTGAATGCAGAGTTTTCCTTTTCCTAGATCGGTTGCCATACCAAAGATAAAGAAATCAGTCTGCCCTACTACTTACCCATATTAGGAGGGGGAATGGTTGGATTTGCACCTTTCCCAAAGGTATTAGTGCTATGTAAAATCCAAACTGCCTAGTCCAGGTTTTGAACTCGGGTCGCCATGTCCACTTCCTTCGAAGATAAACCATTACAACACAAGCATCTCCTTTCATTTGATTTCATGTGTATCTTTAATCTTAGATTTATTAATACTTTGGGGAGTCCCTGTGGCAAACATGCTGGACTGCGACGTCACAGTAAAAAAGTTCAAACCCCAGTCTCGCCGTGACGTTCACTTTTGGACTAATAATACCCTTGGGAATTATCCTCCAACCAGCTATGGGTTAAATTGTACCAATTCTATTCTTCATGAATGGCTTTGGCATTGAATAACCAATGAAAGTTGATACGCCATTAAACAAGAACATTAACCAGTCATACATTCTTAAAAGTATTTAGCCCAGTCGGCTGGGGCTGTAGAATACACTGACTGCACCTCTGCAGAAGAGTAAGACCCCTCCCCAATGAGTGCCCTGGATTTGACATTAAACAGCCTGATGGTGAGGTTCCAGTAATACTGGCTCCCTGGGGAATACGGAGCACCCCCTCATTACCATTGCTCCCAGGTCCACTCAGGCCCGGCGTGGTAGCACCTGATATGGGTCCTATCTACGGGTTAAATAGAACTAACGGCATACTTATGCTAAACTGAACTGCTTGACTAAACTGAATAGCTTAAAATAGAAATGCTTTTGACAATTAAACTGTACTCACATTTAAACTGCAAGCTTATGCTAAAATGAAACCGTACTTACATTTAAACTGCTTACTTATACTAAACTGAATTATTTGAAATAGAACTGTTTTTTGACATTTAAACTGTATTTACACTAAACTGAATTGTTTAACATAAAACTGTTTTGACATTTATCTGTGTGTAAACAAAATCTGTACTTATACTAAACGGAATTAGCTGAATCAGAATTGCTTGACTAAACTGAATAGCTTGAAATAGAAATGTTTTTGACAATTAAACTGGGTACTCATGCTAAACTGAATTATTTGCAATAGAACTGATTATTTACATAAAAATGGTTTTGACGTTAAATAACCTACAAAGGTTGATATGCCATAAAACCCGACCAACCAACCAAATTTTAAGTATCATTCCAGGTTAAACGACTTGGCCTCTATATAAAAAAAGGATTCTTCAACTGTTTAATAATAAAAAGAGACCTACTCCATAACCTGTTTTGGTAGTGGGAGCGCTCCTCATGTAGCCTTGCGGAGTCTATACATCACTTTATATAGTTTAAATTCAGAGTTTTTCTGTTACAATACTGGTCGCTTAACCAAGGTTAGATAACCCAATCTTCCCTACTATTAACTCATAGTGGCAGGTAGAATAGTTTGATTTACTTTTTTTTTCATGAATATTAGCAGCATGTAAAATGCAAACAGCCTTGTTCAGGATTTAAACTTAAGTAGCAGAATCCACTTCCTACAATTATAACCGTTATGCTAAGAACGCCTCAAAATAATTCATGAACTTTAAAATTGGTCGTTTAGATAATCCTAATCCACAAAAATTGATAATCCGTTTATAGTTAAAAACACCTAAACTTCTAATTTTTCCTTGTAAGAACCCCTGAGAAAATCTAGAATATTCATAAATTACAAGGATAATAAAAAATTACTTTTTGATGGTTGCTTCAAAAGGGAAATGGCGATTTGGATTGCTGTCACCTCCAATAAATTTATATTTTGGACTCGTGATACTCCCATCTTGCGATATGCTGTAGTGTAATGGTGACCGTCTTGGAAAATGAACACCGCGACACGAGTTTAAATCCTGGACCAGACTGATAAAATTTCACACTGTGCGAATACCTTTGAGAAAGTTATGGATCCAATTTTTCTCACTCAAGTTATGGGTAAATAGTAGGATCGATTGGATTTTTTAGCAACCAATCTGGAAGAAGGAAAACTAAGAATTCAAACTCGTTAAACTCTACTTTAAAATTGACCTTTTGTTACATCCTCCCCGTCCGAAGGGCGAGTAAATACACACTTCCCATCTCGCAAACCAGATATCCTGAGTACAGTGTGTAAATGCTTTATATCAATGATAAAGAGGCATAAAATGATGAAAGAATGAATGACTATAATACTTTCTTTACAATAATATATATCTCGAAAGTTCGAAATTCTGTAAGAATGAAAGAAAGACAAGAAGACAGAGGTCGCAGGCACAGACTGGCGGAGGACTGCTATATTAACCCTTTCTTAACCCACGTTGTGATTACGTCTTTGTTTGTTTGACGAGAGGTTCTCAATCGGAGCCTGCCAGCACTGCCTGTCCTAACGTGCGCCGGCCGGCCGCTCTCCAAACTTTTTGACTACCCGAATCTCTTCTGACTGACTGATCGTCTGACTGGGTTGTCGTGTATATATAATTTCATAACGCCTGCGCGTTCTTCCAGCTCGTGATTCATTGATCTGCTCCCTCTTGTCAACCCACGCAAGCTGTCTTCTTGTTTACACTGCTGGAACGTCCTGCCTCGGAAATCCCTGATTGACGACTCTGTCAAAGGTCAATAGGCAACAGAGAAAACGTACGCATAAGCGACGTTCTCTTATCGACCCCTACGCAGGAATGCACAAGTCTTGGCCCTCTTGTAAGAACTCACATACATCAACTCTGTGCGGATACTGGATGCCGCCTAGAGGAGCGACAGACGATAGAGACGGATGGCGAGAGAGAGGAAGAGAGAAAGATAAGAGAAAGTGTGAGAGATTCTGGGAAGTTCATGCAATCAGTACGATTTAATGATGATTAAACTTATTCATCCCAATTCATTACATGACATATTGAGTTTTCAAAAAATGTGTCAGAAAATTTTTAATTAGAAAAAAAGGGAAAATAAAATCAAACTGATAGGAAAACTTAAAATCTAATTTAAGAAAAATAAAAATGAAGAAAAGGTACTCTATACCTTAAATTAATCTATTTTCAGATAAAATCAATTAACAAGAAAAAAGTTTGGCGTCAAGTCGACACAAAGGTTGTCGTGATTAGACATCTTCTGAATTCTGTCATTTGATTAGTGCTGGGATGTTTTTCTTTGTTATGTCTTCATATATCTCTTTTATATCGGAGCTGATTTTTAATATTATTTACGATTGATTGTTTGCACTTAATATACAAATGTTAAAAGAAGGGATAGTTGTACTTTTCACACAAACTGACTAATTGACACAAATATATATACATATATACTGTAGAGGTTTATGATTCTTACTAACTGACTTAGTGAGTTAATGGAGGACTGAATGTTTTAGTATAAGTAAATAATGCTCCATATCAATGATAGAGCTTTTACATATAGAAAAATATATATATATATATAAATTATATAACATGGAAGTTTCTGTGATCCTGGGTTTCAAAGCATGAAACCCAGGATCACATACACTCCCATATAATACATATATATATATATATCATCATCATCATCATCATCATTATGTCGTGCCGCTAGCACGGATATCCCTGGCCCTCTCTCGCCACTTTTCCATGGCTTCATCCCGTATCCTCACATAGCTGCTGTATGTATGTTCGAGCTAGTCGTCCTGCATTTGCTCGGCCATATGTGGGGGTCCATAGTAGGACAACACTTATGAGCTCGTCCTTGCTTCTCCAGCAGTGTCCTGAGTGGCTGCTTCGTCTAACTTGGGTAGTTTTCGTGATGGGAGGCCGGTGGCCGTATAGTTGGTGCTTTGTGGGGTGTTGCTGCCAGGACTTGTTCAATATTGCTCTCAACATTCTTGTGTAATTGCCGTTTAGCTTCTTCTCCAGCCGTTTTGTTAGCGTCCAAGTGGTGCATCCATACAGCAGTATCGACTCGACCGCTGCCTGGAATGTACATTGGAAAGGGTATGAATCCGTTTATCCCTCCAGCTATGGTTTAAATAGTATTACTGCTTTTTTTTTCAACAAAGATTGCTTTGGCATTGAATAACTAAAAATTGTTGATATGCCATAAAACAAAGAAAGACGAAGAATCAAATTTGTTGCATCATTTTGGTAACGTGGGGCACAGTTCAGAAATTCCGGATACTTTTGCTGATTTCATGATGTTGATGAACCAATCGCGACAGTGAGATGACCATTACCAAGATACGAGCAACCACAGCGGATATCCTTCACGGCTTCAACTGCTTCAATCTCAAGATAGACAAACCGCAAAAAAGCACGCGTCAAAACACTGAAAAAACTTTTGACTCGTCTTGGTAATAAAATAGTTTGCAATAGGCAGGGTTGAATAAAGAGTGCTCAATATCTTTTAAAAGATTAATTTGTTATTTGAAAAAAAGAAAGGACTGAATATTGGCGTTACAGTGAACCAGGTTTCAATCCCAGTTTCGGGAATCTAGCCTGTCTAGCCACACTGATGAGTTCTGATAGAACAACACAGTCGGTCTGTGGATGACAATGTATATATATATATATATATGAAAAAAATAAGTGGAAAAGAGAATAAACTGAAACCCTGACAACGGATTCAAAAATGATATTTCGTCTTTATTTCAAAAATACTTCATCGGAACGACAAGTTTTTCTAAAGTTCCGCATAGGAGGAAATAGATTAATACAAAAGAAAAGAGGAAGGGG
>OY757906.1:131537148-131564648 GCA_963585895.1 Sepioteuthis lessoniana
AAGAATGAAAAATTTATTTACTATAATTCCAACCGGAAATAAAATAAAAAATACCGGATGTGGGATAAATGAGGAGAAAACTCTTCATCCCTTTTCTATCCCCTACCACTCTCCTTTCCTGTGTCTATTCTGAATTATTTTATCGATAAGATCTGAAGAAGTCCAGTTAGTGTTTTTTTTTTTTTTTTTTTTTTTTGGTGTTTTTGATTTATATCAAAACCCATAACAGGATGGAAATAAATTTATAATCCTAATGTGACCTTTTTTTGTTTTTTCTTAAAGAAATTATTGCTCTGTAATGTTAGTTACATTGAGCTCTTTACCAGGAAAATTTAAATGTTCACTGTTGAATGGGTTTTTTTTTGGCCCGATGCAATTACTCCCAACTCCGGTTTAACTGGACCAAATAATACCCCTATATATATATATATATATATATATATATATATATATATATATATATACAAACAGGATTTGGCATTAAATAACTCACAATGCTTGATATACCATAAAATAAAAACCAACCAACGAATCAATGAACTTCGATAAAATCGTTAAACTAATTTTTCTAGGCACTGAAAAAAATTTCCAAACAAACAGAATCCGTGAAAAACATATAAAAGCATGAACGTTCGAAGAATGATAAGATAGTGGAGATGAAGAGTGATAGACAAGAATCAAAGAGAGTGTTTCTCAGCCTATACAAGAGAGAGATCCACACGGAGGCGAAGATAAATTGAAACATCTTCGAAATTAATCAATACGGGCAGACAGTAGGACTAAAAACAGCTGAATTGAAATAATTAAGTTTGCATAAAAAATGGAATTTTTTTTATAGGTGAAAAAAAAATCTCTTGTTTCTGTTGGAATTCTGACCAAAATTTTACGAGGTAAAAATAATACAATTTGCTGTGATCATTGTTGGTTGGATTGTATGTTGCTTTTGTTTTACTTTTTTTTCTTCTTTTTTCTTTCTTTTTTTTTTTTTTTTTTTTCAATTTATAAGAATTGAATTGGTACTAAAAACGTAACCCCCCCCAAAAAAAAATGAAAACAATTTCAAACTCGGCTCTTTTTAACGATAGATCAGTCTATAATTTAGGCAGAGTCATTACAAACGCAAACTAAATCGAAAAGAATTTTTTAAAAAGGTTTCTGGTACAAAACCATTTGGAGAAGAAAAGTTTTTTGTCTTTTTTAGAAAATAAAACAATCAGAGATATTCACTTCAGTCAGATTGCTTTTATTTTTCCACCATTATACACACACACACACACACACACACATATATATATATATCGGGCAAATACCCTTGGGAAAGGTATGAACCCCCTTATCCTCCTAGCTAAATAGTACCACTACTGTTCTTCTAGGAGAATGGCTTTGGTATTAAATAACCTACAAGGGCTGATATGCCATTAAACAAAGAAACCAAACCAAACCAAACCGAACACACACACACACACACATACACATACACACACACACACACACAAATATATATATATATATATGTATATATATATATATATATATATATATATATATATATATATATATATATATAAAGCATTTGAACTATACTAAGTAAAAACTAAAGACTTTGAATTTCACTATCCCGATCTTCATTTGAAGATTTCAGACGTATAGATTCAAGCTCTTCTGTATATCTGACTCGTGAAACTGAGAGTTGTGAGTTATTGCTCTGTTTTTTTTTTATTTTGTTTGTTTTTGTTTTGCTTTTTTGTTTTTTGTTTTTTTTGTTTTGCAATTCAGAGTTGAAATATCTGTATTCTTGAGCACAGAGCAGAATATTTTACTGTGTTATAGTTGTTTAAGCGGTGTTTATATATATATATATATATATATATATATATATATATATATATATATATATATATATATATATATATATAATGAGATGAAAAAAGTTCTGAGACCAATAAGAATGTTTTTGGTGTTAATTCATTTCGTGATTACTCCCAACTGTTTTGGCCGTAGTTCATTGTCAAGAGAAAAGTTTTTATGAAGAAAATTTGTTTCGTTTTTTAAGTTTTTTAGAATACTTTTTAAAATAGTTGATATGCACCCCCCCAAAAAAAGCGATGAAAATTTTACCGATAACATAATGGAAATTATTTTTTGATATCCAAGTGTCGTAAACAGACCATTATATAATCTCTGCTATCATAAACATGGAATAATAGATTCTGAAATTGGTTTGGTTTCTTTATGACATCAACCTTTGTGGGTTATTTAGTGCCAAAGCCATCCTTGTAGAAGAGCAGTAGTGGTATTATTTAACCCATAGTTGGGGGGGTCTAAACTTAGAAGATATTTGCTATGTAAAAGTGAGGGTATGTTTTGAATTATAGGTTGCTTAGGCATTTATTTATTTAAATGTCTATGTATCGACCCACATCAGTCCATCCAGTTTTAAATCGATATTTACATGGCTCATTTTTCATGAAAATTGACGTGATAACCCGAGTTCAGACCTGGATAAATATGTTTGCATTTCACTTTGTTCTTATGCCATTGAGAAAGGCATGAACCTATTTCCTTCCTCCCTAACTAGAGTCTGTATTCTATATCCTTGGCATGGCAACCGGTATAGGGAAAGGTGAATTCTGAACTACAATCACCTGTAGGTCTGCTTTAAATATAACGATGACGGAGAGGTTTGGGTAAATGCATACATCGTTTATTTCCGATGACTCGTAAAAAGGAATAGGTGATTTCTTCGCGAGCGCGTTTTTCAATTAACCAGTAAAAATATCGCCAATTTCATCGAATTCTTACATTTGAATTCTTCTAAAATCAGTTCACATTGCAAGAACTCATTCCATTGAAAAGTACCAGGTTCCTTGAAAAGAATACGTATGTAAAGGCAGTCGCATCTGATGTCGGGATTGGGGGAAGACTCCGTGACGTAGAAACGGAGTTGGACTGCGAAATCATAGTAAATGAGTTCAAACGTCAGTTGCGCTATTAAGTTCACTTTCGGACTAATACTCTTTGGGAAAGGTATAAACTTCCTTATCTCACCAGCTATGTGTAAAATAGTACTACTACTGTTCTTCTACCAGGATAGCTCTGGCATTAGATATCCCACGAATGTTGATATGCCATTAGACAAAGAAAGCAAATAATACATGGTCGTAAAGAAATGGACTTGACGAACGGAGTTCAATTTCTGAACACGGCTGTTCGCACCGAAAACAATGGATTAATAGTCGGGCTGATTGGGCTTTCTAGCTTTTGGTAAAGTAACTAGTCGAGGAGAAGGAAAAACTCTGACTTCAAAACCTGATGAATGTCGTTCAGAAGATGTGGTATGTATCCATATTCCCACCAAGCAGGGATTTGACACGAGGCTATTTTACTGATGAGAAACGCACGAATCAAGACTAGTTGCCTGCCAGGTGCAAAAATACTTAACCCCGTCGGCATTTACCAAATGGGGCGCCTCAAAAGCCGAGCAATAAATTCAACCCTGCAAAACAGGTAAAGCCTGGAGGAACAACCCTGAGATCAACTTTAATCGGATAAATAAAACCACCCGGCACGAATGTCAGGTTGTCGGGCCGAAGGTCAAAGCCAAGGTGTTCAGGAGATGTGGAACATGTGTGTATAATTCCTCTTTTATTAACTCAACCAAAAACTATGGCTACTCTAACATAGGCCATCACCATTTAGTCAAACATAGTAATCTCTTACTTCATATATATATATATATATATATATATATAAACATTGGTCTCTCACTTAAACAAAAAGATACCCAAACCAGCTGTGTAGGAGGTCGAAAAGTTTATATCTTCAACTGAACTATTGGACCCTCATTCGTCAGGATCAAAAGGAGAATACATCATTGATAGATATATACATGCATTCATACACACGTACACACATTTATATACACGAGGATTGGCTGAAGCACCTACCTCGGAAGCAGCGTCTCATCAATTGAAAATGACATCAATACGCGACTAGCAAAGGCATGGACATCTATCGATAGCTATCGGTCATATAGAAGTCAGAACTATCCGATAAAATAATATGCAATCTTTTCCAAGTAGCGGTCGTGTCCATACTGCTATATGAACGCTGGCTAAGCACATAGAGAAAAAGCTTGACGGCAATTGCACAAGAATACTACGAGCTATATTTAACAAATCTTTATAAGAACATTCCACAAAACAGCAGCTATATGGTCACCAACCTTCCATCTCTAAAGCCATTCAGATCAGATGAACAAGACATGCAGAACACTGCTGGAGAAGTAAGGGCGAGCTCATAAACAACGTTCTCCTGTGGACTCGTTCACACGGACGAGCAAGTGTTGGGCGTTCAGTTAGAACTTATCTACAAAAGCTCTGTACAGGCACAGAAGGTAGTCTAAAGGACCTACCGAATGTGATAGACGATAGAGACGGATGGATAGAGAGAGAGAGAGAGAGAGAGAGAGAGAGAGAGAGAGAGAGAGTCAGGGAAAATCGTGCTTGCAGCACGACATGATGATAACGATAATGAAGATACTCTTAAGGAATGAGGTATATTTCTCCACGTGGTCGACACACTTATGCATCGTTGATGTAGTGCTAAGATACCAATAGTAAAAAAAAAGACATCAACAACAGAAAGATGTCATCTTTAAACTTTTCTACTTAGAAAATTTTCAGCGCTCCCTCCAACCGTATATTGAGTGTATGCGTGTGCGTATATGTATACGTAGTTCTACAAAGTGCTATAACGATTTGACATTCATTTTAAATCAATCAATACATATATACATGCGTACGGGTTTTTATTTGTGTGTGTGTGTGTGTGTGTGTGTGTGTGTGTGTGTGTGTGTGTGTGTGTGTGTGTGTGTGTTGATAATGATATGTCTATGTAGGAAGAAACGACTTCATACGGGGACCTACGTACATATTTTACTTTTGTGTGTCTGTATAAATGTATATATATATATATATATATATATATATATAATAAATAATAAATATATATTAGATATATATTTATTTAATCCATGGAAAATAGTCTGTGACCCTGGGTTTCATGGAGGGTTTTTTTTACCAAAAACTCCATGAAACCCAGGGTCGCAGACTATTTTCCATGGATTGAATATATATATATATTATTATTATTATTATTATTATTATATAATACTTCTATCCTAGATATTGAGCACTCTCCATATTGTATTGCCCTTGGTTCGACACATATCCACTAAGGGATTTATTGACAACAACACTCTTATAATACACACACACACACACACATATATATACATACATACATACATATATATATATATATATATATATCATAACAGTGTTGGTTGTCACTAAATCACTTTGTGGGTATGTGTCGAACCAAGTGCAATATAATATGGAGAGTGCTCAATATCTAGGATAGAACTATTATATAATAATGATAAATAAATATATATTAGATATATATATTTAATTCATGGAATTTAGACTGTGACCCCTGTACGTTTTCCTTTTGTTAACTACCTGACTATTGTTGTTTTGCAAAAACGCCATTAAACCCAGAGGTTGCAGTCTATATTCCAAAATTAAATATATATATCTAATATATATCTATCTATCTATCTCTCTCTCTATATATATATATATATTTGTGTGTGAGTTTGTTTGTGTGTGTTTACGTGAATGTATATTTGTGTGAGTGTGTATTCATATATTTGTGTGGCTACTGACAAAAAATGCATTTTAGTTTGTGGTCAAGTAGAATATTTATGGCATAAGGAATTCAAAATTTACAAGTTACAGAATAAAAATAGTCTTTTACTATACATAGTCAAGCATCGTAATTACTTATATATATATATATATATATATATATATATATATAAACATTGCCCTAACACTCACATTTGCCCAGTCGACTGGATCTGTGGAATACACTGACTGCACCTCTACAGAGGAGTCAGAAGCCCTGCATCGAGTCTCCTGGATATGACACCAAAGAAACTGATGGTGAGGTTCCAGTGATGCTGGAGCTTTGGGGAATGTGGAGCACCTCTTCATTGCCATCGCTCTCAGGTCCACTCTGGCCCGCAGCGGTAGCACTTGATACAGCCCTATCTATGGGTCAAACAGAACTAAACTGCGGACTTATGCTAAACTGAATTGTTCGAAATAGAACTGTCTATTTGTATAAAAATTGATTTGGCATTAAATAAACTTCAAAGGTTGATATGCCATAAACCCAAACAAACAAGCAAACAAAGATACACTTATACACTGACTCTCTGAGTCTTCATATGTATGTCTTTCTCTCTCTCTCTCTCTCTCTCTCTATATATATATATATATACAGACAGACACACACGCACACACACATACATGAGGAGGTGATAATAGATTCACACTTAGATAGATAGATAGATAGATAGATAACCATACAGAAAATTAGAAACACCCAAATTCAGAGAAAAATTATTCAAAAAGAATGTGAATAAAAATCGAAATATGAACCAAATAAAATAATATATATATATATATATATATATATATATGCCGGAGCTTTGCGAAATGCATTGCCATCGCTCCCAGCTCCAGTGGTAGCATCTGATATGGTCCTATCTGTGAATCCAATAGAATTAATCTGTTTACTGACGCTAAACTGAACTGTTTGAATTTGACTGTTTCTACGTTTAACTGGGCCATTGACCTAATGATTAGAGTGTTCGCCAATGGTCTGGGAGACCGAGGTTCAATCCCAGGTCGAGTTATACCAAAGACTCAAAAAATGGTACCTGAGGCCGCCTTGCTTAACACTCAGCATTATAAGGTAAGGATCAAGGGTAAAGTGGAGCAATCTAGGAAAGAAGTAGCGCCCTCCCTTATACCTCGGTGTAGTAGCAATCGGAAAGGGAGCCAAAGGTCGACTATATTAAACTGAGTGGAAATTTTTAAAAAACTATTTAACAATGCAAAACTGAATTGCTTGAAATAGAACTGTTGGATCCATTAACTGCGTATAAACAAAGGACTAATTTTTAATTGAATTGTTAGTGATATATAGCAATACTTGGGGCCATTTTAATTTGTTGACAAGCTAAACTGAATTGGCTGAAATAGAACTGTTTTACATTTAACTGTGTGTACACAAAAAACTATATTTAAACCAATGACTATCTGTGTGTAAATAAAGACTGTACTTATGTTTTGTGCGAATTGTTTGAAATTAATTGAAACCATGTAACTGTATGGAAAGAAAAGAGCTCAGGCTTGTTTAAAACTGTTATCTTCAAAGTGTGTTTAGAAATCATATATTCAATATATGTATAAAGACGATTTAGCATTAAATGACCTGCAATGGTCGATGTTGCATTAAACCAAACTAAACAAAACTAATCAGAAAGTGGTGCTTGATGCCTCCTTTTCTTAACACTCAGCAATATAAGTTACAGATCAAGAGTAAGTGGAGCAGTCCAGGAAAATGATTAGCACCCTCTCCGACATCTCAGCGAAGTAGCTATTGAAAAGGGAGCCTTCGGATCGCGCTCGCCTACGATCGGCCAACTTACATATATATATATATAGAGAGAGAGAGGGAGATATAGAAGATGAGCAGATTGATATTGACAGAGTGAAAGAGAGACGGACTGACGAAATCGAAGGTCAGAATGGTGATGTGAAAAAAGCGAAGAAAATATGAACATCCGTGAGTGGGAAAGAAATATTGATTGAATATGTACAAAATATATATTTTATATATACATAAATATGTATATACAGGTTATGTATATAATATATATATATGATATATGTATAATGTATATATCATCTAATCATCATCATCATGTCGTGCCGCCAGCACGGATATCCCTGACCCTCTCTCGTCACTTCTCCCTATCGTTCATCGCTTCTGGCAGGTCCTCAGGGCTACATTCCGTATCCTCCCAGAGCTGATGTAGGTATGTTCGAACTGGCCATCCTGCTTTTGCTCGGCCATATGTGGGGGTCCATAGGAGTACATCACTTATGAGCTCGTCCCTGCTTCCCCAGCAGTGTCCTGCATATCTGGTTCGTCTAACTTAGATAGTTTTCGTGATGGGAGGTAGGTGGCCGTATAGTTGGTGCTTTGTGGGGTGTTGCCTCCAGGACTTGTTCAATATTGCTCATAAACATTCTTGTGTAATTGCCGTCTAGCTTTTACTCCAGCCGTTTTGTTAGCGTCCAAGTAGTGCATCCGTATAGCAGTATCGATACGACCGCTGCTTGGAAGAAACTGCGTTTCATTTTATCGGTCAGGTCTGACTTCCATATGATTGATAGCTTATCGATAGCTGTCCGTGCCTTCGTTAGCCGCGTGTCGATGTCTTTTTGGTCGATGAGACACTGCTTCCTCGGTAGGTTAACTTGTCGACCAGTTTCAGAAAGCTTCCGTATATATATATATATATATATATATATATATATATATATATATATATGTTTGTATATATGTGTGTATGTATACAAGAATATACGTGTATATTAATGCATTAATATGTGTATGTATGTATATATTTAATTATGTATGTATATGTGTCAGCTAGTTTACGCTTATTTTTATCAAGAAGTTTGGAAATCATCTTCATTGGTTGTCTATTTTTACATTTGTGTTCTTAAGAGTTTCTTCTAATTTACCCAAAGTTTGATCGAATATGAAAATTTTTTAAATGGAACTATTTGACCGTTAGTGGTGACCTTTACAGGTACTACCGATCTGTGAATCTGGGAGTAATGTCAGTACAGAACTAGAACCCAACCATCCGATGCAGTTTCCTGACATATCCGGTACACCAAATATTTGGAGGAAAAGGTTCTTGTACCACTGTAGGAAATGGAGCCAGTGTGGTTTAAGCCCGGCCGATAGGGCAAAAAGAATCATAAAAACATTGATTAAGATAGAAAAAATAAATTGTGGTGACGCAGAAAAAGTGTAAAGAAATAGTGTTACGTATATATGTATATATATATATATATATGCATATATATATATATATGTATATATATGCATATATATATATATGTGTGTGTGTGTGTGTGTGTGTGTGTTTATATGAAAGTAAATATGGATAAAATCCGAGAGTATGAAGGTAGCAGAAAAAACCTACTCCAAATAGGTGAACATATGATGTAAAGTCGACTTTAAAGCTTCGGTTTCAGTAACCATCATCAGGACATGGGTATCAAGTATATATATATATATATATATATATATATATATATATATATATACAAGTGTATATATATAAATAATATATATATATATGTATATATATATATATATATACGTAACGTATACACATACGTATACCGTAATATATATACATATATATTGCTGTATACAAATGTATACATAAAATCTAATGCAAATATATATATAATGTGTGACTATATATGTATAATAAAAAGCAAGAATTCGTTTTCTCAAAGAACATATATATATATATATATATATATATATATATATATATATATGCATACATATATGTATATACATATACATAAATGCAAACATATATATATATATATATATAATGTATACATATATGTATGTATATATAAATATATGTGCATGTATATATATATATATATATATAATGTGTATATATATAAAAAATATATAGAGATGGCTTATATATAATGTAGATATACATAAAAACCATATATATAATGTAGACATATATGTCTACAACAGTATATATATGTATATATATATATGTTTGTGTGCGTGTGCATATATTGCAGTTTATATATATATATATATATATATATATATATATATATATATATGTCAGTATATGTATAAATTATATATTTTATATATCCATAAATATGTATATAATGCTTAAGTATATAATATATATATGATATATGTATAATATATATATATATATATATATATATATATATAATGTATACCCGTATGTATAGAAAAATAGGAGTATATTAATGTATAAATACGTGTATGTATGTATGTATGTATATATATATACATATATATATATATATATATATGTGTGTGTGTGTGTGTGTGTGTGTGTGTGTGTGTGTGTGTGTGTTTGTGTGTGTGTGTGTGTGTGTTAATGGAATATCTCACTGTTCTCGAAGATATCTACCAGTCTTAGATTAGCACATAGCCTCAATAGCAGACAATTTGTAACTATTAACCTTTGTCCATTATTGAATGATTTACTATAGAAACTATCAATCCCTTGTCCCTTGTTCCGTCTGTTTTTTATTATTGTCTGCCGTTGAGATAAACTTAAACCGTTTCGAATAAATTTAAAAAGAAATTGACTCACCCCAAATCAATTTTTAAAAAAGGTCCAGTCACAACACATATGCATGATTAGCATATGAGAGTGCTTCTCTGGGACGTTGAATGTTCAAGTCGCAATTTTTAACAGTTCTTTGAGAAAACGAATTCTTGCTTTTTATTATACATTTGTATGACAAAAAACACTTTAGTTTACGTAAGCACTCACGTTAATGTCTCTCGTCACAATTTATGTGACAGTGACCTCAAGAGAAAAATAAGTGGCCGAAGCAACGGACGAAGTGCTTTTAACGTCGGGGCGTTCATCAATTGTGAGAGGGCGTTTACTATGCAGAGTTGTTGAACCTTGACCTGCAGACAAATTTTCCAAGAAGCGGATGTTTTTATTCTGCAGTCAACTGTGACGGAACAAAAGAAAAAATAAGTGGATTTATTTGTCTTTCTCACTTCCTCAACTACAAAGTCAATTCAGCCACTCGTAAATAAATATTTTATATATATATAAATATATACATGTATATATGCATGTATATTAAATTGAATTGGTCAGCAAATTATTTCAAATTCGATACCAAAGATTTTTTTCTTAACATTCTGATCACAGCAATAAAATGATGATATAATTCGAACGCCAAACATTGGCATAATGGGTAGAGCGTTCGCCAACAGCCCGGGAGACTTGGGTTCAATCCTAGGTCGAGTCATACCAAAGACTCAAATAAATGGTACTTGATTCTACCTTGCTTAACACTCAGCATTATAAGGTACGGATCAAGGGTAAAGTGGAGCAATCCAGAGGAAGGGGTAGCGCCCTCCTAGCTATCGGAAAGGGAGCCTTCAGGTCACCCTCGACTACGGTCGCCAACTTAACTTACTAATGATTCGAATAATAGCAGTGAAATAATTACCAAAGTTGAAATCCTTTGCAGACTTGAACATTCTAAAATATTTAATTCTTTTTGTTGAACCATCAACAATATATATATATATATATATATATATATATATATATATATATGTGTGTGTGTGTATTTTTTTTCTTTAAAGAAAAAACCAAAGACCGGTTATTTTAGGATTATAAATTTATTTCCATCCTGTTTTTCAGTTTCTGGTGTGAACCAAAAACACAAAGAAAGATATAACAGGGCTTCTTCAGATCCAATGGATAAATAAAACAGAATAGACACGTGGGAGGAGGGAGAAGAGATTAAAAGAGTTACCTCCTCGTTTTATTGAATTTCCGTTTTTTTAACTATATATATATATATATATATATATATATATATATATATATATATATATATATATATATGTTATCTTTGAAGGAAATGGTCAAGGTGACCCGAGTTCAAATCCTGGGTGAGGTAGTTTGGATTTTACAGAGCGCTAAAACCATTGTAAAAGGTATCAATACTTCTATTCTCCCTTCAGTAATGGACAAACAGTAGGGGTAACTAGATTATTTAAATTTGACATGACAAGCTATGTTAAAGAAGAAAAACTCTCAATTCATCCCGTTTAAAAAATTATCTTGTGTCACATTATGCATATTCGGAGGGGCTGATAAACGCGTGCACACACACACAGATATATATATATATATATATATATATATATATATATATATATATATATATATATAGATAGATAGATAGATAGATAGATACATAAGGGATGAATAAAATTGAAGAGGCAAATAATAATGCTATTTCTTTGTAATTAGATAATTTTTCATATATATATATATATATATATATATATATATATATATATATATATATATATATATATATAAAGATATTTTTGACGAGTACAGAACTTGATCAAAAAGACCCTAAATTTTATTCGTGATGGGACTAAAAACATAAAAAGAAAAAAAAAGTGGGTGACAAGCAAGCTGACTGGTTTCGTTCCTCATTCAACAGTTTAAATCGAAGAAAACATCGTGTAAAAGGATTTTTTTTTAATATGGTAATATTTTTGATGGGGAAAGAAAGAAAATATTGTATTGGAGACTATATGGAAATAATATTAAGTCGTTGCAGGCATTTCCTCTGTTTACAGAAAGACGATCGTCCAGACAAAAGATAAATTGTCTCCAATGCTTTCAGTTGAAAAGACGAGTGTGACTTACTCAGTATTGAAAGCAAGTCCCCACTCAACTTCTCAGTAGAGTCACGATTATTTATAAGCTGTTCTGCAATTGAGGACCCGTATGATTATCAGTAGGACCACCAATAAAGTTACGTAATTTTTTAGGGGTATGTTTAACTCTAGCGTCTAGCCTTTGGTGGGTTCTTCCTATGTAGCGTGAACCACTACTACACCCAAACAAGTAAATAAGAGAATTATTATAATGAGGAGAAGGAAAAACTTTACAGATAGATGCCATAATGCGTTTAGTGTTAAAGACCACCCGTGCATTGGCTGAAAAATAACAGCTCAGTACAGTTTATGAGATTTGCTGGGCAAATCTTTAATTCCACCCAGCCAAGGAAGACGTAAATAAACAGGGCACCTTTGTACTGATGCCAGTTTAATTTTGTTAAATTCAGTTATTTTATTAGCAATATATATATGTATACGAGGTTTCCTTCAAAACGTTTTAAGCCTCACTTTGAAAGAAGCCTCTAACGACCCTCATATATATATATATATATATATATATATATATATATATATATATATATATATATATATATATATATATGTGTGTGTGTGTGTGTGTGTGTGTGTGTGTGTGTGTTGTATTTTTTATTTCGATTGGAAATATTGTATAAAACGAATTTGAGCACCATTTGTTTTTTAATTAAATTTGAATAAATTTTTAATCATGATTTAAATGCTTTTTACCCTGTGGTTAGTTTCATTGATATCGAACGTATATATACTAAAGATGTATTTTAAACAAATTATATTTTTCATTTTATTCTTAATGGATTTTATGATAAAGATGATAATATATAGAGGAATACCCATAGTATAGTGGTTAACATGTTGGACTGCGATACCGTTGTAAGTAGGATCGAATCCCAGTCACATTTTATGTTCACTCTTGGACAAGTACTCTTAGCAAAGCTATAAACCCCAATATCCCCTAATGATTAAATAATACCACTACTGTCCCTCTACAAGAATGATTTTGGTACTAAATACCCCACAAAGGTTGATATAGCATTCAAGAAAGAAACCAAATTATATGTATATATATATATATATATGTATATATATATATATACATACCAGTGATATCCTGTTGGCGTCCGAAGACTATGGGTGTGGATTATTCGCGTATAGAATATATGAGGATTTTCATTTAAATCCATGGGAGTGCTCGATGTATGGCTATTGTTATATATTCCTTATCCAGGTTTGTATAATAAAACTCACATACAGAGCGTATACATTGTAACTAGAAGAAAACTAAATTGTCATTATAAATTTATTTCGGCAAAGAATAACATTATACTCTTCCTCTTATCAGATGATATGAGAAATTGCATATAAATCTACGGGAATGCTCGATGTGTGGCTATTGTTATATATTCCTTAATTTGCAGGAAAACCATTTTTCTGATTTTTTTAAATTTTTCTAATACTTTATTATTTTAGCCCCCTTTAGTTTCGCCTGAGAAATTAAATTTTTATATTTTTTTTTTATGCATATATATATATATATATATATATATATATATATATATATATATATACTGTAATCCATATTTGCAACCTCAAATTAAATGTGTGAAGTCATCTGATGAGACGAAAAGTATAATATTCTTCGCAAAAATAAATTTATAAAGACAATTTAATCAAGTTCGAAATTTATTCTAATCACATTATATATATATATATATATATATATATATATATATGTGTGTGTGTATTGGTTTGGTTTGTTTTAATCTTACAGCACTTGTGGTATAGCAGTTGTTTTCTCTCGACCCGTGGCCCTTTCTTACCGCCATCTTCTTTTCTCGGCTGGTGGTCGCTTCTCTTCATGCCGTATTTTGTCGTGACCTCATACACTTTCATTTGGATGAATAACACGGAGAATGATTTTCCTGTTCAAATTACTTTATTAATTTCTTAAAGTATTCACATTACATTACCCGAACCGCGAATCTGTTTAGATCGTTTGACAACAGATGGAAATCATCAAACTTTCGCTTCGACTGACGACGTAAAGTTTAAAGCTAACTTCCAAACTTTTAGGATTTTAGTCACCTGACTTCAACTTGTCCAATAAAGCCAAGCTTTCAACTAACTTTAAACTGTCAATCCCGCTGATTTTGCACCGACGGTTTCTGCTAAGGGAAAACCGTTTTAAATATTTTAGTCTATCAACATTACCTCTCAGATATTAGGTATTTCTTTATCTAATATTCAACACATGGCTTTGTGTTTTACTCTTTCAAAATCACATCAAACCAAAACAAATAAGTAGTACATTAATGTTGCATTACTAGGAGGATGACATATCAAATAAAAGAAAAGAGATAGCAAAATGCTCTTTTTTTTTTCAAACAAATATATCATGTTCGTAAAAATAAAATACGACTAGACAATGATGATTATTAATGATAATATTTTCACATTCACTACTCATTAAAAAATTAACAAATAAGTTTAATTAATAAGTTATTTAAATAATTTAAACGTGATATGTTATAGAATAAAGTTCCTTCTAAACTATTATATATGATGTATTCTTCCCACCCAGACAACTCCAGGTAACCCTTCTAATATATATATATATATATATATATATATATATATATATATATAAGAAAAAATTTCCGAAAAGCAAAATCACTTGTAGACCTATCCACTTCAATATAAATACATATGTATGTTTGTGCACACACACACACACACACACACACATGTATATATATAATCCTATGCGTTTATTTTTTATCGTAAGCTAGAGAAAAGAAGACGATCATGATTTCGAATGAAACTAGTTCTTTATCTTCAAAAAATAAAAACTGACCAAATTAAAACAAATTAAAAAATTTTACATTGATACGTAATCGTATGTTTGTTTTTTTTAATGTATCATTGTTTTTAGCCAAATAAGCCTGAATACAAAGTACAATATGAATATATTGGAATTAAATCAATTTAATTGAATCGGTATTTGACTTCAATAATAAGAATCTTCATTTAATGATAATAATAATAATGATAATAATCAAAGCGAAAATAGATAAGACGCAACAAAATAGCAAATGTGGGCTATGCGGTAACAGAGACGAAACAATCAATCACATAATAAGCGAATGCAGTAAATTAGCACAGAAGGAGTATAAGGCGAGACATGACTGGGTCGGCAAGGTGATCCACTGGAAAAAGTGCAAGAAATTTAGATTTGACCATACTAACAAACTGTATATGCACAACCCAGCACCTGTCCTAGTAAATGACACGCATAAACTCCTATGGGACTTTAACATACAAACGGATCACCAAATCTCGGCCAGAAGATCAGACCTTGTAATAATTAACAAAAAAAACGAGAATTTGTAAAATTGTCGACTTTGCTGTCCCGGCGGACCATAGAATAAATCTGAAGGAATGTGAAAAGAAGGATACGTACTTCGACCTTGCTATAGAATTGAAAAAGCTGTGGAACATGAAAGTGACGATTGTACCAATTGTGATTGGTGCTTTTGACACAATAACTAAAGGATTATTAAAAGGCTCGGAAGACTTGGAAGTTGGCGGACGGGTAGAGACTATCCAAATGACATCATTGCTGAGAACGGCCAGAATACTGAGACGAGTCGTGGAGACTTGAGGAGACTTGCTGTGACTCAAACTCCAGTGAAAAACCATCAGCTAACACTGATGTGAAAAACTCTAAAGGAGTAAATAATAATAATAATAATAATAATAATAATAATAATAATAATAATAATGAACGACAAGCAATATTGCTATTCATAAATAATTTTTACTTCCATATTTTGATAATAGATTTTTTTAGTTCCATATTTTGATAATAAATATCTCATTGAAAGGGAAATGGTTAATCTCATAATAAGCGAATGCCGCAGATTAGCGAAACAATAATACAAAACTAAGCACGACTGGGTGGTAAAGGTGATCGACTGGTAATTGTGCAAGAAATTGAAATTTGACCATACTTACAAATCGTATATACAGAAACCTGAATCCACTCAAGAAACTAAGAGGCATAAAATTCTGTGAGATTTTGAGATACAAACGATCTTCTAATACCGACCAGAAGGCCAAAAGAAGTTTTTAACAAGAAAAATAGAATTGTCCACCGAGTGAAGAACAAGATGGCTAACCATCATTGTCACTGAGTCTTCAGTGAAAACCAGTTGTTACACTGGCGGAAAAAATACATAATGAATAAAATGATTAAAACAAATTTCCAAATTTCATATTTTATAAGTAATCCTAGCAAGCTTAGCATCACACAAGGCTAGATTTGGCACATGGCCAGCTATGGTAACTTTTAGGCATTACACAAAGCTTAGATTTGGCTCAATACATGCTATTTTACCTTGCTAAGTATAACACTTCGAAATAAAGCTTGCTGTCCTTAGTCCTGAAGTATTATTGAAGGCTTAGATTTAAAACAAGGCCAGCTTAAGAATAACGCGAGGATTAGATTTGGCCAAATACATGCTATTCTAACTTGCTTGGAATTCCACAAAGTTTACATTTGAAACAACCATATGTCACTTAGTATTATACAAGGCTTAGATTTAAATTAAGGCCTTTGATCCAAGCTCACAAAGAATTAGACAAGGTTTAGATTAAACTAAGGCCTTTGATCCGAGCTCACAAAATATTAGACCAGGTTTTAGATTAAACTAAGGCCTTTGATACGAGCTCACAAAGTATTAAACAAGGTTTAGATTTAAACCAATGCCTTCGATCCGAGCTCACAAAGTATTAAACAAGGTTTAGATTTAAACCAATGCCTTCGAACCGAGCTCACAAAGCATTAGACAAGGTTTAGATTAACCTAAGGCCTTTGATCCGAGCTCACAAAGTATTAAACAAGGTTTAGATTTAAACCAATGCCTTCGAACCGAGCTCACAAAGCATTAGACAAGGTTTAGATTAACCTAAGGCCTTTGATCCGAGCTCACAAAGTATTAAACAAGGTTTAGATTTAAACCAATGCCTTCGAACCGAGCTCACAAAGCATTAGACAAGGTTTAGATTAAACTAAGGCCTTTGATCCGAGCTCACAAAGTATTAAACAAGGTTTAGATTTAAACCAATGCCTTCGAACCGAGCTCACAAAGCATTAGACAAGGTTTAGATTAAACTAAGGCCTTTGATCCGAGCTCACAAAGTATTAAACAAGGTTTAGATTTAAACCAATGCCTTCGAACCGAGCTCACAAAGCATTAGACAAGGTTTAGATTAACCTAAGGCCTTTGATCCGAGCTCACAAAGTATTAAACAAGGTTTAAATTTAAACCAATGCCTTCGAACCGAGCTCACAAAGTATTAAACAAGGTTTAGATTAACCTAAGGCCTTTGATCCGAGCTCACAAAGTATTAAACAAGGTTTAGATTTAAACCAATGCCTTCGAACCGAGCTCACAAAGCATTAGACAAGGTTTAGATTAAACTAAGGCCTTTGATCCGAGCTCACAAAGTATTACACAAGGCTTAGATTTTCTACCCGAGTTTAAGTTGATGCAAATATGATATTTACATGAATGTAAATATTTGAGTTCTTTCATTCTCATGTACACTTCAATGCCTACATACCTCTAATAATAAAATATAATTATTACAATTACCGTTGTTATTGTGAAAAGAAAACTGAAATTAATCTTTATAAACGAAACTTGTCATACGAATAAAATGTTATTTTTAACAACTTATTTTTGCTTTTTCCCAGTCCTATTTCTTAACTGTATTATCAATATCGAATTTGAGCTTGCTTTATGACGAAGTTCAACATAAAAAAAAAATCTGAATACGAACCAAGTCAGAATATAAGCAAAACTATTCTTTTTTTTTAACCTTATCTTTTTATCTTTTTTTCAAAGTTTTTGAACCTACACAAATCTTTTACATCGATATAGGTTCAACAATTACGTCTCCAAACCTCGATTGAAACGACTCCCTTACGCAGAGAAACAAGTCCCAATACATTCTGAACCATTCTCCTTTCAATTCATAAACTTTCTTCAATCCCCGTACATGACCGACCATTCAAAAATTTATATTCCCAAACGCAAAGACAAATTTCCCACGGAAAATAACATTCACGGACACTCTTCTTTCATTGTATTATTTATTCATTCACTTACACTCATTCAGTCGATACAAATGTGTACATAAATGTGTATATTTACGTACATTGCATCCTCGTGTGCACGTTTTATGCACACAAACTTTTCACAGCCACTTGAAATAGTTACGAAAACAACGTCATTTGCAATTCTTACGTATTCGCTTGTTAACTTCCAAATGCGGTCAACTTTCTCATCATACGTAACTAAACAATAAAAAAAAAACAAGGCAAAAACCATTGAAATACTCTCTCTCTCTCTCTCTCTCTCTCTCTCTCTCTCTCTTTCTCCCTCTCTCTCCAGCGTTAATTGTTAACCACGACATTTTCATCCTGGTTTCGTCAGCCTGTAACAAAATAAATACTAACGTCTTTCACTCTAAGAGTATTCATGCAAGTCCTATCCTCGTTGGTTTTTGGTTTTTATGGCATATCAATCTTTGTAGGTTATTTAATGCCAAATCCATTTTTATAGAAATAATCCGTTCTATTTCAAACAATTCAGTTTAGCATGAGTACACAGTTTAATTGGCAAAAACATTTATACTTCAAGCAATTCAATGAAGTCAAACTTCTAATTCGAACAATTCAATTTAATATACTTTTTGTTTACACACATTAAATGTCAAAACAGTTTTATAGTTTAGCATAAGTATACAGTTTAGTTCTATTTTACATGGCATTAAATAACCCACAAAGGGTAATGTGCCATCAAACAAATAAGCCAAAAGTAGACATAAATATGGGGTACAAAGTTAGAATCAAATTTATTTATAATAATCTGCTCCCCTAGTTCTCTAAAGATTACGCTATATGAAACACCACAAAAACTAAGCAATTGTTAGATTTGCCACGAGCTTGTTAATTATTAAACGAGACTAAGATTTGACATAAGCCCTGCTATACGAGTTGGGATAGAATATTGAGTTCTCTTTTGCCTGGCCATCTCTACGAACTTCTTTACCAACTGTGCTATAGGAAACTTTGGTATTGAAAACGGCTAAATTATGACTATCACTCATCCAATAGATGGGTTTGGTTTTAAAGCATATCAACCATTTTAGGTTATTTAATGCTACATCTTCTTTATACATATGTATTAAATTCATATGATTTGGTTTGCTAAGGTTTTATGGCATATCAACAATTATTTAATGCCAAATCTTCTTTATACGTAGACATTAAATGTATATATATATAATGTAAATGTATATGATATATTGGTCTTGTTTGTATCAATTACCTGGTTTCCTTGAGGTTAAAAAGAGACGGGAGTTCGTGTCTCACCAAATTCGTATCTTTAATAGCCCAGATACGCACTGGTTTTCACTCTCGGAAATTCGATGACCCAAGTGGGTTGCGATAAATATTTGTTTGTTTGTTTGGGTTTTATGACGTATCAACCTTTGTAGGCTATTTAATGCCAAATCTATTTTTATGCAAATAATCAGTTCTATTTCAAACAATTCCGTTTAGCATGAGTAAACAGTTTATTATGCAAAACATTTCTATTTCAAGCTATTCAGCTTAGTCAAACGGTTCTAATTCAAAGAATTCAGCTCAGCAAAAGTACGCCATTTAAATATCAAAACAGTTCTATTTCAAGTAATTCAGTTTAGCATAAGTACACATTTTAGTTCTATTTGACCCATAGATAGGACCCTATCAGATGTTATCATTCCGAGCCAAAGTGGACCTGTTAGCAGTGGCAATGAAGGGGTACTCTGCATTCCCTAAAGCTCCAGTATTACTGGAACCCCACCATCAGATTGTTTAGTGTCCTATCTAGGACACTCATTGGTGGTGAGGGGGTCTTACCCCTCTGCAGAGATGCAGTCAGTATATTCTGCAGCTCTAGCTGACTGGGCCAGCAACAAAAATAAGCAAAACAAATATATGCATCATCATTAACGAAAGAAAACTTCGAATATCGGTGAACGATCTTTCATTGGAAAATGCTGACAATAGACACACCATCTATTTTGAGATTGCTCCTAATGCAAGAAAGAGGATCGGGCTTCAAATGACGAATGATCGGAGATAAAACACTGGAAATGGCTTTCTCTACGTGTGTGGCTCAAATGTTTGAAGATAATACTGGAGACTGGTATCACCTTTTGGCTTGTGTGATGTTAATTAACTTAAACAGGAAAATGATAAAAGAACTCTGTTTATCTGGGTACACCAGCCAAGAAAGTTGGAGAGATGCTTTTCCCACGGACACACAACCACATATAACTCCCTCCATATATATATATATATATATATATATATATATATATATATATATATATATGGGGAGGGGAGTTATATATGGTTGCATGTCCGTGGGAATAACATAATATATATATATATATATATATATGTATATATATGGGGAGAGGAGTTATATATGGTTGCGTGTCCGTGGGAATTATATATATATATATATATATATATATATATATATATATATATATATATATATATATATATATGGGAAGGGGAGTTATATATGGTTGCGTGTCTGTGGGAATAACATATATATATATATATATATATATATATATATATATATATAAAATCAGAAAAATGTAAATTAATCTGACGAGATGTAAATATGAAATAGGTAAAAAAAATATCGTATACAGAGAATAAGTTTATTTTATAATTGAATATTATGTTGCGTTCATATTTCTTTTTTTTTTTGTTTAGATTTTCGTCTAGGTGATGTTTTTATATGATGTCGTATCATCTGAATTATATTCAATTTTAAAAACGAAAACTGTGAAAATTCTTAGTATTAAGTTACCGTTAGTAGCGTTCTGTTTCAAAAGTATGAGACGTAATCAGAGATCGAAATTTTATTTCGAATGTTGACGTATTTTCTGTGGATATAAAATTATTTTTTAAGGATCTCTATGAAGAATTATTTGTTATGTTTCTTTAAAAAATTAACATCTGTGTATATGGTTTTGAAAAATGTTTATTTTCGTTTAAAAAGAATTATTAATATTTAAATAATATTAAAATATATCTTAATAAACTTAGAGATTATCTAAAAAATATGCTTTAATAAACTTAAAGATGACTTTAAGATATTCTAGATAGTAAAAAGAAATAAAAATACAATTACATCACAATTTGGGATGCTATCTTCATCTTCATTTTAAACTTTGTTTAAAACTAACTTCCTTCAAGGATTAACAATTTTCACTGTCTAAGACACAATAGCAAAGTTTGAAAGAAATAATGGAAATTTTTAATAGTTTTACCATTTAAGTAATTAAGAAATAAGATATACTATCCAGGAACAAAATTCTTATGACATCCATTGCACCAGATCAAAGTTTGAAGAAAATAATCATTATTTTGTGTACATTTTATCATATAGACAATTAAGAAATAACTTACAATCCAGTAAGAAAATTCATACAATAAAGTGTTATCCATTATAAAAAATGAATATACCTTGTTATGGGCGCTAAGACTCATATATAAGTGGCTTAAGCAAAATGACCACCACTGATGGTGAAGGGTGACAATCTATGAAAGATTGAGTCTGTCTTTCCACTATCGACAGAAGAAAAACAATTTCCTGTTCATGAGATCGGGTCAAAAAGAACATAAAACATTCAGAATGAACCTGATTAGGTTTTCGTTACCACGTATTAGTTCTTTTTGATCGAACTCATTCGTCTTGACAGCGACAACATATCTTTTACCTTCATCTTGTCATCGGAGCTTAGAATACCCCTTTACAGACGGATGTCCTTTTCACTAAAAGGGGCGTCCTCAGTGTGATTGTTGGGTATCACCTACCTTTTCATCATCTGGGAATAAGCCTACTTGTCAGACCAGAAGAGCCGTTCCTATTGTTGAAGTATATCATTACTCTATCACTAATCCTATGTTCTTATTACTAACAGTCTCTCTCTTGTAAATACTCTTTCCTGTAAATACAACTATTTTCCTCACATATCGTGGTTTGTCTTATTATTACTACTACTTGTGTTCACTAACCAGAACACAACAGTGATACTAAACTGCTGTCTAATAGTGTGGCTGAAATTCACAGTGGAGTACCGCTTCTTTACAATTACTCCCAGGTCAACTCTGTTAGGGTCCAATCTATAGCTTATATAGGTTTATTTTAAAAATCATTGTTTGACAGGGTTGTGTGCAAAAGAAAACCCTCCGAGAATACAAATACATAAAACATGTACATACGAATATATAATTAACGTGATTCCTTAACCTCAAAACCTAAAATAACCCTAGACATGCTGTTAAAATCAAAAACTCAAGCATTGTATTTGATTAACATTATTTTAAAAACTATAAAAATATGTGGAAATTATACAGATTTTTAAAAATCTATTTGCATCCAGATTATATTCAGGTGCGATAAAAATGCTGCTATGGAGGTAAAAATCTTTAAACCATTGAATACTTAAGATTGTTTTTTATTTTTATTTTGTTTTTATTTTCAGTTGCAAAATAACTGTCAAAAATGTTATTCCCCTCCACACATTTTTTTGCAAGAAAAATCCCTCTTAATGTAGAAAATGTTTTCTTTTATAGTTTCAGTTAAACTCAAGCTTAAAACACAAGGGTAACAAAAAATTATAACCCTTTTGATTTCCATAATTTTAAAGTTTATAGTAACTCATAGCCAACAGATTGCCGAAGTAACGGAAACAAAGACAGATGAAAAGAAGTTTTAGTTTTTCGATAGAAATTTGAGAATGTGTAGTCAGCTGGGATCGGTAGTATACGGTCTTGGTCGAAGTCAGACTGGAGCGTTGATAACACGTACGATGCGACGTCTGGAAAGAGATACGAATCAACTGTTGGGCGCCGCTTATATTCACTCTGTTTGCTCTGTATTTTCATATTTGCACCAGCACGTGCGCGTGCATGCAAATATGCCGACCCATCAGCAGGCGGTTTCATTTTGCCATAACATCCCGTCATAAAATACTTCCAGCCACTACATAGAGAACATTTTCTTTGCTTTTTCAAAAATTTAGAAAGGACATTTTTGAACTCTAAATTTTTGTTTTAAATATAAGTTGTTGGAATTCCTGCCCAGAACTTGTGCATCTTTTGCTGTAACTTATATATATATATATATATATATATATATATATATTGTCATCCACAGACAGACTGTTTCGTTCAATCAGAACTCTTCAGTGTGGCTAGACACGCGGGACGCTCGAAGCCGGGATCAAAACCCGTCCAACTTTACGTTAGACTAAGTTTCAGACCTCTCGGCCACCGAACGTACCACGTTGGCTAAGGGAATTTTTAAGGTATTATGTAGTAACAGCAGCAGCCGTTGGTTTACATTTTTTTATTCTCTATCGGCTACCAGAGTGCTCAATTCTTTCGAGGAGCTTTGCATTACGCAAGTGGCGGCCGACAATTCCTTCGCTAGAGAGAGAGAGAGAGAGAGAGAGAGAGTGTGTGTGTATGTGTGTGTGTGTGTGTGTGTTTATATGTCTGTCTGTCAATTTTACTGTTGGTATCGATTCTTCTTCAAATTTTTATACACGAAGGTTGATATATCATTTAACAAAGAAACCATACCATTTTTTTTACAAAGCAATAAGTTTCCCAATAATTGAGTTCGTTATAAACGACAGTTTGGAAAAGCAAAGTGACATATTTTGCAAGCGGTCTAGACCTGTAGCGAAACATGTGTCTCATTTTCACATTTAGTCAGATTTCATTCCACACATTTCCAAATTTGTTATATATGCAATTTCTCTCTCTCTCTCTCTCTCTCTCTCTCTCTCTCTCTCTCTCTCTCTCTCTCTCTCTCTTTACTTCCATTTGTATCGTAACAACAGCTATATTTTTCATCCAATGGACTTACAAATTAATTCTCATACCTTCCTTTGTGTTTTAGAAAATTCCTCTCGAGTACAATATCCACTCAATTCCATAGCCCTCAATATTATTTTAAAACGAAACAAAGCATTGCCACACACACACACACACACACACACACGAAATTAACGATAAAGAAAAACAAGCGAAAAAAAATAAAAAGAACAAGAAAAAAAAGTAGGATAAATAAGCGGCTAAAAATATATGCAGTGTTTCATTGTTGTTGCTTTTTTGTTTTGTTTTCTGTTTTGCTTTTGTTTTTGTACCGCAAGTCCGTATGAAAACCAACTAGTTTTTCAAGTCATTTTTTTTTCAAAATTGTTTTCCAACATACAAACTTACACTTAAGAAAAAACATTAATCACATGTGGGCGTGCTCACACATACACACAGATAGACACACGTACACACATACATACACACACACACACACACACACACACACACAAACGTGTCCTATATTTTGTAACTATAAAAGTACTGTTGGTGTTTTTTTATTGTTTTTCATTGATACACTCGGGACTTTTGACGAATACACTCGTATATAACTATGTATGTACGTGTGTATTTGTGTGTGCAAATTTTGAAAAATCCGCAAATATATAAAATGTTCATTTTCTTATTTTTTTATGGTTTGCTTTACATTCGGCTTGATAGAGATTTTTCAGGTATTATTTTAAGTGTTATATATATATACATATATATAGGTGTGTGTGTGTGTGTGTGTGTGTGTGTGTGTGTGTGTGTGTGTGTGTGTGTGTGTGTTATATGAAAATATATATCTAAATCCACGTATATGTGTCGTTTGTGAGCATGTATTTGTTTAATACATGCAGATACGTGGGATGTGTCTGTGTCCGTCTCTCTCTCTCTCTCTCTCTCTCTCTCTCTCTCTCTCTCTCTCAGTCTCTCTCTCTCTCTCTCTCTCTCTCTCTCTCTCTCTGTGCCTATCGATATATATGCCACAGAATTATTTATGAAGACATTCACACATACACACACACACACACACACACTGTGTTAAACCTCGTTTGTTCACATTTCATGGTCAGCTTATCAACTTTTCAGCTTACCCTCGCATATATATATATATATATATATATATATATATATATATATATATATATATATATATAATGCTAATAACTTTCGGCCGATGGGGTTTTATGTATGAGAGTTTATATGTGTGTCTGTATGGTGTCTGTGCGTCAGTATAAACTATACAAATTCCGGCAGTAAATAAAATCTATTTTTACTTTCCATGATATCAACCACTGGTTGACTCACTAATAAGTGCCAATTTGTAACTATGTCACAATAAATGTAAAATAATTTTAGTAACTGAAGCCACAGTTTTTAATAACCTTATTATATTGACCATTTACCAATTACTTTAAACATTTCTTTGATAAAAATAAGCACTTTCTTTTTTTCCTTCTTTTTTTTTACCAAAATACAATTTATTTAGCCTTGAGCTTTTCTTTTTTAATATCGTTCGAAATTTTATGTTCTAACATCATTGTAAAAATTGTGAAGAAATAAAGTACTATATTTCATTGCATCAATAACCTAAAAGCCGTTATAGATTTTTCCTCTTGCTATTATCGATATATGATTCGACCAACAAGTTTCTGTACAATACGGAATCAATGTAGCTAAGTAATTGTTGTCATTTAATTATCTTGGCTTAAATTGAGCACATTATTTCAGATTTGGGTTATTTGAAACCATTCACAGCATGAAACAAACGTAAACTTAGTGAATATCTGTGTTACACAGGATGTTTTTAAAAATGTGATATCATTTGATTGGTTTGGTTTGGTTTGGTTTGGTTTGTTGGGTTTTATGGCATGTCAACCTTTGTAGGTTATTTAACGCCAAATCCATTTTTATGTAAATGATCAGTTCTATTTCAAACAATTCAGTTTAGCATGAGTACACAGTTTAATTGTCAAAAACAGATCTATTTCAAACTATTCAATCAGTTATATATAACAATTCAGTTGAGTGTAAGTACAGTTTCAATGTCAAAAGCTGTTCAATTCCAAATAATTAAGTTTAGCATAAGCACGCAGGTTAAATGTAAGTACAGTTTAGTTGTGAAAAACATTTCTATTTCGAGCAATTCAGTTTAGTCAAGCAGTTCTAATTCAGCTAATTCAGTTTAGTATAAGTACTGATTTTGTTTACACACTGTAAAAATTCAAAATAGTTCTATGTTAAACAATTCAGTTTAGTATAAATACAGTTTCAATGTCAAAAAACCGTGCTATATCAAATAATTCAGTTTAGCATAAGCACGCAGTTTAAATGTAAGTACGGTTTAGTTGTCAAAAACATTTCTACTTCAAGCTATTCAGCTTAATCAAACAATTCAGTTTAGCATAAATATGCCGTTACTTCTATTCAACCCATCGATAGGGCCCTATCAGGTGCTACCACAGAGTGGACCTAGGAGTAATGGTAATGAAGGGGAGTTCCGATATCATTTGAGATGTACAGTGTTTCAGAAAAAATCGTATAATTTCTTAATATAATAACTTGACTAATTCTCGTTCAAATTATCTCAAATTTGAATAGTACATGTGGAAACAATTCAAAATTCTTTGTGTAATATTTTATGCTTTTAGTATATATATATATATATATATATATATATATATATATATATATAGCGTTTACTTTTTAAATTGTTGTATAATTAGAGTCAGTAGCTAAAGACATTTAAGTACATTTAAGTACATTAGCACTGGTTTGAAAATTAATTCTGTTAATTTTTGGTTGCATGTTTCTAATATGTAGTGCTTTGAGAATCTGTAGTTTTTGTTTATTTTGATGTTCTAATATTGTTGTGTTTTCGGTGAGAATTTTCCGTATTTCGGGTAGAAAGTACTTGGGAAATAAACAATAATGGAAGATATATCAATCAATTTGCGTTGAATACTATAAAATCAATACTGCAATATGAAAGGATCAACGAGAAAATATGTAGACTGAAAATGTCTGTTATGTTCAA
>OY757906.1:131567148-131614648 GCA_963585895.1 Sepioteuthis lessoniana
TATATATATATATATATATATATATATATATATATATATATATATATATATATATATATATATATATATATATATATATATATATATATATATATATATATATATATATATATATATATATATATATATATATATATATATATATATATATATATTGGAGGTGCCCGTGGTGTAATGGTTATCGTCGTAAGAAATGAACACAGCAACATGCGTTCAAATCCTGGACAAGACTGATTGCATTTCACATAGCACTAATACCCTTGGAAAAGGTATGAATCCAGTTATTCTCCCTCCAGCTATGGGTAAATAGTAGGGCATACTGGGTTCTTCAGCCTTAGTGATGCCACTAGTCTAGGAGAAGGAAAACTCTGAATTCAAACCTGTTAAACTCCGCTTAAAAATTGACCTTGTGTCATATCCTGCCCGAGCTGAGGGTTAGTAAATATATTTTTATACAAATACATAAAATGTAAATATATTTATACACACATATATACATATATAGATGCATAAAATAGAAATATATTTATTCACACACACACACACACACACACACACACACACACACACACACGCATATATAAATACATAAAATACATATATATATCTATATCCACACACACATATAGAGATTGATAGATACTTAAAATACATATACATTTATACAAACACATACACATATACAGAGAGTCTTTGGTACAATATGCTTATGTTATAAATTAATTTTATTTCATCTCATACGACCTGTCGGCAGGACTTAGAATACGCTTCGGATGGATGAGACCCTCTCACAAGGGATTACCAAGTTAAAACACTAAACTACATCTAATGATAAGGATTCTGCATATCTATGGAGTGTTGAGTGCCATTTCATTGCCATTTCTCCCTAAGTGGTAGTACCTGTTAGGATTCCACTTGAAGTGTTCCAAAATTATTCATTTTCGATAGAATCGTGTTAAAAACATTTTAAGAAAAAAAATTACATAAAATGTGAACAAACAATGGACGCAATTCTATAACCTCTAAGAATAATATAACCCATGTAATGACTTCATTTGAATTTAAAGGCGTTTTTATTCACTTGTCATCAATCAACCATTTCATCTCATCACACACTCACAGACATTCACAGACACTCGGACGCATATATATATATATATATATATATATATATATGCACACAAAACGGAATACATGTGCTTTAATCAAACAGGCGACATTTCCACACTAGACGGAAGCTCTCTGAAACTAGTAAACAAGAAAAAGACATCGACACGCGGCTAACGAAGGCATGGACAGCTATCGATAAGCTATTGATCGTATGGAAGTCAGACCTGACCGATAAAAATCGTACTTGATACCGCCTTGCTGAGCACTCAGCATTATAAGGTACGGGTCAAGGGTAAAGTGAATCAATCCAGTGAATGGAGTAACGCTCTCCCCTACACCTTGCTGTAGTAGCTATTGAAAAAGGAGCCTTTGGGTCATCCTCGACTGAGGTCGCCAACTTTTTTTTACTTAGAATTGCTATTGGATATATATAATATGAATTTCAGCTTAATAAATATATCGTTCGATACTGCATGTGTTGTTTTTGTTCTTGCTTTGTTTTGTTTCGAAAATGTCGTTAAGTAGGAAGATCAATCTATTGTACGTAAAATTATCTTTAAATTATTTCATATATAAATTTTTACATTTTAAAATTTGATATTCAAAAAGAAAGGTTTTCAAGACGTAATATCTATATTTATGGGTTTCTAAAATGGATGTGTTTTGGTAATTTTTTCCATCTTTTCTACAGGGTGGAACAATAAAATTGTCGCCCTAGAAAAGACGACATGATTCCATTTCCGTTTAATGAAAACTGGTTTTCTTTTTTTTTTTTTTTTTTTTTGTTGCAGACCATCTACTAGTTGGCCAGTTGTGTACAAATCCCAAGAGCGATAGGAGCCTTCTATCATGTCTGAAAGTGACACAATGTTCAACGAGCGAGATCGGAGATGCGCCGCTGTACAACTCATGTTCTCTACCGATACAAGTTATGACAACAGGACCATTGCCAGCTCCCTTGAAATGCATCGCTGGATTGCCACGAATAAAAGGGACGTGCCCAGGATGATGAAAACAAAGTTTCCGGCTACAGTTATGGTCTTTGGTGTGGTTTCAAGTGAGGGTCACATCATGCCACTTCACATCTTCGAAGTCGGCTTGAAAGTCAACACCAAAGAGTACCTGGATGTGCTGAAGAGTGTGATGATCCCCTGGTGCAATCAGGTAGTCAGCCCACAAGTCCAAAGAGACCCAGGATTAACTTCAGAAGGAGTGCTACGACTTTGTACCCTTCTCTCACTAGCCCCCCTCTTCTCCTGACCTGAACCCGCTGGATTACTTCGTTTGGTCATACGTCGAGAATATCACCAACACGACCTCCCACAACACCAAAGCCAGCCTGATCACCGAGTATTCACCGAGCTCCCGCCGGCGCTTGTGGAAAAGGCATGCTTCCAGTTCCGGATCCGTATCGAGGCGGTGATTGAGACTGAAGGCGGCTACATTGAATAGATGTCAGCTCTACTACATAATCAGGTTACCTGAATTGATTTTTCAATAAATGTTTTAAAATAAAGCTGTTGTGTCGTTTTCTTTAGGACGACAATTTTATCGTTCCACCCTGTAATATAGGGAATATAGTATCTTTATTAAAGTCATGGTCTGCTAATCAGAAATGCTATTCTACTGAGAGAAATTTATTATGATTCAAAGATTTTAAAATTATTCGTATTCGTGTGCAAAAGAAAAAAGAACTCTTCAATAATAATGCAAAAAAAAAACTAAATATAAACGTACGATGAATGTGATTCCCTTATTTTTTAGGTATGAAATACTTCAAGACGGGTTGACATGCCGCTAAAATAAATCAATCACTCGAATTGGATAAGTATTATATTTCGTCTTCCAAATTCTATTTTTTTATCGCATCTTACTCTGATTGACATTTTTCCAGCAACGTGGTACTGTTCGTGTTGGAAACAAGAATTACGAATGATTTTTCGCTGATCATCAAATCCTTTTCGAAAAGCCGAAGAGCCTGCTTATACATATCAACTGATTGATCAACTCAGCCACGGAAATATGGATGGTAGAACAGAATTCCAAATAATCCATATAAGGCAATTCGATACGAACTCAGCGCTAAGTGTATCGTAATCATCATACTCTATCAGCTTCATAAAAATAAATAAACAAATGAATAAATAGAAATAAATAAAAAGAATAAACAAATAGAAACTACTATTAAAATCGACTGTTTGTATCGAAGGGAGAGTCTCCGTGACGTAGTGGCTAACGTTCTGGACTGTGACATCATTGTAAGAAGGTTCGAAGTCCATTCACGCTCAAACGTTCACTATTTGACTAATGCCCTTGAGAAATAGATAAACTCTTCATTCCGCTCCAGCTATGGATTAAATTTTACATCTACTGATTTTTCTGCTAGGAAGGCTTTGGCATTAAATAACCCACAGTGGTTGATATGCCATTAAACAAAGAAACTAGACTGAACCAAAAAATATCAGAGTAACCTAACTTGAAAAACATTTCACGGTGCAAGGCAACCGCTAAATCTAAGCAGAGCATAGATTTGGTACAAGGTGACAACTCTGGGGCACCCAGTGAGGGTCGAGCGTTAATTTTAATTACAATTGTCCTTTAATTACTATTGACCTTACAATTTTAATTACAATTGACCTGCAAGGCTAACTTGATAACTATCTAACCTCGATGAGATGCCTTATCTGGTGTCTTTTTGTTCTTTGCAAAGCTTAGCTAAGTTTGGCAGTCTGTGAGAGTCTATCTCACTAACAGTCCCGGTAGCTAAGCATTGCACTACATGAAGCGCACTAACCTGATATCGTTTACAAAAACATCGTGAACTACAAGGATCCTCACTTACACACCTAGTTACGTGCTATTTTCCATTTGTCTATTTGAATTTTGATATAAAACATTTGCTCATCTTTTTGTGAATGCTTTCGGCAACGTCGAGAAAAAAAACCATAAAAATCAAAATTTGTCTATTTTATTTGATTTATTTATGGTTCATTGGTCAGAAAGGAATCGGGAGGATACATACTTGTGTATTTTTAGTTATCTTTGTTCTGATAAAGTAAACCCGGTTCACTATATATATATATATATATATATATATATATATATATATATATATATATATATATATATATATCTGTGTGTGTGTGTAAAAGATTAATTCTTTTGTACTCAAAATTATGGGCCGAGATGGGGGTGCAGATGGAAAAGTCATCATAGAAAGATTGTGCATCTCTCTTCCTTATGTCGAAACCTTTAACTCAAAGGTAATAAAAGGTTTCTTACCTGAACTAAGAAGTCGAAACGTGTTTTTCGTGTTTCGGGACTCCTATGTTCTATGTACATATGTTATGAACATTCTATGTACGTGTCATGTATCCGTATCATGGATATGGTACATCATTTCTGCTTCTTAGTTTTTGTTCTTTTTCTCCTTACGTTGTCAGTACTCTTATTATCCGCTGTTTTTTTTTTGGGGGGGTGCTTCTTCGTCATTTTTTATTTAATCTTCGAGTCTTTGTATAGATGCTATCTTCAATGCAACTGACCCCTCTTCCTCCTTTTCTTGACACATTGAGTCTGCTTTGGTCATCTCTAATATAAAGCCCAGTGCATCTTCACCAACTTACTGGTCCACTAGCGGGAGTTCTTTCCTTGTCCATTAACCATAAAATTATTAGTATTAGATAGAAATACTTGAAACCATATAACTGAGGGCAAAAAAAATGATTATCATTAAGCAGTAATAGTTTCTTTAAACGACATAATCGTGTACAGATAGATTCTTTTAGACGGGAATATTTTTTATCAGGTAACTGTGTGCAAACAAATAATCAGAGATAAAAAAGAGTAATTTAAAAAGATGCGAAAGAACATTAAAAATAGTTGTGATTACTGTCAAGCATTTAAAGATTAATCAAATTTTGATGGCTAATTTGCTGAAATCTGATATCCGAGTGAGCGAATTTTAACTATTACGTTCGCAATTACGTTCGCTTTTGAACTAATAACCTTACGAAAGATATGAAGCCATTAATCTCCCTAGCTATAGTTTAAATTGTACCACTACAAGTCTTCCACAAGGGTAGCTTGGGTATTAAATAAGGTTGATATGCCATGAAACTAAGTAACAATAATTCAAATGATAAGTGATTGCTAAAGATAAATTGTAACATATTGACCCAGCCGTCAATCAGAGAACAGGTACATTCGGTCGAAGATATCAGGGTATAGCCTTGACCGTGGACGGGTTGAATTAAGTGCAAATGTGACGCTTACATGAAGCAAGTGGACGGCAAACAATGATATAACCCGGTGCGACAGGAAGTTCAGTTGGTTTGAAGTCAGTTGTTGCAGTTCGAAGCAGTGACAACCAGACCCAGCAGAGAGCTGGGCCCTCAGGGCCCCCGGTTGAGCAGCCCCGCAGGATGAGAAAGAAGTGCTGCTATAGCCCGAAGAGCTGGGGTCAATATGTTGCAGTTTGTTCAGTCTCCAACTCACCTGTCACTCATAAACCTTTCGTAACCCTTTTGCAACCATTTCGAATAAAGTGTGAGAGGTATATTTTTCTAAAGAAGTGTGTTCGCTCGTCATTATTGTGTTGACTATGTTTCTGCATGTATATGTGTATAGTTGCTTGTGACTATGCAACAAAATCTCAAAGGTGGGAAAATGATATTTTTCAAGAAAGTTTGTTTGTTTGTTTGTTTGTTTGTAATGGCATATGAACCTTTGTATGTTATTTAATACCAAATCCATTTTTATACAAATGAACAGTTATTTTTCAAACTATTCAGTTTAGTATAAGTTCACAATTTAATTGTCAAAAACATTTCTATTTCAAGCTATTCAGTTTAGTCAAACAGTTCTCATTCAAAAAATTTAGTTTAGTATAAGTGTACAGTTTACTTCTATTTGATTCATAGATATGACCCTATCAGGTGCTACCACTTCGGACCAAAGTTGACGAAGGGGTACCCTGCATTGCCCAAAGCTCCGGAATTACTGGAACCTCTCCATCAGATTGTCATATCCTGGAAACTCGTTACGGAGGGGGTCTTACCCTTCGTCAGAGATGCAGTCAGTATATTCTACAGCCCCAGGTGACTGGACAATTTCAAGAAAGTGACTTTTTAATCCAACCTCTGGACAACTAGAGAAGAAATATTTTCAATTGGTAAAGACTTTGCAATGCTGTGCTATTCTATGATGAAAATCTAGCTGCTATAATATCTGATCATTCTTTGAGAGACGATATTGCTTATTGTGTCTTATGTTTGTATTTTTTCTGTTTTCTTGTTTGTTTGTTTGTTTTTAATTTTCCCGATACAAGCTTTCTTATCTTCTCAACCTCACTTTAATTTTATTTTTAATAGTATAAAATGCAAAACCCACACTCATAGAAAAACAGTAGTGGAACTAATTTACCTTTAGCTAAAGAAATAAGACTCATAGAATAATACTGTATCGAGAAGTCTTTACTCATAGGAAATATTCCTTCTCTATTTTTCGATATGTAGGATTAAAAAAAAAACTTTCTTGAAAAAATATTATTTTCCCATCCTTGAAATTTAACTATACCAATCAGTAGCCATTCAAATTATTGTTACTTGATTTTATGGCATATCAACCTTCGTGGGTTGTATCACCTTCACTAGGGGTGATTTAGTTAATTATTGATAATCATTTTAAAAAAATGAATAAGATCACCGTGACTAATAGTTACTATTTTAGTATAATGACTAAAAAAATTCAAAAGACGTCTTTTCGCCTCATTCCTGAGTAGGAAAAAAATCGTGTAGACTATCAAATTGTATTGAGCGTAATACAACTGGAGAAAGAAAACAAAAAAAAAACACAGACTCTTATTTATGATAATGATTTCGAAAAAGCAAAAACAATACCGAGATGATTTTACTTGCAGACAACGATCTCAGTCACATGACAACGCAAGCATAAAGACGCCTGCTGGGCAAAATTCAGGTGAGGAGATATCCATTTCGTGGAATCAATTCAATGAATATCAGCTACGCTTTTCCCTCGTGAGTAAATTTATCGGCTAATCTCTTTGTTCTGGTTGTTTCCCAAACCGAGTACAATAATTGCGGTAATAGGCGGTTTAAGATTTAAAAGCAGAAAAATACGTTTTAGATTACAGCAAAAAGAAGAGAATTTGGCATTATTTACAACAACAATAACAAAAACAATAGCAATGATAATAGCTAGATGAGGCCAGTGTTCCTTTATCGTATTCCTATCTCATCTCATCAGCCTTTGAATGATTAAGGTTATTCCTAAGATCCATAAAACTTGAGAATTGATAAACCTTACTTCTTTTAATGACTCCATCACCACCGTCACCACTGCCATCAGAAACTGGTGTAGATTTTTACAAGGGATGGATGGAGTCTTATCGTCATCCAAAGCAAAAATAGTCAATACTGGGGATTATGAGAAAATATAGAATTTTTTAAACGGTGAGAACCTATTCTATCTAATATAGAGGGGTTCCATGATATTGTGGCTAACGTGCTGGGCTGTAACATCGTTGTAAGCGAGTTCAAACTCCAGTCATGCTATTACGTTCACTTTCAGACAAATACCCAAGGGAAAGATACGAACCTCCGCTTGGCTAAATAGTACTACTTCTAGTTTTCTACAAAGACAGCTTAGCATTAAATAACCCTCGAAGGTCGATATGCCATTAAACAAAGAATGAAACCAATCAAATAGTATTTTTTATCATTAAGGGTTTTCGGATTATTGTCTTCATCTTTATGGTTATTTCCCCAACGTTTCGGCCGAAATGTCCCTCGGCTTTCTTCTGGTGTTTGTCGAAATAACAATAAAGATGAAGACAATAGTCCGACAATAATCCGAAAACCCTTAATGATAAAAATTATCAAGCTTCGTCTCATAAATTTAGACAACTAACAATCCAATAGTGTCGATGTGTTTCCTTAATCTGATGCCGTTTCGATGAAAATAAACAGGTGTTACTTATAATAAGTATGTTTAGATCTTATATATATATATATATATATATATATATATATATCTGTGAATCTATATATATATGTGTACATATGGGTCTAAATTTGATTAGCATAGATACAGAATCGACAGCGCTTGATGACTATGAGTTTCTGGTCAATACGATCATCAGACAAAGAAACTGACAGTCACCATATACAGTTGATTTTGTATCTAGGCAATTCAAATTGAAATCTACATAAGCTCTATTACTGATACTGAACAATTTTCTTTAAAAAATAGCAAACAATATAATTACGTTATCAATATATATATATATATATATATATGTGTGTGTGTGTGTGTGTGTGTGAGAGAGAGAGAGAGAGAGAAAGTGGGGGAGGGATATATATATATATATATATATACTGATTTTGTATCTAGGCAATTCAAATTGAAATCTACATAAGCTCTATTACTGATATTGAACAATTTTCTTTAAAAAATAGCAAACAATATAATTATGTTATCAATATACATGTATATGTGTGAGAGAGAGAGAGAGAAAAAAAATATATATATATTATATATATATATATATATATTAAAAAAAAGGGACTAAAAATTCCACTCAATATCGCAATCATCCAGTAAAGTTATAAAGTCGGATGCAAACTCAAGCTCCGTTTTCTTGACTATTCTTGGACTTCCTCCATCAAACAAGAGGAAATACACGGAAAGGATCCAAGATAAAGCTTTAACTGCATCAGCGTAGATCTGGCAGTCCCATAGAGCGACAACAATCTGACAAAGTCTGGTGGTGTCATGAGATACTGCTGGGGCGCTCTGGGCTAGTGGTAATGATTCTTCAGCCCCGACAGCATGCGCCAACCCAGAGTCATCATCTGATGAAGGCTTTGTTAGAAGCAATGCTGTTGTATAAACATCAGTTATTGTATGATACCTACAGAGAGAGACAGACACACAGGCAGAAAGATAAAAGTAGACAGACAGACAAAGTTAAAGAGATTGGGACTGCCTAATGATCGCTATACGGCGAGAAACTTTTAGGTACAATTTCATTCGTTTGTGTATTAATACGATTTTTCTTCAAATATATATACGAGGTGCATACAAGTTTCCAGACTTTTTCGTATGGGCATTTAGAATTGTTGTACACTCTTGAAAATTCACTATGTCATTGCTATACATCTTATGAGATGACTGGCCAATTTTTATGATTTCAGGTTCAAATGAACAGCTACAGAAGCAATTGGAATACACCTCACTAAAGCCTGATTGTCACAGCTGGTGAATTTCAAAAAGGCAATCTGACAATTTAGAAGAACGATATGCAATAAAATTGTGTTTTAAACTTTGAAAAAATGCCAGAGAAATGTATGCAATGCTTCGGACTGCTTTTGGAGCACCTTCCTTGAATCGAGCATTTCCACCAGGACAATGCACCAGTCCACAACTCCATCCTTATCACAGACTATTTGACCAAGATGGGCATCAACACAGTTCCTCACCATCCCTATAGTCGAGACCTTGCTCCCTGTGACTTTTGCTTATTCCCTAAGCTCACAGGCTGTCGTTATGAGATAATTGAGAAGATGAAGGAGGCTGTGACGAAGGTCATTGACACGCTAACACAAGAGGACTTCCATGGGGCCTTGCAGAAGTGGTTAGAACGGTACAACAAGTGCATTGCAGCAGGAGGAGTTTACTTCGAAGGAGACTAGAGTTTTATGTGTGTGCTATCAATAAAAGTGCCCATACAAAAAAAGTCTGGAAACTTATCATATGCACCTCTCATATACGTGCATGTGTGTATATGTGTATGTGTGTGTCCTTGGCAAAGGTATTAACCCTCTTACTCCCACCAATTATAGCTGTTCTTCCAGAATGGCTTTGACCTTAAATAATCCAGCAAAGTTTATAAGTTATTAAACAAAGAAAACAAGCCTATGTGTGTGTGTGTGTGTGTGTGTGTGTGTGTGTGTGTGTGTGTGAATTAATGAATTAATTCGTAAATCATATTTCACTAATACTGTGTATTTGATGAAGCTTTCTTGGCAAAATAAAAATGCATTGCTAATTTTAATAAGCGGATTTTCACTATTCTCTGGTTCTATTAGTTAAGTGGATTTTCGGATCATATATATATATATATATAGTGATTGCCACTTCTTTATATGAGAAATCCATCTCCTCAATCCCTGTAAAAAGCACTCAAGGGAACACATGCGACTCCTCAAGCTAAATTCCTCATTGCTGGTCCTGGCACGTATGTGACAAGCAAATGAACTGTCTTTGGCATGCACTCTTCACTGGCTTTTCAAACCTGCTGACGACGCACATATTTAGTCATAGAATTGACACTAATGACCTGTAGATTGCAACAAAATTACTTGTGTAAAATCAGCCTGTGATTGTTTGCTGTCATGGGATCTCAGATGCCCAGCAAATCCAGCTTTGAATAACCAGATTCTTTTGAAATGCTCGCTTCAAGATAGTGTTCACCTATCCTTATTTCAGATGCTTTACAATAATATTCGATCACTTTTATCCTGACTGGTGAGTTTTCTGTCAACTACAGCCAGTCTCCAAAATCTACACTCAGTGACGTAAGGTTGTTTTTTTGACGATATCTTTAAAAGGTTTATAACTCATACATTTAATATGTTGTAACTCTTTGTAAAACACTTGATTAAATAGTTTAATATTTTCTATACGAGAATGAAGCCTAGCCCAACGCGTCTGATTGTGTATAAGTGGCATCTCAAAATTTGATGTCTGGTGTTAGAGACTGACAATTAATTCTTAGGATCCTCCAAAGATGAGCTTGTGGAACCTTTGACTTTGATATATATAGTGAGAAAAATTATTTTGTGAGTCAGGAACTAACTTAAGCGGTTCATCAGCATACCTAATCCCAGGATTAGGTACCCTGATGAGCCGCTTAGGCGAAACTGTAGCAGGTTAGTTCCTGACTCACAAAATAAGTTTTGTCACTATTTTGCTCTACTTAGTATTGAGCACTTTTTGCACTTGTAGCTTAGCAGCAATTACGGTGTTTTTGATTTTTTTTCAATTGGTGTGACAAGGTTGGCTTTTTCTTCTTTTTCCAATATATATATATATATATATCCCCGAGACAGTGATTCGTTGTATATTTTCATCTTCGAATTACGTGCGGTTTTTTTCCCTTGCTCTAAGTGCTATTATTCAATAAGTTATTATATATATATATATATGTGTGTGTGTGTGTGTGTGTGTGTGTGTGTGTGTGTGTGTGTGTGTGTGTGTGTGTGTGTGTGTGTATTGTTGGGCAGCAGTCCTTCATTAAGAATGTTTGATTAAATAATAAAGACACATTTTGTCTATTTAATTTTAATAGGACCCTTTCAAGTTTCCAGATAATTGTTTTAGTTTTAGGTTGGAGTTGGTTGATGAATCTACCGAAATGGTCCCGAGCGCTTTCGAACCCTTCATAAGCCATTATCAAGAGTTGTTTGCAAGTGTAAAGTTTTTTTTTTATTTCTTAATTTAAAAAAGTTTTTTTTTTAATATTGCAAACGTATTGTTGAATGAAACTGAGATACTAATGACATCGAAGGGATATCAGAAAAAATGCTACAAAAAGGAAATAGAATATTTATCGAGAGAAATAGAAAATTTTATAATTTTCTATCTTTATCAAAAACATTGTGTAACATATTGACCTCCGACCCAGCCGAGCAGTCAAATAAGAAATGCACCTGTGTAAATAACAGATGCATCCGGTCGAAGATATCAGGGGATAGCCTTGACTGTGGACGGGTTGAATTGAGTGCAGATGCGACGCTCACTGAAGCAGGTGGACGACAAACAGTTATATAACCCGGTGCGACAGGAAGTTCGAGTTAGTTGGAGATTAGAATTTGGAGTCAGTTGTTGCAGTTCGAGGAGTGAGAACCAGGTCCCAGCAGAGGCTGGGCCCTCAGGACCCCCGGTTGAGCAGCACAGGAGAACGAGAAAGAAGTGCTGTTATAGCCAGAAGAGCTGGGGGTCAATATGTTGCAGTTTTGTTCAGTCTCTAACTCACCTCTCACAGAATAACCCTTTCGTAATCCTTTCGTAACCCTTTCGAATAAAGTGAGAGGTATGTTTTTCTAAAGAAGTGCGTCCGCTCGTCTTTATTGTGTTGACTATGTTTCTACATGCATATAAGTATGTTACAATTGGGGTTTCGCTTTAACGTATAATATAGTGTTCTGGTTTGGTATGATTTGGTTTAATCTTTTTTGATTAATGGCATATCAACCTTCGTAGGTTATATAATCTCAAAAGTATCTCTTTAGAAGAACGGTAGTGATACTATTTAATCCATAGCTGTGTAGAGATAAGGAGGGTTCATGCCTTTTCCCAAGAGAATTAGACTGGAAGTGAACGTGGTAGGAGGTCGAACTCACTACAATATTGCAGTCCAGTATGTTAGCCGCTAAACCATGGGGATTCTCCCAGCGTTCTGTGTATGATATTAAACTGACTTGGGTGTTGAGTATCCTGTTCTGGACATCTGGGAAGTGTTAAGTATCCATTCATTGCAATTAGCAGTATCAAGGCTTTAAGAATCCATGCTTGAATGTGTTTCAGGATCATTTAAAACATTATCTCAAACAGATATATTTAACCCATAGATATAACCTTAACAGTTACAGCCGCTCCAAATCGGAATCGACCTGGAAGTAATGGCACTGAAGTGACTTCACACATCTAAGAGCTCCAGAACTGCAGTCTCACCACCGGAAGGGTTTTATTTGTCATACCCTCAACACCAAACACATGAATCTTTCTAAGTACGTTTTGTTCTCTATCTCTATTTCTCTTTATATATATATATATATGGTTCACCAATGGTCCTGAAGGCCTGGGTTCAACCCCAGGGCCCGTCATACCACAGACTTTAAAAATGGTACTTGATACCGCCGTGCTTAACACTCAGCAATATAAGGTACGTATCAAGGGTGAAGTGGAGCAATCCAGTGAAAGAAGTAGCGCACTCCCCTACACCTCGGTGTAGTAGCTATTAAAAAGGGAGCCTTCTGGTTACCCTCGACTGAAGTCGCAAACTTTACCTACGTTTATATATATATATATATATATATATATATATATATATATATATATATGTGTGTATATAAACGTAAGTCAAAAAGTAAAGCTTTTTTCTTTAGTACAGGAATTATTACTGACTCAGGCCTATGTATCATACATCATAATGAAGCTGGTCCTCTTACGATCACATCCCTACTTCTCAAAATAGTCACCATTTCTCGCAATAACAATGTTCCACTATCAAATGAGAGTATGGATCGCTGCCTCGTAAAATTCTGTTGATTGTTCTTTGAGCTTCTTCATCACAGCAGTTTTTATTTCCTCATTACTGGCATAATGTTTACCTCTTAAACCCTCTTTCATAGAGCTGAAGAGATGATACTCTAAAGACACTAAATCTGGTGAGTATGGAGGATGCGGTAAAGTTGTCCACCCAAGTAAGATGATTGTCTCCCTTGTCCTAATGCTTGTGTGTGGTCGACCAGTGTCTTTCAGAAGGACATAATCGAATCGCAAGAATTAGCGCCTTTAGATAATCATACATGTTCCTGTGTCGGTAATTATTCCTGTATTAAAGAAAAAGGCATTACTTTTTTATTCATCCTCGCGTATATATATATATATATATAATGTGTGTGTATGTGTGTGTGTGTGTGTATCTTAATTTTACTTCTTTATGCGTAAAGTTACAATTTGTAATACAACTAAATTGTCTGTTTGATAACTTTTGCTGCAGACGCTAAAATGAAACATCATTTAACCTTGGCGTTCTCTCATAGAATTCCAATCAAAATATTCCATTAAAGCAATAAGATCCGTAAAAAGTCTATGAACATTAAACTTCCCCAGAGATTCAATAAAAAAAATGAAACAAAACACAGTACCATTAGAATCTCTCAATGATATAAAGTTAACTGATGTGTAATGCTGGTAGCACTTATTTCATGCTGGCTTGAGTGATGAGGACAGTTTCCAGTAATTGAGTGCAGTAAGCTCTTAAATAGCGTTTAGTATCACACTCACTAAATCAAATTGATATTATCATTCATACAGTAATGAATTGGCCCAGTGTGCTGGGATTGAAGAATACACTGACAGCATCTCTTCAGAAGGGTAAGATTCCTCCAACGAGGGCCAAGTCGTCTGGTGCTACAGAATACACCGACTGCATCTCTGCAGAGAGGTAAGACTCCCTCAACAAGTGTCCTAAATATGATACTAAACAATCTGATATTGACGCTTCTGTAATGCCGGAGATTTGGGGAATGCGGAGTACCCCTTTATTGCAATCGCGTCCAGGTCCACTCTGGCCCGGAGTGGAAGCACCTGATAAGGTCCAATCTACGGGTCAAATAGAACTAAAGAGTATACTGAATTGTTTGAAATGGAACTGTTTTTGACATTAAAGTTGAGTACTTGTGCTAAACTGAATTGTTTGAAATATAATTTTTTTTTTAAATATTTAACAATGAGAAAACAAATGGCTAATGGCCTAGTTGGTTAAAACAGCTGGATACAATGACTGCATCTCGGCAGAAAGGTAAGATTCCCCCGATAAGTGTCCTGGATATGACACTAAACAATCTCATGGTAAGGCTCCAGTAATATTGGAACTTTGGGGAATGCGGAGTACCTCGTCATTGCTATCGTTCCCAGGTCCACACTAGCCCGCAATGGTAGCACCTGATAGGGTACAATCTATGGGTACAATAGAACTAAACCGTGTAATTACGCTAAAATGATTGGTTGAAATTGTGTTTTTTCATTTAACTGTTGAGTAAACAAAAACCGTATTTAAGCTAAACTGACCTTATTATGACCACAAGGGCAAGGATATTGACCTTGAGGTCATAATAATTACGCGGATGCGTATTTCCAATCCTCTTGGGAAGATGTGGCCCTAGAGGTGGCTGTGTCCTCTGTAAAAAATACGGATGTAACTTTCAAGATACATTCAGGTTAGTTGGCCGCACAATTACCATGACTAGTAAATTTGGCATCACTTATATTCGATGTGGACTATTGGCTCAGTCGTCGAGTTTCGGCTCTGTAATCTGTGGTCGCTGGTTCGATCTCCAGTGGTAGAGATCACGGTATACACTGCTGATAAGCCCGAAACAGCTATCCAGTCATTCCGTATGCCGTGCGTAAGTGTTCGCCGGAATTTCTGGTCATGGTAATTCAATTCACAATATAATTCTTCTACTTAAAAAAGAAAATGTACATCTTAACTGAATTGTTTTAAATTGAACTCTTTGATCATATAACTGTGTGTAAACAAATGACTGGTGTTTAACTGAATTGTAAGTGATACATAGCAATACTAGGAACCATTTAAAGTTGTTGACATGCTGAACTGAATTGTTTGAAATTGAACTGTTTGATCATTCAATTGTGTGTAAACGAAAAACTGTACTTATGCTAAACTGAATTGTTCGAAATAGAATAGTTAATATAAATGAAAATGGATGTGGTATTAAATAACTTACAATGGTTGATATGCTATAAAACCCAACCCAACAAACCCCAAAAAAGTTATGAATAAAGAACGTGCTAATTTTATTTATCATATTTATCAACCCCTCCGCTCGGACAGGATATGACACGAGGTCATTTTTTAAGTGGAGTTTAACAGGTTTGAATTCAGAGTTTTCCTTCTCCTAGATTAGTTTCCTCACCAAGGCTTAAGAACCCAGTCTTCCCTATTATTTATTCATAGCTGGAGAGAGAATAATTAGATCCATACCTTTCTCAAGGGTATTAGTGCTATATGAAATGTTTCAATTTAAGTAACTATTTTAGTCAATAATAATAATAATAAAGAATTTACAAAATTGTCGACTTTGCCGTCCTGGCTGACCACAGAATATAACTGAAAGAATGTGAAAAAAGGGATAAGTACCTCGACCTTGCTAGAGAATTGAAAAAGCTGCGGAACAAGAAAGTGACAATTATACCAATTGTGATTGGTGCTTTTGGTACAGTAACTAAAGGATTATTATAGTGTCTAAAAGACTTGGAAGTTAGCAGACGAATGGAGACTATTCAAATGACAGCATTGCTGAGAACGGCCAGAATCCTGAGGAGAATCCGGGAGACTTGAGGAGACTTGCTGTCACTCAAACTCCAGTGAAAAACCATCAGCTAACACTGATGTGAAAAACTGTAAAGGAGTAAATAAGAATAATAATCATTCCTTCGAATACAGTTATTTTGCCCAGATATGAGTTAAATAGGACCACTACTATTCATCGAAAGGGATGACTTTGGGGTTAAATAACCCACGGAGGTTTAAATGCCATTAAACAAAGAAAACCAAACCAAGCACATGGTTTCAAGTAATCGTTTCATCTATGGTTTCCTATAATTCAATCTAAAACAAATGATTGGCTCGCAGCTACATTGTTTTAAGTAATCCCGTATGATACAAATGATTTGGGTTGTGGCGAACGTGCTGGATTCTGATAGCGAAGTTAGCGAGTTCGAACTCCAGTCGCACTATTACGTTGCCTTTCGGACTCTTGAAAAATGTATGAATATCTCTACCCCCACCACAACCACTCAGTTATATATATATATATATACACGTGCGTGTGTATTTACCAACAACTCATATATATATATATATATATATATATATATATATATATACCGAGGTAAAATCTCTAGTTTAAATGAATCAATACATGAGAACAATTCTTCTTCTGAAAGATCTAATGGCTATCACTGGATCGGTATGAACTGAACGTAATAATGAATATCAAGTCATCTCACAAATTAAAGTCGTCAAATTACACCACGTGATGTTCTTCGGGTCATTGGTGTCGTGGATATAAGTGTTAGTTCACTGCGTTGTGGTTACGTGTTGTTAGGGAATTCGATTCAATCAAGTGGTAGTATCCATATAATCTAGTTCAATAATCACCCTAGAGAAGGAATGATACAATAATCTCCTGAGAAAACCTAACCCCTATTTGATAGTAAATAAACTTCTGAAGTTGGCCGAAGGGGTACTCGTTCGAAGAATTTCATTTTTCGTCGCTTCTTTGGTTGGTTGGTTGGTTGGTTGGTTGGTTGGTTGTTCGTTCGTTGGCGTCTTATGGCATATTGTCTCTTGTGAATCGTTTAATCGCAAATTTTGTAATATATATATATATATATATATATATATATATATATATATATATATATATAAAGTTTTTTCGTTGTAGGTCCAAAAAAAGAAAAAAAAAATTTTAAGATGAATAGGTCCACGAAGGGATTTGTATTTTTTAAGAACTATTTCTTTATTTCTTTCTTACATATGTATATGTTTCCAGCTTTTTGCTTTCGTCAGAACACATATGTGGTACAAGGTCATGGGAATAGGGTACTCTATAAGACTGGAACGCACTCGTGTTTGTTAGACTGGTTTTCGGGTTTTGTATCGGTTTATGTAGAGGGCAATCCTCCCTCTGTGTGTGTGTGTGTGTGTGTGTGTGTGTGTGTGTGTGTGTGTGTGTGTGTGTGTGTGTGTGTGTGTGTGTGCAAATATGATTGACCAAACTATATGCAGACTGATGCTATTCATAGAATATGTAATGTCATATCTTCTGAATTATATTGAATTAAATTAAAAACTTGATTTAATCAATTATATTCAATCAAATATTCATTATTATTATTATTATTATTATAAATTCAAATTAATTAATATAGATTAATTGATTTATTATAATTTGATTTAATCAATTATATCTGATTATATTTATCAGAAGATACATTACATACAAACGTTGCCTTGATGATGGTTTAATATAAAAACCGAAACACTTAACATTGGCAAATAATTCAGCTATAAATAAAATCATTCTCGGAATAATATGTATGTGTGTGTATTTGTTATATCACTTTTATTCCTGAATATATATATATATATATATATATATATATATATATATATACATTGGTATCAACAAATTGTTCTAAAATGTTTTTTCGTCAATCACCAAAGTACTCAACTCCTGGCTGGATAAAACCTTGAATCAGTGAACGTTTATTCTATATGCGAGTCCCATGACGATCAGTTTCATGTACCTTTTAAAAATAGGCCAGTGGCATCTGAAAGTATTTTTGAAGTACTTGAAACTGAAGAACTTGTAGTACTTGGGGTTGCCACAAAAAACAGCGAGGAAACATTCGTTCATATATATATATATATATACTCAAGTCTTGCTGATGTAACGTAATTGAACGGCTCATAGAAAATTGATATCAAATAAATAAATAAACAAATAAATTAATAAATTAGACAGTCTCCAAATAGCCAGGCTAAAACACTCGTGGTAATAAAAAATGACCACAAAAAACCCGGAGTTTCGAAACCTTCTGCGCAGGTTTGAAACCAGCGGAAACGGATATGTTTCTGCTCCCGACACGACAGGTGGAAGTATGTTACATAGCCAGATATGAATACGTGAAATAGACATATTCATACCGGTACACAAAACGTTCATAATGTCCATTACGCACATATAGATAACATAGGAATCCCGAAACACGAAAAACACTTACGACTTCTTAGTTCAGGCACGAAACTTTTTATTACCTTTGAGTTTAAAGGTTTTTCGACATAAGGAGAGAGATTCACCTGACTTTTCCATCTGCCCCACATCACGTGCATCACCTGCCGCAAGGCCACTGGCCTGGCTTCGGCGAGCCCCGAAAGTTAACCGTCTTCTCAACTCAACAGACTGACCCCAAAATCCTCCGCGCACGCTTCCGGTGCATGACGTCATTCACATCCCCAAGTCACATTTCTATCTGGTATTTTTATTTTGACATCTCTGAATGATACATACTCCCCGCGCGTGCGCGTGAACACCAGCGCTCATGTTGCATCTAATTAACCCATGCGCTAAGCGAAAGGTTCTCAGCCTAACTAAACGGAAAGGCAAGATATATAAAACGAAATCCCTCGGCCATTATATTTCAAGTGAGGGGATGACCCATTTTTTAGGATGACAGAATTAAAGCGACTGGCTTAGAAGAAATTCGGAACTAAGTTTTATCCCAAGAGGAGCGGTGACCTTTTAATGGAAAATATTAACCTTGAATACACGGGCTTAAACCAGTGCCGGTAGGTGTTGTCAGTGATGTTTTAATCTTCTGGGTCATTGGAGTGTTTCGGGTCTTTCAACATCATACTCCCCTCACCAGAACGACCCCCTCAGAGATGATCAATTTCTGAGTCACCTACCGTATACAACGCTAGAGGAGCGGTGACCTTTTAATAGAAAATATTAACCAGTCTTTCTCTTATCGAACAACTCACGGTAGCGAGCCAGTTATAAACCCTAAAAGAAAATACTAAATACCCAAACAGATGCAACCACTGCTGGTCAGATTGTACCCGTGGGGAATGAGCAACGGTGTTACTTCTTATACTCCAGATTTTCATAGCTGAAGTCTCAACAGCAGATGCAGTTTAGTGTCATACTCATATTTACCCAACCCCTCCGCTCGGGCAGGATTTGACACAAGGTCATTTTTTAAGCAAAGTTTAACAGGTTTGAATTCAGAGTTTTCCTTCTCCTAGACTAGTTGCCTCACCAAGGCTGAAGAACCTAGTCTGCCCTGCGAAACTCCTTTTTTGGAATGTGGGTCTTAATCTCGTATTCTAAGCTATGTAAAAAAAAAACAACAGTTAATTCATTTTATGCCGAGGTCAGATTTTTTCAACTGATTATTTAGTTTCAAGTAACCAATGACAATAATCCTTTGTAAATGATTCTAGCTTCAATTAACTATTCTTAATACGAACATTTAACAGCGATATGGCATCAAATATTCTTGATTAATACAAATAATTTGCATGCAGTTGTATGGTTTCAAGTATTTCCATCTAATACTAATAACTAAGAGGTCTATTCAGTAGAGTGTTCACTAGCGGCGCGGGAAACCAGGTTCAATCTCCTGGTCGAGTCATACCAAAGAATCAAAAAATGGTACTTTATGCCTCATTGCTTAGCACTATAAGGTAAGGATCAAGGGTAGAGTAGAACAATCCAGGGAATGGAGAAGCGCCTTCCCTCGGTGCAGTAGCAATTTAAAAGGGAGCCTTCAGGTAAACCTCGACTAAGGTCGCCAAACTTACAAGTAATTATTTTTAATCAGTAATAATTATTTGTTTGCACCTAGTTATATGGTTTCAAGTAACTAATGATTCTAACGTCTTGTCCTTCATATCAATAATTTACAGTGAAGATGGCATCAAGTATTTCTATCTAATATTAATAATTATATGAAGACCTAGATTCAATCCCAGGTCACGTCATACCAAAGACTTTAAAAACGGTACTTGATACCGCCTTGCTTAACACTCAGCAATATAAGGTACGTATCAAGGGTAAAGTGGAACAATCCAAGGAAAGGAGTAGCGCCCCTACACCTCAGTGCAGTAGCAATTGAAAAGGGAGCCTTCTGGTCACCCTCGACTATGGTCGCCAACTTTACGTACTTTTATATAGTTTCAAGTTACTAATAATAAGCCCAGTCGTCTGGGGCTGTTGAATACACCGACTGCATCTCCATAGAGGGGTAACCCCACCCACTAATGAGTGCCCTTGATATGACTAAACAACCTGATGGTGAGGTTCTAGTAATGCTCTGAGTTTTGGGGAATGCAGCGTACACTTTCATTGCCATCGCTCCCAGGTGCACTGTAACCAAGAGTGATAGCACCTGATAGGTCCTATCTATGAGTCAAATAAAACTAAACTAAGAACTTATGCTAAACTGAATTGTTTGAAATGTAACTATTTTTGACATTAAAACTCTTCACACGCTAAACTGAATTGTTTGAAATAGAACTGTTTTAAGTAACTATTCTTAAAATTAATTATTTACTGTTATATTTCATCATGTATTTTTCTTTAATACAGATTACTAGAAAACACAGTTATATGGTTTCAAGTAACTAATAATAATAATAATCCTTAGTAAATAATTATAACTTCAAGTAATTATTATTGATACATGTAATTTATATACAGTTATATGGTTTCAAGTAACTAATAATAATAATCCTTAGTAAACAATAATAGCTTCAAGTAACTATTATTAATACATGTAATTTATATGCAGTTATATGGTTTCAAGTAACTAATAATAATAATCCTTAGTAAACAATAATAGCTTCAAGTAACTATTATTAATACATGTAATTTATATGCAGTTATATGGTTTCAAGTAACAAATAATAATAATCCTTAGTAAACAATAATAGCTTCAAGTAACTATTATTAATACATGTAATTTATATGCAGTTATATGACTTCAAGTAACTAATAATAATAATCCTTAGTAAACAATAATAGCTTCAAGTAACTATTATTAATACATGTAATTTATATGGTTTCAAGTAACTAATAATAATAATAATCCTTAGTAAACAATTATAGCTTCAAGTATATATTTTAATACAAATATGTTCCAGTTGCATAGCATGAAATATTATTTTCTAATACAAATAACTTACATAGAAGTGTAAGGTTTCATGTATTCCTACTTAATATTCCTATAGTTTCAAATAATTGTTTCAATTTAATAATGATTATTCTTTTACTGGGATAAATGGTTTCAAGTTACTAATAAGCGAAACTCCGAGTATAAAATGTTTTACCTTCAAAACACTATCCCTTATATTAATAGTTGATCAAGTGAAATGTGAAAAACAGTTCGGATATATCAATATGTAATGATAGTTTCTCGTTACAATAACGATTTTTTGGAGTCAGTTCATTTGCATTCATTTTCCAGAAAACTGTCTGCTTAGAAAGCTTCTCATCGGTAACTTAGATGCTCTATCTTAGTCGCAGAGATCAAATGAACTAGATTCATAGTAACCTGTTAATTTCTAACACTTCAAGACATATGATTCTGTCATATTTGGGTTCTAGAACTTGACTCTTGCCAAGAAAAAGTATATAAATAGGTATCTTTTGTAACATACAGACAGAGATATGTTATTCCAGACGCTTTTTGGGGAGCTTAGTAGGTCAGAAGACTTTCCGCTTAATTACGTTTCAGTGAAAAACGATAGCTTTTCAGCGTGACACAGGGTTAATCTTTCACTGTAGATTTCTACAAGTACGTTCAAGGGTCATCGCTATAGATACGAGTATCATTAAATAAGTTTCCAGACTTTTTTTCGTATGGGCACTTTTATTGACAGTACAGATATGAAACTATCGCCCCCTTCGAATTAATCTCCTCCGTTCCAACAACTTCTGGAAGGACGCATGGAAGTCCTCTTGTGTGAGCGTGTCAATGACCTTCGTCACAGCCTCTTTCATCTCCTCAATTGTCTCATAACGACAGCCTCTGAGATTAGGAAATAACCAAAAGTCACTGGGAGCAAGGTCTCGACTATAGGGAGGGTGACGAACTGTGTTGATGCTCATCTTGGTCAAATAGTCTGTGACAAGGATGGAGTTGTGGACTGGTGCATTGTCCAGGTGGAAATGTCACTGACCCAATTTGAAGAGTGCTGGTCTCTTCCGACCGAATCTCTTTCTGAACTCCCTTAAAACGTCAACATAGTAACCCTAACCCTTTGGCCAATCAACTCTGGTGTATTGACTTCCTTACTCCTCCCACACCTCTCATCATCCCTCACAGACTCACTGCCTTCCTTGAATATCTTATGACACTCAAAAACTGATGCTCGATTCATGCAAGACGGTCGAAAAGCAGTCTGAAGCATTCCATACGTTTATGGGGCATTTTGTCCAAGTTTAAAACAGAATGTTATTGCATATCGTTCTTCTAAAGTGTCAGATTGCATTTTTGAAATTCACCTGCTGTGACAATCAGGCTTTAGTAGGGTGTATTCCAATTGCTTCTGTAGCTGTTCATTTGAACGTGAAATCATAAAACTCGGTCTACGACAATTTTAAATGCCTGTACAAAAAAGTCTGGAAACTTATTGAATTCACCACGAAAAACAACGTGGTTAATCCAACTGAAAAAATAAGATATAAATAAGACACTTAACCTACTTAGTAGGTTGGTTGGTTTTTATCATATGTCAACTTTTATTGGGCTCTTTAATGTTGAAGCTAGTCTTTTTTCTTTTTTTTTATATACTTTCAAGTAACTGAGAAAATAATCATCCTTAAACAATTATAGTAAGTAAAGTTGGCGACTGTAGTCGAGGGCGACCAGAAGGCTCCTTTTTCAATAGCTACTACATCGAGGTGTAGGGGAGGGCGCTACTCCTTTCCTAGGATTGATCCACTTTACCATTGATACATACATATCGCTGAGTGTTAAGCTAGGAGGTATCAAGTACCATTTTTAAAGTCTTTGGTATGACGCGACGGCGGATTGAATCAAGGTCTCCTAAACAATTATGGATCCAGGTAACTATTATCAACTATTATTAATACTAATAGATTATGCACAATTATGTAGTGATGTAGCAGGAAACGTGCCGGACTACGACATAGTAGTTTGGTTTGGTTTGGTTTTATGGCACATCAACTATTATAGGTCATCCAATGCCAAACACATTTTTATACATAAAAATAGTTCCATTTCAAACAATTCATTTTAGCGTAAGTACGCGGTTTAAATGTCAAAACAGTTCTATTTCAAACAATTCAGATTAGCATAAGGAGAAAATTTAGTTCTATTTGATCCATAGATCGAATCTTATCAGATGCTCCAACTCTGAGCTACAGTGAACCTGGGATCGATGGCAATGAAGAGGTACTCCGCATTCCCCAAAGCTCCTGCATTACTGCAACCTCACCATCAGACTGCTTAGTGTCTTAACAGGACACTCGTTGGAAGAGTCTTACCCCTCATCAGAGATGCACTTGGTGTATTCTGCAGCCAAGCCGACTGAGCCAACGACATTGTTGCAAGCGATGGTTGGTTGCGGGGAGTTTATGGCATTGTGTTATTTAACGCTAAATTCTGTTTTTACAAATATTAAACCACAGTTTTGACAAGCAAGTTCTCATTTGCCTGCACACAGTTAAATGGTTTCAATTTATCATATGTTTTGGTACAACCACTCTCACTAGAGGTACAGAATGTCATTCATTCTCGAACAAATCAGGCAAACAATTCTGGCAAACAATGGTTTCTGATGAGAGCGAAAGCTCTACATTCAATGAGAACGTGTTTAACGATGCAAGGAATTTGACATGTCATCAGTGGTTGTTTTTCCTGTTTCATTATGAAAGAGTAAGTAAGCTTTGTATGACCAATACGCAATCGGGATATAATGACTTGTTCGCCTCTTGATTTTCTGAAAGCTGGTCTTCAATCTCCCAAAGTGGGTGTGTAGAATTTCAATTGCGCTGTGAATTCCCTTGTCTACCTCTAGTTATGGGTTAAATAGTACCACTACTGGTCTTATATAAGGATGGCTTTGGCATTAAATAATCCACGAAAGTTGATATGCCATGAACAACAAAAAAACAAGTCAAATCAAATATAATACTTTCTTCACTAGCATATGGTTCACGTGACTATTCCTATTTTATAATAGGCTCAATCGGCTGGTGCTGTAGAATACACTGACTTCATCTCTGCAGAGGGGCAAGAATCCCTAACGAGTGTCACAGATATTACACTAAACAATCTGATGGTGTGACTCTAGTAATACTGGAGCTCTGGGGAATGCAGAGTACCCCTTCATAGCCAACACTTCCAGTTCCACTCTTTCCCGGAGTGGTAGCACCTGATAGGGTCCTATCTGTGGGTGAAATCGAACTGTTTGACATCTAAACTGTGTACTCTGACTTTTAAACTGAGTGCAAATGAATGACTTAAACTGAATTGTGTCAAATAAAACTGTTTGATCATTTAACTCTTTGTAAACAAATGACTGATATCTAATTTAATTGTTATTGATATATAGCAATACTTGGAACCATTTAAATTTGTAGATATGCTAAACTGAATTGTTTGGAATAGAACTGTTTGTTCTGCGTGTAAACAAATTACTGATGTTTAATTAAATTGTTTATGCTAAATAGTGATATTTGAAAACATTTAGCTGTGTGCAAACAACTGATTTATAGTAAATAGAATTATTTTTATTTGATAAAAGGAAGTAAATTAATTTAACTAAGTGGAAAAAATGAGCTCAGGCTCATTTCAAAATGTTATCAACAAAATGAGTTTTAAAATTATATATATATATATATATATACATATATATATATATATATGCTATGTGCTAGCAAATATAGACTATGTGGTGACCGAGACGAAACGATCAATCACATAATAAGCGAATGCAGCAAATTAGTACAGAAAGAGTACAAGACGAGACACGACTGAGTCGGCAAGCTGATTCACTGGGAAATGTGCAAGATATTTAAATTTGACCTTACGAACAAATGGTATACGCACAACCCAGCGCCTGTCCTAGAAAATGACACACATAAACTCCTATGGGACTTTGACGTACAGACGGATCACCTAATCTCGGCCAGAAGACCAGACCTTGTAATAATCAACATCAAAAAAAGAGAATTTGCAAAAACCAATTGTGATTGGTGCTTTTGACACAATAACTAAAGGATTATTAAAGGGCCTGGAGGACTTGGAAGTTGGCGAACGAGTGGAGAGCATCAAACGACAGCATTATTGAAAACGGCTAGAATACTGAGAAGAGTCCTGGAGACTTAAGGAGACTTGCTATCACTCAAACTCCAGTGAAAAACCATCAGCTAACACTGATGTGAAAAACTCTAAAAGAGTAAATAATAAACTGGGGCGCATGAAAGTAACGGTTATATCCATTGTCGTTGGTGCTCTTAGTACAGTCACCAAAGGTTTGGTAAAAGGTCAAGAGGACTTGCAAGTAAGAGGTCGAGTGGAGACAATCCAAACTACTGGATTGGGATCGGCCATAATGCTGAGAAGAGGCTTGGGGAGACTTGTCACTCAAACCCCAGTGAAAGACCATTGGGTAACACTGATGTGAGAAATTGTCAAGTAAAATAATAATAATAATAATAATAATAGGATTTTAACATGCAAACAGATCACCTAATCTCGTCCAGAAGACCAGACTTAATAATAATCAACAAAAAAAGAGAACCAGCAAAATAGTTCACTTTGCTGTCCCGGCTGACCACAGAATAAAATTGAAAGAAAGTGAAAAGAAGGATAAGTACCTCGACCTTGCTAGGGATTTGAAAAAACTGTGGAACATGCAGGTGACAATTATACCAATTGTAATTGGTGCCTTTGGAACGGTAACTAAAGGATTACTAAAGGGGCTGGAAGACTTGGAAGTTGGTGGACGGGTGGAGACCATCCAGGTGACACCATTATTGAGAACGGCCAGAATACTGAGAAGAGTCCTGGAAACTTGAGGAGACTTGCTGTTACTCAGACTCCAGTAAAAAAACATCGGCTAACGCTGATGTGAAAAGTTCTATAATAATAATAATAATAATAATAATGAGACTCGCTTTCACTCATACTCCACTAATGAGGAGTAGAATAATAATAATAATAATAATAATAATAATAATAATAATAATAATAATAATAATAATTTGTTTGTTCGCAGTTATATAGTTTCAATATTTCAAGCAATTACAAAGTTTTGAATAATTAATGACGATAATAATCCATTGCATATCAATATAGTATCAATTAACAATTTTTGATACTCATAATTCGTACGTAACAATATATATTTAACAAATAATTCAGATCTATTTAACTCATAAAGAACATAACAGGCTCAACCACTTTGAACAGAATGGACCAGAGATTAATAGGAACAAAAGGATGATTTCACTCTTCCCACAACTCAAGGACTGAAGCTTCACCATAGTTTATTATCATTCATAAAAAAGGAAAAAAAAAAATAAAGCAAGAAAGACTGACAGCAACCTGCATTCCAACATTCATCACCTGATGCACTATCAAGTGAAAGCCTTTTATTCTTTCACCCTATACTTCCACTATAAAATGTTCACTCAGTCTATACAGCTTTGAAACGAAAACGTATTCCTCTCTCGATAGCATGACTCACAGAAATGACGAATGCGATAGATAGTAGATTCTTTATGTAACATACACAGTTTATATAAATATAAATAGATTTTCTATTTACCATATATTGTTTATATAGATGACGAATGCAATAAACTCAAAATGGCGTTCCCAAGATCCATATCAGTGACTGATGGTAGTTGTATCAATGCACTTTTTATGCAACATTACAGTGAGAAATTTTCTTCATTTTCTTATGTTATTGTTTATTCGGGGTTTATGGTACATCAGCCTTTGTTGGTTATTTAATGCCGAATGAACTCATAAGAGATGTACTCTTATGGATCCCCACACACGGCCGCGCAAAAGCAGGACGACCAGCACGAACGTACATTCAGCAGCTATGTGAGGATACAGGTTGTTGTCCTGAAGACCTGCCTAGGGCGATGAACGATAGGGAGGAGTGGCGAGAGAGGGTCAGGGATATCCGTGCTGCCAGCACGAGATGATGATGATGATGATGATGATGATGATGACATTTTATACAAATAATCAGTTCTATTTCAAAGAATTCAGTTTAGCATAAGTACCCAGTTTAATTATCAAAAGCATTTCTATCTCAAACTTTTCAGTTTGGTCACACATTTCAAATTCAAACAATTTAGTTTAGTATAAGTATAGTTTTTGTTTAGACACTGTTAAATGTCAAAATAGTTCTATTACGAACAATTCAGTTTAGCCTAAGCACAGTTTCAATGTCAAGAACAGTTCTATTTCAAGCAACTCATTTTAACATAATTACGCAGTTTAGTTCTGTTTGAACCTTATCAGGTGCTACCACTTCGGGCCTGTGTAGACCTGTGAGCGAGGGCATTGAATGGGTACTTAGCATTCCCCAAAGCTATAGCATTACTGGAACCTCACCATCAGACTGTTTGGTGTCATATCCAGGACACTCATTGAGGACGGGGTGAGGTCTTTCTCCTCTGTAGAGCTAAGCTAGGTGTTTTCTATAGCCCCTGCCGACTGGACAATTTTTATGTTAATTTAATCGAAGTTGTAATCATAAATCACGGCGAAGGGTCATAAATAGCACACTGATACATGAAACAACTACTAGCAAAAGGGTGTCCACGTGGTGTAATGGTTAAAGCGATGAACTGCGGAATCGTAGTATGCGAGTTCGTACTCCAGTCGCGCTATTACGTTCACTTTCGGGCAAATACCCTTGGGAAAGGTATAAACCCCCTTATTCTCCCTCCAGCTATGGGTAAATAGTAGGACGGACTAGGTTCTTCAGCCTTGGTGAGGCAACTAGTCTAGGAGAAGGAAAACTCTGAATTCAAAACCTGTTAAACTCCGCTTAAAAATTGACCTTGTGTCATATCCTGCCCGAGCGGAGGGGTTGGTAAATAGTAACTACTAGCAATTTACGACCAAGTTTCCTCATAATATCCCTAGTAATACTTAAGTCATGTGGGATACTAAGATATAAACAATAAGATAATAAGATAAGACAACGCATATAGCACCGTAAATTGCAGTGTACAAGTCCTCCTAGTATATAAGACGAGCTCAATATTTTTAGCTCGAAATTCGTGTTAAGACGTATACCTGCTGTAGAGGCTACAGTTACGTTCCAATTAGCGGTTATCTTCATGTTACCAGCTTTTGGAAAGAGCGTGTTATGTATGTATTTATTCAAGCCCTCCCGACGAGCAGGATACAACACAAGGCCTATTTTAAAGCAGAGTTTAACACGTTAGAATTTAGAGTTTTCCTTCTATACTAATCTGGTTGTCATGCCAATGTTAAAGAACCCATTCTGCCCAACAGTTGGCGCTAGAATAGTTCGAAGTTTACCTTTCCCAATGTGAAATGCAAACCTCACCCAGAATTCGAACTCGGGTTGCCGTACCCACTTCCCACCCCGATCAACAAGAAGAACCTAAAAGTATTTGTAAATGCCAGGTAAAATAATACTTAATTTTTATAACAGAGTGTTTTTTTATAAAAAAATCTGGGTAAATTTGTTAAATGTGTTCACCAAAGACAATTTTAAGTTGGAAATGTTTGTGGCAATCTGCTGGTGAGGGGTCTATATTGATTGTTACGAGTACTGATCCATTGGTTGACCATTCTGTGATAAAGATTTAGGTTTTAGCCCTGTCGTATAAGTCGACTCCAAGTTTTGAAGAGATTTTTTTCAGGCTTTAAAATCGACTTGTTCACTGCAACTTAAGGTAAGCTTAAAAACGTCACTAATACAGGGTATACAGGACGCGATAGAAATACCTCTCACATTTGAAACTGTCACCTGTGTGCTGCAAATGAGCCGAGACAATTAGTAAATCAATACTGCTCTGGGTCGGTAATTCTATCCCGAACAGCATAATTCTGACGTAACATGAAATGAGCAGAGAAAACTCTCCGTGAAGTAACTTTAAAGTCACCAGTCTTTAAAAAAAACCTTTTAAAAGTAAATACACAGTGGTCACTGAAATTATCTGAAAAATATTGGGAAGACACTAGCAAAATAGAGCTATCATTACCAATGCCTAATTTCACTTACAGCTCACAAGTGACGGTTTATTACCAAACCCTGAGACAAAATTCACTTTCTTTAAAAATAACCCTTGTATACTCACAAACACCCACATAAAAGATATACATATATATATATATATATATATATGTATATATTTTTATTTATATATATCTATAAATAAGTATATATATATATATATATATATTCTTCACTCTATATTAAGTTTCTCTGAAATTAGAGGAAAAGTCGACGTACCTCGGTAGCAACGCCTCATCTACAGAAAGTGACATCAAAATGCGCCTAGCGAAGGCGTGGACTGCTATCGACAGGCTAACAATCATATGGAAATCAAGCCTATCCGATGAAATAAAACTCAATTTCTTCAAAGCAGCGGTTGTGTCAATACTACTGTAGGGATACACCAGATGGATGCTGATAAAACGCATATAGAAAAAGCTAGATGGGAACTGCACAAAAATGCTATGAGCTATATTGAACAAATCCTGGAAGCAACACTCCACGAAACAGCAGCTGTCCGGCCACTTACTTCCCATCTCTAAAACTATACAAATAAGACGAACAGGATATGCGGGACACTGCTAGAGAAGCAAGGACGAACTCATAAGTGACGTTCTCTTTTAAACTTTTTCACATGGACGTGCAAGTATTGAACCTACTAACAACAGACACGACCTGGAAGACGTGCTGAGAAAGATGGATGATAGAGACGAATGGTGAAAGAGAGGGTTAAGGAAATTCGTGTTAGCAGCATGACCAGATGATGATGATGATGATAATGACATATATATATATATATATATATATATATATATATATATATATATACGAGGTGCATACGATAAGTTTACAGACTTTTTTCGTATGGGCATTTAGAATTGTCGTAGACTCTTGAAAATTCACTATGTTATTGCTATACATCTTATAAGATGACTGACCAATTTTTATGATTTCAGCTTCAAATGAACAGTTATAGCAGCAATTGGAATACATCCTACTAAAGCCTGATTGTCACAGCTAGTTAATCTCAAAAATCTAATCTGGACGTGAGGATACTTTAGAGGAACGATATGCAATAAAATTCTGTTTTAAAATTGGAAAAAATGATGCCAGAGAAACGTATGGAATGCTTCAGACTGCTTTTTAACCATCTTGCATGAATCGAGCATCAGTTTTTGAGTGTCATAAGAGATTAAAGGAAGGCAGTGAGTCTGTGAGGGATGATAAGAGGTGTGGGAGGAGTAAGGAAGTCAATACACCAGAGTTGATTAGCCAAAGGGTTAGGGTTAGGGTTACTATGTTTAGGTTTTAAGGGAGTTCAGGAAGAGATTCGGTCGGAAGAGGCTAGCTCTCTTCAAATCGGGTCAGTAGCATTTCCAGCAGGACAAATGCACCAGTCCACAACTCCATCCTTGTCACAGGCTATTTGAGCAAGATAGGCATCAAAATAGTTCCTCACCCTCTCTATAGTCAAGACCTTGCTCGCTGTGACTTTTGGTTATTCCCTCAGCTCAGAGGCTATCGTTATGAGACAATTCACTATGTTATTGCTATACATCTTATGAGATGACTGACCAATTTTTATGATTTCAGCTTCAAATTAACAACTACAGCAGCAATTGGAATACACCCTACTAAAGCCTGATTGTCACAGCTAGTGAATTTCAAAAATGCAATCTGACACTATAGAAGAACGATATGCAATAAAATTCTGTTTTAAACTTGGAAAAAATGCTGCCACAGAAACGTATGGAATGCTTCAAACTGTTTTTCAACCAGCTTGCATGAATTAAGCATAAGTTTTTGAGTGGCGTAAGAGACTCAAGGAAGGCAGGGAGTCTGTGAGAGATGATGAGAGATGTGGCAGGAGTAAGGAAGTCAATACACCAGAGTTGATTGGCCAAAGGGTTAGGGTTAGGGTTACTGTGTTGAGGTTTTTAAGGGAGTTCAAGAAGAGATTCCTTGGGAAGAGGCTAGCTCTCTTCAAATCGGATCAGTGGCATTTCCACCAGGACAATGCACCAGTCTACAACCCCATCCTTGTCACAGACTATTTGACCAAGATGGGCATCAACACAATTCCTCACCCCCATACAGTCCAGACTTTGCTCCCTGGGACTTTTGCTTTTTCCCTAAGCTCAGAGGCTGTCATTATGTGTCAATTGAGGGGATGAAAGGGTCTGTGACGAAGGTTATTGACACGCTCACACAAGAAGACATCCAAGGGGCCTTCCAGAAGTTGTTGAAACGGTACAACAATTGCATTGCAACCGGAGGAGATTACTTCGAAAGGGACTAGAGTTTCCTGTGTATACTATCAATAAAAGTGTCTATACGAAAAAAGTCTGGAAACTTATCGCGTGCACCTCGTATATATATATATATATATATATATATATATATATAGAGAGAGAGAGAGAGAGAGAGAGAGTTATAATCAACTGATCCATATAAAACTGGCAAGAAAAACAGCTGAATCACTGGGGAATTCCGATCGAGTTTCCGTTTTACATAACTTAATCAGCAGACGATAATGACAAAATCAATAATTGGCAGATCACTTGCGCCGTTCAATAAGGAACTCACAAGATTCTCGACACAGGTGTCATCTGAGACGGAACAGCTCAGATTTAGGCTTTAAATAACAGCAAAAATCCTAAAAGAAATGCCCAAGAAAAGCAGATAGAAAGTTCGATTTGTCTGACAATGTTCGCTTGTATCAATCTGTCTGTTTTTTCTATCTATAGAGCAACATGGTACATTTATTTCTAATTCTTTACTATTTTGTATTTGTCTAATTTCATTATCTCTTTAATGGAGACAAACGCACCCGTAACCAGCAGAACATGGATATAAGATTGTTTTTTCTTTGTATTTCTTATTAACTACGATTTGATGTATTTATGTATATGAACGCATTGAATATTTACAGTATTATATAACTTATCAGTTTATTATCGTTGCTGACTGAGATACGAGAGACGCTCGAAAAGTAAATCTTCCCATTTATTTCTACAAAAACTAAAAAAGACACAAAGAGGAGAAAAAGGTTTTATTTAGTATAAAAATGAAATCGAAAATTTTATCTACGGGAAGTCTTCATGGCGTCGTGGCTAAAAGTGCTGGACTAAGACATCGTGGTAAGCGATTTCGAACTTCAGTCACGCTATTACGCTTACTTTTGGACTAATGCCTATGGGAAAGGTATTAACCCTTTTATCTCTCGAATTATGGGTTAATAGTACCACGCTGCTACGGTTGGTCGTCAATAAGGTCATTTTTCATCTGGTTGAGTAGTTCCCCACCAGCAGGAAAGTACCTATTCTAAGGTTTCTTAAGAAAATTGGGACTACTGTCAAACTGTTAAATTATACTGGGCAACAATTTTTTTACTTTGAATGTTGTCTAGGGTATTTTTGCACTGCTGAATCAGGAAATGGCATCCGTTTCTCCCCACCAGGTCAGGTTTTGTTCTTTGTTGATTTGAAAAAAATCAGATCTTAAAACCGATATTTTCACGAAATATTCATAGAATATATCTGTTTTAAATCGAACTTTCATTTGTGGAATATCTTTGGAATATTGTGAAAATGGTAAATGGGTGAAAAGATTTGGTTGTGTTTTATGACATATCAACCCTTGTAGGTTATTCAATGACAAATCTTGATTATATATATATATATATATATATATATATATATATATATATATATAAGATTTAAAAGTGGATAGTTTGTTGATAACATTATTTTTAAAAGGCATGCGCCCATTTGTTTGCACTGTTGAATTGTTTCAAGTATTTTTATCTAACAAATAGTTCTATTTGCACACAGTTAAATGGTTTCATGTATTGCTATTTAACATTTATACTTCAATTTAATATCAATCATTTGTTTCCACACAATTACATAGTTCATTGTTTGACCCATAGTTGAGATTCTGTCAGATACTACGACTCCGGGTCAGGGTGGACCTGGGAGTAATCACGAAAAGAGGTATTTAACACTCCATAACTGGAGCCTCACCATCAGATGCAGTTTATATATATTTACCAACCCGCGCGCAGGATGTAACACTAGGTCATATTCAAGCGAAGTTTGTTAACAGATTTTAATTCAGAGTTTTCTTTCTCCCATACTGGTTGCCATACCAAAGTTAAAGTGTTCAGTTTACCCTACTATTTACCCATACCTGGAGGGAGGATATTTTGATACATACCTTTCCTAAAGGCATCTGTGCTGTGTAAAATGCAATCACTGCGTCCAGGATTTTGACTTAGATGACGTTTAGTCATATTTAGAACTTGCCCAGTCGGCTGGGCTGTAGAATACACCGACTACTTCTCTGCAGAGGGGTAAGACCCCCCCTCAATGAGTGTCCTGGATATGACACTAAACAATCTGATGGTGAGGTTCCAGCAATGCTAGAGCTTTGAGGAATGCGGAGTACCCCTTCATTGCCATCGCTCCCAGGTCCACTCTGGCCCGGAGTGGTAGCACCTGATAGGTCCCTATCTATGGGTTAAATAGAACTAACAGCATACTTATGCTAAACTGAATTGCTTGAGTAAACTGAATAGCTTGAAATAGAAATGTTTTGACAATTAAACTGTACTTACATTTAAACTGCGTGCTTATGCTTAACTGAAATATTTGAAATTGAACTGTTTTTCGACATTAAAACTGTATTTACACTTAACTGAATTGTTACATATAACTGCTTGAATAGTTTGAAATAGAAATGTTTTTGACAATTAAACTGTGTACTTATGCTAAACTGAATTGTTTTACATAGAATAGATTATTTACATAAAAATGGATTTGGCGTTAAATAACCTACAAAGGTTGATATGCCATAAAACCCACCAAACCAAACCAATTATATTTAGAACACCTTTTTTAGGATACAAGGGATAAAGTTAGCGTATTATAAGTTCCGTTAAAAGGGCGAGCGTGTCAGAGCAACTCTTTTTAACAGCCGTTTCATTTCGTTTTATTTTGTTAAAAACTTAAGTTATCTTGTTGACAACAACGAAAGAGAAATATTATTAGACCGACTTGTAAGTGGAAGTGAAAGTGAGTGACAACAGAATAAAAGATTGATAAATAAATGAATATATTCTTGTTTCGTCGCGAGAAGAATCTGATTGATAGAAGAAAAATCGATCAAGAATAAAACTTGGAAATTGGCAGACATTCAAAAAATAAATAAATAAAAAACTGAAGGAAATTGACGATAAAATGGCGGTGAAGCAGACGTTGCACGACGATAAAAGACCCGTTTTCTCACAACAACAAGTAAACAGTGGCTTTTTCTTCAGACACGATGCATGAATGATTTTTGGTTCCCACGAAAATAGAAACAATTGCTATTCCGCCTGAAGTCCCGTTAAAAATACCTGAGAAAGTGTCCTTGTTCTCTCTCTCTCTCTCTCTCTCTCTCTCTCTCTTGTTGCAGAGACTTGCTGAAACATATTACGCCAAGAATGTTGAGATATGTGAGAGAATTATTTAATAAAAAATTGGTTTTATTATACGATTGCCAACGAGATCTCTTCCGATTTGGACACCACGTCTCTACGTAGAGACTCGCTGGCTCGTGCTCCCAGTGAAAAGAAGCGTTCAGAAAAAGTTTTTAAAAAAAGACAACGCAGATGCTCAGCGTTCGCAGGAGTCGTTAAAAAATAGTAGCCCGATACCCGAGCTATTAAAGGTTTAACATATCCTTACCTCTACAAATTACAAATTACCTATATATTTTACTAAGATTAAACCCATTCAACTATTAATACAACTATAACCATTGCTTGAGATTGGATATATAAGGACAAACTCAGAAGCGATATACTCCCGTGGACCCCTTCACACGGACGAGCTTGGGTTAGACTACCAGCTAGAACCTATCTACAACAGGTCAACACTGATACTGGATGTAGCATGGAAAACCTGACGGGAGCGATGGCCAATTGAGATGAGTGGCAAGGGAGGGTAAGGAAATCCGTGCCAATAGCACGACATGATATATATATATATATATATAGTTCATGGAATTTAGACTGCAAACTCTGGCTTTCATGGAGTTTTTTTTTACAAAACAATAATCATCGGGCAGTTAAAAAAATGTTGTCATTCTATCTGAATTGTTTTTTCTTAACTGCCTGATGATTGTTGTTTTGTAAAAAAACTCCATGAAACCCAAGGGTTGTAGTCCAAATTCCATGAATTAAATATACATAATTAATATATATATTCATTTATCATTATTATATAATAGCTCAATCCTAGATATTGTGCACTCTCCATATTATATTGCACTTGGTTCGACATATACGATGATCATCAAATAAGTTTCCAGACTTTTATCGTATGGGCACTTTTATTGATAGTACACACAGGAAACTCTAGTCCCCTTCGAAGGTATCTCCTCCGGTTGCAATACACTTTTTGTACCGTTCCAACCACTTCTGGAAGGCCCCATGTATGTCTTCTTACGTGAGCGTGTCAATAACCTTCGTCACAGCCTCTTTCATCTCCTCAATTGTCTCATAACGATAGCCTCTGAGCTGAGGGAATAACCAAAAGTCACAGCGTGCAAGGTCTTGACTATAGGGAGGGTGAGGAACTATTTTGATGCCTATCTTGCTCAAATAGTCTGTGACAAGGATGGAGTTGTGGACTGGTGCATTTGTCCGGCTGGAAATGCCACTGATCCGATTTGAAGAGTGCTGGCCTCTTCCCAAGGAATCTCTTCCTGAACTCCCTTAAAACCTAAACATAGTAACCCTAACCCTAACCCTTTGGCTAATCAACTCTGGTGTATTGACTTCCTTACTCCTCCCACACCTCTTATCATCCCTCACAGACTCACTGCCTTCCTTGAATCTCTTATGACACTCAAAAACTGATGCTCGATTCATGCAAGATGGTTAAAAAGCAGTCTGAAGCATTCCATACGTTTCTCTGGCATCATTTTTTCCAATTTTAAAACAGAATTTTATTGCATATCGTTCCTCTAAAGTATCCTCACGTCCAGATTGAATTTTTGAGATTAACTAGCTGTGACAATCAGGCTTTAGTAGGGTGTATTCCAATTGCTGCTATAACTGTTCATTTGAAGCTGAAATCATAAAAATTGGTCAGTCATCTCATAAGATGTATAGCAATAACATAGTGAATTCTAAGAATCAACGACAATTTTAAATACCTGTACAAAAAAATCTTGAAACTTATTGAATATATATATATATATATATATATATATATATATATATATATATATATATATATATGTATTCTACTAACACAATTTAACAAAACTTTCAACTTCTGTTTGTCCTTTCCTTGCAACCATAACTGATATAACAGTTTGGTTTGGAATGGTTTCTTTGTTTAGGGGTATATTAACCTTTTTGGGTCATTCAATGCCAAAGTCATACTTCTAAAAGAACAGTAGAGTTCCTAATTAACCAATTGCTAGATTTCAATAAAGGATTTCAATAAGGAGTTAGCAATACTTTAATGGCATGTCAACCTTTCTTGGATAATTTTATGTCAAGGGGTTAGGGAAATCCTTTAAATATACATATTTTTGTATAATTGAGTGTTTCTATCACTCAGTTATATATTCATATCTTATATATCACACAGTTATATATTTATATCTTACAGCAATAACTTATGCATAATTATTTGGTTTAAAGTAATTATGTCTATTTGATAATTTTAATTTGTTTACACACATTTCCATGATTCAAGTGACTGACAACAAAACAATAATTGGCTCAAGATACAATTCTCATTATATAATTCTCAGTTATATGCGATGGAGTATTTACATTTAATACGAATGATTTTCAGACTGATCAATTTGACTCATAGACAGGACTAAAACTGGGTTAAAAGGGGCACTAAAACTGACACTAAAACTGATACTAAAACTGGGACTAAAAGTGGAATTAAAACTGGGACGAAAACAGGGACTAAAACGGGTACTAAAACTGCAATCAAAACTGGGACTAGAATGGTAACCAAAACTGAAAGTAAAACGGGTACTAAAACTGGGACTAAAATTGGGAGTAAAAACAAACTGAGACGAAAAATGGTACTAAAATGGGTACTAAAAATGGGGAAAAAATGGATACTAAAACTGGTACTTAAAACTGAAATTGAAACTGGAATTAAAACTGGGACTAAAATAATAATCAAAATGGTACTAAAATGGGTACTAAAAATGGGACTAAAACGGATGCTAAAACTGGGACTAAAACAGAAATTAGAATTAGGATTAAAATTGGGACAAAAAATAGGACTAAAACGGGTACTAACACTGAAATTCGAACTGAGACGAAAAGGAGGACGTAAAATGGGACTAAAACGAGTACAAAAACTGGGACAAAAACTGGAATTAAAACTTGGATTAAAACAGGTACTAAAACTGAGACTATAACTGGAATTAAAATTGACACAAAAACTAGGACTAAAACGGGTAATAAAACTGCAATTAAAACTGGGACTAAAACGGGGACGAAAAATTGGACTAAAATTGGGACAAAAACCAGGACTAAAACTGATACTAAAACGAGACCTTAAAATGGGACAATAATTGAGACTAAAACGCGTACTAAAACGGGTGGGACATAAACTGGGACAAAAAAAAGGACAAAAATGGGTAATTACTTACTCTAAAGCTAAAACCTGGTACAAAAGTAGTACTAAAAGTGGTACTAAAACTGGGACGAAATCTGGGACTGGGACTACCAGTTTTTCTCACACTTTGTATCCCAGTTTAAATTCCAGTCCCAGATACTAAATCTTGGACTGGAATTTAAACTGGGATACAAAACTGGGATACCAGAAATTAAAAAAAAGAATTAAAACTGGGACAAAAACGTTTTCTGAAATTGGTACCAAAACTAGAATAAAATTGGGTACTAAAACTAGAAGTAAAACTCGATCTAAAAATGTACTATGACTGGAACGAAAAATGGGACTAAAAACGGGTACTAAAATTAGAACCTAAGCTGGGACTAAAACGGGTACTTAAAACGGGGACGAAAACAAGAACTTAAACTGGACTAAAACTGGACAAAAATAAGGTTAAAAATAAGGACTATAGTCCTCGTTTGGGACAAAAATCTATGGCTAAAATGGGTACTTAATACTGGTACTAAAGCTAGAATGAAAACGCGTTCTAAACTGGGACAAAGTAGAACCTAAACTGGTTTTATGTACCCGTTTTAGTCCCAGTTTAGGTTCTACTTTAGAACGCGTTTTCATTCTAGCTTTAGTACCAGTATTAAGTACTCATTTAGTACCAGTATTAAGTACCAGTTCTACTTTAACCTAAACTGGGACTAAAACGGGTACTAGTTTTAAGTACTCGTTTTAGTTTCAGTACAAAAACTATGAATACAACTGCAATTAAAAATGGGACTAAAACGCGTACTAAAACTGGGAAAAACTAGGACTAAAACGAGCACTAAAACAGGTACAAAAACTGGGACTAAAACTAAATCTAGAACTAAAATTCGGTCAAAAACAGGTACTATAACTGGAACGAAAAAAAAAAACAGTTCTAGTTTTAGTCGCAAATTTAATTTCAGAACTAGAACTGTTTTAGTCCCAGCTTATATTCTAATTTTAGTCCCATTTTTGGGACTTAAAAATGGGAATAAAACGGGGACGAAAACTTGGGACTAAAACTTGGACAAAAACAAGGACTAAAACTGGTACTAAAAACTATAATTGGAACTAAAACGTGGATTAAAAATGGGACTAACTAGGAATAAAATTAATACTGGTACTAGAGAATTAAAATGCGTTCTAAACTGGGACGAAAAATGAGACTAAAACTAGTTCTTAAAACTAGGGGGAAAAAACTAGGACTAAAACGGGGACTAAAACCTACACCAACATTGTATTTAAAACCGGGACCAAAAACTTGGACCAAAAACTAAGACTAAAATGGGTATTAAAACTGGGACTAAAATGGGTCCTAAAACAAAAAAACGGGTACTAAACCAGGAATAAAACGGGTTCTTAAAACTGGTACTAAAACTGAGACTAAAACTTGAATTAAACTGGGGCTAAAACTGAAATTTAAACAGGGGAAAAAACTGGGATTAAAACAGGTACTAAAACTGGAACCTTAACTTGGACTAAAATAGGTACTTAAAACTGATGCTAAAACTGGAACTAAAACTATGACTAAAACTGAAATTAAAAACTGGGACTAAAACTGGAATTAAAACTGGGACTAAAACGGGAACGAAAACTGGGACTAAACGGGTACTAAACTGAAACCTAAACTGGGACTAAAATGGGTACTTAAAACTGATACTAAAACTGGAATTAAAACTAGGGCAAAAACTGAAATTAAAACTGGGACTAAAACTAGAATTAAAACTTGGACTTAAACCTTTTTCTGAAACTGGTATTTTGTAAATTGGGTGCTAAAACTGGAATTAAATCTGTGACTAAAATTAGAACTAAAACTCGGTCTAAAACGGTAACTAAATGGAACAAAAATTGGACGAAAACGGGTACTTAAAACTGGTACTAAAACAGAGACTTTGACAAAAACTAGAATAAAACTGGAATTAAAACTGGGAGTAGAACTGGAATTAAAACACGGACTAAAACTGGAACAAAAACCGGGACCAAAATGAGACTAAAACTGGAGCTACAACTGGTACTTAAAACTGGTTGTAAAACGGGAATTAAAATTGGAACTAAAACTGGAATTTAAACCGGAACGAAAACGCGTACTTTTGTAACTAGAACTAAAACTTACACTAAAACCTGGACCAAAATTGGAATTAAAATTGGGACTAAAACTAGAACAAAACTGGGACGAAAAATGGGACTAAAACTCGGTGTAGAACTGGTGCTTAAATTTGGGACCAAAGATTGGACAAAAACTGGGACTAAAACGAGTACAATAACTATAATTAAAACTGGGACTAAAACTGAAACTAAAACGCGTATTGGGACAAAAGACTAAAATTGGTATTAAAACTGGGACTAAAACGGGTACTAAAACTGGGACTAAAATGGGTCCTGAAACTGGAACGATAAATGGGACTAAAACGGGTACAAAGACTAGAACTAAAACTGGGACTAAAACTGTGACAAACACTGGGACTAGAACAATTACTAAAATGGGTACTAAAAGTGTAAATAAAACTGGCAATGAGAAGGTAACCCAGACTCCCAAGAGCTCCAGAACTGGAACCATCAGATGCAGTTAAATGTCATAACCAAGATTCCCATATTTGCAGATCTTACTCCTCAGCATTTTCTAAGTCCAGTGACAAGATTGATACACTTGCGTAAATGAGGTGCATGGCGAAACGGTTATTCCAGAAGGAAATGGAATTGACAACCCATGTTTATAACCCTGGACAAGGCTATTTGCTTTTCAGTTTGTACAAATGCCTTTTAGAAAGGCATGAATCTGTCTCCCCGCCCAGCTATGAGTGCATAATATTTCAAACTATTTAGAATTAGTAGAACAACCAGTCGAGGAGAAGGAAAACTGAATTCAAAACAACAATAATACGCTTAAAATGTGACTTTGGGTTGCATCCTGCACATGGTGGACGGTTTCGGTAAATTCATACATGTTAACTCTACACCGAACACAACCGAATCGTTACGATAAAACCTCAAGAAACTTTTACATTGTTGGTATTATTCATAACTTATCATTTCTCTCTTTGCGAGTTTTTTTTTATAATTGCTTTAGCTGGTGATATTTCGTTGAAATCAGAGTAAAAGCTAGTCTCATCAGTTCTCCAGGACTCTTCTCGGTATTCTAGCCGTTCTTATCGATGCTGTGGTCGGTATGGTCACAATGCTTCCCTCGATTTCAAATTCCTGCAGTCTTTTTTCCAGGCCTTTGAGAACCATTCCAAATGCACTTACTATTATTGGTATCACAGTCACCATTATGTACTACAGTTCGGTTTTTTCCCTCAAGCAAGGTCGAGTTTATTTGTTTATATTTTTCCCCTTTCTTTTATTTTCACTCTGTGGCCCGCTGAAACAGCAAAATCTACTACGTGACAACTTCTTTGGTCTGGTTTTGTGGCCGTTATTAGGTGATCCGTTTGCATCTCAAAATCATTAAGAATTTTATTCTCTTAGATAGATTCTAGTTTGTACATATAGCATTTGGTTGTAGAGTCAATTTTTTAAAAATCTCCTGCAAAATTTTCAGTGGATCACCTTTCCCATGAAGAGGAGCCTGGTCTTGTATTCGTTTTGTGATTAAGCGTTTCATCTCTTTCTTGACACAACCTACACTTGCAATTCTGTTGCGTATAATCAATTTTCACTTCAATCTAATTGGTCCTTATGGCGTTGTTAAGGTCTTCAATTAAAATAGGTTCACTGTCTCTCTTGAGATTTCCCTTTCATAGCCACGTCCAAGTCTTCTCGACTGCAATATCGCCTGTTTATTACTTGAAATATCCATACAATTGATTTTCTTCCCAATTCTATTTCTTCTTCTTCTTCTTCTTCTTATTATTATTATTATTATTATTATTATTATTATTCCGAGTGGCAACGAATCTCTTTAAGTCTCCTGGACTCTTCTCGGTATTCTAGTCGATCTTAACGATGATGCAGTTTCGATGGTGTCGGCACGTCCTCCGACTTCCAGCCCTTCCATCTGCCTTACCAATCATTTGGTGACCATCCCAAGCATGTCACTCTCAAGTTCCCTGACTTTTTTGTTCTCTGGCAAAGTCTCAGTACTTGTATCTCTTAACACTTTTTTTTATTTTTTTATTTTTTTCCCCTCTGTAGTCCACCACGACGACAAAATCAACTAATCTGCAGGTTCTCCGTTTTTGTTAATTATCACAAGATCAGATCTGGTCTCCTGGCCGGAATTAGGGGATCTGTTTCTTTCTCAAAATCTCAAAGACGTTTGTACATCTCATTCTCTAGGACGGATTATGTTTTGTGCCAATAGCATTTGATAGTATGGTCGAATTTCAATTTTTTGCGCTGTTCCCTGAGGATTATCTTCCCCCACCCAGTCGTGTCTTATCTGTGCACGAGTTGAGGGATTCTGTTTTTAAAAAAATCACCGGTGCAGCAATACTCGAGAGAGCCATAGAATTCATTGGCTGATCAAACCAAATGTGTGTAATTTATGTAAAAAAAAAAGATTGTAATTCACCTCCTTTATCTAATTAGCTATACTCTACATAAAAATTAACCTTGTGTTACTGTTGGTAACTGAGTGATTAGGTAAATACAGGATACACTAATGTATTCACACGAACAATGAATTTGTCTGAGTAAGATTTATTATATTTACAATAGATTAGGTTCTTCAGAAAATACAGTTTACATTCCTAACGATTAAATTGTCCTCTTACTTAATTTTCAATTACTTTTTTGCAGAATTTAATTTGGAAGGTCATATATGGCCCCTAAACATGAACATGTAAAAAAAAAAAGGGAAACGTTTACTTTTTTTTGCATAAATTCAAGCTTGTTTATAATTTTGCTTCATAACAATGCTCGGCCACACGTTGCTAATTTAACACTGCAAAAGCTTACTGACTCGGAATGTAGATGTTTGCAACATCCACCATATTATCTTCATCTCTCAGCCATCGATTACCATTTTTTAAGGATCACGACGCTTTTTACTTTAGAAAATCCTTCCAAAGGAGAAGTTGAAGCTGGATTTAAAGATTTCTTGGCATCAAAACCTTTAGTTTTATAGTCATCATCATCATCATCATGTCGTGCCACAGGCACGGATATCCCTGACCCTCTCTCGCGATTTCTCCCTATCGTTCATCGCCTCTGGCAGGTCTTCAGGGCTACATCCCATATCCACACATAGCTGCTGGATGTAAGCTGGTCGTCCTGCTTTTGCTTGGCCATATGTGGGGGGCCATAGGAGTACATCACTTATGAGCTCGTCCCTGCTTCTCCAGCAGTGTCCTGCATGTCTGGTCTAACTTGGATAGTTTTCGTGATCGGAGGCAGTTTTGACTCTTTTCAAAAAGTTAAAAATTGTTACAAAACAGTCTTATTGTACATGCATAAATAACTTTGTTAATCAATGGCAAAAATGAAGATATATTTAGGGACCATATTTTGACTGATTAAAACACTGTTTATGTTCATTGATGCAACAATTAAACTAACTTCTAAAATCGGACATTATTTTGCAAACAACGTTATAATTTCGAAACTTTAATAAAAGTTGTAAAACACCTATGTTTGTTAGCTTTTCGAGTAGCGTTACATGAAAGATTCTAGACCTGATTTTATCTATTTTTCCGTGAGAAAACATTGGAATATTCTCATAGGTTCATTTCATTCACTGATTCAAGTGTGCGAAAAGAGATAGAGTGTTTATTGTGTGTGTATCTCTCATGAATAAAAACCAGCCTTGCAAAACAAACACAGTCAACAAGGAATAAAGTTTCGAAGTAATCTCTGTTTTATTTTTGTTTTGTTTTGGTTGGGTTTGGGTTTTAGTGTGTGTGTGTGTGTGTGTGTGTGTGTGTGTGTGTGTGTGTGTGTGTGTGTGTGACTTTTCAGATTAGTGACATATCGATGTGATAAAAAATAAATCGTGAAAACTATAGAATAAAAGAGATGAGATTATATATATATATATATATATATATATATATATATATACTCTGAGAATCCGTTTCTTCAATCAGACACATAAATATCTACATTAATAAAGCTCAATTCATAATACAATAGAAAAATGTTAACACGAGAGAAAGAACGAGAAATAAAGAAACATTTAGAAATATAAGAATGTTGACTAAAGAAAAAGAAAGAAAAAAAATAAGTAACAAGAAATATAAAGTCTAACAAAGAAAGGAAGAAATAAACTGAAGAATAAAGAAAAAGATATGAAGAGAAAGCCAGAGATATAGTAAAAAACGCGCGCGCGTGTGTGTATGTGTGTGTCTGTGTGTGTGTGTGTGTGTGTGAATAATATAGGATGAAGGTAATAAAATGAAAAAGAATTGTGGTCATCAATTGATGATTTGAAAACTAAATCTTTGTGAAGCAAAAGAAAACAGGTAGACCGTGAGGTGGGGGAGAGAAAGGACTATGAGAAGGAGAAGGGCGATGGCGATTAGAAAATAGAAGAAAAAGAAAGAAATAGACGAAAAATGACAGACGTTATGTTTTAAACGATATGAAATGTACGACAACAGAAAATATAGAGCAAGAAAGAAGTATAAACACTGAACAATTAGATCGATTTACGTACCTCGGTAGCAAGATCCCCTCAACTGAAAGTAACTATCAACATTTATATAAGTAAAATATGGACTGCTTTTGAAAATTATCGACCATATGGAAATTTGATCTATCTGATGAAATAAAACGGGAATTCTTGCAAGGTGTAGCCGTTTAAATAGTTTGGTTTGGTTTGTTGGGTTTTATGGCATATCAACCTTTGTATGTTATTGAACGCCAAATCCATTTTTATGTAAATAATCTGTTCTATTTAAAACAATTCAGTTTAGCATAAGTACACAGTTTAATTGTCAAAAACATTTCCATTTCAAACTATTCAAGAAGTTATATGTAACAATTCAGTTAAGTGTAAATACATTTTTAATGTCGAAAAACAGTTCAATTTCAAATATTTCAGTTAAGCATAAGCACGTAGTTTAAATGTAAGTTCGGTTTAATTGTCAAAAACATTTCTATTTCAAGCTATTCAGTTTACTCAAACAATTCAGTTTAGCATAAGTAATCCGTTATGCTATTTAACCCATAGATAGGGACCTATCAGGTGCTACCACTCTGGGCCAGAGTGGACCTGGGAGCGATGACAATGAAGGGGTATTCCACATTCCCCAAAGCTCCAGCACTGCTGGAACCTCATCATCATATTTTTTAGTGTCATAACTAGGACACTCGTTGGAGAGGTGCAGTCAGTGTATTCTACAGCCCCAGCCGACTGGGCAACCGTTTAAATAATACTGTAGGGTTGCAATACTTGGACTTCAACAAAATGATAGAAGAAAACGGTAGATAGGAACCAGATAAGGATACTGCATGTTGTTTGAAAGATATCCAAGAATGAGCGCTCTGCAAAAGGACTGGTCGGTCCCTTACGTGCCACCTCGTATACCATCCAAGTAAGACAAGAAAACTGTGACAGTCACAGCTGAAGAAGTAAGAACCAATTCATAAGTTACGTTTTCATATGGACTACTAAACATGGACCCACTAGCTTTTGTTGAACAGCATTCATCAGCTCTGTGTGAACACTGGGTGACATTTAGTCGGGTTAGATCCGATAGTCGATGAAAACGAAAGATAGAGAATCATGATAATCCGTGGTATCGTTACACCTTAATGATGATGATGATGATGATAACGAAAACGATAAAAAAATGGGGGCACTGAAGTATTCTCAGCCTAAACACGAAGTTAATATCTTTTTAAAAACTACTGAATATTTTACAAGTCAACTTGAGAAACGAAATGCTAGATGTATTGAATTATGTTATGATTGTTTACGTATGATTTTTGTGGTTCCCTTCTTGGTTGGTATGAGAACTTTTCACGCCCCTCATACAGAAAAAAAAGTAGAAAAATGAACAGTATCATATAACCAGTGGTTACATCAGCAACTGGTTATAAAAGTAAAATCTTACTGAAATATTTACAAAAAATGATACTAAACCTTTTAGTCCCCAAAAAATCCAAATGTTTCAGAAAGGTATTTTGTTTTAATCGGGCTATTGGCATAACGGTTTGAGTGTTCGCCAATGGCCCGGTCGACCGGGTTTCAATCCCAGGTCAATTTATACCAAAGACTCAGAAAATGGTACTTGATTCCACCTTGCTTAACGTTCAGCATTATAAGGTACAGATCACAGGTAAAGTGGAGAAATCCCGGGAATGGAGTAGTGCCCTCCCCTATACCGTGGTGTAGTAGCTATTGTAAAGGAAGCCTTTGGGTCGCCATCGACTACCGTCGCCAACTTTATTTATTTTGTCTTGAATTTACTAGAAAGCTCTATTAAAGATTGCGCTACAATTTCGATGATAGATTAGCAGGCACAAATCTTACCATTAATTTTTCGATAAAACTGTTAACTTCAAAACTCTAACTTTTCGACCAAAAATAATAGAAAAAAATTTTTAAACGGGTTTCCCGCCAAATTCAACATTCAGACTATTAAAAAAAACTCTCTGGCCCTAGCCCACTGTGCGTCACTGGAGAGGGTAATGGCCTTTTAATTAACGTTTGTCTCCTGTCCTCAATTAACTGGGCAAAGCATATCATTGCCCTCGTTTTGGGATCGGTCAAAGAGAGGATGTTACATCTTCGACATAAACGGGAGCGGTTTTTATGACCAATATGTCTGTCGATCCTTTCTCCATCGGGATCAAGAGAAAAACTTTGAGTCACTTTCAGTGGCAAAAAATGGTGAAATAAAAAAAAATCGTCTTTTGCAAACGCTTCCTAGTAAAATTCATTTACCTCATAACATTTGTAACGATTCTGAACCAATATGTCTCATCAAATCTAGATTTAGAAAAAAAAAACACGTGTCTTAAGGTGTCTAGAAAGAACTTTTACTTAATTTGCTGCTGAAAGCTAATGAGAATATCCATCTATATATCTACCAATTTATCTATCAATATCTATATCTCTCTATATATATGTGTGTCTAGCCACACTGAAGAGTTGTGATACAATGAAACAGTCAGT
>OY757906.1:131617148-131687148 GCA_963585895.1 Sepioteuthis lessoniana
CTTGGTACTGAGAAGATTTCTTCTTTGTTCGATTGCACTCGACGGGAATATTCAAAAGGAAAAAAAGATACAGAGAAAGTTAACTGAACCTGATTTACAATTTGACTTAAAAGCGCTGGCCACTCAGTCGGCCGGAGCTGTAGATTATAATGACTGTATCTCTGCAGAAAACTAAGACCTGCTTCAAATAAGGGATCTGGATATGGCACTAAAGTGCATCTGATGGTGAGGAAGCTTCGGGGAATGTGGAGTATCTCTTCATTTCCGTTACTCCCTGGTCCACTCTGACTCAGAGTGGTAGTACCTGTTAGAGTCCCATCTTTGGTTTAAATAGAACTTTTAAACCATTCAACTGTGTGTGCAAATAAATGATATTAATTTGAATGGTTAGTGTTAGATAGAAATACTTGAAACCACTAAAGTGTGTGCAAACAAATGAAATCTGGCTTGTTTGAAATATTATCTACTAACTATTTGTTGACAAATCATATATTTAATACATAAACAGTGTAGGCAATTCATGGTACAATGGTTACCGTCGTATAAAATGGACACATCAACCCGATGGCGCTGTTTGCATTTTCCTTTGAAAATGTATGCATCCAACTATTCCTCCTTCAGCTGTTATTAAATAGTAGGACACATTGAGCTCTTTAACCTTAATATGGTGACCAGTTTAAGAGTTAAAACCTGTTAAACTCCGCTTAAAAAACCTGCTTGTATGTACGTATAAACAGGATTTGACATTAAATAACCTACAAGTGTTGATATGCCATAAAACCAACAATCCAGGGCAACCAAAAGTACTGGTTCCCCCTAAATAACCGATGAACTTTGTACTAAGATGATTGACTGCTTAGAAAAAGCAAGTACTGTAAGCCACTTTAAGTCTGTGTGACAGACTTTGCGAAGCTCAGAAAATAATAAATAATCTGATTACACCTTCTAACCTTGAAAAAGGAACTCTGTTGTAGGTAGTAATCTGCATTGGCTACGTTCAATTTAATCTCAAGAAAGTCGTTATTATTCCAATGTATTACTGAAATGTAAATACGTTGTGGGTGCTGCAATCAAGACGATAAAAATACGTTGCAGTATTCTAGCACTTTACCCACCACGGAGACTCTCAAAAAATTATTTTCACTTTACCCACCACGGAGACTCTTAAAAAATTATTTTCAACGTAATAATGACCATACTTTATCAAAGAAATTCAAAGAATTCAAGATAATCACGTTTACTGCCTATCGATCATATGAAAATCTGATCTCTCTGGTAAAATAAAAAGACAATTCTTCCAAGTCATAGTCGTGTCAGTACTACTGTATGGTTGCTGCACTTGGTGAAAAATACCTGATGGGAACTAGAGAAGGATGAGGCATGCTGTTTTAAAGAAATCCGGGAAGCAGCATCCTATTATACAACAGTTGAATGGTCACTTACATACAATTTCACAAACAATTCAAGATGAACAAAACAGGTTGGACACTAGTGGTGAAAAAAGGACGGACTTATAAGTGACTTTCTACTTTGGACTTCTGCACATGGACACACAAATGTTGGCTGACCAGCAAAATCTCGTAAAGCAATTAAGATTCAAAAGAATGCGCGATATCATCATGACTTGATTATGACCACGTTACAGTGTAATATATTGCATTGACTGGCGATGAACCCGGCAGATGTAGTTGACAGATACACCCAATTGTTTCTAAAATCAATAAAGTGACTACCGGTGAAGAAGAAAGGTGTGGGCATGAAATCCAAGACATAAAAAAATGCGTGGTTGTAAGCCGTGACCGATGGAGGATAAGTATTGCGTGGGTGAAGAGGCGTGTGCATGTGGGTCGCATTGGAGCTTTAAGACTATATAAGGTCTAGAACTAGAAGGCTGAAGTTAAGTTCCCACTAGCTGTTCCGGCTCCCGACAGCTTTTGTGTGTGTGTGTGTGTGTGTGTGTAAACTCTCTCCGACTACTCTCCTGATCCATAAAAGAGTCACTGTCGAAGAATAAAAATATAAGATTATATTTTTATATAGACATGTTCCTTTTTTGTCAAGATCCAGCCGTTATATATTACAACAGTTTATCAACCAATTTTTCTTCATCTAAAACACAACTGAATTTTAAACTTGTATTTTTTGTAAATTGAGTTACAATCACCGGACAATCCGACAAACACTTGCGCGCGACATAAGTATCTTTAGTTAGTGTTTATTGTTTATTGGCCTAATGAGCAGAGTGTATGCCTATGGTCCGGGAGACCGGGTTTCAATCCCAGGTTGAGTCATACCAAAGACTCTAAAAATGATACTTGATGCCGCCTTGCTAAACACTCAGCATTATAAGGTAAGGATCAATGGTAAAGTGGAGAAATCCAGGTAAAAGAGTAGTGCCCTCCTTTACACCTCGGTGCTGTACCTATTGAAAAGGGAGCTTTCCAGTCAACTTCGATTCATGTCGCCAAATTTATTAACTACTTCCCTCTACAACACTGCAATAAAAAGTATGAATACGTTGCATTACAAAAATAAATGAATCTACACAATTGTTTGGTTGCAGCGGTTTTTGTGGTCTTAGTTTTGGTGACTGAGTTTCGATGCAGTAGAGTGTGGTAATAAATAATTCTTTATTCCTATTCTGAATGTATAATGTTCCACTGGTAATTCTTAAAAAATTTGTATCGTTGGTTTTGAAGAAATTATTTTTTCATATGGTTTGCGGTGTTCTGAATTATGGGAAAAAAACTAGAGTAACGTAAAAAAATTAAGATTAAATTAGATGGTTTCAGAAAAATGGTAAGAAATGGACTTTGAGGGAACTAGCTGATCAGCCAACGTAACAGAATTCTATCTGTATATAGAAATTGTATAAACAGTTTATAGTTTTGTTTTAGTTTGGTTGGGTTTTATGGCATATCAATCATTGTTGATTTAATGCCAAATCCTCTTTATACATATATATTAAATATATATGATTTGGTTTAGTTAGGTTTTATGGCATATCAACCATTGTAGGTTATTTAATGCCAAACCTTTTTATACATATATATCAAATATATGTGATTTGGTTTGGTTAGGTTTTAGGGCATATCAACCATTGTAGGTTATTTAATACTAAATCCTGCTGTTACAAATAAATTAGATGTGTGATTTGTAAAAACATTTTGAAGATACACTCAATTAAATGATCAAACAGTTCTGTTTCAAACAATTCAATTTAGCATAAGTCAACAAAGTTAAATGGTTTCAAGTATCCCTATGTATCGCTAACAATTTGATTTATCATGAGTCATTTTTTTGCATCAAACAGTTTTATTTGACCCATAGATAGGACCCTATCAGGTGCTTCCATTCCAGGCCAGAGTGGACTTGGGAGCAATGGCAAAAAAAGGGCTACTGAAACCTCACTATCAGATTTTTTAACGTCATACACAGGATACTCGTTGCAGGAGTCTTACCTCTCTGCAAAGATGCAGTCGGTGTATTCTACAGGCTCTGCCGACCGGGTTAATATTGTATATGTTCTGTTTAAAGATTTTCTAAAATTTGGTGTTTGAAGAGAGTAAAAAGGGGAGATGCCCAAGGAAGGAAAACAGAAATGAGAAGAAAACCAACTGTGCGGATATTTCATGGGAAAACTGGCAATATTGCCCACCAGTAAATATCTAAGAAAGGAAAACCTCAAGAGAGATAATGAATATCTTTCAATAGAAGAACAAAACAACGCCAAAAGAAAAAAAACTATATTAAAGCTAAAATTGATAACAGACAATATAATAGTAAGTGTAGGTTGTGTGAAGACAGAGTTAAAACAGTTAATCATATAAGTGAATGCAGAAAACCTGTACAAATACAAGGCCCGGTACCAGGTGGTGGGAATGATGATCCCCAGGGAATTGTGCTGGACATTTAAATAAAATACAACCAGATAGTATATGTAAAACCAGAATCTGTCCTAGAAAATGAGACCTATAAAATTCTTAAGGATTTTGAGAAACGAACGAATCACCTCATCTCTGCCTGAATACCAGACCTAGTGTTAATTTGCAAGAAGACCAGACCTAGTATTGATTATCAAGAAAAAAAGGATTTGGCACCGAGTTGCAACTGACCACCGAGTGAAAATAAAAGAAAGTGAAAAGTTAGACGAATACTTGGACCTTGCTAGAGAACTAAAAGAAAAACATGAGAAGCATGAAAGCTAAAGGGATGCTAATTCTAGTTGGTGGGCTTGGAGAGGTCTCCAAAGGCCTGGAAAAATCCCTGGAGGAATTGGAGGGATCGAGACTATCCATTGTTAAGATCGACTAGAATACTAAGAAGAATCCTGGAGACCCAAGGGGACTTGCTGCCCCTAAGCCTCCAGTGAAAGCCAACTCACAAGGATTTGGTTTGGTAGGATTTTATGGCATACTAACCATTGTAGGTTATTCAATGCCAAATCCTCTTTACTTATACATATTGAATATATATACGCGATGTAAACACATTTTGTTGATAGCATTCTTAAAAAAACCTGAGGTCTTTTGCACACAGTTAAATGGGTTTTAGTCTTGGTATATAACAGTCACAATTTGACATTAGATATTTGTTTGGACCCAGTTTATTCTATTTAACCCATTGATAGGACCCTTATCAGGTGCTACCTCTCCAGATCAGAGTGGACTTGTTTAGCAATGGCTTTGAAGGGGTACTCCACATTTCCCAAATATCCAAGTCTGGAACTTCGTTATCAGCTGTTTTAATGGCATACCAAGAACACTCGTTGTGTAGGTCTTACCCCTCTGCAGATATGCAGTTGACGTATTCAATAGCCTCACCTGAATGGGCAGGCTCCACAAAGAGTATAATAATAATAATAATAATAATAATAATAATAATAATAATAACACGATCTTAAAAACCACAAAGAACATTCCAAATTATAATATATATATATATATATATATCACCAAGCGTTAATTTCCTCTATTAGGATCTATATTATATTTAAGCAATAATGTCTCCGTTGACTCCCAATTCTGGACTTGGACACACTTCGGTCGGCTGTGTTTGTCGGTACACGAATCTGGCCGGATGTGTTCTAGCTCCGCTGGCAGTAAGTCGAGGCTGTCTGACATGGATTCCGGTAAGCCGGCATTCATGTCGGGCGCACCAAGAACGACATCTCCGAGCCTCAGGAGACCGTCCCAGGCTCTAACCCACCTTGGACGGGCTAGGTTTATGGCCTGAAACCTAAGGTGCACCTTTTTAGGGGAATGCCGACGGGGCCCGAGGCAATTTTTAAGCCGCCGCGCGTGTCTGTCCCCGGACCCATCTAAAAAAAGTCTTGTGCTATGCTTGTTCGGTCGATGGGACGAACGATAAATACCAACTCGATAGCTGTATGATCGGCAGGTTCTAGCAGAGTCTGTAATTTAATTTGTTCACTCTATATCCAGTTATTAAATTGTTAATTCATTTGTGTTTGTATTTTCTTTCGTGGAAAACAAACATCCAACTGATACGAGTCTTTATAATATTCAATAATTATTACCTCATCTCGATTAAATACATTAAACGGATAATTATTACAATCAATAATAGGCCGCAATTTTTCCAATCGATCAGTTTAAGTATAAATCTCTTGAACGCTTCAGTGCGTCTCCCATTTACAGCCGACAGCATGTAGACTGAATTAATTTACCAAGATAGACATGAACAATGAATACAAAATTCAACAAACATTCCATCCAGTTTTCATAGGTTGAAATTCCACTTTTCTTGTGATGTACAGTTGTGCTGTTTTATTGCATTTGATTTCTCCCCATGTCAGCAAATCTTAACCTTGAAATAATTTTTTAATCAAGGAAACAAGAGAAAAGTTTCAGGAAGTATAAACTGCAGCAGTTTTGGGAAAAAAAACTTGTGTTACGCTTAAAATTGCTGTTCAAGATTTTTCAACACTTGATCAAGAAGTACCACAAATTGAAACTAAATCCTCGAGAAGTTTTGATTCACTTCATCATCATCATCATCATGCCGTGCTTCAAGCACGGATTTCCCAGAAACTCCCTCGTCAATCGTCTCTATCATCCATCGCTTTCGGCAGGTCTTCTCGTCTACATCCCTTGTCCATAAAGAGCTGCTGTAGATAAGTTCTAGCTGGTCGTCCAACACTTGCTCGCTCGTATGAAGGGGTCCAGAGGAACACGTCACTTATGAGTTCATTCATACTTCTCCTGCAGTGTCCAACATGTCTTGTTCGTCTTATTTGGATGGTTTTAGAGATGGGAGGTAGGTGGCCGTATAGCTGCTGTTTTGTGGGATGTTGCTTCCAGGATTTGTTCATAACAGCTCGCAGCATTCTTGTGCAATGCCGTCAAGCCTTTTTTTTCTGTACGCTTTGTCAGCGTTAAGGTGGTGCATCCATAGAGTAGTATGGACACGACTAATATCTGGAAAATTGCGTTTTATCTTATCGGACTAGTCCAAACTGCAACGCCCTTCGCACGGGTAAAAAAAAGGGGGGCGCATTCTGCTGAGGTTGAAGCTCTGGGCCAAGTGTTCGAAAAATCAGCAACAGAACTCAAACACAGTCAAAGATTTCTCAAATGTAAAAGCGCAAAGCATATAGCGACATTTAACGTTGATTCACTATGTTACGTTTAAATATCTGATTACTTTCTTCCCGACTGAGTAGCAGACGATAAATACTGTTAGTCTTTCCGTTGTTTTATAACAAGTTCATTAGCTCCATAAAAGTTTTGTATTTGTTAATTTTTTGGTTATAATGTCAGATCTTAGCAATCCAAAACTTGCTTAGCGAATACTAATGTGTCGATAATTACGTGTTAGTGAAGGGACAAGCAGGGAATATCTTAATTGGGAACGATCGCCAGAAGAGATGATCTTTTATTCATTTCAGTAAGACATGACACAAGTAAGCTAGTCACTTAGTCACAATCTGTGTTCGAAAGAAAGAAATACAAAACACCTTTTGTTTATTCTTGCAGGAGATTGAGAAAAGACGGCATTTTGTCTTGTCCAGTGAAAATAACGCAAGAGGGAAAAAGAAGGGTTTTTTTCTATTCAAGTTCTATAGAATTTAGAAAATATAGCCTTTTGTCTATTCTCCGATGAATTGAAGAAGAGTGGCCTTTCAATAGATAACTGAGAAGAAGTGAGCTTTCTTCTCTTCCATAAAGAAGTTAGAAAAATAGACAGCTTTTTTGTGGTTTGTTTAGGAAACAAAGCCAAAGAAAGAACATTGATGTATTTATTAAATAGGTATAAGCAGTCTGACAGCCGTCTTTTCATTGAAAAAAGGCGTATCAAGAGAGGTTAATGATTATGAGATTTCTCTCGAACACTATAACTGCTGTGATGAGTTTGTTCCTCATTGAAAGCCCCATACTTGTGACTCTGTACAAGACTGGCTAAACTTAACACACACACACACAAAAAAAAAAAAACATTGAAAATAAACTAAAAAAAACAGAGGAAGTGTCTTTGTGGTGTAATGGTTAAAGCACTGGACTGTGGAATCGTAGTAAGCGAGTTCGAACTGAAGTCACATCAATGTGTTTACTTTCGGACAAATACCCTTGGGAAAGCATCTCCTCCCAGCTATGGTTTAAAAGCTTACCTTTGACTTTAAATAACCTGCGAAGGTTGATACGCCGTTAAACAAAGAAATTTTTTAAAAAAAATCAATTAAGTACCGTATATACTTGTGTATTAGTCGATCTCATGTATAACCTATACATGCAATCGACTATATATTGTCGGCTCTTGATTTGATTTCTTTATTTTAAAGGCATATCAACCTTTGTGGGTTATTTGATGCTAAAGCTATCTTCGTCGAACTATAGTGACACGAACCAATATCTGAGGGATTAGAGGGTTCAAACATTTCCTGTGAATCTTAGATTGAAAGTGATCATAATTATGTGATTGAAATTCGAACGTGCTCACTACGATATCATAGTCCAGCACGTCAGCCACGATCCAACACGTCTCCCCGCCCTTAATTTGGGGTTATAAGAAGTTAATGCTTATGAGACTCCTCTCGAAGACTGTTTCTTTTGTAATCAGTTTAATCCTCACTGAGAGCCCCATATTTGTAATTTTGTGACAGAATTGCCAAACTTTGTAAAAACACAAAACAAATTTTTGAAAATAAACAACAAAAAAATCAAATATATCTTAAGAAGCGAAAATCTTTATTATTTCACACCATGGAATTCGTACCGAATTTACTTGTGTATAAGTCGACTCATCATTTTGGATCACGAGCCAATTCATTTCTGGAAATTATTTTTTCAAGCCAAAGTTTGGTATTATTGTTTCATATTTTGTTTAAATTTCAACATTGCAAAATTATTGCAGAAGCCAAATCCGTCTTTTCTATTCGCCTAAAAATCAGATCTTCTAGTTTCGGCCTAAAAAGAGAATATATTGTATTAACTAAATATAAGTGTAAAAATATTTGAATGACTTACTATAATTACAAAGAAATTTTGAGCATTGGTTCGCAAGGATATGTTCGACAGTGGGTTTATTAGAAATTGAAATTGTACATGATATAAACAAATCATGTCAACTTTTTATTCTGCGAATATTTGACCTATTATTTTACCCATAGCTGTGGTAGTGAAGAAAAAAAAGATGGATTAATGTGTTTTCCAAGACAATCATTTAGACAATCGTAATATCGTCCTGTCGGCTGAAGAGGGGTAAGATCCCACCGCAACGAATGTCCTGCTATGACACTAAACTGTATCTTATGTTGAGGGTCGAAGACTATAGCTTTAGGGATTTAGAGTACCCCTTCATAGCCATTACTCCTGCTGACTAGTTCCCTAACCAAGGCTGAAGAACCCATTCTGTCCTACTATCTACCCATAGCTGGAGGGGGAATAATTGGATTCATACCTTTCCCAAGAGTATTAGTGCTATGTGAAATGCAATCAGTCTCGTCCAGCATTTGAAATCGTGTCGCCGTGTCCATTTCTTACGACGATAACCATTACACCACGGGCACCAAGGATCATTATTGGTTTCAGGAGGCCATATAGCTGTACACAAGTTTTGTATATTTAAAAAAATAATTGATAAATAGAATTACACAGATAAATAGCTATACTTGAAACCATTTTACTTTTTTCAAAAAAGTTATTGATATTGAATAGAGTTGTAAGTGTCTGATAGCAACTGTTGCAACCATTTAATGAACTCCAACAACTTGTTTAAAGATAAAGTTGTAAACAAACGAATGCTACTACTTAATACCTAATAATTCCCTAGCTGACGTTGTACGCTTGTTGAGCGGTCTGATACTAAGTCTAACGTAAAGATGGGCGGGTTTCGATCCCAGCTTCAAGCGTCCTACGTGTCTAGCCACACTGAAGAGTTGTGATACAACAAAACAGTACGTCTGTAGATGACAATATATATATATATATATATATCACCTAGTGATCCTATGACCAGCATTGTATAGCAGGGTACGAGTTTCGACTCATGGCCGATCCCATCTCCCTTAAATCGACACTATAAGAATACCTTGTGTCAAATACTGCCTGATGGGAGGCATGGATAAATAAATTATATATATATTTATATTTATATATATGTATGGATGTATGTGTGTGTGTGTGTGTGTGTGTGTGTGTGTGTGTGTGTGTGTTTACCAACCTACCTGCGCGAGCAGGAAGTGACACAAGGTCATTTTTAAAGTGGGGTTTAATAGTTTTAAATTCAAAGTTTTCTTTCTCCTTGACCGGTTGCCTTACCAAGGTTAAAAAACCCAGTCTGCCCTACTTTTTACAGAAGGAGAATAGTTGGATTCATGACTGTGTTAAGGGTATTTTTTGAAATGCAAACAAACTAGTTCAGGATTTGAACCTGGGCCATCGTGTCCATTTCTAATGACGATAACTATTACACCATGAGCGTGAAAATAGGATTTGGTATTTAACAACCTACAAGAGTTCATATACCATAAAACACCAACCAACCAACCGAATCATATTAAATTCCCGGAAACAAAAAAAAAAAAAAGGAAAAAATCTTAGATTTTAACAAAATATAAAAGCCTTTTTTCATTACGATTTATTGGCTGTCACACGCAGAATTTATACGAGACTGTCTAAACGTGTGTCAAGCACATTCCAAGCTACAAGAGCCTCGTAATAACCTAAAGGGTTTTACCGACAACAAAGTAAAAAGATATAAATAAAGAGAAATGAATAAATACGGGGAAACTGGATTCGCCCAGAGTTTCTATAGAACAAAAACCCCGCCAAAGCTGATTTCTTGGAGGCTCCAAACTTTTTATGACACATCAACATCACAATGAGCTCGGCTTTTGATTCACAAGCAAGTAAACGAAAGAATATTGCGACTTTAATCGTCAATCGTCTCAACATTTGTCACTCAAAAACATACGTGGGGCCTTCAATAAGTTTCAAGATTTCTTTTGTACAGGCTTTAAAATTGTCGTAGACTCTTGAAAATTCACTATGTTATTGCTATACATCTTATGAGATTACTGACTAATTTTTATGATTTCAGCTTCAAAGGAACAGCTACAGCAGCAATTGGAATACACCCTACTAAATCCTGATTGTCACAACTGGGGAATTTCAAAAATGCAATCTGACACTTTAGAAGAACGATATGCAATAAAATTATGTTTTAAACTTGGAAAAATGTCACAGAAACGTGTGGAATGCTTCAGACTACTTTTAGATCATCTTGCATGAATCGAGCATCAGTTTTTGGGTGGCATAAGAGATTCAAGGAAGGCAGGGAGTCTGTGAGGGATGATGAGAGGTGTGGGATGAATAAGGAAGTCAATACACCAGAGTTGATTAGCCAAAGGGTTAGGGTTAGGGTTACTATGTTGAGGTTTTAAGGGAGTTCACGAAGAGATTCCGTCGGAAGAGGCTAGCACTCTTCAAATCGAGTCAGTGGCATTTCCACCAGGACAATACACCAGTTCACAACTCCATCCTTGTCACAGACTATTTGACCAAGATGGGCATCAAGACAGTTCCTCACCCTTCCTATAGTCTAGATCTTGCTCCCTGTGACTTTTAGTTATTCCCTCAGTACAGAGGCTGTCATTATGAGACAATTGAAGAGATGAAAGAATCTGTGACCAAGGTCATCGACACGCTCACACAAGAGGACGTCCATGGGGCCTTCCAGAAGTTGGAACGGTACAACAAGTGCATTGCAGCCAGAGGAGATTAATTCAAAGGGCACTAGAGTTTCATGTGTGTACTATCAATAAAAGTGCCCATACGAAAAAAAGTCTGGAAACTTATTTAATGATCCTCGTACCTCCGTCACTAAAAATGCGATCAAATTCACCAGTCAATTGCTGGAGAAAAAGAAACGAATTTGAAACCTACAATTATTTCTCTTCCAAAATGTATCTTTGCTAAGAATTCGATTGGTTTGGAGTGTTTTTAATGGAATATCAACCTTCGTTGGTTATCTAATGCCAAATCATTCTCGTAGAAAAACAGTCGTGGTACAATTTAACTTCGCTGGGGCAAATGAGGCGTTCATACCTTTCCCGAGCGTATTAGTCCCGAAAGAGAACGTGATAACATGCTGGAATTCGAACATGCTAACTACGATTTCAAAATCCAGCCCATAGGCAATTACGTTAGTTTCCCATGCTAAAAATCAATGCCGCCAATATCCCAGTACAAAAGCTAAAAAGCTTTGTCGGGACACAAAAATTTATTATCTCCTTCAGAGAATTGACATATTTGCTAGGGAGCTCACAAACAATATCCCAGTGATCGCCCCACTTTTAAAAACAGTTAGCAAAATTCTATTTTGGGATCGGCATCGGCTGCTTCGTCATATGCACTTTATTCTCGTCCACAGTCTGATATTTCCCTTGTGGATTTTCGCTTCGGAAAAGTTGCAGTTGGAAAAATTTGTAACGGGGACGGTTCTGACAGTTCGGGGTAATGTCAGCCAAAATTAATAAATAAATAAATAAATGCACATACTCTTGTTTTTGTTTTGTTTTGTTTTATTTTGTTTTCTTGTTTTATTTTAATTACCCAGACCTCATCCTTCAATTCTGATCTTTTCTTCGCTTTCCCTCTTGCTTCTTCAATCGTTCTTTTTTACCTGCTGAGGATTCTCGCAACCGCAGCAGGCATTTAATTGGCCGAGTGCCAAAATGTTATACTGTTACGTCACTCGGTCGTTCTTGTTAAAAGTAACACGAACTTCTAATACTCTCGTTAATTGACCACTTTTCTAGCAATATCAATCATAAAATGAGATAAAACAATAACATTCTATCGACTGCACTAAAGTGGCTACCCGAAAAATTACGTTAGATAATCTACTTTGTCTCGCGTTCACTTTCATACAACCTATTTACTGACATAAAACAGGTAAGCAAAAATCTTATTAATGAAAGCGGTGTCCATTATATATAGATATATGTGTGTGTATATTTACCAACCTCCGTCCCGCTATGAGCAGGATGAGACAATGAAGTAATTTTTTTAAGCGGAGTTTAACAAGTTTCATTTCTTGTCACTATGATATTCGTGTCTCTTCCGTCATTGTCTTCACGACCCCATGTATAATATATATATGTTAGAGATGGGTGGTTTAACCGGAAAACTGACTTTTTTTAGTTTTATCTTCACACCGTAAAACTGCATCGAATTTTTTTTACGAAACCGAAATCGTTCGAATAAATGGTATTACTACTGAGTGACTATATCCAAGGGAAGTCAGTTGAAAAAGACTGTCAGATTTTGATAAAATTGAATTTTGTCAACATACCGATTCAAGAGGAAAAGATTGAAAAAAATAAGATAAAAACCCTTTAATTGACTAGTTTTAGGAAATAAATGTGAAGTCTATTTGTTTACAAAAGAAATGAAGAAAATAAAAGGAAATACGACAGATATGACAATTGGAAATCTTTCATATCATAGATAAAAAAAAGAGAAATGCGACGTCATGTCTGAAATCAATGTTTCGGTTTTCAAAAAATACTTTTTTGTGGTAAAATTAAGTTAACAACAAAATAGCGAGTAAAAATAAAAAATAGTTGCTTATTTCACCTTAACGTTAGATGTTATTTTATTTTGAAAGATTATTTCATTTTTTTTTTTTTTCTTGTTATATAAATATTTTTAAGATTGGACCAGAAATACACGAGAAATTACGAGTTGAACGCAATAAGTTGTAAACGAAATCAGATATCGACTAGAAATACTATCATTACACGAGAAAATGAATGGCTTTTTTAAAAAGCAAAATATACTAAATTAAAAACAGGAAAACCCAATCGAAAACCGCGGTATCAAGGGGAGAAAATCGACACCGATACCGAAACATAATATGCTAAACCGCCCAACTCTAATCTATATCAGTATATATGAATATCTACAACTATTATGTATGCTTATGTCCCTAATTGTTTGAATTGTTTGAAATAGACCTGTTTTTGACATTGAAACTGTGTACGTAAGCTAAACTGAATTTTTTTTAAATAGAACTGTTATGACATTTAACTGAACTGTTTTAACATTTAACTGTGTGTAAACAAAAACTATACTTACGCTAAACTAAAAATGGATTTGGCATTAAATAACCTACAATGGTTGATACGCCATAAAGCCAAACCAAATAGCGATAAAATATCCCATTGACATTAATTAACGTATGTTTGGTTCTTTTTGCTATCTCCGAGTGACTGTCAATGCTCAAATGAAAATTAGCAACGTCTGTCGGCCGTTTAAATTGCTTCCTGGTAAAATCATCGTCTACTATAAAAAGCAATTATCAAAACACTTCTCACCATAAACATTTCATTACCCACCTTGAAATACAAGCTTGGAAGCATCCAGTACAGGATTAAGATGGCAATGATATTTCAATAATCATGTAGGCGCTTATAAATTGTTGTTAAAACGTACGACCAATCCTTGTGACTGTGTATATGTAATCATAACTGAAACTTTACTCTACTCAAGAAAGTTACAATATTCTTTTTATCTGTCGTAATTTCCTTGAAGGTAACAGCTGCACCCGGTTCTGGATATGGGTTACATACTGGTTTATATTCAGGGTTTATATTACGTTGTGATAACTACACCGTTCATCGCCCAGCTCCTTTCTTCACTTCGATCTTCGCTCGTCTTGTCTGTCACCTTCTTGTCGCCATATTGTTTGTATCTCTCTTGTCGAGATTTCACCACTCCAACTGATTTTAATTATTGTGTGTTGAGATGAAGAACAACTCAGGCATGTTTTTATGTGCACATATAACATTTAATTACGAGCAACTTACGCTTCACATTACCTGTCCGACTAGACGAGGAGTCAATAATCAGAGTAGAGATGGAATCCGATCTGCTGTAGTTGTGTTTTAACTAACTAAAACTATCCTATATCTACACTTCCAGGAACATCCGATCCCATCATATTACGTCCAATCAAAGTTATGCTCTTAACTAGCCTCCAATCAGATGTTTAAACGGATTTTGATACAGTTTTAACCAAATCAACATTAGCTGTCAATCAATAGATTCTGCCAATCTTTTATTTGACATAAGTAGGAGACATTAACTTTTGGAGCTCTTGCACACACACACACTCACACACATACTCTCACACACACACACACACACACATATATATATATATATATATATATATGTGTGTGTGGAAGAGCTCCAAAAGTTAGTGTCTCCTACTATATATATATATATCAACCCCTTCGCATGGATAAGATGTGACAAAAGTTCAATTCATAAGTTTGAATTCCGAGTTTTCCTTCTCCTAGACTGGTTGCCTAACCAAGGCTAAAGGTATGAATCCAATTGTTCTCTCTCCAGCTATGGGTAATTATAGGGCAGAAAATAATAGGATTCATACCTTTAGCCTTGGTTAGGCGACCAGTCTAGGAGAAGGAAAACTCGGAATTGGATTCATACCTTTCCCAAGGATATTAGGGTCATGTGATATGCAATAAGCTTCGTCAAGGATTTGAACTCGTGTCGTCGTGTCCATTTCTTACGACGATAACTACTACATTACGGATATATATATATATATATATATATATATATATATATATATACACAAGGGCCATTCAATTAATAAGGAAAAATTTTACGAGAAAAGCAAAATAATTTTTTCCAGAATTTTTTCCATAAATTTAGACCCTACATTGTTTGGAATTGGTTTATAGCAAAATTTATTTTAATGAAGCAAACATATTTGCTTTGGTCAAAGTGTTAGAAGCTTGAACAGAGTTCTGTCATCAAATTTTTCGTTGCTGCGAAGTACAAACCGAGTGAAATTTACAAAAGAATAAGGGATGTGAAGGAAGAAGCGTTTTTTTTTTCTTTACTTCTTTTTTTTTGGGGGGGAAAAATGTCTATGATTGAGCTAAACATGGATTTGTTACGATGATCCCGAGTTAAAAAGTCCATGGAGTGGCAATCCACTAACCCTCCGAAGAATAAAACGTTACGGTTCGGTGATCAGTAAAAAAAAGTCTTGTTGACAGTCTTCTGGGATGTGAAGAACCAATTACTCCAGGTTTTCTTAAAAAAGATGCAACTATAAACGATGCTTCCAACTTTTTAGACTAAATTCAGCATATTTACTAAGTAACCATCATATATATATGTATATATGCGCGTGTGTGTGTGTGTGTGTGTGTGTGTGTATTAGACACCTAAATTTTTATGAACCTTGGATTAGAAAAAGTCACCTTGACGTAAAAAAATTATTAGAGTTGTATTCGTTTATGGGCTATATTGTACATATATATATATATATGTGTGTGTGTGTGTGTGTGTGTGTGTGTGTGTGTGTGTGTGTGTGTTTCGGTTTTGTTTCTTTTTTTTAAATGGCATATCAACTTTCTTGGGTTATCAATGCCAAAGCCATCCTTGTAGAAGAATACTTGTGAAGCTATTTAACCCATAGCTAGTGGAATAAGGGGTTGCTTGCCTTTCCAAAGGGTATTTGACTAAAGGTCTTTAGCATAAGTATGCCGTTAGTTTTATTTAAGCCATAGATAGGGCCCTATCAGGTGCTACCACGCCGGGCCAGAGTGGACCTGGGAGTGATGGCAATGAAGGGGTGCTCAGTATTCCCTAAGGCCCCAGCATTGCTGGGACCTCACCATCAAACTGTTTAGTCTCATATCCAGGACACTCGTTGTGGGGTCTTACCCCTCTGCAGAGGTGCAGTCAGTGTATTCTACAGCCCCATCCGACTGGACAATACATAGAGTTAAATGTCAAACAGTTTTATATCAGATAATTCAGTTCAGCATAAGTACACGGTTTAGATGTCAAAACATTTCTATTTCGAGCAATTCGGTTCAGCATTAGTACGCAGTTTTAATGTCAAAACAGTTCTATTTTAAACAATTCAGTTCAACATAAATATGCAATTAAAATGTATAAGAACAGTAAACACCAATCACCGTTTAGTTCTATTTTACCAATAGATAGGACCCTTATCAGGTGTTACCACTCCAGAGTGGACCTGGGAGCGATGGCAATAAAAGGGTACTCCGCATTCCCCAAAGCTCCAGCATTGCTAGAACCTCACCATCAGATTGTTTAGTGTCATAACAGGACACTCGTTGGTGGGGGGGTCTTACCCCTCTGCAGAAAAGCAGTCGGTGTATTCTACAGCCCCAGCCGACTGGGCAAACATCTACTAAGTTCATCTGCATCGCCCGCTAAGTCAGTATATTACAATATTTGCAATATTTATAGATAAAAAGTGCTCAATATCAACGATAGAGCGTATGGAGCTAAGTTAGGATTGTGTTTACACAGAATCAACGACACTTCGTGACTGTCAGTTTCATGCCCATGCGATTTTTAAACCAAGCCTAACTAAAGAACGATGGTTATTCAATAAGTATAGTGATGGTTTTAAGCAAAATATTTTCCCGATTTTTTCCATAAATCCAAACTCTGAATGGTTTGGAATCGGTTAATTGCAAACATTTTTCTAATCTCACAAGAATATTTGTTTGGAGGCTATTCAAAATGGCAGCAAATCAAAAAGAGTGCTCCAGGCTTGAATAAAACTTTTCATAAAACTTTTCATAAAACTTGTCATAAAACTTTTGGATGCTAAAAAAGGCAAATCATGTTAAATTTACAACTAAACTGGGAGAAATATGTTTACTAATGGGCTGAATTCTTTTAAAGTTTGAAATTATATTAGAAATTAAGACAGACGAAGAAGGGCCATCATAGTGAGCTCACCTGAAATAGTAGATTTAGTTAATGCGTTCATTTCGGCTGATAGAAGAGTCTTAATAGAACGACATGGAATTTCTGTGGTTACAGCACACAAAATTGTACAGGATAGCTTTCCTTTTTCTAAGCTGTTGTTAGATTTCTCCAGGACAATGCAAGCAGAACCAACAGTGGAAACAATCAGTTTGATTGGAAATAGCCGCGACATCCTCCTTCCAGTCCAACTCCTGTCCCTCTGGACACTTGTTTGCCCCTCCCCCGTCAAAGAATTTCTGCCAGGCTTTCTAGCAATTTTGTCGTGAAGAGCACTGGAAGCAAATGGCTAAAAACTCTGTCCAGAGATTTTTTTTTTGCCGAAGGAATATAAAAACTTGTTTTTTCTGATAAGAAAAATGAGTTTTCTAGAATGGAGACTACATTATTTTCTTGAGCTGTCATAATTCAAAAATCCCTATGTTTATTGAATGATCCTCGTATATATATATATATATATATATATATATATATATATATATATATATATATACCATAAATGGTTTCATACAAGTCAATTTTAAGCTTGTAAAAATCAAAGGAACGACTAATACGACTGGGCAAAAATCCAAACATTTACCACGGAGTGGTCAACCAATGGAACAATAGTATTAACAATCGGTATACACAACTTACCGTTAATCCAGCAGACTGAACCCAGTTAGCTGGGGTTACAGAATACACCGACTGCATATCAGCACAGGGGTAAGATTCCTCCAACTAGTGTCCTGGAAAAGACACTAAACAATCTGAGGGTGAGACTCCTATAATACTGGAGCTTTGGGGAATGCAGAGTACCCCTTCATTGCTATTACATCCAGGCCCACTCTGGCCTGGAGTGGTTACACCTGATAGAGTCATATCTACGGCTCAAATAGAACTAAACTGTGTAATTATGTTTAAAATAGAACTGTTTATATGTATAAAAATTGCTTCGCCATTAAATAACCCACAGTGGTTGATATGCCATAAAACCAAAGCAAACAAAATCCTACATTTCCTGCATAAAATCGTGTTTAGTTAATATATTTAACAAATTAACACGGAGATGAATTTAAAATTTTTAAAAACTGGAATAAAAAATTAAGTTTTATTGACGAATAATAATGGGTCGCTATAATATACCATGGTTATAATGTTATATTTTGACCTTCGACCCGGCCCAAAAATACTATTCCAAGGTAATACACCGGAAGGAAGTGACACATTCCAACGGCCAGTAATCGAAAGAGATCGCGTGGGCGGATTAAGGCTTATGATATGGGACAAGGTGAAGGTCCCATTGTGCCATTACAGTCATGCACCGGAAGAGAGTAACCTCTGAACAGCATGACAGTTATTTCCGCTTGATGACGATTAAACATTCGATTTCAAAGATCCAGTAGGCGATCGTGTGGGCGTTCAGTTATTATCTAACTCAGTTGAGTTTGGGTCCCAGAGCAGTTGCCAGTCGAATTCCAGACAGTAGAGACCAGATGTGGTAGAGAAGGCCACACCCGACCGAGGGGGCACTTGGAAAACCCCCGATGCAGTTGCCAGCAGACTTCCAGACAGTAGAGACCAGATGTGGTAGGGAAGGCCACACCCGACCGAGGGGGTCCTCGGAAAAGCCCCGATGGAGTAGACCCCAACATCAGGAGAACAAGACACAACGTGACGGTCATAACAGTGGGGTCAAAATATGAAGTTTATGTTCGGTCTCCAGCACCCTCTCACATGCAAACCCTTGAACAACCCTTTCGAACCCTTGCAATAAAGTGAGAGGTATATATGTTGTTAAAGAAGTCTTCCTGCGTTTTCCTTCACGTGTCGTCCTTCCTGCGTCCTTTATTCGTGCGTCTGTCGTTTATCATGCGTCTGTTATCATTGCGTCGGTATGTATCCAGTATATATATGTATGCAACAATAAAACTAAACTTGAAAATTAACTATAATCTATATAGGTTATATAGATATAGCTATGATTGTTAATTACTTGATGAAAGTAGTTTGTTCTTATCTATGATTTTGTTTCAGGTTATCATAAACTATCCTCTTTACATTAACTGGGTAAGTTTTGCTCGCAACATTCTTGTATACTTGGCAAAAAAAGAATGCTGCGAGCAATATTAAACAAGTCCTGGTGGCAACACCCCACAAAGCACCAACTATACGGCCACCTGCCTCCCATCACGAAAACTATCCAAGTTAGACGAACCAGGCACACAGGACACTGCTGGAGGAGCAGGGACGAGCTCATAAGTGATGTACTCCTATGGACCCCCACATATGGCCGAGATAAAGCAGGACGACCAGCTAGAACATACATACAGCAGCTGTGTGAGGATACGGGATGTAGCCCAGAAGACCTGCCAGAGGCGAAGAACGACAGGGAAAAGTGGCGAGAGAGAGGGTCAGGGATATCCGTGCTAACGGCACATGATGATGATGATGGGTAAGTTTTGGCCTACCAGTAGTATACTGTAGGTTTGGGTATCAACCGATACAGCAGTTATAAAGGTCTAACTCAAAATTTTCTGCTAAAAATCTTGAGCTCAATTAATTTATCAGATCAACTATATATATCGCAATGATTCTCCTGACAAAAATTAGAGAAGTCGCAATGGCTGCCACAGTAAAATAATCAATAAAAGAAAAGTTTTTATTTGCGAAGTGGTTTTGTGAGAAATATGCAATGTCCACTGAGACAACTGTGTTTGATAATTTGACAAATTAACACTACATTTCACTCTGTTTTCCCGGTATTTTGTGTAATAATTCGTGTATATATAATTGATTAAAAATCTTCTGTTGATGAACAAACGGTCTAATGTAAAAATACCAATTTTGGCATTCATACATTGCTACGGTTTTAACGTAATTTTGTGTCTCCAGAGGAAAGAGTCTTTCACTGTGAGGATTTCTTTAACAATAAACAACGTTAGGAAAATTTAACTCAGTACAATTACAACAAGGCTTCTTGTTGATTATTGAAAATGATCAAATATTTCACTAAGATGTATTGAACTTTTGCTAAATGTTATTCTGATTTAATTACACATTAATTTTGATTACTTTAAACTGGAAATAGATATTAATTATATGACAGTGTTGTTTAATTAGAACAATCAATCGGGCCAAAAACAAAAATGTTTAAATCGATAAATTTCCTGCGGGTTTCAAAAATATTTCTTTGTAAAGCATTGTGACAACATTTTTTTTTTAAATCGATAAATCTATGACTTAGATTTACAATATTTCTTTGTAAAATTCGGGGAATTTTTATCGTAGAACCAAACTAATTTGATCAGATGATATAAAAGTCTTTTTTCAATAATTCTATCGAAATAATTTCCGTTTGTTATAGTTGCCATTTATAATGACAACTGTTTCTAACAGTTTCCATTTGTAAAAGTTACCATTTTTAACAACTGTCATCTGTAATAATTACCGTTTGTAAAAGTTAGCACTTGTAATAGTTTGGGGTTCGGTTTCTTTGTTTAATGGCATATCAATCTTTGTAGGTTATTTAACGCCCAAGCCAATCTCCTAGAAGAACAGTAGTGGTACTATTTAACCCATAGCTAGGAGGATAAGGAGGTTCATACGTTTCCCAAGGGTATTTGCCTGAAAGTGAACGTAATAGCGCGACTGGAGCACGAACTCGCTTACTACGAATCCGCAGTCCATCGCTTTAATCATTACAACATGAGGACACTCGACAATTTTTGTTTGTAACAATAACTGTTTATCACAGTTACCGTTTGTAATATTACCGTTTGTTCTTTAACTTTGATATAACAACTGGTTTCTGAGAAAGAAATCTCTGAAATCAAACTTGTTCTACTCTGCTTAAAGAATTGAACATGTATCGCATCTTGCTCCAGGTAAAGATGTTGATATATATATATATATATATATATATATATATATATATATATATATATATATGTGTGTGTGTGTGTGTGTGTGTGTGTGTGTGTGTGTGTAATGTTTATGCTTGTGTTTTTTCATTAAAGTCGCTGCAAAACAATTTATTTTTGATTTCTCATTTCATGTCTGTTCCCTTGTCTGTGTAGACGGCGTATTTTTCAAAGGTAAAAAAGCCCAAACATTACCATAGTGAAAATTGCATCTCTTCGTTAAAACTTGATAAAATTAAAAACAATTTTTTGTCTTTTTAATACAATTTATGGACAAAACTATTGCTTTTATATATGAAAACTAAAATAGAATCACAAGTGAATTAAACAGAATATTTATTTACCAAAACCTGTTGTTTAAAATTCTTTTCCGAGTCTGATATCCCATTGCGACGATTAAAACCATTTGTAAGTACATATAATAAACTTTGCAAGTTGATAATAAGTATTAACGCTCCATTTGGTATTCGGGCTGAGTTATTTGTATAATAAAACTAATAGCTCATGTTCCCTTCCTCCAGGAAGTAACTGCTCCCTTGCCTAAAAGAGGTAAGAGTTAGATTTATTGCCTAGGGCACCTCTGAAAGGGAATGCCGACAGAATGTGAGCAATTTTTGTGCTTGTCCTTCGAGAGGAATGCTTCCTGCGTTAAAGCGACATAGTTACACATTCCAATACCGGGGAGGTTGGTTAAAAACCTGCTCATTAACGATTTAATGTAAGCTGCTTTGGAAGGTGGTCGTATCAGAACGGTTGTCATCGTAGGAAATGGTCCTGGCTACCCGAGTCCAAATAACGAACGAAACTGTTGGCATTTCTCACAGAACTAATACAATTGGTGAAAGTATTAATCCAACAATGCTCCTTCTAGCTATGAGTAAATAAAAGAACAACATAGGCTCTTTTATCTTGGTTAGGCAACCGGTATAGGAGAAGGGAAACTCTATATTCAAACTAATTGTACATCTTGAGTGGGATAGGCTATCCCTAGCGAAGATACGTTAAATGAGTACCGGCTCTACCAACAAACTAGGCTACGGGACCAGTAAAAAGCCGTTCTGGTATCAACTGAGCTGTGAAAACGAACAGGAATTCGTATTTTCATTTATGTACATATAATGATCTTCAGTTTTCTACGTGATAAAATCGGCTGAGTGGGAATCAAATTTTATTCAGTCATTCAAATCATTGGGTTAAATGAAGAATATTTGCCCACACAAAAACTTTAACTATGGAATAATGAATATCAACATTAAGGAGAAAAAATATTAACGGGCACAATTGGCTGGGGCATCAGAATACACCGACTGTATCTCTACAGAGAGATCAGATTCCTCCTGTAAGTGTCCTGTGGCCCTGTCGACTGGAGCTGTAGAATAAACCGTCGGCATCTCTGCAGAGAGGTAAGACTCCTTCAACAAGTGTCCTGGATAGGACACTAAGCAATCTGATGGGGAGGCTCCTTTAATGCTGGAGCTTTAGGGAATGCGGAGTACCTCTTCATTGCCATCGCTCCCAGTTCCTCTCTGGCTAGGAGTTCTATCTATGGGTCAAATCGAACTAAACCGTATGCTTATGCTAAACTAAAATGTTTGAAATACAAATTTTTTGACATTTAAACCGTGTATAAATAAATAGCTGATGTTTAACTAAATAGTTAGTGATACATAGCAATAATGTAATCATTTGACTAAAGTGAATAGCTTGAAATAGAAATGTTTTTGACTTTTAAACAGTGTACTTCTACTAAACCGAAATGTTTGAAAATAGACCTGTTGATATGTATATTAATGGATTTGGCTGTAAATAACCTACAACGGTTGATATGCCATAAAATCAAACCAAACTAAAACTCCAAACAAAATCAACGAAGCTATGCACTACAGATTAATTGGTTATTGAAATCCATAAGACAATCTTCAAAGTTCTTGAAAACAATAAATAAGAAAATGAAGCAAAAATCAGTTTGCTATTTAAAAAGATTTTTTATAAATCTCGAAAAAAACACGTAGAAATTATGGTGAAATTGCCCAATGAAATGTAATTGAAAGTTCCTCTTAAGCTTCGAAATATCAGAAAACATTATTTTACCACAGAACCTGGTAAACAAGTTATATAAATAGTAATATATTTAATTTCATTGAGACACACATTAACCTAACTAGCCATTTACAGGGATTCCTATTTTCAGTTTCAGCATAAATAAAGCTATTCTTACGAGGAATTTGATTATTCGAATAATACTTCCTAAGTATTCTGTTTAGGAAAGACCGCCTTTTCATAGTACTCCTGCTTCTCCCTTATCTTTCTTCTTCTTACACTACTATATAAACAAGCACAGATTTTTTATAACAATTAAATAGCATAAAAGTAATAAAGACACCGGATACGACCATATGTGCGTCATAATGTCCTATAAGTTGTGCAAATAATACGCTTTCAATCATAAAATCAAATTGTAAGATCCCAAGTTAGACTATTAGACGAATAAAACTCTTTACGATACTGATAATACAACGATCGATATCAAGACCTTGCTTGAGAACTATACAAATTGACACAATGAAAATCTAACACAGTCGGCTAGGGCTGTAGAATGCACCGACTGTATCTCTTCAGACGGGGTAAGACCCTCGCTCCTATGAGTCCCCTAGATATGACATTAAACCATCAGATGATCAATTTCCAGCCCTTGGAGATTTGAAGAATGTTGAGTACCCCTTCGTTGCCATTGCTCTCAAGTTCACTCTGACCCGGAGTGGTAGCACTTGATAGGGTACTATCTATGGGTCAAAAAGAACAAACTCTGTACAAACAAATGACTGATGTTAAATTGTGACTGTTATATAGCAATACTTGAAATCTTTAAACTGTGTACAAAAAAAGCTCAGACTCGTAAAAGAATGTTATCAACGAAAGGTGTTTACAAATCATATATATTTAATATATATATATAAACAGGATTTGGCATTAAATACAATGGTTGATATGCCATAAAACCCAATTCAACCAAACCAAACTTAGAAACTCAACTCAAACCTACAAGGTTTGCTAAGCAATAAAATCCAACCAACCAACCAACCAACCAATCTCCCAAACTTACAATATAATTCCCAAATGAAAAATATATTAGCTAGGTATTTTCACTACAAATATATAAAAGTCATTTGAAGACAATTGGAGGCAGAATATAATTTCCATTCGACAAATGGATATTCAGTTTCTTTGTTAAACGGCATATCAAACTTGGGTGGGTTATTCAATGCCAAGGTTATACTTGCAGAAAGACAGAAATGGTATTAGTAAATCCATGGCTGGGGAGATAAAGGAGTTCCTACTTTTCCTATGGGTATTAGCCCTAAAGTGAAGGTAATAGCGTGACTAGAGTTCGAACTCGCTTACTACGATGTTGCAGGCCAGCTCGTTAACCATTACGCCCCAACAGATTGTTATGATAATCACCAGTGCATTTTTGGTCACTTTTCAATTAGTACATCTACCACTTTTTTAAAACTTTCTCCCACGAAAACATTTTGCTGGTGATTACCTAAGATCGACATTTGTTGAGAATAATCAAAAAATAAATAACATAAAAGAAATGTTCTTATTCGTCTTACCATTATATATATATATATATATATATATATATATATATAATGTAACTAGAAGAAAATTTCAACCTGGTTAAATTGTCATTATAAATTTATTTCTGCAAAGAATATCATTAAACACTTCGTCTCTTCACACGCTTAATTAGAGGGTGAAAAACAGCAAATAATGATAACGATATATATATATATATATATATATATATATATATATATATATATATATATAAATTTAAATTTTCTAGCGAAAAGTAAGGGGGTCAAAACAATAAAGTATTATAAAAATTAGGAAACCAGAAAACGGCGTTCTTGTAAATTAACCCATCCTAATTTGAATATATGCTAGATTCTTCGTTGCAGGTGGAATTTTTTGAGTAATGTAAGCATGTAAACTAAATCATTATCTCTTTATATTTTTCTGTTTACTCATTTAACAAATGTTGATATTACTGATATATATATATATATATATATATATATATATATATATATATATATATATAATGAAAATAATTCCTTCATGGCCAAGAGCGAGTCTACCAAGGTTTAACCAAACGGCTCTTCAGGATTGCTCTGGCGATGTGGGTTAGGATAAAATAGATTTTATTGGTTAAAAAAAAACCCTTACCAATACAAAATTTAGCACATTAAAAAAAAATTTATTCGAGAAACTGACAGAAAGAAAGTTTCCTTTTTTATATACCTTAAACAATTTTTATCAATCCTTTTATCAACTAATTAACCAATTTTTCCAATGTGTATAAATACTCCCGATCCTTCGTTAAGCAATTCCTTTGGTCTATTATATGTAGTAGCCATGGTTAATTTTTCCTCCATATATAGTTTACAATATCTATCCTTCCCCTGATATTTACTAAATCTTTTCATGATTCCCCATTTTAATATAGGATCTATACCAAATTTGCTTTTGACTTCCCATACGTAATTGGATAAACTAGTTTTATTTTTATATATTTCATGTTTGAAGCTACTTTTATGATCGTCATATCTTTGTTTGAAAGGGCCTTGCATTGAACCTACATACACTTCTTTTTATCATTCCTATTGTTACTGTAACTGCTTGAGTTGAGTACTTTAGCCTTATATACTATATACTTTATTTGACATCTTCCCTTGAGGGGGGCAATTTTCCTTCTTAATACAGTTACAATTTGGAGGTTCAGTATTTTTATTTCTCTTAAGTTTTTTTGGTGGTTTTGGTTGGGTTTTGTGGCATATCAACCTTTGTAGGTTATTTAACGCCAAATCCATTTTTATGTAAATAATCAGTTCTATTTAAAACAATTCAGCTTAGCATGAGTACACAGTTTGATTGTCAAAAAGATTTCTATTTCAAACTCTTCAAGTAGTTATATATAACACGTCAGTTTAGTTTAAGTACAGTTTTAATGTCAAAAATAGTTCAATTTAAAACAATTCAGTTTAGCAAAAGCATGCAGTTTAAATGTAAGTACAGTTTAATTGTAAAAACATTTCTATTTTGAGCTATTCAGTTTAGTCAAGCAATTCTACTTCAGCTAATTCAGTTTAGTAAAAGTACGGATTTTGTTTACACACAGTTACATGTCAGAACAGTTCTATGTTAAACAATTTACTTTAGTGTAAATACAGTTTCAATGTCAAAAAACAGTTCTATTTCAAATAATTTAGTTTAGAACAAGCACGCAGTTCAAATGTAAGCACGGTTCAATTGTCAAAAACATTTCTATTTCAAGATATTCAGTTTATCATAAGTATGCCGTTAGCTCTATTTAGCCCATAGATAGGGCTCTATCAGGTGGTATCATTCCGGGCCAGAGTGGACCTAGGAGCAATGGCAATGAAGGGGTTCTCTGTATTCCCCAAGGCCTAAGCATTACTGGGACCTCGCCATCAGACTCACCATCAGACTGTTTAGTGTCATATACAAGACACTCGTTGGGTCTTACCCCTCTGCAAAGGTGCAGTCAGTGTATTCTACAGCCCCAGCCGACTGGGCAAAAGCTTTTTGAGTTGCCTCAGCTAATTAATGTGGAAATGTTAAGCATACAGCTGTAACTTAATTTCACGGCATTTTCATTAGATATTTTTGATAAGTTACTCGTCTTAGGAAAATGTATTCCTAATATTTAAAAACTTCTCTTCCTATTTTCGTGGCTACAGCCATGTTATATGGAGGTGAGAACCATAATATTTTCTTTTTCCTATTATTACTCTAAGTCTGTATATTTGTATTCTCCTCTCCACTTTTATTCATGAATTTTTATTTATATCCACAATTCTTTTTTTCTTTTTTAGGGCTATTTCATAATCCTGCTTATTTTGAGTAAAAATATCCTCGTTTGATGAATTAGTTGATAACCTTATCATAATGCTATTAGGGATTTGTTTAAAGACCTTCTTAAGGTGATTACATCCTACATTTATATAGCATGGATATTGATCGTTTTTTCTAAAAAGGGGACACCGTCCCGTCGTATAAGTTCAACGTAACATCTAAATAATCAGTAATCTTCAAATTAGCTTGGATGTCTAACTTAAATCCGAATTTGTTAAATAATCCATGTAGTTTTTTCCTAATAATATCTCCTTTCCGAGATGTGCCGTTATCTATTATAATCAGTCCGTCATCTCTATAAAATCTTTAATACCCTTGGGAAAGGTATGAATCTTATTATTCTCCCTCCAGCTATGGGTAAAATAGTTGATCAGACTAGGTTCTTCAGCCTTGGTGAGGCAACTAGTCTAGGAGAAGGAAAACTCTGAATTCAAACCTGTTAAACTCCGCTTAAAAATTGACCATGTGCCATATCCTGGCCGAGTGGAGGGGTCGGTATATATATATATATATATATATATATATATATATATATATATAGGTAATATTCGGTCAGTTTAAAAGTTTGGAGTAATTCCCTCAGGACAAGAAAACCATTCAAGAGCTGAACATTTAAATTTTCCTGGTAGAGAGCTCAATGTAATTTATTACAGAGCAATATTTCTTTAAGAAAAAAAACCAAAGACCGGTTAATTCATGATTATAAATTTATTTCGGTCCCGTATTTTCAGTTTCTGGTGTGAACCAAAAGCATGAAGAAAAAAATTAATACAGGACTTCTTCAGACCCAATGGATAATTAATTAAATTCAAATTTAAATTTGAATTCAAATTTAAAAACCAGAATAAACACGCGGGGTGTAGGGGGACGAGATTAAGGAGTTACCACCTCGTTTTATTGAATTTCCGTTTTTATTTTAATTTTAATTTAAAATTCAAAAACATAGAAATAAATAGTGAAACCAGGAAAAAAAACGTATCCAACATATACACATAAAGAATAGGTATCGAAATTGATATAAGCATTAATATTTCTCTTAAAAGTTAATTATCGAATTTAACATGAAAAGAAAATAAACTAAACGAATAAATAAAAAAGTTAAATTACCGTAATTATAACTGATAGAAGAAATTTGAAAAATTAAAATAAAAACGGAAATTCAATAAAACGAGGAGGTAACTCCTTAATCTCGCCCCCACCTAAACCCCCAGTATTTATTCTGGTTTTTAAATTTAAATTTAAATTTGAATTTAATTAATTATCCATTGGGTCTGAAGAAGTCCTGTATTAATTTTTTTCTTCATGTTTTTTGGTTCACACCAGAAACTGAAAATACGGGACCAAAATAAATTTATAATCATGAATTAACCGGTCTTTGGTTTTTTTCTTAAATATATATATATATATATATATATATATATATATATATATATTTACCACTCTGGCGAAGGAATTGTCGGAGGCCGCTCACATAATGCAAAGCTCTTCGAAAGAATTGAGCACTCTGGAAGCCGATAGGGTATTAAAAATGTAAACAAACGGACGCTGTTGCTGTTGCTAAATAAATACCTTAAAAATTCCCTTAGCCAACGTGGTCCGCTTGTTGGCCGAGGGGTCTGAGACTTAGTCTCACGTAAAGTTGGATGGGTTTCGATCCCGGCTTCGAGCGTCCTACGTGTCAAGACACACTGAAGAGTTCTGATAGAACGAAACAGTCTGTCTGTGTATGACTATATATATATATATACTAACATGCAAAAGAAATGGGAATATGGACTGTTAAAGGTATTTTTATAAAATAAAACATTCCATTACTTCTGCTTACTTCAAAATTCACCATATTATAATAAATTCTTAAAATATATTAAGTATAATTAAAAAAAAGAAGAAATGTTTATCATCACCAGATTTCTTACAAAATAACGGAAGATCAGAAAAGACTTGCTGTCATTTAAACTTCAGTGAAAATCTTCTTCTTAGAGCTAATGTTTAAAAAAACCTTTAAGTGCGTAAAAAAAACGAAGAGCAGAAAAATCTTAAAATTGACTTAATGTGTTTACACACACACACACACACACACATATATATATATATATATATATATATATATAAGTAAACGAGTAGTATTTGAAATATGTGGGGGAACAGGAAGTGTGACAAGAAGAAAGAGTTAAACAAAGAATGAATGAAAAGAGCGACAAATAAAATCATGTATTTATTTGATGTTAAATGAGGTGTCATATATCCTATTTTTGAATTCGACATCTACTCATGGTAAGTACAGGAACTGTATCGTTAAAAAAACATAAGAGCCCAAATACATTATTATGACAGCTGGGTGTTTTATAATGATGACCACACATTTAGAAAAAGAAAAGTAAAAATTAAAAAAAAAAAAAAAACAAAACAACAATTAAAAACTCATTCAGAAACTATAAACATAGATTCTTAAGTATTTCATCGTTGCCAGCAATTCTTACCCATATCACTTCAGTTTCTTAAAATGGTCGTAATCAAAAATAAACGACGTAGAGTCTTTTTTATTAAAATCTAGGATAATTACTTATGCTATAAAGAACAGTTTATTTTTCTATAGTTTATTTACAAAGGGGTCATGTTTATACCGAGTATGTCATTCGGAAAACGGTTTCGGAAACCCTTGGAAACATGTAAAAGTTACATGAATATGTTATTTCATTATTTTACAGACTTTGAAGTGCTGAGTTGACTTTTTAAGAATTGGGTTTCTATCTTTTTTTCTAGACCAGGTTACTATATCATTAATAAAATGACGCCGAAATCAGTTGCAATATCAAAGTTAAAGAAAAAACAGTAATTATTACAAACAAATTCCGTCGGGGTGTCCTCGTGGTGTAATGGTTAAAGCGATGGACTGCGGAATCGTATTAAGCGAGTTCGAACTCCATTCGCGCTATTACGTTCATTTTCGGACAAATATCCTTAGGAAAGATAAGAACCCCCTTATCCTCCCAGCTACGGGTTAAATAGTACCACTATTGTTCTTCTAGGAGAATAGCTTTGGTATTAAATACCCTACAAACGTTGATATGCCATTAAACCAAACATTTTTTTGTTAACACACAGTTACATGTAAAAAACAGTTCTATTTCAAACAATTCAATTTAGCTTAAATAACCTATATTCTAAACTGCTACTTTCATTCCTTATTTGTTTTCATTGTTTACTTACAATGGGCTACTGCTTTGTTGACATAGAACATGGCGTGCGGAAGAAGGCATAAGGATTTTCCCGTTTGAATGAAGACTTTTCCTTCTCTTGGTATTGTTGACTTACGAACGCTAAAGAAACCTGTCTTCCGAATAGTTTACCTGTCAGTGCGGCTTGGAATACGCTATCAGTATTCGTTGAAGAGGGAAAAACCAACTCATGAAAAAAATAGATGTGTCCAAGGAAACACAAAACTGCATCTAATAGTGAGCCTACATTTCCGGAGCTCTGGGGAATGTGCAGCAGTTCTTCATAATCATAACTCCAAGGACCATTCTGATATGGAACGTCAGTACCTATTGTGTCTTCATATTCGATAGGACCATGTGCAAAAAAAAACCTCTTAAAAAACAACTACACAAAAACGTATTATCGGCGCGATTCCTTAACATCGAGACTTAAATTACCCAAGATCTTTTGGCATGTATATTAAAATCAATAAATCATATATATATATATATATATATATATATATATATATCATCATCATCATCATCATGTCGTGCCGCTCGCACGGATATCCCAGACCCTCTCTCGCCACTCTTCCCTATGGTTCATCGCTTCTGGTAGGTCCTCAGGGCTACATCCCGTATCCTCACAAAGCTGTTGTATGCAGGTTCGAGCTGGTCGTCCTGTTTTTGCTCGGCCATATGACGGGGTCCATAGGAGAAAATCACTTATGAGATCATCCCTGCTTCTCCAGCAATGTCCTGGATGTCTGGTTCGTCTAACTTTGATAGTTTTCGTGATGGGAGCTAGGTGGCCGTACACTTGGGGCTTTGTGGGGTGTTGCCTCCAGGACTTGTTCAATATTGCTCGCAGCATTCTTCTGTAATTGCCGCCAAGCTTTATATATCACAAAAAAATGCAGCCCAGTCGGGTGGGGCAGTAGAATACACTGACTACATCTCTGCAGAGGGGTATGACACCACCCCCAACGAGTGTCCTGGATATAATACTATCTAATGATTAGGCTTCAACCCTGGAGCTCTTAAGTATATTGAGCACTCCTTCATTGTTCTTACACTCAGGTCCACTCTGATGAGTTAAATAGAACTGTTTGACCATTTAAGTTGGGAGCAAGCAAATGACTTATGTTAAATTGAAATGTTAGATATAAAACTCTTTGACCATTTAATTGTGTGTAAACAAATGTCCGATGTTTAATTGAATTGTTAGTGATATATAGCAGTACTTGGAACCATTTAACTTTGACTTATGCTAATTGAATTGTTAGAAATAGAACTGCTTGATTATTTCCTTTTGTGTAAGCAAATGTCCGATGTTTAATTGAATTGTTAGTGATATATAGCAATACGTGGAACCATTTAACTTTGACTTATACTAATTGAATTGTTAGAAATAGAACTGCTTGATTATTTCCTTATTTGTAAACAAATCTCTGATGTTTAATTGAATTGTTAACAATATGTAGCAATACATGGAACCATTTAAGAGAGAAAAAAAAAACTTAATGTAGAATACTTGAAATCGTTAACCTGAGTGCAAAATAGAATTATTAGTATTTCATAGCAATACTTGAAACCATTTTACGGTCTGCAAATGAATGAATTGTGTTGAATATATGTTAAATAGCAATACTTGAAAGTTCCTCACAGTGTGCAACCAAATGATTAATATTTAATTGAAGTATTTAAGTTAGATCGCTGTAATTGAAACCATTTTTCAGTGCATAAACAATAGCAAAACTTACATGCGAACAAATCAGTGGTAACTCATTTAGAAATAAAATCAACAACTATTTACTTACAAATTATATATATATATATATACTAGTGCCTTCAATAAGTTTCCAGACTTTTTTTGTACAGGCATTTAAAATTGTCGTACACTCATGAACATTCATTTGAGATGACTGACTAATTTTTATGATTTCAGGTTCAAATGAACAGCTACAGCAGGAATTGGAATACACCCTACGAAAGCCTGATTGTCACTGTTGGTGAATTTCAAAAATACAATATGGACGTGAGGACACTTTAGAAGAACGATATGCAATAAAATTCTGTTTTAAACTTAGAAAAAAAATGCCACAGAAACGTATGGAATGCTTCAGACTGCTTTTGGAGCATCTAGCATGAATCGAGCATGAGTTTTTCAGTGGCATAAGAGATTCAAGGAAGTCAGGGAGTCTGTGAGGGATGATGAGAGGTGTAGGAGGAGTAAGAAAGTCAGAACACTAGAGTTGATTGGCCAAATAAAGAATTTCATAGATAAGGACCGTCGTGTGTCTAAAGAGACACAGTTTGATGTCAGTGTGGGAAATGTACACACAATTATTTGCGAGGAACTGAAGATGCGGAAGATTTGCGTGAAGCTTGTCCCAAGGGTGCTCAGAAAGGATCAGAAAAAATACGTTGTCATGACAGCAGGGAGATGGTCGAGCTGATCAATTCAGATCCCGCAGTTCTTAATTCTCTGGTTACCTGCGAAGAAAGCTAGATCTACTGCTTTGACCGAGAGACCAAGAGACAGAGTTCCCGGTGGAAGCATGCTCGCTCTCCCAGACCCAAGAAGACCAGAAAGAGCAAATCCACCCACAAACTTTTGATGATCCCTTTTTTTGACAGCACTGGCATGATCTACATGCACTGGGGTCCCACTGGACAGACAATCAACAAAGAATACTATGTTGAGGTTTTAAGGGAGATTCCGTCGGAAGAGGTCAGCACTCTTCAAATTGGGTCAGTGGCATTTCCACCAGGACAATACACCAGTCCACATCTCCATCCTTGTCGCATACTATTTGACCAAGATAGGCATCAAGACAGTTTCTCAGCCTCCCTAGTCAAGACCTTGCTCTCCGTGACTTTTGGCTGTTCCCGAAGCTCACAGGCTGTCGTTATGAGACAACTGAGGAGATGAAAGAGGCTGTGACGAAGGTCATTGATACGTTCACACAAGAGGACTTCCATGGGGCCTTCCAAAAGTTGTTGAAATGGTACATCAAGAGCATTGCTGCCGGAGGAGATTACTTCGAAGGGGACTAGAGTTTCATGTGTGTACTATCAATAAAAGTGCCCATACGATAAAAAGTCTGGAAACTTATTGTGTGCTCCTTGTATATATTTAACCATTTATTTAACTGATGTTTGAAATTGTGAATGTCACATAGAAATACTTGAAACTATTTAACGATATTAAAAAGGACCTCAGTCTTGTATAAGAACGTTATCTTCAAAGTGTGTTCATATATCTAATGCAAATATACAATGAGGATATGGTTTAAAATAAACTCCAGGTCAGGATATGCCATAAACCCAATTTAACTAACACCAAAAATGTCAAAAGGAATTAGATTTCAAACATGGAAGAGACTACGAATCGAAATTAATTATAAATATATAAAAAAAGATAGCAAAGGAAAAACTTTCTATGATTAAAATAAGCGGGAAACTTTCTATGATTAAAAGAGGCGGGAAACTTTCTATGATTAAAAGACGCGGGAAACTTTCCATGATTAAAAGACGCGGGAAACATTTGGCCACAACAACGCATACGCCCTCTCTGAGAAATAGAAAGGTTCTATTTAATTACTGAACTTCATGTTTATGCAGAATCAAAATTTTTCGAGTAACTAATTTCTTATTGCGCATGTATTAAAGTTATTTATTAACTTTAGATTATTGGTGGCTCCAGGACACAAATATACGAAGCCCAGTGAGAATCGAATTCTTTGTTAATATTCTACTATCTTACCACGCTAACAAATACTCACCGCGAGATAACTTAGCGAGTGTTTTAATTTTGCAAGTGATAATTACGTAATTAGGCTATTTGGTTGGTTGGTTGGTCTTTACGACATATCAACACTTGTGGGTTATTTAATCACAAATTATATATATATATATATATATATATGCGGTGAATTCAATAAGTTTCAAGACGTTTTTTGTACAGGCATTTAAAATTGTCGTAGACTCTTGAAAATTCAGTATATTATTGCTATATATCTTGTGAGATGACAGTACATTATGATTTCAGGTTCAAATGAACTGCTACAACAGCATTGGAATACACCCTACTAAAGCCTGATTGTCCCTGCTGGAGAATTTCAAATATGCAATCTGGACGTGAGGAGACTTTAGAAGAACGATAAAATTCTGTTTTAAACTTGGAAAAAAGGCCGCAGAAACGTATGGAATGCTTCATACTGCTTTTCAACCATCTTGCATGAATCAAGCATCAGTTATTGAGTGGTATAAGAGATTCAAGGAAGTCAGGGAGTCTGTGAGGGATGGTGAGAGGTGTGGGAGGAGTAAGGAAGTCAGAACATCAGAGTTGATTGGCCAAAGAGTTAAGGTTACTATGTTGAGGTTTTAAGGGAGTTCAGGAAGAGATTCCGTCGGAAGAGGCCAGCACTCTTCAAATCTGGTCAGTGGCATTAACACCAGGACAATACACCAGTCGACAACTCCATCCTTGTCACAGACTATTTGACCAAGATGGGCATCAACACAGTTCCTCAGTCTCTCTATAGTCCAGACCTTGCTCCCTGTGACTTTTGATTATTCCCTAAGCTCATAGGCTGTCGTTATGAGACAACTGAAGAGATAAAAGAGGCTGTGACGAAGGTCATTGACAAGCTCGCACAAGAGGACTTCCATGGGGTCTTCCAGAAGTTGTTGGAACGGTACAACAAGTGCATTGCAGCCGGAGGAGATTACTTCGAAGGGGACTGGAGTTTCATTTGTGTAAAATCAATAAAAGTGCCCATACGAAAAAAGTCCGGAAATCTATTTAATGATCCTCGTATATATATGTGTGTGTGTATATATATATGTGTGTGTGTGAGTTTGTGTGTGTGTGTGTGTGTGTGTGTGTAAGATTTGTAAGTGAATAATTCGTTGGTAACTTTATTTTTCAACGAGTAAGAGCTCAGTTGCTTGCATATAATTAAATAATTTTTAAGAATTGCTATTTATTGTTTGCACACAGTTAAATGATTTAAGTATTGCTATCTAACACTAATAATTCTATTTAATATTGATTATTTGTTTGCATACAGTGAAATGGCTTCAAGTATTGCTGTCTAACACAAATTATTTTATTTAGCATTAACCGTTTGTTTGTCCGTATTTAAATGGTTTAAAGTATTGCTATTTAACCTTTGTAATTCTATTTATTAAGTATTCCAATGCAATATGAATAATTTGTACAGAGATAAATGGTTTCAAATACCTAATGTTGATAAATAATGTAACGGTTCTATTTGACCAACAGATGGAACCCTAACAGTCACAACCTCTTCGGGTTTAAGTGGACCTTAGATTCATAATAATGAAAAAGTACTCCACATGAACAAAGCACGAGGACTGGTGCTTCACGACCGGATAAAGTTTAATTTTATTTTCAGGACGGTATTTTATTTTCAGGGCGGTATAAACTGCACTTGAACTTGGTTCACCGTATCCCTTTCCTACGACAGTAATCATTGCACCACTATCGGCTCCAAGCATTATATTAATTATTATTAAAACTATGATTCTCACAATACAGTCTGACAACCAGTCTAAATGTATATATATAGGGAGAGGGAGAGGTGGGTGTCACTGGTGTAACGGTAACTATCGAAAGAAATAGACATGGCAACCCGAGTCGACGTCCCTAAGAAGCTTATTATATTTCACGTCGCTCACATATCTATGAGAAAGCTAAGCATCCAACAATTCTCCCTCCAGCTATGGGCAAATAGTTGGGCAGACTAGGCTTTTTAATCTTGGTATAGCAACCGGTCTTTCAGAAGGAAAACTCTGAATCAAAACTTGTTAAACTCTGCTTAAAAGTTGACCTTGTGTCACATTCTGTTTTTACGGAGAGGTATATATATATATATATATTATCATCATCATGCCATGCAGCTTGCAAGGATTTCCCTTAGTCTCTCGTCATCCGTCTCTATCATACATCACAGGTCTTCCAGGTTACGTCCTGTGTCAGTAGAAAGCTGTTGTTGATAAGTTGCACGTCCGTGTAAATAGGTCCATAGGATAACGTCATTTATGATTTCGTCCTTGCTCCTCCAGCAGTGTCCCGAATTTCCTCTTCTCGGAGTTCGTCTCATTTGCACTGTCATTGAGATGAGTGGTAGGGGGCTGTACTGCTGCTGTTTTGTGGGATATTGCTTCTAGGATTTGTTCAATATAGCACGTAGCATCCTTGTGCAATTGCTGCCAAGCTTTTTTCCCCTATATGGTTAGTCAGCGTTCAGGTCATGCATCCATAATATATATATATATATAATCATGTCGAGCCATCAGCACGGATATCACTGACCCTTTTTCGCGAGCTGGTTGCCCTGCTTTTGTTCGGCTATGTGAAGGGTTCCACAAGAGTATATCACCTATGAGATCGTCCCTATTTCTCCAGCAGTGTCCCGCATGTTTGGTTCGTCTAATTTTGATAGTTTTCGTGATGGGTGGTAGGTGGCTGTACAGCTGCTGCTTCGTGGAGTGTTGCCCCCATGACTTATTCAATATTGCTCGCAACGTTCTTCTGTAGTTGCCGTCAAGCTTTTTCTCCATCCGTTTAGTTAGCGTCCATGTAGTGCATCCATATAGCAGTATCGACACGACCTCTGCTTGGAAGAAACTGCGTTTCATTTCATCGGTCAGGTCTGACGTTTATATGACTGATAGCCTATCGATAGCTGCCCATGCCTTTGCTAGTCTCATATTGATGTCTGTCTCAGTTAATGAGACACTGCTTCCCAGGTAGGTGAGCTTGTCAACAAATTCCCTACCGTTTAATGTGAAGATTTCACCTGTTTGATAAAAGCACATATATTCCGTTTTGTGTGCATTGATATAGAGGCCTATTCCTGCAGCGGCTTGTTCCGAACTATGTAACAGGGTTTCGGCTTTGGCGGGTATGTTTGCCAGAAGCGCTATGTCATCGCCGGATTGGCGTCGATAATTGTTTTTGCGGCGTACCTTCTGCTTCTTTCCTTTGTTAGTTTGACACTGTTTTCTTTGATTTTATCCATAGATGTTCAAAGCACGTAGTCTAGACAGATGGTGAAGAGTTATGGGGCTAGTGTGTCTCCTTGAAGTACACCTGGCACAATTTCGAAGTAGTCTGTGTCTCCATCCGCAGAACGGACTTTTACCTTGGTGTTTCCATAGAGAATCCTTATGGCTGCGAGGGTTTCTTTTGGTAGGCCGTAGGCGAGTTGAATTTGCTCCCTCTTTCTTCTGTGAATGGAGTCAAATGGATTGGTAAAGTCGATAAATAATATGGTTGGCTGTAGGTTTTTTGCACTTACACCTGTACATATATATCCTAGAGTGAAGGATGATATATAGCAATTGTATTCAAGTCCAAATATCAGAAAATTATGCTCTTACCCGAGACAAAGGAAATGACCTATAAATAAATGATATCATAATTTTTATGGCAATTATGCTCATTAAAAAATGTTTGAATTATTACATGAGCTCAAACATTAAGAAAATAATGTCTTCATACAGCAATTTTGACTATGATAATTGGTCTTTTTTCTTTTACATTATTTTCCTCTTTAAATAATTTGACGAAAGCATTTAATGATAATTACCATAATTATTCGTGTAAAAGACAAACTCATTATCCATTCATTTCATTTGGTTGTGTTTATCAGCATGTCAACCTTTATCGTTTACTTAACGGCAAATCCTATTATTGCATATATATATATATATATATATATATATATATATATATACTTTGCAAACGAAAAGTTTGTGCGTAACAAATTTTAAACGAACCAGAGCTTATTTGTTTGCTCACACAAATGATTTAAAGAATTGTTATCAAACAGTAATAGTTTTATTTGCGCACAGTTAAATGGTTTTGAATATACTAAATGATTAAACAGTTCTATTTGATCTATACATGGAACTCTAACAGGTATAACCACTCCGGGTAAGGGTGGACCTGGGGGTAATGACAATGAAACGATACGCCATAATCCCCAGATCTCCCGGACTGCATCATCAGATGCAGTTTAGTGCCATATCCAGGATACTCATTGGGACTGGGGGGGGTCTTATCCCTCAGCAGAGATGATGTCAGTGTATTCTACAACTTTGGCTGACTGGGCTTTTGTATATAAGAAAGCTATCAGCCAACACCAAACAAAGAGTGACAAAATAGCTCAGGTTTCATCCGAACGCTTGTTGAGCGCCCCGCCTCTAAAAAAAAAACTCTGCCGCAGAAGAGTGTTTTTTATAATATTAGCACAGAAAAAAAAAGATGTAAAGGATTACGTAAGAAGTATACGCACTTCCGTGACCTTTATTCAGACTTGAGATTTCATCCTTGCCCTCCTGACCTAGCCACACCCACTAATGGGCAAAAGAGTCATTAATTCAAGGAAAAACAAATGATGATCTCACGGTGATACAGACGGATTTTTTTTCAGTTGAAAATAAACACAGTAAAAGACGCTTACTTAAACAGTTCCATTAATGGTTTAACAAATTTCGTGGGATATTTAAAGCCAAAAGCATTGTTGCAGAAGTAGAACAGTTGAACTAATTAACCAATAGGTGGCCGGGGGGGATAAGAAGATTTATACCTTTCCGAAGGGTATTAGTCCAAAAGTAAACATAATAGTGAGATTGGAGATCGAACTCTCTTCCCTTTAGGGTGCATTCTAGTACTTCAATCATTACGCCACCCTTCTTGGAAGTATGAGATTGTTCTTGTACTACTATATACCATTTATTGATTTTAAAGGCATTTCAACGCGTCTTGGGCTATTTTACACCTAGAGACGAGGAAATCATATACATTGTATGTATGTATGTATATTTTTGTGTCGCTGATTTTAAACATTTTTTGCATATAGTTATGTGATATCATTTGGCTGATTTTTTGATTGATTGATTGATTTTAACAACATGTCAACCCACCCAAGATTTTTTTTCAAGAGGTTAGGAAATCGCTTCTCTTGCACATTCATATTCCTATCTTGTGCAAAGTTATTTCTTAAGATTTGTTTTGATTTGGTTTGGTTTGATTTGGTTTGGTTTGGTTTGATTCGTTTTGATTTGATTCGTTTTGGTTTGGTTTGATTTGTATTGGTTTGGTTTGGTTTGGTTTGATTTGATTTGGTTTGGTTTTATGGCATATCTACCATTGTTGGTTTTTAAGGTCAAATCCTGTTTTTACATACATATTGAATATATGATTTGTGAACACATTTTGTATATACACACAGTTAAATAATCAAACAATTCTAAATCTGACAATTCAATCCATCACAAGTCATTTGTTTTCACAGTTTAAATGCCAAACAATACTATTTAACCCATAGATAGGATCTTATCAGGTGCTACCATTCCGGGTCAGGGTTGACCTGGAAGTGATAACAATAAAGGGATACCCCGCATTCCCTAAAGCTCCATAATTACTGGAGCCACACCATCATTGTGTTTGATATCATATCTAAGACATTCGTTGAAGTGGGGGTCTTATCCGTCAGCAGAGACGCAGTCGGTGTATTCTAATCTGCAGCCTCAGCCAACAGGGCTATATTTCATAAGAGTTTTTTTTTTTTTTTTTTTTTTTTTGCATACGGTCCTATCAAATACAAATAATATTTGTACTGATCTATTTGACTGATAAACGCAACCATAACAAGTACAACCACTTCGGGTTAGAGTGGAGCAGGGAGTAATGACAATGAAAGAGTACAACACATTTCCTATTGCATATCAGGCATTCTTATGCAATTTAAATGATTTACATACAGCTGTATAGTTTCAAGTAATTAATCTTGTTTAATTATAGCCATTTTTTGCATACATGTTTTAATTAATTAATTATAATCCTGAGTAGAAAAAAAGATTATGGATTCAAGTAATTATCCCTAAAACAAATAATTTACAGTTAAATCTAAGGTATTCTTATTAAATACAAATTATTTGCTCAAGTATTCCTTTCTACATATGTTTATGTTTGATTAAATAAAATTGACATTTCGCTCCTGCCTATTTTATAGTTGGTCCGTGCTACTCTTTGTATAAGTAACTTGACATCTGCACGGAAGGAATTCAAAAAGGTTCCATGTTTTTCCCAATATGCCACCTTTTTGAAATCATTCCATCCAGATGTCAAGCGAATCATTGAAAGACTGAAACAAATCAACTATGAAATTGACAAAAACGAAATGTCTGTCTTATTTGATAAAGCATGTTTAAAAAAGATTATACTGAATATATATATATATATATATATATATATATATATATATATATATATATATATATAACTTATTTATTTGATATCTCCTCATGATATAAAACACAAGTCTTCTGTGTGTATATCTGTGTGTCTGTACGCATAATATTTAGGAAAGAAAGAAAGAAAAATGAGATCTCTGATTTTTTTGTTAAAATCTTTAAAGAAAGAAAGAAAGAAAGAAAGAATCATGTGATTTGTAGCTTGCCGCAATGAAAGAGAAAAAATGAAAGCAGACCAGGTGTTAAGTCAGCAGTCGTAACAGGCTAACTTGAGAAAGAAAGAAAGAAAGAAAGAAAGAAAGAAAGAAAGAAAGGTTAGGTCTCTGATGTTTTTTATGTAATCTCTAAAGAAAGAAAAAATTAAAGTGAAAAGAAAGAAAGAAAGAAAGAAAGAAAGAAGGAATCAAGTAATTTGTGGCTTGCCACATCGAAAAAGAAAGGAAAAGAAAGCAGACAAGTTGTCGGAAAAGCAGGCTGACTTTACGACTGAACGGTTTCTTCAGTTTTTGACTTTGTCTGCTTGGCTACGATATAAAACCATTTCAAGACTTCACAGAGCAAAATGAATATTTCTTTTTCGAACGATTTAATGTTTTTTATGCTTATAATACTACAAATGCGGTCCAGTCGGTTGTTGGGGGTGCAGCATACACCGACTGCTTCTCTGCAGAGGGGTAAGTGTCCTGGATATGACACTAAACAATCTGATGGTTAGGCTCCAGTAATGCGAGAGCCTTGGGGAATGAGGAGTACCCCTTTATTGCCATCGCTCCCAGTGTTATATAACTTATGACATGGATTTTCGGTTTGTTCCTAGTGACCCCGTGTGCTTTGACAAGCTGTCACGTTGTGATTAGTAAACAGGGGGGACAGCGTGTCCGGGCAGTCAGGTCGAACAGGTGTGTAACTGGATGGAGACCACGTGATAACCATGCGGTCAGATTTAGAGAGTACATAGAATAAGAGTCGAGCTAGGGACACGCAGCCGTGTAGAGGCGTCTCTGGCGATACGGCTTGCCAGTGGGTGCTAGCGTTGGCACCCCCTGGCTCCCGGAAGAAGATATGGGACAAGAAGAGGACACCTCTCTGAGTATATGTCTCTCCATCTGTCTCTCAAACAACAGCAAACTGTGGGCGCCTTTAAATAAAATGAGAGATATATTTATATAAATAAGTATTTTGTTCATTCATTGAAGTTCGTAAATTATATATGAGAGTATACAACACCAGGTCCACTCTGACCCGGAGTGGTAGCACCTGATAGGATCCTTTCTATGGGTCAAATAGAACTAAACAACGCACTTATGTTAAACTGAATTTTTTAAATAGAACTATTTTTTTACATTTAAACTGCGTAATTATGTTAAACTGAATGTTTTGAAATAGAACTGTTAATATGTATAAAAAAAGATTTGACGTTGAATAACCTACAATAGTTGATATGCCATAAAACCAAACCAAATCAAACCAAACTATAATCGATAAAAAACCTAACAGTCAAAAAGTTGATTTAAAACAGTTTAATATTGGTTGGTTGTTTAGTTGGTTGGTTGGATTTTATGGCATATCACCCATTGTAGGTTATTCAATGCGAAATCAATTTTTATACAAATAATCAGTTTTATTTCAAACTATTCAGTTTAGCATGAGTACAGTTTAATTGTCAAAAACTCCGTCGGAAGAGGCCAGCACTCTTCAAATCGGGTCAGTGGCATTAACACCAGGACAATGCACTAGTCCACAACTCCATCCTTCTCACAGACTATTTGAGCAAGATGGCCATCAAGACAGTTCCTCAGTCTCCCTATAGTCCAGACCTTGCTCCCTGCGACTTTTGGTTATTTCCTAAGCTCAGAGGCTGTCGTTATGAGACAATCGAGGAGATGAAAGAGGCTGTGACGAAGGCCATTGACACGCTCACACAAGACAACTTCCATGTGGCCTTGCAGAAGTTGTTGGAACGGTACAACAAGTGCATTGCAGCCGGAGGAGATTACTTCGAAGGGGACTAGAGTTTCATGTATGTACTATCAATAAAAGTGCCCATACAAAAAAGTCTGGAAACATATTTAATGATCCTCGTATATATATATATATATATATATATCTTCTAGATTGATCTGAAGAAGTCCGGTTATTTTTAAAGCATTGTTTTATATCAATGCTTTTTAACAGGGTGGAAATAAGTTTATTATCCTCATGTGACCGATTGTTGGATTCTATAAAAAAAATAATTTAGTCGGTGGATTTTATTTGCATTTAACTCTTGACTGGGATTACTTAAATTTAATATTCTATTTTTGAATATTTTAATTGTTCTGCTTGGAATTGTTCCCAACTCCGGATTTACTAGATAAAATAATCTTATATATATATATATATATATGACTTTGTATTTCATAAGGCAGGCATGGGAATGGGATCATATGAATGTTAGCCTTATTTGTGCGTATATCCTTTTTTCATTAAACATATTTCATTTTTTTTTAAATCGGAAATGATGCTTGTTGATTTAAGCTTGAATTTCTCTCAGTCTTTTTTGGCGGGACCGAGTCTTATTTCTATAGCATTCACATATAAAGTGTTATCAGTATAGCCGCGTTCGAACCCTGTGGCAATGGAATAACACCCAGCTGACGTGCTCACCATTGCCCTATGGTGGCTACTCTAATACTACAACCGTTTGACAAATTATACAATCAGCACCATTACTAGACTGTTTACGCCCCTTAAATTGCAACGTATAAGCCGACGTTTTTTGTCTGAAAAAATCTCTACACATCAAGGGATCGACATATTGGACAGGGCTAAGTGTTGGGTATCACCCACCTTTTTCCACACAATGAACAAGCCCATATGCCATACATAGCAGTAGCTACTAATACTAGAACGGACAAGAAGGTGAAGAGTAGCTTCTTATAGGAATAGTATTAGAGAGTTGGAGACTGGAGATCGCACTAGATCACCTTACTTGCTACCGTAATAACGGAAGCCAATACTATCGTTGGACCATATCTTTATTCTGTATTCACTAATCCTATGTTCTTGTCTACTAATAGTCTCTCTTTTGTATATACCTTTTCCTGAGAATATATCTCTATTTCCTCTCATATCGTGGCTTGTCCTTTATTAAATATTACAAGCGTTCACTAACCAGAACGCAACACTAAATCTTTACCAAATTTTCTCCATGTGTCTCTTTTGCGTCCAGGTGGTGAATCCATACAGTAGTAATGATACAGCAACAGCTTCGAAGAAATCTGGACTTATTTTATTAGAGTGATCAAATTTCCATTTAATCGATAACCTATCAGTTGTAGTCCACGCCTTCTCTTGAAGCATGGTGACATTGCTTTCCATAGATTCGTATTGCTACCAAGTTATGTGAATTTATCCTCTAATTTCAGAAGCCAACCACTTTAAGAGGAGATTGTTCCTATGGATTCAAAACACACACACATGTAACACTATGTAGGTGGTCCGCCAAGGAGACGATTCCTTTGTCTGTTTTGGCGCGAAACCAGACAAAGGGTGTGAACCCGCGATTTAGACGTGACCGGAAGTAGGAAGGGAACGCCGGTCAGAGAGTTGGACAAAGGAGCTCGAGGAAGCAGTTGGCGAAGGGTGACGCGAGTGACCAGTCGACACGGGACAGCAGAGAGACCAGTCGGCATGAGATAGGGTCCAGCCACAGTGAGGAAGACCGATCAGGATAGGTTGGCATTCCTAGTAGCGTTGTAGAATTTTCGCTAGAATCCACGCTAGCGTTAGTCTACATATGCACACAGGAAATGCAGTGTTGCATAACTCCCTTCTTGCGCTTGAATTGACCCTAGCATATTGTTCGTTTGTTCGTTTGTTTATTTTTTTCTCCCACTCCCTCGATTGTATTTCTTGTAGCTGTAAGGAAATGTGCGATACCCCTATCGGAACCACTAGTTGATCACCGGCCATAAAGTGAAATGGTTCGAAGAAGTTGATGTGTCGGGGGCCGAGGGGGTAACGTCACACACACACACATACATATATATATATATACATATTTATCGGGCAGGATATGACACAAGGTCAATTGTTTTTGGCGGAGTTTTCCTTCTCCTAGACTAGTTGCCTAACCAAGGCTGAAGAACCTAGTCTGATCAACTATTTTACCCATAGCTAGAGGGAGAATAATTGGATTCATACCTTTCCCAAGGGTATTAGTGCAATGTGAAATGCAATCAGTCTCGTCCAGGTTTGAACTCGTGTCGCCGTGTCCATTTCCTACGACGATAACCATTACACCACACACACACACACACACACATACACACAAACACACATATATACATATATATATATATATATGTGTGTGTGTGTGTGTTGCTTTGTCTTGCTTCTTTATAATGTACCATGATTACAAAGCTATGCAAGAATGGCACGTGTTCAATAGACTTGCTGAATTTAGAAACGACAACTATATAACAATGATATTCCGTTTTTATATTGACGCATATTTTATTTCCTTTAACAATATTAACAACTTCAGCTCCGATTCATTAATTGCATGCCTCTTCAATTCAAAAAACAAATTATCGTTTCTTAACATCGACAGATAGATCCAAATCTAAATCAGGGACGAAGCTGTTGCTCAGTCGGTTGCGGCTGTAGAATAAACCGACTGCTTCTCTGCAGAGAGAAAAGACTAAACAAGGAGGGTCCAGGATATGGCACTAAATAATCTGATCGTGAGGTTCCAGTAATGCTGGAGCTTTGGGGAATGCGGAGTACCCCTTCATTGCCATCGTTTCCAGATCCACTCTAGCCTGGAGTTGTAGCACTTGAAAGGTCCTATCTATAGATCAAATAGAACTAAATTGCGTATTTATGCAAAATTGAATTGTTTGAAAGAGAACTGTTTTTGACATTGATACTGTACTTAGGCTAAACTGATTTGCTTGAAGTAGAACTGTTTGACTAAACTGAATAGCTTGAAATAGAAATATTTTTGACAATTAAACTGTGAATTCATGCTAAACTGAATTGTTTAAAATAGAACTGATTAGTTGTATAAAAATAGATTTGGCATCAAATAACCTACAAAGGTTGATATGCCATAAAACTCAAACAAACAACCAACCAACCAAATAGACGAAGTTGTTTGCATTTCATATGCGAAAGGGATGACTCCCATTATTCTCTCTCTAGCAATGGGTAAATAGTAGGACAGACTGACTTTAACCTTCGTATGGCAATCAGTCAAGAAGAAGGAAGACTCTGAATTCAGACGTGTTAAACTTCACTTAAAAATTGATCTTGTGTCGCATCCTACTTATAGGGAGGAATTGGGTTCATATATATATATATATATATATAAGTTTTTGTGTATATGTGTGTGTGTGTCTGTAAGCGTCCGCTCGCATGTGTCTGTGTGTACTTGCACTGTTTATGTCTCCTTATGGTTTTTTACGTAATTATGGTTATCATTCAAATGCGAATTGGACTGGAAATTATTTTATTCACATAGAATATCTGGAGTGCATTGCTCTAATAAAAATCTCGTTATTATATGCCGTTTTAGGGGGTTACTGTTTGATTCAAGCATAATGAGGATTTATTGTAATTAATATATATATATATATTGTCATCCATAGACATACTATTTCGTTGTATTACAACACTTCAGGGTAGCTGGACACGTATATTTACTTCGGATATCATCATCATGTCGTGCCGCCAGCACGTATATCGCTGACCCTCTCTCGTCATTTCTCCCTATCGTTCATCGCGCCTGGCAAGTCTTCTGGGTTACATCCCGTATCCTCACATAGCTGCTATTTGTATGTTCGAGATGGTCGTCCTGCTTTTGCTCGTCCATATGACGGGGTCCATAGGAGTAGATCTCGTCCTTGCTTCTCCAGCAGTGTCCTGCATGTCTGGTTCGTCTAACTTGGATAGTTTTCGTGATGGGAGGCAGGTGGCCGTATAGTTGGTGCCAGGTGGGGTGTTGCCGCCAGAACTTATTCAGTATTGCTCGCAACATTCTTGTGTAATTGCCATCTAGCTTCTTCTCCAGCCGTTTAGTTAGCGTCCAAGTAGTGCATCCATACAGCAGTATCGATACGACCACTGACTGGAAGAAACTGCGTTTCATTTTATCGGTCAGGTCTGATTCCTATATGATCGATAGCCTATCGATAGTTGTCCATGCCTTCGTTAGCCGCGAGTCGATGTCTTTTTCGATTGATGAGATACTGCTTCCTAGGTAGGTAAATTTGTCTACCAGTTTCAGAGAGGTTCCGTCTAGTGTGGAAATGTCGCCTGTTTGATTATAGCGCATATATTAAGTTTTGAGTGCATTGACATGGAGGCCAAAGCCCGCGGCGGCTCGTTACAAACTATACGGTAGTGTTTCGGCTTGGTTGGGTGTATTTGCCAGAATCACTGTCATCGGCGTAGTCGGAGTCGGTAATTGTTTTTGCGGGGTACCTTCGGCTTCTTTTCTTTGTCATCTCGAAGCCGTTTTCTCTGATTTTATCAATCGATGTTCTAAGCACATAGTCTAAACAGATGATAAAGAGGTATGAGGCCAGCGTGTCACCTTGTAGTACTCCTGCTACAATGTCGAAGTATTCTGCGTCTCCATCCGGCGAACGTACTTTCACTTTGGTGTTTCTATAGAGAATCGTTATTGCTGCTACGGTTTCTTTTGGTTGGCCGTATGCTAGTAGGATTTGTCCCATCTTCCCTCTGTGAATGGAATCGAAGGCCTTGGTGAAGTCGACATATAGTAATGTCGCCTGTAGGTTTTTTGCCTGTACGCCTTCAAGGATTCTACGGATGGTCAATATTTGTGAGGTCGTGGATAGAACCACGACTTCGGACATAAATGGATTTCATGAAAAAAAAATGGCCTTACACTTGCAAAGGCAAGAAGCAGACGATACTCAGCACGAACTATTATGGATGCGGACCACGCTGATGCCTTAGCGCTTCTGGCAAATACCCACACCCAGGCTGAATCCTAGCTGCATAGTCTGGAGCGGGCAGCAAGCGGCATAGGCCTCCATGTGAACTCAGACAAAACTGAGTACACGTCAAAATGGCGATATCTCCACACTAAACGGTAGCTCTCTGGAACGAGTGGACAAGTTCACCTACTTTGGGAACAACGTCTCATCTACCGAAAATGATACCAATACGCGACTAGCGAAGGTATGGACAGCTATCGATTGACTATCGGTCAAATGAAAGTCAGACCTATCCGATAAGATAAAACACAATTTTTCCAGGAAGCGGTCGTGTCCATACTATTGTATGGATGCCCCACTTCGATACTGGCAAAGCATATAGAGAAAAAGCTTGACGGCAATTGCACTTGGATGCTTCGAGCTATATTAACAAATCCTGCAAGCAACATCCCACGAAACAGCAGCTGTATGGCCATCTACCACCCATCTGAAAGACCATCCAAATTAGGCGAACAAGACATGCGGGACACTGCTGAAGGATCAAGAGTGAAATCATAAATGATCCTAAGGACCTCTTCAGACGGGCGCGCAAGTGTAGGACGACCAGCTAGAACATATCTACAACAGCTCTGTACGGACACAGGATGTAGCCTGGAAGACCCGCAGAAAGCGATGGATGATAGAGACGGATGGCGAGAGAGAGTTAGAGAGCAAGCAGCTCGGATGATGATGATGATATATATATATATATATATATATATATATATATATATATATATTGATCTATCAGTCACATAGGTGAGAATATCACAGTTACGAACAGCTGTTGTCTTTGTGTCTACACTGCCCAAACTGATAGATAGATAGATAGATAGATAGATAGATAGATAGATAGATAGATAGCATGTTCAGCACGCATGCAGACCCTGGAAAATTATTATGTTTGCAGATTGGACAGGAAATTGCTTTATTCTCTAAGGTTGAGCATTTCAAGAGTATTACTTCAATACCAATACCGTAAGCTGGAATAATTTCTGAGTCTGGGTTACAAGTATAATGAGGTTATAATGAGATAGATAGATAGATAGATAGATAGATAGATAGATAGATAGATAGATAGATGACATCAGTTGGACGGCTGACCTCACGCAATTATCATTCATCGGCTAATTGGACAATAAATAGCTACTTTTTCCTCGTATGTTTATCATTTCCAGTCTACTGCTCTAATTAAAAGATATTTCGTAGTGCTGTGTGTGTGTGTGTGTGTGTGTGTGTGTGTGTGTGTGTGTGTGTGTGTGTGTGTCTGTGTGCGTTTTATGCTTTTTGTTTTTCTGAGATACACTTACCTATAAACATAATTCGAGATATCTTAATAAACAGTTTGATATACGTGTGCTGCTGATTTGGAGATACATTAGAACTGTGCATATATATATATATATATATATATATATATATATATATATATTTGTGTGTGTGTGTGTGTGTGTGTGTGTGTGTGTGTGAAATAGACTAAATCATAAAAACTATAAAATTTAGAGTAAATAAAATTAAAAATTCAAAGCAACAAGAATATGTAAGTCTTATAAGTGAAAAAAAAAAATTCCTCCCTTTATCGCCTGAGGGATAATGACTGGTTGCTCATTGAGTTGGTTGGTTGGTTGGTTGGTTGGTAGGATTTAACGGTATGCCAACCCTTAGATTATCTTCTACCAAAGACGTCTTTGTTTTATTCGTTCTTTGTGGCGTATGGGCGACACTTGCGCACTTCTTTGTTAATTATTTTAGGTGCCACTTCTATTTGGAATTGAATGTTCGATTGAGTTGTATGGGTTCAATTATTAGTATGTGATGAAGTTAGTATTTCTTATGAGGGTTTGTATATGTAAATTATTCGTATTATTTGTATTGAGAATAGTTATTTGAAGCTACAATTGTTTACAAAGGATCATTATTATTATTATTATTGGTGTAATTGGTTTCTTGAAACTATATAATTGTGTATAGAGAATTATTATTATTGAATAGGAATACTTGAAATCGTTAAATTGTGTGCAAAAAAGAAAACTTTTACGGAACATCCGCACGTTAATATGAACGTATAAGGAACGGGATTCCCTAACCTCTAGGCATAAAATAACCCTAGACATTTTGACATACTGTTAAAATCAATTGATCAATCAGGCATTTAAAATTATATGAATCTTAGATTACTTTTTGCGGTAGCATTATTTCTCCTATTCCCCAGCCTCTAGTTAAGCGTTATTTAGTACAACTTCTGTTGTTGTTTTTATTGTGTTTTTTTTTTTTTCGCAAGGATGGGTTCGGCATTACATAACACACAAAGGTTGAAAACAAATCTATCTATCTATCCCTGCTTTAAGTGGGTCTACCCTAGAAAAATATGTTTATATGCTTGACTGCAGCCTCGAAGTCAGCGAGTTCGTACTCAAGTCGAGCTATTACATTCACTTTCAGACTAATACCCTAGAGAAAGGCATGAACCCTCTTATTCACCCAGCTATGGATTAGATAGTATTACCGATGTTTTTCTACAATGACGGCTTTGGCATTAAATAACTCATAAAGGTTTATATGTTATTAAAACAAAGAAACCAAGCCTATTTTCCTAAATTTATTTTCTAAACAAACTACAATGTCATCGTGTCAGACTATATTTAGCTTGGGTGAGGTTGTTTAAACTAAGTTTTTATTCACAATTATTCATCAAAAATTTAGTTGAAAGATTTTTGAAGCATAAGTTTCTAATTACAAACCGGTTATTTATTTACTGAGTCGGAAGCTAGACGGATCGTATTAAAACTCACTTTTCTCTAACAGAACGTTGGAATACGCTACAGGATCATCTAAGGCAGCAATAAAAAGAAATGTAAATAAAATCAGATCCTGTCCGCATAAAACAACTTTTCTGCAAACATAAAATGCTATTTATACACTGTTTGTTTAATTTTCTCTTCGCCTTTAGTGGCCTATGGATATTCAACTTTTTTTTTCTATCTTCTTGGGTAAAACAAATATAGAAAACAGTTTGGCAATACACTGCAGTGCAACTAGAACCCAATCCGCGGTTTTGCGTTAATTTTCTGGTTCATAATTGATGTACTGCATAAAACTTTCATGACGGAGTGAATTTTTCCGAAAAAATCTACAATGTTTTTATCGTCGATTCTTATAAAGTAGCATCAGTATTTCGAAAGAAAATAACGAATCTGAAGAATTGATGGAGAAAAAAGGTTTTAGAACATGTAGGGAACGAATAAATGAATTTTTTAAAATTTAGATTGAATTAAAAAAAAAAAAAAGAAAACTATTAAATTTGTAAAAACTCCCAGAGGTTCCTGACAGAAAAAGGGGATGACGCATGCGTAAAGAAAAAAGCAAGGGGGAACAGGTTTTCATTCTCTTTCAGGCGGTGACCAGCGATTTGACAACATCGTTGCTGACGGGTGTCTGGGCGCCACGCATATGTCTTTGGACTTGGCGTTGGTTAGTCCCTTTCACCCAGTAGCATATCTCTCTCGGTGAACAGTATGCCGAAGTATAAAAGACTACGAAATGGAATATACAAAGTAAAATAACCGGACTTTGACAAACTTCCAAAAGAAACTAACCCTTACGGAAGCCTTAAATACCAAATGAGGACAAACATATACAAGAAACGATTAACGTATTTTTAGACACCTTAACTGGGGGATTCAACCATTTCAATTGTAAACAGGGGAAACTCCCTCATCCATGGAATGGTTGTTGAACCCAAGAAATAAAGGAAAGTATAAAAGAAACGTCTTCGTCTCTTATCTGTTACTGTCTTCTTTTGTATAATTCTTTTTGGGACTTTCTTGGGCAAGGCGTTACACCGACTAGCCAACGTGGGGTAAAATAAAATAACCTAATAATGGAGTCCGATATCAAACGACAACACAGCTTTGCCCTTTGCCCGTGACCTTCAGTCAACACTCCACAAACATTCCAGACGTATCGCTAATTCTATGCTGAGATTATAATATTACCAAAGAAACTGGACAATTCGAAGAATTTACAAAGAATTAAAGCTTTAGAACACCCCTGACTATTTCTTTTATTTTCCTTCTCTCAATTAGGGGTTAAATAGCACCAGTACTGCCATTAAAAAGAAAGAAAAAAAAGAAGATAAGAAAGAATATACGGGTTTACGATGTATTTACACTCTCATTCATTTGTTCAAAGGCTTTTCATTTCGCACTGATGTCATTGGGAAAGGCATGAACTCATCTTTTCCACCACCCTAACTGCAGACTGAGTTATTTAGCTTTGGTTAGGAGAAGATTTGGTTTGTTTGGTTTGGTTCTATGGCATATCAACCATTATAGGTTATTTAATGCCAAATCCTTTATATATATATATATATATATATACTAAATATATGATTTCTAAATACATTTTGTAGATAACATTTTTAAACAAGCCAGAACACATTTCTTTTGCACACAGTTAAATGGTTTCACTTAATTTCAAACAATTCATTTTTTTTTGTTTTTACAGTTCATCATTTGTTTCAATACAGTTTTTTTTTTTTGTTTACACACAGTTAAATGTAAAAATAGTTCTATTTCAAACAACTCAATTTAGCATAAGTGCAGTTTATATGTCAATAGTTCTATTTCAAACAAATTAGTTTAGCCTATCAACAAAGTTAAATTGTTCCAAGTATTGCTATGTATCAGAATTAATTCAATTAAAAATCAGTCATTTGTTTATACGCAGTTATATAATCAAACAGTTCTATTTCAAACAATTCAGTTTAGCTTAAGTACATTTTTTTTGTTTTGTTTTTGGTTTGTTTTTTCTTTTTGTTTTTTTGTTTTGTTTTTTTTTATTTTTTTGTTTACTCATGTAAGAACAGTCCTATTTAAACTATTTCAAACAATTTGGTTTACCATAATTACAGTTTTATTTACAAAAAGTTAAATATAAAAACAGTTATATTTCAAACAATTCCATTTCGTATAAGTACAGTTTAAATGCCAACAGTTCTATTTCAAGCAATACATTTTAGCATAAGTACATAGTTTAAATTTCAAGTTCTATTTGATCCATAGATAGGATCCTATCAAGTGCTACCACTCCGGCCCCGGGTGGACCTGGGAGCGATAGCCGTAAATGGGTACTCTGCATTCCCCCAAACTCCAGTATTACTAGAACCTCACCATCAGATTATTTAGTTTCATATCCAAGACACTCATTGGAGGACTCTTACCCCTCTGCAGAGATGTAGTGGGGGTATTCTGCGCCCCATCAGTCTGGGGAAGAAAAGATTGTTTAAAAACAAAAGTGGTGAATTCTATTCTTGTAAGAGAAGATAATTTTAGTTACATCGTAGATATTTACAAATATTTACATTATTAGAAAAGAAAACAGAACATATATTTAATGTTGAAATTTATGTTGCTTAAGTCCAAGTTGATAAATTGTGTGTGTGTAAAAGATCTTGTATGAGGGTGTCATTATGTAAAGAGAAAAATGTATTTATACTTTAAACAAATATGCGACTGCGATTGAGCGTGTTCATCTGCAGAGAACAGATGATACAGTCGTACGAATGTTATATATTGACCCTTGACCGAGCCGTCAGTCAAGAGATGCACCTGTGTAAATAAGCGGAAGAAGAATTGGGAGCAAGTGGACGTTATGAAAGAATATAGACCGGTGACAGCGGCAGTTGAGTCAGTTGGCAACAGGTAGGCCAGAAAGAGGGCCAACTTGCGGACTGAGGACTGTGGCCCTCAGCAACCTCTGGTTGAGCAACCCCAGCCAAGATGCGGAAGAAGATCTGCTATGGTCAGGAGAAGAATTTGGGTCAATATAGCAGTCTGTCCCTGTCTCCACTCATCTCTCACGCACCACAGAAACATCGAGAATAAAGTGTGAGAGATACATATTTTTATAAAAAAAAGTGTGTTCGTTCGTTCATTGAAGTTCGTAAATTATGTCTGATTATGTTTCCGCTTTGTATATGTATGTGGCTATACAACACGAATATTTTTAACACAATAAAAATGTAAACAAATATATTCGTTCATTTTAAGAAAATTAATCGATGATGAAATTAAAAGCATTCTTGCATGTAGATTTTCACCCAAAAGTAATATACCAAAAAGTTAGTTGAGTAGATAGAGAATAATTCCATATAGACTAAAGAAAATATTGATTTCTTCGCTATATTTGAGGTAGGTCCGAAATTAGATATAAAATGTTACTAATTTATCTATGATTCTGATTGGCTAAAATGTATTTTTAGCATCAAAGAAAAGAAGATATTTCTAAAAATATTTCAAGTTTTGATATTTCTAATTTTTCGCGACCAATCAAGACACCTAATGAGACTTGAACTCACTTGCTAACCACTACACTTCCCGTTGCGCCCTTAAAAGTCGGTAATTTATAAATTGAACGAATGAGAGTTGAATTTTTTAAAAAAATCAAGAGATGCACCTGTGCAAATAAGCGGAAGAACAGCGGAAGCAGGTGGACGTAGAAAATAATATAACCAGGTGCCCTGGCGGTTCGAGACATTTGGAGACAGGATGCCGAAGTGAGAACCAGCTTGCAGACTGAGAGCTTTGCGGCCCTCAGTGACCCACGGTTGAGCAACCCCAGCCAAGATAAGGAAGAAGTGCTGCTTTGGTCGAGGAAGAATTTGGGTCAATATAGCAGTCCGTCCTTGTCTCCACTCATCTCTCACGCACCACAGAAACATCGAGAATAAAGTGTGAGAGATTTGTATTTTTATAAAGGAGTGTACTCGTTCTTTATTGAAGTTGTCATTACCGGTTAATGATGTTTCCGCATGTAAGTGTATATTTGTATATATACACGGGCACTTGTATTGTGGTTATACAACACTAATATTTCGAGGTTATGTTCGAATTTCCTCGGCTCATACAAAGCCGGATGTGTTGACAGCCTCTAAAATATGCAGATGCTGTTTTGTCCGGGTCTCATGCAAGATAGGCGCCTCAGATTTTATTTTAGGATTTATTTTAGTCGACTTCTTATTAAAGGTATGTCACCATTTGTTTTGTTTTTTAATTAATGCTCTAATGGAGTGGTAAAGCAAATTTATTTATATGTATATCAATACATTATTTTCGTTTTTCTTCCGATATATTTTAGGATGCGCAAAATGCTACAGTGATCCAGCCTGGCTTACGATTGCATGCTTCAAACAATATAATTCAATTATATAACACCATAGACCCCAAAAATATCCACTTGCAATGAAAATGTTAACACACACACACACATATGTACACACATACATACACACACACACACACACACACATATATATACAGAGAGAGAGAGAGAGGAAGAAAGAAAGAATATCACTTACAAATAAATGAACACCCTACCAATTCATGATAAAATTTAGCTTACTTATACGCCAAAAATATCAGGATTTTTTTAATTTCAAGCGGAACATTATACAATCAGAACGGATATCATTAGGTATTATCTATCACCAAACTCTACAGCATTGACATGCTGTAACCAAAAATATGCGTTTGTAGCAATCCAAAAGTAAATACACGCTTAATATACATATGTGAAATTTTATTTTTTTGTTTATAGAATTTCCTTGCGGTAGAATTTGGTTCAAAGTAATATGTAACAATATTCGTTTTGACTGCATAATTCTCCTGTACAAATAATAAAATTCTTTAGTGGGTGTCCGCGTGGTATAATGGTTAAAGCGATGGACTGCGAAATTGTAGTAAGCGAGTTCGTACTCCAATCGCGCTATTACGTTCACTTTCGGGCAAATACCATTGGGAAAGGTATGAAGCCACTTATCCTCCCTGCTATGGGTTAAATAGTACCACTACTGTTCTTCTAGAAGAATGGCTTTGGCATTAAATAACCTAAACAAAGAAACCCGAACCTTAAAATCCTTTAAGCTTAGTTTAAAAGAAAATGAACTTTTTTTTATGAAAGAATTGTTTTGTGTCTACTTTATAATGATTAAATCTGCATAAGTGCAATTGTGCATCTGTGCATGCTTTTGCCGCTAAATAGAGAAATATTCAATTTTGCTAAGATCAACGATGTTTATTATCAATGTTTAACAAGATATTTAAAAAAGGTTTAATTAAACCTCTCTAATCTTTTTGCTCTTTGATATATGCAAAATATATTTTTTAATTTCAAATCAATATCAGATTTCCATTATATTTTTATTTTATAGTTTACAAAACTGTTGTATCAAATAACTTAAATTTTTTCAAAATGTTGTTTTCCAGTTCTTGTGTAAAGTCATTTGAAAGAAAGAAAGAAAGAAAGAAAGAAAGAAAGAAAGAAAGAACATGTGACTGTAAGAAATATAAAGGTGGAAAATATTAAAAACTAAGATTGTTTAATAAACAAAGAAAAAATTTTAAAAAATATGAAAGGATTAAAGAAAGAAAGAAAGAAAGAAAGAATATCGAGATATATACGTAGAAAGAGACAAATTGAAAGAAAAGGAAGAGATAGATAGATAGATAGATAGATAGATAGATAGATAGATAATGCATTAAAAAAACTGTTGAATGTAAAAAAAAATCGAGGATAAAAAGAAAAAAAGAAATCAAAACATGTTTCCTCGTGTCCTTTAAGTATCTTGTCTTTTTGTAACAATTTTTTGTCAACGAATGTCAGTTATGGAAGAGTCCATTTAAAAAGCAATTAACATGCTAAGCTCTTTTGCAGGATCGGTGTTATATAACCCTACAGTTACATAATTGAGAGGGATTGGGTAAAAGTTGTTATTAGCAAATGATTTACAAATAAACTTCATCTTCTCGAAATTCGTTCTTTTGGAAAAACAACACACCGACAAAGACGTTGTTCTCACTCTTAGAAAAATTAAAGGAAGTCTTCAGTAAGCACTGCCTTCATATGATTCGTCACTCTCAATTGCACGTTCTAACACTTTCCCAGTCTCTCTCTCGCTCTCTCTCTCTCTCTCTCTCTCTCCGATACACATACACAAACACACATATGACTTCTACCCCAAACTATTCAACATTATATGCTATGTTTATCTACATAAGCATATATTGCCGCTTCGTATATTCGCTTGTATTTTATATATTCATAAACCTTAACTCTCTCTCTCTCTTTCTCTCTCTCTCTCTTTCTCTTTCTCTCTCTCTCTCTCTCTCTCTATCTATCTATCTATCTATCCTTATCCGAATGGGATTATACTTTCAAAAATACTATCTATCTATCTATCTATCTATCTATCAAAACAGAGTGATTTTAAAATTCTGACACTTAGAATTACTTTTCTGACTCGATTTCAAACAGCCTCTACCTTTTCAGCATGATTGTCAACTCATTTTTGTAATCTTTCGCAGGTGTTCCGCTTTTCTTATATATGTCTTCCCATAGAAAAGTTTATATACAGAATATCCAAAAATATGGACAGGTACAGCGAACTATTTGAAATCATCATAATATATGACAAGTTCTTACACAGAAATGCTGATATTTTTTAAATTCTTGTTTATATAATAATTTTTCTCATTTGAAAGTTTTTCACACCAGCGATATATGAGTTTCAACTGGAATCTGAGTGACAGCAAGTCTCCTCAAACCTCCAGCACTCTTCTCAGTATTCTAACCGTTATCAGCAATGCTGCAGTTTGTATGGTATCCACACTTCCTTTTATCTCCAAGTCCTCCGCCAAAATGCCTCAAGGACTTAAAAAAGGAGAGTAAGATGGACGTGATACCAAAGGAATATTTACTGAACCAAAAACTTGTTCAAAGGAAATATTTCAAGAAAGTAATGGGGAAGATTTTTTTTAAATCATCTTAATAACGCTGATTGAAAATGGTGGATTCCCCGTGGCAAAGTGTCTAACGAGCTTGACTATGATATCACAGGAAGCAAGTTCGAACTCCAGTCACGTTATCGCATTTAGGACTAATACTCTTTGGAAAGAAATGAACCTCCTTATCCTTCCAGCTATGGTTTAAATAGTACCTGAGCTGTTCTTCTATTAGGATTTGTGCGGCATTAAGTAACCCTGGAAGTTTCCTATGCTTCGATCACTAAATGCCATTTTCTATGACCCTTACCGTAACGCCCTACTTTCTTTCAGCTATTCCTCTATTTCTTAATCTGGCACTGTCGGTTGGGGCCGTAGAATCTCTGAAAAGAGGAAAACATCCCCCAAAGAATGTCCTGATATGACACAAAAATGCATTTGATAGTGAAGCTTCAATCCTAAAGCTTTGGAGAATTTGGAGTGCTCTTTTTGTTACCATTATTCCCAGTTTCACTCTGACCTGGAGTGGTAGTACCTGTTAGGGTCCTTTCGATTGGTCAAATCGAATTATTCAGTCACTTATAAAGGATTATTGCCCAGTCGGTTAGGACTGTAGAATACACCGACTACTTCTATGTAGCGGAGAAAGACTTCTTCCCCCCAATGAGTGTCCTGGATATAACACTAAACAATCTGATGGTGAAGTTCCAGTAATGCTGGAGCTTTGGGGAATGCAGAGTACTTCTTCATTGGCATCACCCCCAGGTCCACTCTGGCCCGGAGTTGTAACACCTGATAGGGTCCTATCTATGGGTCAAAAGGAACTAAACTGTTTAGTTATGCTAAACTGATTTGCTTGAAATAGAAGTGTTTTGACATTTAACTTTTTGTAAACAAAAACTATATTTATACTAAACTGATTTTTTTTTAATTTAATTCGGCGTTAAATAGCTCGAAAAGGGTTGATACGCCTTAAAACAAGGCAAAATAAACAAAAATAAAAGTTTATTATTATTGGTTATTTGAAATCATATAGTTATGTGCGAATTATTCATATTACAAAGGAATACTTAATAAATAGAATTAGTAATGTTGAATAGTAATACTTGAAACCATTTAACTGTATGCAAACAAATGATTGATATATAACAGAATGGAGGTGCCCGTGGTGTAATGGTTATCGCTGTAGGAAATGGACACGGCGACACGAGTTCAAATCCTGGACGAGACTGATTGCATTTCACATAGTGCTAATATCCTTGGGAAAGGTATGAATCCAATTATTCCCCCTCCAGCTATGGGTAAATAGTAAGACAGACTAGGTGAGGCAACTAGTCTAGGAGAAGGAAAACTCTGACTTCAAACCTGTTAAACTCCGCTCAAAAATTGACCTTGTGTCATATCCTGACCGAGCGGAGGGGTTGGTAAATTTAAATATAAAATTGCTTGGAATACTTTAAACTATTTGACTGTGAGCAAATAAATGAGCTATAACATCTTGTTCAAAAAAAGCTACCTGCAAACTATTCGCTCACAAATCACATATATATATTCATATATATATATATATATATATCTGTGTGTGTGTGTGTGTGTGTGTGTGTGTGTGTGTGTGTGTGTGTGTGTGTGTGATTAAATAAATTGGTTGGTTGGTTGGTTGGTTGGTTGGCTGGTTTGGTTTAATAGCGTATCTTCCCAAATACCAAACCCTGTTTATATATATATATATATATATATATATAACCTATTTATTTAATCTTCATATGAAATAACAGGAAGATCAAATTGAACGACGCAAATATGAAAAGCTTTTACAAAATAAAAAAGAACATTTTATTGGAAATAAGAAATAGAACATGATTTTCCCGCCATTGTTAATCTCGCTGATAGGATAGTAACAAATCTACCGCAGGCAATGGTTTGCGAAATGCTCTGCATCAGCCATTTCACTTAACGGGGTTCGTTCCTCAGGCGCGAAAACCTTTTCTTTCTATCAATTTTTGGTTTTTTTTTCTTGTATTCTCAAGTAGAGTGCTGATGTGTGGGCCGATAACGCCGGATGTTTTGACAGTGACTGGTACAATAAGGGACCTGCGTGATAGAGACACGTAGTTGTCCAGTTTGTAAATTAACGCCACGTTTATGTTAAGATACAAACAGCGAAAGATGACACTCTGATTAAGAGTTTCTATGGAAAAGAGCAATTACGTCACCGGAAATTTATATGCTCACCGCTGAAGAATTCTGAGGTTTTATCCATTAAATCTCACAGAAGCAATTTTTTTTTATTTCTGTTCATATGACTGATTTATTGATTGATTTCACCCGCATCTCAACCACTCTAGGCTTATTTTATGCATAGAGGTTTGGAAATCGCATTGATAGTATATTTATATCATCATTTTTCTTCTAGTAGTTTTCTAGGGGTTTTTCAACACTTTTATATAATATCAAGTATTTCTATGAAATTCAAATAATTAGCAAACGGTTGTATGGTTTCAATTATTCCAATACGGATAGTAATAATTTTTATTTAATGATAGTTATTTGTTTTTAAACAGCTATTTGATTTACTTGGTCAGTGGCATTTCCACCAGGACAATGCACCAGTCTACAACTCCATCTTTGTCACAGACTATTTGACCAAGATGGGTATCAAGATACTTCCTCAGCCTCCCTATAGTCCATACCTTGCTCCCTGTGACTTTTGCTTATTTCTTAAGCTCAGAGGCTGTCATTATGAGACAATTGAGGAGATGAAAGAAGCTGTGACGAAGGTCATTGACACGCTCACACAAGAGGACTTCCATGGGGCCTTGCAGAAATTGTTGGAACGATACAACAAGGGCATTGCATCCGGTGGAGATTACTTCGAAGTGATTTAGAGTTTCATGTGCGTACTGTCAATAAAAGTGCCCATACGAAAAAAGTCTGGAAACTCGTAACTGGTTTTTTGAACAGTTATTAGATATACGCTCGAAAGAATTTGTATATGGGGAATATTCGTTGTAATGGATAACGTAATTCCCTTCGTTTTCGTACTAAACGAGTTCAAACTCCAGTCGCGCTATTACATTTACTTTCAGACTAATACCCTTGGGAAAAGTGTATGTCCCCTTGGCTATGGGTTAATTAGTATAACTACTGTTCTCCAAGAAGTATTTAGGCATTAAATAACCCACTAAGGTTGATATAACATTAAACGAAAAACAAACCGGTTTTTTTTTTCATTGTTGAACATTCTGACTTCATGAAATACTCCTTAGCAAACCAGTTAAAATGATTTAAATTAACGGTGTGGGTTTGCTGGGGGTCAAGCCAAGCAGAGGAAAATATTATGGAATAATCCAAAGTTAAGAAAAAATTATTGAATGATCTTGTAATTTGTATTCCTAAAAGAAATACCAGCAAAAGTCTACATATGCAAATTATTCTATGACTAAAAATAGTTATTGGTTTCGTTTGGTTTGTTGGGTTTTATAGCATATCAACCTTTGTAGGTTATTTAACGCCAAATCCATTTTTATGTAAATAATCTGTCCTATTTAAAACAATTCGGTTTAGCATAAGTCCAAAATTTAATTGTCAAAAACATTTCTATTTCAAGCTATTCAGTTTACTCAAACAATTCATTTTGGCATAAGTATGCTGTTAGTTCTATTTAACCCATAGATAGGACCCTATCAAGTGCTACCACTCCGGGCCAGAGTGGACCTAGGAGCGATGGCAATGAAGGGGTACTCCGCATTCCCCAAAGCTCCAGTACTACCGGAACCTCACCATTAGATTGTTTAGTGTCATATTCCGGACACTCGTTAGGGGGGCCTTATCCCCCCCCGCAGAGGTGTAGTCAGTGTATTCTACAGCCCCAGCTGATTGGGCAAAAAAATAGTTCTTGTAGACCCCAATAAACAGTTGAGCATAGCTAAATGATAGGAAATCTGTCAACTAAAACAATGAATATGATCATGAAACCCATTTAAGAAGGCAACCCACAGTGGGGTGTGGCGAAAGATGTTGGTCGTTCCCAGTCAGCTACGTCTAAATGGTGTAAATATAAAAGAAATTGGTTGGTTGGTCGCTTTGTTGGATTTAGGGCATATCAACCCTTGTCGGTTGTTTAATATCAAATCCTGTTTATACATATATATTCGATATGTATTATTTGTTGGTTATATTTTAAACAAGCCAGGCCTCATTTGTTCACATATACTCTTATGATTTCAAGTATTCCTATCTAAAACCAATAATTTGCAAGCAATTGAATGGCTTCAAGTAACTAATAATAAAAATAATTCTTACTAAAAAACTGTCGCCTCAAATTACTACAAATAGAAATCATTTGAGTACAGTTAAATGGTTTCAAGTATTCTTAGCTTATAATAGGAATAGAGAAACATTAGCGTTTGAACTCCCATCGCCAGTAAATAAAAATGGCCAACCTCCAGATCGTATAAATGGAGCTACCGTGCTGATAGAGCAGGGGTCCATTAGTTGATAGACTTCTATGAGAGAAAGACGTCAGTAATATCTTGGCCGGTACACTGGACAAAGAGTGTACCGGCCAAGCTATTACTGAAATCTTTCTCTCATAGATTCTGTTATTGTTCTAGGGAAGACTGTTGTGTTACAATAGTAACAATCTTTCATTTGTCTTATTTTTTGTTCATGCATTAATTTCAGTTGGAATAAAATACTTACGCTTTTCTTGAGTTATCTGTCAATTATTTCTTCTTTTTACGCACACGAGAGCGTTATCATAATAATGATAATAATATGAGACGCACAAAATACTTTGGGGGGATTTTAGATACAAACGGATCCTCTAATCTCAAACAGACCTAGTTATAATCAACAAAAAAAAAGAACCTGCCCAGTAGTCGATTTGCCGTTCGGGCTAACCACAGGGTAAAACTGAGAGAAAGCGAAAAGAAAGATAAATTCTAAGACCTATCTTAAGAACTGAAAAAAACTGTAGAAAATGAAAGTGACGGTGATACCAATTGTAATTGGCACACTTGGTACAGTCACTAAAAGATTGGCACAGGGACTGAAGGACTTAAAAATAAGAGGACGAGTTGAAACCATCCAAACTACAGCATTACTAAAATCGGCCAGAATACTAGGAAGAGTCCCAGAGACTTGAGGAGACTTGTTGTCACTCAGACTCCAGTGAAAAACTATTAACTAACGCTGGTGGGAAAAAATCTCAAATGAGTAAAATAATTATAATGTAGGTTATTTAGAGAAAGAGATGAAACATCGTAAGCGAATTGTTGCATTCGCTTACGATGTTTCATCTCTTTCTCTAAATAACCTACATTATTATTACAAAATTATTATTAAGCACAAAACGAGTAGAGCAGACACCATTGGGTGGAAAGGGTAATCGGTAGAGAATTGTGCAAAAGATTGAATTTTGACCATACTAACAAATGCACAAACCAGAACCCGTCCTAGAAAGTGAGACACAAAATTCAAGGGGATTTTGAGATATAAACTGATCACCCAATCCCGACTGGAAGACCGTGCTATTTAACAAGAAAAAAGAACTGATCATCAAGTGAATTTTGTTGTTCCAACGGACGACAGACTGAAAGTAAAAGAAAGTGAAAAATAGACACATACTTGGACATTATTTACCTAAATTTCTGAGAAAAAGCTTGATAAGGTCTATAACTTAGAATATTCAAACTATTGTCTTCTTCATTGTTTTATTCTCAATGTTTCGGCCTATTTGTCCTTCTTTAAGTATTTCATGTCGAATTCGACAGCCCTCATAGAACTTCGAATTGAACCCTTTATTTAATCCGCGGAGGTAGATTGTTGTAATTCAGTTAACCTTAGCCGGGACAAGGGTTAAGCTGTAGCAATTAATCCTTGTTATCCACCTGTCGTTGGAAACAGAGAATGACATTAAGCTGAGGAACATGAGGGGGACTCGTTGTAAGCGAGTTCGTACTCCAGTCGCGCTATTACGTTCACTTTCGGCCAAATACCTTTGGAAAAGGTATGAACCCCCTTTTCCTTTCAGTTATGGGTTAAATAGTACCACTACTGTTCTTCTAGGAGAATGGCTTTGGCATTAAATAACCTGCAAAGGTTGATATTCTATTAAACAAAGAAACCAAACCAAACTATGAGAGTGACGTTGACACCAATTATAGTTTATGAGCTTTGAAACGGTCCCCAAATATTAAAAAAAAAGACTTTTACTGAGTCCTTGTAGAGACCGGTCAAGTAAAACAAATTTCATTTTCTACAATCCCTTAACCACCCAAAAATGATCTGTACCACCCAAAGCCTGTGCCCTGAATAAAACTTCATCTGCATAAACATCTTTTTTTTTATCCCATTATCCTGAAAATCAATGTAAAATGTTTTCTTGTGTTCTATTTTTGGATAGAACGTCATAAAAATAAATCTTCAGAAACAATAACGAGAAAAATGTAAATATAAAGAACGCGATTCCCTGACCTCTAGGCATAAAAAGCCGGTTTGATATATCAATCAATAAATCAATCAATCATGTAAGAAGCTCATCATTATTGGATTTGTCGTTGACTTGATAGATTTCAGCAAGTATATTGCAATCTAACTTTGGAGGAGCAAAAAGGACGTGGTAATTCTTTAATAATCTCTCTTTTTGTGCTGAAAATTTCTCGGATCAAATATCATGGAGCTACTGAAATTCTGATGTACCTTCGTATGGCTAATATTCTTCTGAATGGACGAATAGATATAAATTGTTTAAAGCTAACGAATGTCTTGCGTGGTTTAATGATTAACGAGCTAGATTGATGGATCACTTCCATTGCGTTAGATTCTCACTGCGTGACCTATATTTCTGGACTTAAGTATAAACTCATAAGGGACGTACTCATATGGATTCGCAATACGAACAGACCCATGTTTGCCGACAGGCAAGACTTACATTTATCATATCTGTGCGGATACTGGATACCTTCCACATGACTCACCAAAAGCGATGGCCGATAGAGATGAATGTCGAGTGACAGAAAGAGAGAGAGAGAATGGGGGAGAGAGAGAATCAAGGGAGTCTACGTGGTTGGTATGCCTTGATGATGATGATGATGATGGAGATGAAGATGAAACTAGGCTTAGTAAATGACTAACTTGGTTAAAACTGGTCACTAGGAGATACTGAAATCCCATATTTTGCTGAGCGGTCTCTGTCTTTAAAAATTTATGACAATTTATCGCTTTTGAGATCTAAAACAAGTCAGCTCTTGTTCTGAAGCTGATCTCAGTGAAACTCATAGTCCATATGCCAAGAGATCACAAGAAGATGTATATCTGGTTTTGCACCTTCCTCAAGCAGTCTATTGAGGCACAGACTTTATTATCAAAATAAAGCATATTTTCTTTTGTATAAAATCATCCATATTGGAAAGTTGTCATTTTTGTTGAGAGCAGGACGTATATGCCTGACTAGTTCAAGGAAAACACTCTAATATAAATCTTGTAGACACTAGTGAGGATTTGCATCGTGGGTTTTCTGTAAACCAAGAAACGAACAGATTGCTTGCAGACAGTAAGTATTGACAGATATGCGTTGACCTAAGAGTCTATATTGTAATCTTTACATTCGAAAGAGGAAAAAACTGTGGGATCTTTTAGCTGCACGTCTCTTTGTGTGAACGCATACAAAGAAATTCAGCTGATAAAACTGTATAAATACGAGATATGTACAAATATGAAACGTGTCATCTTTTCTTTCGGATGGATTCGGTTTTCATAGCAACGTTAATTTCTGATTGAAAATATTTCTGGAAGAGCGAAACCATCTTTCGAATGGTTGTGAAAAGGAAGTCATTAATAGGAAAAGAAGAAGAAAGAAAGATAGGAAAGAGAAGATGGTGGGTTGGTTAGTTGGTTGATTGGTTGGTTTGTTGGTTGTGCTTTATGGCGAATCAAACCTTGTGGGTTATTTAATACCAAATCCTATCATATATATATATATATATATATATATATATATACGTGGTGTATTGAATAAGTTTCCAGGCTTTTTTGTACAGATATTTAAAATTGTTGTAGACTCTTTAAAATTCAGTAGGTTGTTACTATACATCTTATGAGATGACAGACAAATTTTTAGGATTTCCCGTTTAAATGAACAGCTACAGCAGGAACTGGAATACACCCTACTAAAGCCTGATTGTCACAGCTGGTGAGTTTCAAAAATGCAATCTGGCCGTGAGGACACTTTAGAAGAGCGATATGCAATAAAATTCTCTTTTACACTTGGAAAAAATGCCACAGAAACGTATGGAATGCTTCAGACTGCTTTTCGACCATCTTGCATGAATCGAGCATCAGTTTTTGAGTGACATAAGAGATTCAAGTAAGGCACGGAGTCTGTGAGGGATGATGAGAGGTGTGGGAGGAGTAAGGAAGTCAGAACACCAGAGTTGATTGGCCAAAGGGTTAGGGGTAGCGTTACTATGTTGAAGTTTTAAAGGAATTCAGGAAGAGATTCCGTCGGAAGAGGCCAGTGGCATTTCCAGCAGAACAATGCACCAGTCTACAACTCCATCGTTGTCACAGACTATTTTACCAAGATGGGCATCAAGACAGTTCCGAAACCTCCCAATAGTCGAGACCTTGCTCCCTGTGACTTTTGGTTATTCCCTAAGCTCACAGGCTGTCGTTATAAAACAATTGAGGAGATGAAAAAAGCTGTGACGAAGGTCATTGACACGCTCAAACAAGAGGACTTCGATGGGGCCTTGCATAAGTTGTTGGAACGGTACGACAAGTGCATTTCAGCCGGGGGCGATTACTTCGAAAGGGACTAGAGTTTCATGTGTGTACTATCAATAAAAGTGCACATACGAAAAAAAGTCTGGAAACTTATTTAATGATCCTTTGTAAGCGAATAGTTTGTTGGTAACTTTATTTCTAAACGAATTGTTAGAGTTCTCATTTGTTAGTACATAGTTTTTAACACTTTTCACCTCTGGGTTAATACTCTTGGGAAAGGCATGAACCACCTTGCTTCCTCCAACAATGGTCTAAATTGTACTGCTACAGTACTTCTACAAGGATGGATTTGACGTTAAATAACCCACGAAGTTTAATAAGCTATTAAAGAAACGAAATCAAACCTAACAAGGATAATTCTATTTGATATTGATAATTTGTTTGCACATAGTGTAAATGGTTTCATTTATTCCTGTCTAACTCTAATAAATAATTGACATAAATAATTTGTTTGCACCTAGTTTAAATGGTTTCAAGTATTGTTATTTATCACTAATAATTCCATTTATCAGGTATTTCTATCAAATAAAATGATTTGCACACAGCTGTATAGTTTCAAATAACATTAACCCTTAGTAAAATTATTACGAAGTTTTATTTGACCCATAAATAGGAACCTTATCTTGAGTCAGAGTGTAACTAATGTAACGCTTCCGGTGTCAACACGGTAAGAAATATACGTGTAACGTTTTTGGTGCCAACACAGCACCAAAGAAATGTAAGCGTAGCACCAAGGCACCATGTTGAAAATTGTAACACAACTCAATACAAAAATAACTCTGTTAGTTTCAGGATACGAAAATTTATTGCAACAACCTTTTTCATAGTAGTTGCCGAAACAAGAGAGATATGGTAATGAAATGCGTCAATTGATTTAGATAGACGGACACGCAATACCGCACGAGGTGAAACGGACCACCCCAGATTTAGACATTTCTTTTTTTACCGACCCGGCTGCCACTTGTGCACGTGTGATCTCGCTGTCGGCTGACCCCTCCCAATCGGAAACTCTCTTCTCCGTCAATTCCGTTTGCTTATGGTCCTTCTGACAGTTGACTGGTTAACTGACTGACGGTGTCTTTGAAATCTTCTAAAGTATTTTCTTAAACTTATTCCCTAACTAATCTTTTAATCTCATGTAATCGCTACAAAATTTTAGTGATACGTCATTGCTAAATACCAGCTGATATTTATCACATTGTTTATCTTAATATATATTTTGGTTACAGCTGATTCTAAAACAAACTTGTCAATCTAATGATTTTGTTCATCCTCAGATGATTGACATGTTTATGCTAAACAAGATTTATTCACGTTGACCTTTCCAAATCGAAAACACGTAACCTCAAACTCAAAGTTTAACTATAAACCAATTTTTTATTAAAATAATTAAATAAAATCCCTAATCATTTTACACAAGAAATTATGCCTGTAAAAGCTTACTCCACATTCCTCAAAGCTTCAGTTTAGTGTCATACAAGGATAATCTTTGGGAGTATCTTATCCCACCACAGGAGTATAGTCGGCGTATTTCACTGTCCCAGCCGACAGTGGTGAAAAGAGAGAGAGGAAGACAAAACAAGGAAAAACGATTTTTGCTTGAATCTTGATTAATTGCTATCTTTCTTGAATACTAACAAATAGCTTACAGTTGACACAGTCTTTTCTAGTTTTTTATTCTTATTTACCTTTCATTCAAATTGTTACTAAATAGACACAACATAATGAGATGAAAGAAGCAAAAATAAGGGTCTTTCTTTAACTAGGAAAGTAAAAAATATGTAAGGCAAGGGGGGACCAACTTTTTGGTGGGAGAGCCGCATCATTGGGTAATTAATTATGAAAAGGACACATCTTTTAAAACAAAAGAATTTAGTCTCGATTCAACTGCAAGTGTTTATTTCTTTTTTTTTTTTTATTCTTTTAAAGGTTCCTGCAGGCCTCACAGAATAGTACATCGGGCCAAATGCGGCCCGTGAACCGCAGTTTGTCCACTTCTGATGTAAAGGATAGACATAAAAAAAGATCAGAATTACTCACTTTAGTCAAAAAATGGACACATTACTCTTAGAAAATCTTTCTTCCGTTATTTCTAATCATTTTTTAGGACAACAATGCATCTTCCCAGAGAGAAGTGAGTCGAGGCTTTTCTTTTAAGAAAGGTTTATCAACACAATGAAATGGCCAGCAAATATTTCGAATCTTAATCTGACAGAAAATTTATTGCGGAAATGAAAAAATCTGGTCCATGACTTGTAAGGCTGATATGTCAAGCAATATTTGAGAAGCTGGAAGCAGCTTGTTGAAAAATATTGTTTTCGCTACTTAAGTCCATGCCTCGAAGACTTGAGGTTGATATAAAAGTCAAGTGAGGGTCGATAAAATGCTAATGATTGGGGGGGGGTCGATTTCATAGTTTTCTCTTTATAATTTAATGACTCTATAATTTGTTCTTGTACATTATATTGAAAAACACTTGTTTATTAATTGAAATAATTTCATTTAGTTTGAGGTATATTCTATGAAGCCGACTCATTGACCCAATGGGTAGATTGTTCGCCAATGGTCCGGGAGACCTGAGTTCAATCCCAGGTGGAGTCATACCAAAGACTTTAAAAATGGTACTTGATACCTCCTTGCTTAGCACTCAGCAATATACAGTACGTAACAAGGGTAAAGTGGATCAATCCAGGGAAAGGTGTAGCGCCCTGCCCTACACTGAGGTGTATTGGTATCAAAAAGGGAGGCCTTGTCTACGATCGCCAACTTTACTGTTATATTCTATGCAGCCGGAATGTTTGGATGTTAAATAGAAAAGATTTTGTCTCACTTTTGGGCTTAGTTTATTTTTTAAGGATTAAAAAAAAAGAGGGAACCCTTTTCTTAGAGAAGTGAGTCCATACTTTTTGTCAGAGATTGTAGATTTTGGCCTATCCGTATCAATTTCTTACATTTTTCTTGCTTTCCTATTTAAAGAAAAAACCTTGTTTTTGCTTCTTTTACAGCATCAATTTTGTGTCTGTTTCGCAACGAGAATCAATGCCGATCACAAATGCCTATGTAATCGTCTATAATTCAATCTCGTGTAGACGACGGAATTGATTTTTGGAGCGAAAATTTGCTCCTTTTCATTCACATTATGTTTGAATTTTAAACATAAAACTATTCTTTTTAATGTAAAAGAGTTCAATACATGTTGGTCTTTCGCAAATTTCTGTTGTGTTTTAGATCTTCAAAATGATCATATATTCGGTAAATAAGATAAAGGTCATTACTCGAGTTCAAATTTCGATTGTTGATATTCAGTGCACGAAAGTGGAACAATAACCCAACCCAATTTGTTTAATCTCCTCTCAATCTGAGGTTGGGCCTGATTCGTCAAATTTTAATAAAGATCACTTATTACCATGTAATAGGCCGCTATATGAAAGCGTATATTCATAAATAAGCATACACGCGCAAATCCTGTCTAGCCACACTGAAGAGTTCTGAAAGAACGAAAGAGATCTGCCTGTGGATGACAATATATATATATATATATATATATATATATATATATATATATATATATATATATATGCTCCCCTACCCCTGTAGGGTTGAGCCGTGGCCGTCGCTAATACCCAGGCCTGCTCGATAAAATGTGACGTCACGCCAGTGGATCCATGAATCTCTCACTTCATGACAACGTTGAATTAGAATCACAAAGTCGTTTTATTTTTAATAAAGATTTTAAAACTTTTGAAAATGTAACAAGAAAGAAAAGAAAGAGACATGTTTCGATTTATA
>OY757906.1:131689648-131707148 GCA_963585895.1 Sepioteuthis lessoniana
ATAAGTTAAAAATTTAATCTTTTTTATTTCCAATATTTTCTACGGATTAATATCGATCAAATTAACAAAAAAGGAAAAAATGTTTGGAAAATATTTTTGAGTGTGTTTCCGTGTTCATTTTGTGCTAAATATTTTCTAAAAATTAAATGTTTTTAAAATTATATTTTAAAATTCAAGCGTGGTGGTGTGATGTAGACCTTTATGTTTAAAATAAATTCAGAAATAATATGTTTAATCAAAGTTTAAGTCATCATTTTCAAATGTAAATTTTCGGCAATAGTGACTTGACTTTTGGTACAAATATAATTTTACAGAGTTTCAAAATAAAACAAATTCTTTTAAAATTGACTAAAGAATACATTTTGTAGTTTTTGGTCATTCAAGAATAAAAAAAAATTAATTCAGGAATATTTTTTCATGTTTAAAAATGATTCATTAAGTTTCAAGTATAGAAATGTAAAAAGTTTTTACGATCGTTTTCTAAGAATTTTTTAAAATATTTCATTGAAAAGAAAACACAATTTTCTTAAATAAAATATCAATAATTAATTCAAATATTTTGAGAAAATATAATGTTTAAAAAGTTTTTTCAGCTTCAGTTTAAATTTTAAAACTGCTTTCTTTCTTGTGCTACAGCAAAATTAATTTTTTAACAAATTTTGATTTTTGCGCCTGTTGAAATAAATGGTGATTAAAATTTTAACTACTCACTTTGCAAAATGGACTTGAAGTAAAATTCTCCCTTTTAATCGCATGATTCGATTTATCAAATAAATGTTTACTTTTTGGAAACGAAAAAAGATGAACTTTCGGACCATTCTTATAATTCCCTTTGCACTTTGGTACTACACAAGGGGAAGGCATGTTTTGTTCTGAATCTGAGTCAAGCTGAAAGACGCCGAGTAGTAAATAAAACAAATATCCACTGATAGTAACGTCAGCAAGTTAGATTTAATCATATGACAGGCCTTGGTAATATATATCGTGGAGGCCACGGTTGAGCTCTCTTGCGAGGGAAGTAAATATGTTGCCATTAGCGTAATGCAAGGCTCTTCATATGAATCGAGCTCTCGGTAGCCGTTCAGCGGATATATATAAACAAAAACAATTGTGATATATAAGCGTTTAGATTTCCAGCGGTTGCGCTGGTTTCCTCGTGGCTGGGTGGTAGAATCTTGGATTGGCCTCTGAATCAACCGGGTTTCGATCCCAGCTTCGGAAATCTAGCCTGTCAAGCCACACTGAAGATTTCTGATAGAACGAAACAGATCAGTCTGTGGATGACTATATATATATATAATAAAAATATGTGCAAAAGTGGATAAATCAAGAACTTACAACAGGTTTAGTGGTAATATTGCGTTCTTTATAAACCGAATTTCATCAGACTAAACATTTTTTTTTACGTTTTTCTACAGTTTAACAAATGAGAAAAATAAACAAATGGCGAATGTAAAAAGATATAAAGAAAAGGAAAGGGTCTAAAGACAAGATATATCATGGAAAAGAACAAGGAGGAAAATAGATATTGGTTTGAGAGATGGCAGTTGGAGTTTATTTTCTTTTTGACTGTGACCGCCTGGTTCGATGGTCATGGCTAGGGGGCACCTAAGTGTATCGGGTTCCATCTATGGTTTGACCAGATAGAGGTGGATTAATTTCAGTGAGAAAGAGGGAAATATGAAGAGGGAGAGGTGTTTCAGAGAAAAAAGAAGAGGAAATGAAAGGGGGGCATGGGTTCAGTTGATTGGTTGGTTGGTTAGTTGGTTGGATTTTTTATGGCATATCAAACTTTGTAGGTTATTTAACGCCAAATACACTTCTATGAAAATAGTTCTATTTCAAACAATTCAGTTTAGCATAAGTACGCAGTTTAAATGTAAGTACATTAAAGTACATTTAATTGTGAAAAACATTTCTATTTCAAGCTGTTCAGTTTAGTCAGGCAGTTCTAATTCAGTTTAGTATAAGTACAGATTTTGTTTACAAGTTAAATGTCGAAAGAGTCCTATATTAAACAATTCAATTTAGTGTAAATACAGTTTCAATGTTTAAAAACAGTTCCATTTCAGTTTAAATCTATGTACACAGTTTATTTTTTGTCAAACAGTTCTAATTCAGATAATTCACTTTGATATAATTACAGGTTTTGTTTGCACACAGTTAAATGTCATGACAGTTCTATATTAAACAAATCAGTTTAGTCTAAGTACAGTTTCAATGTAAAAATACAATTTTAAATAACACAGTTTAGCATAAGCACGCAGTTTAAATGAAAGTACGGTTTAATTGTCAAAAACATTTCTATTTCAAGCTATTCAGCTTACTCAAACAATTCAGTTTAGCATAAGTATGTCGTTAGTTCTATTTAACCCATAGATAGGGCCCTATCATGTGCTACAACGCCGGGCCAAAGTGGACCTGGGAGCAATGGCAACGAAGGTGTGCTCCGCATTCCCCAAAGCCCCAGCATTACTGGAACCTCACCATCAGATTGTTTAGTGTCATATCCAGGAAACTCATTGTGGGGCTTACCCCTCTTCAGAGGGGCAATCAGTGTATTCTACAGCCCCAGCTGAATGGGCAATCATGAGTTCGGGCCTATTCCGTTTCATCAAAGTCATTGATTATAATGGAATTTATAAAAGGAAAAGAAAAGAAAAAAAGAAAAAAGAAAAATTACCAATGAATCCTTTGTAAGTGTTTGATTTATCCCCTTTTTCCACTAATTTCTATCATTTCATCAGATTCACCAAAATGAACCATTTCTCTCTCTCTCTCTCTCTCTCTCTAAATATATATATATATATATACTAATTTCTATCATTTTATCAGATTCACCAAAATAAAACATTTCTCTCTCTCTCTCTATATATATATACTAATTTCTATCATTTTATCAGATTCACCAAAATGAACAATTTCTCTCTCTCTCTCTCTCTCTCTATATATATATATATATATATATATACACTTGTGTACTTATAGACCATGATATACAGTATACCATAATATATAAGATACCTGTTAATATGCGCCTAGCAAAGGCGTGGGGTGCTATCAATAGGCTATCGACTATATGGAAGTCTGATCTATCCGATAAAATAAGATGGGATTTCTTCCAAGTAGTAGCTGTGTTAATACTACTCAATGGATGCACCACAGAGAAGCTGACAAAACACATTGAGAAAAAGCTAAATGGGTACTGCACGAGAATGCTACGAGTTATATTGAACAACTCCTGGCAGCAACACCCAACGAAACAACAGCTGTACGGCCACTTACCCCCATCCGTAAAACCATCCAAATAAGACGAATAAGACATACGAGATATTGTAGGATGAGCAAGTATCAAGTCATAAGTGACTTTCTTCTATGGACCCCTATACATGGACGTGCCAACATTAACCGACATCAACTCTGTACGGACACAGGATGTGGTTTGGAAAATCTGTCAGAAACGATGGGCGATACGAATGGATGAAGAGAGAGAGAGAGAGAGAGAAAGAGATAGTTAGGGAAATCCATACTAGCTGCACGACTTGATGATGATGATAATATACCACATCATATAGCATTAAATATCTCAAATTTGACAATTCAGCTTATCTTAGAAAACATATTTTTTCACAACTTACCGCCTCGTAAAATAAAAGCTTATATCTTTTATGCCATCATCAAAATTATCAAATTGTGTCAATAGCACAAATTCCTCTCTCTCTCTCTCTCTCTCTCTCTCTCTCTCTCTCTCTCTCACTCTCTCCTACTCTCTCTGTCACTCACTCTCTCTTTCTCTTTCTCTCTCGCACTCTCTCTCTCCTACTTTCTCTTTCTCCCCTACCCTCTTTCTCTCACTCTCTCTTTCTTTCTCTTTCTCTCTCTCACTCTTTCTTTCTCTCACTCTTTCTTTCTCTCACTACCTCTCTCCTATCTTTCTAATTCGAATATTGCTCTGGGTAAGTTCGTTCAGAGCAGATTTAAAGTCCTTGCTAGTCGGCCAACGCTGGCACGTCCATGTGCAGGGGTCCATAGAAGAAAGTCACTCATGAATAAAAGTTTTAATAGGCATATATATATATATGTCAGCAGACGAAAGATATATTACGGGTGTACTTAATGATATATATATATATATATATATATATATATCACCAACTGCACCTAGTAAACATATATCTTTACCACAATGAACGATAGATATATACTTGGTGTTGTTGATTGCATCATTAACAATTCCATTAAACATCAATCATTTCTTTATATACAGTTAAATGATCAAACAGTTCTATTTCAAACAATTCAATTTAGGACAAGTACGCAGTTTTTTGTTTACACACAGATAAATTTCAAAACAATTCAGTTTAGCATGTCATTTGTTTGTAAGTTTAAACGTCAACTAGATCTATCTAACTCAAAGTAGGACCCTATCAAGTGTAACCACTCCGGGCCAGAGTGGACTTGGGAGTAATGACAGTGAAGAAGTACTCCGCGGTCCCCAAAGCTCCTACATTAATGAAGCCTCACCATCAGGGAGTTTAATTTCATATCCAGGATACTCGTTGGGGGAGTCTTAATCCTCTGTAATTATGCAGTCAGCGTATTCTGCTGGCCTAGCAGATTGGGATAAATTTTACAATGAGTTTAACAGGTTTTCATTCTCCTAGACTGGTTTCCATACGAATGTTGAATAGCTCAGTCTGCCCTACTATTTACTCATAGCTGGAGAGAGAATAGTTGGGTGCATACCTTTCATAAGTGCATTATCACTATGTGAAATGCAAATAGCGTCGTCCAGGATTTGAACTCGGCTCGCCGTGTCCATTTCCTAAGACGATAACCATAACACCGTGGACGCCTCTCTTATGATATTGCAGATCACTTATTTCATACAGTTTCGAAAGCAAAAATTCTCAAATTCTGAACGATGTACATAAGTCAATATCAAATCCTCTCTCTAATATATATATATATGTGTGTGTGTGTGTGTGCGCGCGCGCGTGTGTGTGTGTGTGTGTGTGTGTGTGAGCACTCGTATAGGAAATTGACACGGTGACTCCAGGTCAAATCCTGGACAAGGTTATTCATATTTCAATGAGCGCGAATACTCTTGGGAAAGGTTACGAATCCAACTATTCTCTCTCAAACTATAATTAGCAGTGCAGGCTGGGCTCTTTTTTGCCTTGGTATGGCAACCAGTCTAGGAGAAGGAAAACTCTGAATTCAAGCCCGTTAAAAACTGCTGAAAAGTTGACCTTGTGTAGCATCCTTCTCGGGTGGATGTGTTGGTGTATATATATATATATATATATACCATTTTTACATAGATAGATAGATGGGCCTTTCTAGAACTGACAAAAATATATATTTGGATTGATTTATATTTATGGACAGTAATGAACACAGAGACTGATCTTTGTTAAAGTGTTCTGTCCCTCTACCTCTTATCCGGTGGAGCCCACGGTAAAAATTACGAGCTTTGAGATTTCAATCAACCAAATGACGTCCACGTGGAAATTTATCATGCAAAGCAGGCCGGAGAGAATACATGTCATCCTTTTGTAATTTCCACGTTTCCTGTGTCAGTTGAAGTGCAGAGATAATGGAATATATATAAGTATATATATATATATATATATGTGTGTGTGTGTGTGTGTGTGTGCAACATGTACGACAAATCAACATACCACACACACACATACACATGCACATACGCATACATTTGTTGATTGGGGTTTTATGGCATCTCAAACTTTGTGGGTTATTTGATTACAAATCATATATATGTATATATATATATATATATATAATTTGTAAACGAATATTTTGTAGGTAATTTTATTTCTAAACGAATTATAGCTTATTTATTTTCATGTCGTTAAAAGGTTTAAAGCATTGCCATCTACCAGAAAACGTCTATTTAATATTAATCGTTTGTTTGCGTTCAGTTATATGGTTTGAATTTTTGCTAATTAATATAAATAATTTTATTCATCAGACATTCTTATTTAATACAAACAATTTACCCACAGCTGGATGGTTTGAAATAACTAATTACAATATTCCTTGGTAAATGTTTGAACAGTTCTATTTGACCCATAGAGAGGACTCTAACAGGTACTACTATTCTGAGTCAGAGTAGAACTGAAAATAGAGTTGAGCGGTTTGACAATTTATGTTTCGGTACCGGTTTCGTTTTTTTCCCTTGACACTGCGGTTTTCGATTCGGTTTTTCGATTTTAATTTAAGATTTTTGCTTTCTAATGAAGCCATTCATATTCTTGTGTAATGCTAGCATTTCCAGTTGATATCTGGTTTTCTTTGAGATTGACAAATTTGCAACTTGGGCCGTTCAACACGCAGTTTCTCGTGTATTTCTGGTCCAATCTGTAAATATCTATATGGTTGAAAATAAAATAAAATAATCTTTCTAAAAAATAGAATCTAACATTAAGGCGAAACTAGTAACTATTTTTTTATCTTTATTCGCTATTTTGTTGTTAACTTAATTTTACCACAAAAAGTATATTTTTGAAAACTTAAACAAATAGATTTCAGACGTCATGTCGGATTTCCCTTTTTTTTATTTGCAAACATTCTATGAAAGATTTCCTAATTTCATATCTATCGTATTTCCTTTATTTTCTTTTCCTTCTTCTTCTTCGCCGTTTCTTTTATAAACATAATACAGTTCAAAGCACACTGTGAGAATCGAACTCGCTGCTCTTGAGCGACTGTAAATAATAGATCCTTATTCGACATCAGGATGTTATCCATTCAAAATATGATACGGACTTTTCTTCAAGTTTTATTATTACGGGCATTTGTTAGAAAATATCCAGTTTCCTCAAATTGGGCCAAAGACATTTGGATGTATATCTAATCATTTCTTATTTATGTGATGGAAATATTTAACGCTTGACGTAGACATTTTCTAAAGGAGAAGTTTAATAAATTATTTACAAAGTTTTCCTTTGTATTTGAGTGTTCTCTGTATCTCCTATTTACACAGCTTTACTTCGACTGAAAAACAAAATCTTACGTTGCTCATAGTACTCGTTATTTACACAGCTTTACTTCGTCTGCTGAACAAAACCTTATGTTGTTTGTAGGACTCATAATTTAAACAGCTTTACTTTGTCTGGTAAACAATACCTTACGTTGCTTGTAGTACTCCTTATTTAAACAGCATTACTTTGTCTGGCAAACAATACCTTACGTTGCTTGTAGTACTCCTTATTTAAACAGCTTTACTTCGTCTGGTAAACAATACCTTACTTTGCTTGTAGTAAGTAAAGTAAAGTTAGCGACCATAGTCGAGGGTGACCCGAAGGCTCCCTTTTCGATAGCTACTACACCAAGGTGTAGGGGAGGGCGCTACTCCATTCCCAGGATTGCTCCACTTTACCCTTGAACCGTACCTTATAATGCTGAGTGTTAAGCAAGGTGGTATCAAGTACCATTTTTAAAGTCTTTGGTATGACTCGACCTGGGATTGAACCCAGGTCTCCCGGGCCATTGGCGAACACTCTAACCGCTGGGCCAATGTCTAGTACTCCTTATTTAAACAGCATTACTTCGTCTGGTAAACAATACCTTACGTTGCTTGTAGTACTCCTTATTTAAACAGCATTACTTCGTCTGGTAAACAATACCTTACGTTGCTTGTAGTACTCCTTATTTAAACAGCATTACTTCGTCTGGTAAACAATACCTTACGTTGCTTGTAGTACTCCTTATTTAAACAGCATTACTTTGTCTGGGAAACAATACCTTACGTTGCTTGTAGTACTCCTTATTTAAACAGCATTACTTCGTCTGGTAAACAATACCTTACTTTGCTTGTAGTACTCCTTATTTAAACAGCATTACTTTGTCTGAGAAACAATACCTTACGTTGCTTGTAGTACTCCTTATTTAAACAGCATTACTTCGTCTGGTAAACAATAGCTTACGTTGCTTGTAGTACTCCTTATTTAAACAGCATTACTTCGTCTGGTAAACAATAGCTTACGTTGCTTGTAGTACTCCTTATTTAAACAGCATTACTTTGTCTGGGAAACAATACCTTACGTTGCTTGTAGTACTCCTTATTTAAACAGCATTACTTTGTCTGGAAAACAATACCTTACGTTGCTTGTAGTACTCCTTATTTAAACAGCTTTACTTTGTCTGGTAAACAATGACTTACGTTGCTTGTAGTACTCCTAATTTAAACAGCATTACTTCGTCTGGTAAACAATACCTTACGTGTCTTGTAGTACTCCTTATTCAAACAGCTTTACTTCATCTGCTGAACAAAACCTTATCTTGTTTGTAGGACACCTTATTTACACAGTTTTACTTCGTCTGGTAAACGAAATCTTACGTTGCTTGTAAAAGTAAAGTAGTGGGAGGGTGCTACTCCTTTCCCTGGATTGCTCCACTCTGCCCTTGATCCGTACCTTATAATGCTGAGTGTAAAGCACGGAGGCATCAAGTACCATTTTTGAGTCTTTGGTATGACTCGACCTGGGATTGAAACCAGGTCTCCCGGGCCATTGGCGAAACTCCTTATTTATACAGCTTTGCTGAGTCTGGCACACTCGCCTCCAATTGTTGATGGTACCAACTATCACTAAATGATAACCCCACTAAGTACTGATCTATCTCATCGGTGTTTGATAAACTACAACCGGTACCTATGTAACTTTAGCGTCAGCAACAGTAAATGGTATTTTTATTTTTCCTTTAAAATGACAAAGAATCTATTTCTATGCATCTTATTAGAAATTGAAAAAATTTTTGAAAAGCGTTTACGTCAGAGGAGAAAATGTTTGAGATGCAAAGATTAAGACCAGGAAAGAAATGTTTACGTACGTTTTACGCGGGAATTTACATCCCGCAAGTTTGTTAGGCAATAAGTCTTGTCGATAAAATCTTTTATTTATCTATTTGGTTATTTTTTCTATCTATCTATCTATATATATATATATATATATATTGTGCTGGTGGGTTCTAGCTGGCAGTCGATATTATCTGATTCCACCGTTAAAAATCTTAACCTAGTGTTTATATCCGTTTCTAATATTCTGTTTGTACGTAACGACTTCACGGATCAACATAGCCCGAGAAAGGCAAGGCAAATAACAAATAAAAAGTAGCACACTATGCTATGGTTAACAAGCTAGATTCACATATCCATTGCTGTTGAGTTGTGTTGCATTATCTTTGCATCTTTGTGCTAAAACTGTGCCATGTTTTGACACTATATGGTTTCAAGTATTGTTAGCTAACACTAACAATTCTATTCAATATTATTCTTGCCCAGGCGTCAGGGGCGGAAAAATACACTAACTGCATCTCTGCTGAGGGATAAGAAATCCCGCCAATGAGTGTCCAAGATATGACACTAAACAATATGATGTTGAGGTTCCAGTAATGCTTGGGCTTTGGGGAATGCAGAGCACCCCTTCATTGCCATTGCTCCCAGGTACACTCTGATCCGGCGTGGTAGCACCTGATAGGGCCCTATCTAAGGGTTAAATAGAAACTTATGCTAAACTGAATTGTTTAATTAAGCTGAATAGCTTGAAATAGAAATGTTTTTGACAATTAAACCGTACTAACATTTAAAATGCATGCTTATGCTAAACTGAATTATTTGAAATTGAACTTTTTTTGACATTGAAACTGTACTTACACTAAACTGAATTGTTTAATATAGAACTGTTTTAACATTTAACTGTAGAACTGCTTGACTAAACTGAATAGCTTGAAATAGAAATGTTTTTCACATTTAAACTGCGTACTTATGCTAAACTGAATTGTTTGAAATAGAACTATTTAGCGTTAAATAATCTACAAAGGTTGATATGCTATAAAACCCAAACCAACCAATATTATTCCTTCATTTACCCACAGTAAAACAGTTTTAAGTGTTGCTATCTAACGCTAATAATTCAATTTGATATTAATCATCTATCAGCACACAGTTAAATGGTTTCAAGCATAGTAAATAGTTCTATTTGATCTTTAGATGGGACCCTCACTGATATTAGACCTGGAACCTGGGATTAATGGCAATGAAGGGGTACCCAAAGCTCCAGGACTAGAGTCTCACCATCATATACAGTTTATTACACCCAGAACACTATTTCTATTTGACGCTGAGATTGGACTCTAAAAAATACAACCACTCCAGGTCAGAGTGGACCTGGGAGTAATGGCAATGAAGGGGTACTGCAAATTTTCTAAAGTTCCAGAATTGGAACTTCAGCATCAGATGCAGTTTAGAACCATATCCAGGACTCTCAGTGGCAGAGATGTAGTCGATGTATCTTATAGTCCCAGCCGACTGGACTTATAGATAGATGGATTTGCAACATTTCAATTTAACGGAACCGAATGACATATCAAAACAGATAACGTCTCTGTCTTATCAAAGAGATGAATGACTCTTATTTACTCTTGGCCAAAATATACGACATCAGACTAGCAGAAATTTCATCATCGAATTCTATCTATTGAGTTCAGTGAAATTAATTTGAAAATATTTGCAGCCAATAAGTATATCAACAAAGTTTCCATTCTGTGCACAATGGGAATAAAAACTCGAAGTGGAAAACTTCTGAAACAGATATTACTTTTCATTACAGCTTGTTTTTATGCCAAAACTTTATTGGTGAACAATATGTGTGTGCATTTTGCATTCGAGAAAAGATTGAGTTATTTTCTCAATCTATTATTGCAGTATCGTGGTAAGGAAAAGATACACGGTGAAACAGAGTTAATTATTCATTAACTCAAGTATTATAGTCCGACTAGTATTATAAGTCTCGCGTTGTTGGTGTTACGTCCGAAGTTGGTCTTACGACTGACCGACGTCCTTTCCGAGCTGTCTCTCTACTTCTGCTTCTGTCTCCGCCTGCCGTGCTTGAGAAACACGGCGTCTTTTATACCTTCTGCGATACAGGAAGTCACGTGATACGAGCCACTATACAACAATTATTTTTCCTAAGAATCAGTCTTACACGAGATGGACGAATTGCTCCCTGTGGAAGTGACGTCGATAAAGAAACTGCATCCCTTCAAAATAAAGACAATATTTCACAAATATACAATATCTTCAGTACTTTTTATATGAATACATTGTGCTTCAGAAATTTTTGCATCATTTCGTAATCGAATAAGTTGACCAGATCGCCTTCAAATGATCTTAAATTTTAACGGCCTAGTCGACTGTAGAAAATACCGACTGCATCACTGCAGAGAGTTAAGAACACCCTCCAACAATTGTCCAGGATAAGACATAAAACAGTTTGATGGTGAGGCTCCAGTAATGCTGGAATTTTAGGGAATGCTGAGTACCCCTTCATTGCCATCGCTCCCTGATCCACTCTGGCCAGGTGTAGTAGCACCTAATAGGGTCCTATCTGAGGCTCAAATAGAGCAGTTTGAACTTTAAATTAAGTGCAAACAAATGACTTGAGCTGAATTGAATTGTGAGAAATAGAACTGTTTGATCATTGAATTGAGTGTAAACAAATGACTGAAATACTTGAAACCATTTAACTTTGTGGACGTATGATTACAAATCATATATACGAGGATTTTAAGATAAGTTTCCAGACTTTTTTTCGTATGGGCACTTTTATTGATTGTACACACATGAAACTCTAGTCCCCTTCGAAGTAATCTCCTCCGACTGTAATGCACTTGTTGAATCGTTCCAACAACTTCTGGAACGCTCCATGGAATTCCTCTTGTGTGAGCGTGTCAATGACCTTCGTCAGAGCCTCTTTCATCTCCTCAATTGTCTCATAACGACAGCCTGTGAGCTTAGGGAATAACCAAAAGTCACAGGGAGCAAGGTTACGACTAGAGGGAGGCTGAGGAACTGTCTTGATGCCCATCTTGGTCAAATAGTCTGTGACAAGGATGGAGTTGTGGATTGGTGCATTGTCCTTGTGGAAATGCCACTGACCAGATTTGAAGAGTGCTGGCCTCTTCCCTAGGAATCTCTTGTTGAACTCCTTTAAAACCTCAACATAGTAACCCTACCCCTAACCCTTTGGTCAATCAACTCTGGTGTCTTGACTTCCTTACTCCTCCCACACCTCTCATCATCCCTCACAGACTCCTTGGCTTCCTTAAATCTCTTATGCCACTCAAAAACTGATGCTCGATTCATGCAAGATGGTCGAAAAGCAGTCTGAAGCATTCCATACGTTTCTGTGGCATCATTTTTTCCAAGTTTAAAACACAATTTTATTTTATATCGTTCTTCTATAGAGTCCAGATTGCATTTTTGAAATTCACCAGCTGTGACAATCAGGTTTTAGTAGGGTGTATTCCAATTGCTGCTGTAGCTGTTCGTTTGAACCTGAAATCATAAACATTAGTCAGTCATCTTATAAGTTGTATAGCAATAACCTACTGAATTTTCAAGAGTCTACGACAATTTTAATTACCTATAAAAAAACAGCTTGGAAACTTATTAAATACACCAAGTATATAATGGACATCACTAGCCAGTATTATAAACTTTCATCAATAATATTTTCGCTAACTCGTTTTATGACAGTAAATAAGTTGTCTGAAAGCGAACACTAGACAAAGGGGATTTTCTAATGTAATTTTCGGAGCTTCACCGCAGTGAAATGGATAAAATGTTTTGTCTCATTTTATGATAGATATTGCTAGAAAGGTGGTCATTAATGAGAGTATTAGAAGTTCGTGTTAGTGTTAACAAGAATGATCAAGTGATGTAACAAAAGTCTCACTTGATGACTTTCTACTGATAAGATGTCTGCTGCAATTGCCAAAATTCTTGACCGAAAGAATTCTTCCGGGTAAAATAGAACAATGGAGAAAACATGCAAGAGAAAACTTCTCTGAAACAATGCGGTGGGGGGATAAAACTTCCTTAATGAAGAAAGATTTTTTAAAAAAACACCCCAAAGACTTAGGGAGCCCAGTCGGCTGAGGCTGTAGAATATACCAACTACTTCTCTGCAGAGGGGTAAGACACCCCCTTCAACGTGTGTTCTGGATATGACACTAAACATTTTGATGGTGAGGTTCCGGTAATGCTGGAGCTTTGGAGAAAGCGGAATACCCCTTCATTGCCATCACTCTCAGGTCCACTCTGGTCCGGAGTGGTAGTACCTAATAGGGTCATACGTATGAGTCAAATAGAAATGCTTGACATTTAAACTGAGTACAATCAAATAACTTATCTTAAATTGAATTGTTTGAAGTAGAACTGTTCGATCATTTAAATTTGTGTAAACAAATAACTGATATTTAATTGAATTGTTTAGGATACATAGTAATACTTGGAAGTATTTAACTTTGTTGACTTATGTTCACAAATCATATATCTACTATATATGAATAAACCAGATTTTGCATTTGATAACCTACAATGGTTGATATGCCATAAAACCAAACCAAACCAAATCCTATATATTTAATATATATGTATAAAAAGGATTTGGCATAAAATAACCTACAATGGTTGATATGCCATAAAACCAAACCAAACCAAATCCTATATATTTAATATATATGTATAAAAAGGATTTGGCATTAAATAACCTACAATGGTTGATATGCCATAAAACCAAACCAAACCAAATCCTATATATTTAATATATATGTATAAAAAGGATTTGGCATAAAATAACCTACAATGGTTGATATGCCATAAAACCAAACCAAACCAAATCCTATATATTTAATATATATGTATAAAAAGGATTTGGCATAAAATAACCTACAATGGTTGATATGCCATAAAACCAAACCAAACCAAATCCTATATATTTAATATATATGTATAAAAAGGATTTGGCGTAAAATAACCTACAATGGTTGATATGCCATAAAACCAAAACCAAAACCAATGACTCGAGTCTTGTATGTATATGTGGATATCCTATGTGTGTGTGGATGTCTTGTGTATGTTCGTGTGTGTGTGTGCATGTGTGTGTGTGTGAGTGTAGGTGAGTGTGTGTGTGTGTAGATGTCTGGGATGTGTATGAATACTCATGCTGTGTGTATGTATGTGTGTATGCGATGTCTTGTATGTATATGTGGATATCGTATGTGTGTGTGTGTAGATGTCTTGTGTCTATGCGGATATCTTGTGTGTGTGTGCATGTGTTTGAGTGTGTGTGAGTGTGTGTATGTGTGTGTGTGTAAATGTCTGGGATGTGTGTACAAGTCTTGTATGTGTATGAATACACATGCTATGTGTATGTATGTATGTATGTATATATGTATGTGTGTGTGCAATGTCTTCTATATCGTATGTGTGTGTATGTGTGTGTGGATGTTTTGTGTGTATGTGTGTGCATGTGTGTGTGTGTGTGTGAGTGTGTGTGTGATTGTGTGTGTGTATGTGTAGATGTATGGGATGTGTGTACATGTCTTGTGTGTGTATGACTACACATGTTGTGTGTCTGTATGTGTGTCTGCGATGTCTTGTATGTATATGTGGATATCCTTTGTATGTGTGTGTGGATGTCTTGTGTGTGTGTGTGTGTGTGTGTGTGTGTGTGTGTGTGTGTGAGTGTAAGAATTGTGTTTGCAGTGGTCTGAAGACGTGTAAATGTGCTTAAGCGTATATTTGATGTCTGTGTATGTGTGTCTGTGCGCGAACATGTGTACTTGTATATGGAGAGGCGAGTTAGAGTCGTACCTCTATGTTTTTGCGTTTAGAAGATTCTAAGGATGGGTGAATTTACGGTATGTATAATTGCATGAGATAGTATCTCTTTGTGTATGCATGGGTGCGTGTCTGTGTGTCTGTGTGTGTTTCATAATTTATTTTCTTATTTTTCTATGAAAAAAGGCATGCTATCAGGCCAATTGTTATAGTTGGTTTGGTTGGTGTCAATACACACACACACACACACACACACACACACACACACACACACACACACATATATATATATATATATATATATATATATATATATATATATGAATTTTTTGCGTATGAACTTGTAGATAACATGATTTTTACACGAGCCAGAGCTCATTTGTTTGCACACAGTTAAATGTTTTCAAATATTGTGATCTAACACTATTAATTCGATTCAATATTATTCTTTCGTTTGTACGCAGTTAAATGGTTTCAAGTAGTGCTATGTACCACTAACAATTCTGTTCAATATTATTCTTTTTTTATTCACAGTTAAATGGTTTCAAGTATTGCTATGTATCACTAACAATTCTGTTCAATTTTTTTTTATTCACAGTTAAATGGTTTCAAGTATTGCTATGTATCACTAACAATTCTGTTCAATATTTCTTTTTATTCACAGTTAAATGGTTTCAAGTAGTGCTATGTACCACTAACAATTCTGTTCAATATTATTCTTTTTTTATTCACAGTTAAATGGTTTCAAGTATTGCTATGTATCACTAACAATTCTGTTCAATATTTCTTTTTATTCACAGTTAAATGGTTTCAAGTAGTGCTATGTACCACTAACAATTCTGTTCAATATTATTCTTTTTTTATTCACAGTTAAATGGTTTCAAGTAGTGCTATGTACCACTAACAATTCTGTTCAATATTATTCTTTTTTTATTCACAGTTAAATGGTTTCAAGTATTGCTATTCATTGCTTTTACAGAGTTGAATGGTTTTAAGTATTACTATTTGACACTAATGATTCTATTAATATAAATAATAATCTCTAATAAACGATTGACTAGTGAAGTTTACCATTCAGAGTATTAAAGAACGTCTTGTGCTCGACACAGAAGAGAATATCCAGCCAACATCAAGAATTTTTTCGAGAAAAAAAGAATGTTGCAACGATTTACATTTTTAATGAAATTTTTAAAAAAATTGTTTGCCTGTGTCAATTGTGTCAAAAGAATCTTGGCCGACGGTGAAAGATTTCGCCAATTTTACTAATTAAGTTCGACAGGCTATTTGAACCTGTTCCAAACACTATTTTTTTTTAATAAAACTTTTGATATGATATGCAGTGCGTGGCCTGACTCATGCATTTTGTTTCTCTTCTATTGCTAATTTGTCCTGGGTCAGTTGTTGCATATTCTTAATAGATTGCCAGGACGGCTACTCAAAGCTACAGATATCGATTGAAATGACAACGTGACGCCAATACACAAATCATTTCACTATTGCGTCTGCTTTTTAGTTGGTGGGTCGGAGCAGTCTCCATGGTGTTGTGGTTAACGTGTTCGATTGCAACATCGTAGCAAACTTTCAGTTCGTTTAAGTCACGGTAAATATATCAGCAGGTTTTTTTTAATTTATGTCAGCGTGTATTTTTTCTTTCTTTTTAACTTTTAGTTTGGTTTCCTTGGGTTTTATAGCACATCAACTATTGTAGGTTATTTAATGCCAAGTGCATTTTTATACATATGAACAGTTTTATTTCAAATAATTCAGTTTAACAGAAGTGCGTAGTTTAAATGTCAAAAGCAGTTCTATTTCAAATAATTCAGTTTATCATAAGTACATAGTTTAGTTCTATTTGACTCATAGATAGAACCGTATCAGGTGCAACCACTCCGGGCCAGAGTGGACCACGGAGTGATGGCAATGAAGAGGTACTCTGCATTCACCAAAGCTCCAGGATTACTGGAACCTTACCATCAGATTGTTTAGTGTCATATATCAGGACACTCGTGTAGGGGGGGGTCTTACCACTTGCAGAGATACAGTCGGTATATTCTACAGCACTAGCCGATTGGGCCAATTCCATTTAGCCGAAGTACGCAGTTTAAATGTCAAAAAAAGTTCTTCAAACTATTCAGTTTATCATAAGTACACAGTTTAATTCTATTTGACACATAGATAGGACCCTATCAGGTGCTACCACTCCGGGACAGAGTAGACCTGGGAGTGATGGCAATGAAGAGGTACTCAGCATTCGTCAAAGCTCCAGCATTACTGAAACCTCACCATCAGATAGTTTAGCGTCATATCTAGGACACTCGTGGGTGAGGTCGGTAAATACTGAAGCAATTTATCTGAATTTTGGAGATGATATATTTTCAGTAATAATACGACTCTTTCAGTTCAATTTTCTCTTTCTACTTGACATTGTCAAAAGAATTTTTTACTTAGGATATACAGTATATGTCGTATTTTACTCTTTTTATTCATTGATAGCAGGCAAATTGAATTTTTCCTTTGATCATTTTCTAGAAAATGAAACACACAGGAAATAGTCTTGAAATATTCACCCACAAAAAAAAACTCTTTATTTTTAATGCCGGCAATCATTTTTTAATTCAGTTTAAATAATATATTAGTAATAAATCTTATTTTTCAATAAATGTAAAATCAGTTAAGGGCTTGGAATTTTAATCGATAGTCTAGAAAAGTGAAGGGTTAAAATGGGAAGTAAAACGCAATGAATTTGAGGGTTTTTTTAAAGGATTTTTCTAGATATAAAATACAATTATTTTCTTTTTATTTTAATTTTTGAATCATGCAATACGTATGATACATTAAAACACGTCATTC